>CM059033.1:59450000-60650000 GCA_030279155.1 Forsythia viridissima | reverse complement strand
GTATATTTTATTTTTTTGTCTCGTTATATTTTTTCTGAACAAAGATCATGCGAGAAAATTAAGAATTTAGTCTCAATTTCCAACAATGGCACCAGAGGATATAATACTACTTGCGCAGGTCCACATGTTTGCATACGAACATTGAATTGACGCTGATGTAGTGTGTGTGGTAGAATTTATGTCGATGGCTGATAAATTTCCAAGAAAGTCAACCCAATGGGTTGCACCATAATGTTTCAACAAGTTTGTTGGACATGAGCCTATTCAAAATTCTTAGAATATATTGGTTCTAACTGATTATACTCTTTACGGTGGAGTATATTAATTCTCTATTTACGTAATTGAGATTAACAAATTTACCAATTTTTCAAGTATCGTAATCAAGAGCTGCAGAAGAGACAACAAAGTTTTGGCTCTTTTTTGGTCAAGATAGAGATTGTTGAGATATTGTCTCAAAACTATAAAGTAAGAAAATCAATTTTAAAGAGAAAAAAATAAAATAGGTATTTGGACTTTCCTTGAGTGTAGTATAGTCTGTTTGTGAGTGTGGTATAGTTTGAGCTATTATTTTTCCTATGATGATTGGGGAGTTTGATTACGCCATTAATTCTACACTACTTCCCTTACTAGTAACCATGAATAGCCACCTCATTTTATCTCCATTAATCTCACCACCCAAGCTCCACTCAAACTCAATACCACTACCTACCTCTCCCAGGATATCCAATTCCAAAACACTACTCGTCGGTGTTGATCCTATAGTCTATGTTGATGGCACCAACCTTTTTTCATCTCTTACAATCTAGATTGATGGTGTCGCCTTCACCAACTTCGCCTTTTTCTATTGGATTTATCAAGATCACTTGTTCTTTAGTGCTCTTGTCATATCTCCATTCCATTTGTTGCCTCCTCCAAAACCATTAGTGCCGCTTGGAAGACTCTTGCCATGACTTACACCAAACCATCGCATGGTCATGTAATGCACCTTAAAAGGCAATTGGTTAATCTCACCAAAGGTTCTCTCACTATAACTGAATATCTCCAAATGGTTAAGAGTAAGGCCGATGAACTCACACAACAAGAAATGAGGTCAATAGCAGCGACAGAAGTCGTCACTGAACGATTCATAGTCGTCCATTTACATGTATAGAGACGACAAAGTCGTCGCTCAATGTCGCCGCAATAGTTTAGTGTCTCTAGATTAAAAGTGACGACATAATGTCGTCGCTACATATATTTGAATCTATAGCGACAACAACTTCGTCACAACATTGTCGTGGTCTATATCTTGAAAATAGATAAAAAGGGATGATAATGTCGTCGCTGTTATCTGAAATAGTAGTGACGTGAAATACGTCGCTATTATCTTGTCTCTATATGTCCTTCTAATATAGAGACGATGTTGTCGTCGCTAAAACTAATTAATTTTTTTTCATACAGCGACGACAATGTCGCCGCTATAAACAATTTGAATTTTTTATAAAAAAAATTTTCAAATAATTGAACTAATATATAAAAAAATTCTAAAAATCTACAGACCCCCCAATCCCTCGTCGTCGTTCCAGTTCTCGTCCTCCTCAGACACAACCATTGGTATGCTATTATTTAGAACCTCAATTTCCCGTTGCATTCGACGTAGCTAAGCCTCGTACATGGCAAACTGAGGATCGTTATTCTAGAGATCTCCAGAGAATTGATGAGAAATTCCTTGTGGGGCCTTTAATGCAGAAATCGAATCTAGGGAGGAAGAGGTGCCCTTCGAAACTCGTCCAACCCCACAGACATGACTTCGTCGTTCTTCGAGAACCTCCTTTGCAATAGCACTCTCGTCTAACGACGCGCCACTTGAGGCGACATGTATATATTGAGTCTCTCTCAATTCAACAAGTTTATCCTGTTTAGTGAAAAAAAATAATAAATAATAATATCATGTCAGATAAAAATTATATTAACATCATTTAAAAATCCTTACATTATCACCAGCCGCCTAGGGGTTCATCCAGTTGCCATCCCGAAAGGTGTGAAACTTCTGGAATGAATCAATAATCCCCGGCCACTGCTGGGTCTCGGAGTCCCGCTACGACAATTTAAACGTGAAATATAGTTAGTAGACATTTTTACGTAATGTAGTGAAGATTTGTATAATGATATTGAAAATTTTAGTTCTACCTCATCGTAACGCGTGGCAGAGAAGCTCTTCGACCACTGGACGCTCAGGTATTTAGCCTTACCCCGATTAGCTTTATTTTTCGAGGACCGTTCCTGAAGGTATAAAAAAGAATTGATTAGCAGAAAACTTAATAGTTAAAAAAATATATAAAACAAATCGTAAAAAATAAATAAATAATACGTACCACGAAAGTAGGACTGGTGAAGAAGTCAATGCACTTCTGCTAGTCTTCGGCAGACATCTCGTCGTATGGTCGGCTGGGTCCATGTGCTTTTAAGTGATTATACTCCTTGAGTTTATAATCGTGATAATGATCGGTCGCCAGGCAATCTACAGCGGCACAGACCGCCCGGTATTCGTCGCGTGACCTTAAACTTTTGATGCGCTTTTGATGAATTGGTCCTTAAACTTCTAATTTATTTTAAATAGGTCCGAAAACTTTGACTTTATTTGAAATAGGTCATTGAACTTTGAATTTTTACGTAGTTTCTAATAAGTTTTAAGTTATTGAAGAATTGGTCCTTAAACTTTTAATTTATATCTAATAGGTTCCTCAACTTTGAATTTTTTTCGTAATTTTTAATAAGTTTTAATTTGGTCCTTTATTTATTTATTTATTTTTTTATTAAACACACCATCACAACCCCAATGTGGTTTTTATGCCTCCATCAGAGAAGGACGAGGGGGGGTTAAGGAAGCCCCAACCATATATAAAAAGCTCATAATAGTACAAGGGAGGGGGGCATAAAACCTGACCTCCAAGCACAATCGAATGTAAAGAGTAAATGCAAAACAGAAATCAATAAATAAGGAGGTACTACCTCCCATACAAATCTCTAAAAAGAAACTATAAGCCTCTAACAGTAGGAAGTCCAAATCTGTCAATCTGGACTAGACTGCGATGCCGTCGTGGAAGATCCTGAGAGCTGTACTCATAATAGTAGCGTCGATCCCAGCCCTCTGATGCAAGAAGATCAGCAACCTGGTTGCCCTCTCAGAAGATGTGTGTGATAGTATCCCTGTCCAATGCTAGTAGATGCCTGATGTGCCGTAGAGTAGCCTGAATATGCCAAGGTCCTCCTCCCTTGGTGATGCAGTGGATCGCTAATGTAGAGTCTGACTCCACCCATAGAACTGATAACCCAAGTCTCTGAGCCAGAATGATCCCGTCTAGTATAGCTCGTAGCTCCGCCTCGAGAATGGTGCAGTCGCCATAGAAAGAGAAGAATGCCCGAATGCACTGTCCTGACGAATCTCTGATAATCCCTCCGCCACTAGCAATTCCATCCTTGACGCATCCATCAGTGTTGATCTTGTAGGATCCCACTGGTGGAGTACGCCAGAAAACTAAAGTGGGAGGAGGAGGGGAGGGGGTGGTAATAATGACACCAAAAATCGGAGCGATGTCCATGTCTCCACGCCAATGGATGTGCCGAAATAAGCGGCCTGTATGCAGAAGCGAGATGGTGTGGTAAACTCTCCAAATGATCCTCCTCTGCTCCATAGCTATATCTCTGTGCTTCGCATCATTCCTCGCAGTCCATAAAAACCATAATATCAATAGAGGAATGATCGTGCGTATATGTCCCGTGCTGACAAACTGACCCGAGAATCTCCAAGTCTGGAAGCGATACTGGAATCCCTCGAGCGGCCTGAGGGTGATATGAAAGATGTCTGCAAAGTGTCTCCAAACAGTATATGCTATCGGACTATCAATGAATAAGTGCTGAATAGTCTCTATAGCCGAACAGCACTGGCACCTCGACGCCATATGACTCCCTATCCGTCTCTGGATCACCACATCCACTGGTATAAGCCCCTGCCACAATCTCCAACAGAAAAAGGAAACCGTGGTCGGAATAATCGAACTCCATATCATACGATATACAGCCTGACTAGTGCTCCCTGTACGAACAAGCTGCCATGCAGACTTGGTAACAAATCTGCCATCTGAAGTATCAGTCCATACAATCTGATCATCCACATGTGGGGTGATAGGGATGCTCCCTATCTGCTCAAATTGGTCCCTAAACTTATGAAATTTCAAATTGGTCCTTACACTTTGAATTTTAGCGTAATTTCTAATGCGTTTTAATTTTTCTATGAATAGGTGCCTAATGAAAAATTTTATTTCAAATAGGTCCCTAAACTTTAAATTTTTTCGTAATTTCTAATAAATTTTAATTTGTTGCTTAATTGGACCATAAACTTATCAAATTTTAAATTTTTTCCCTTACACTTTGATCAAAGGTCCCTAAACTTTGAATTTATTTCAAATAATTCCCTAATTGATGAACACAAATGCACACAACTAATTACAACTCAAGTGAACCAACTCCAACTCAGTAAATCAACTCCAACTCCAACTCCAACTCCAACTCCAGTTCATCAGCTCCTAATATATATTGTACACATCAGCCCCTAAACTCTGTAATTTTCTATAAATGGTCTCTAATCTTTTATTTTTTTCCATTTTAGTCCCTATACTTTTATTTTTTACAAATCAGTCCATAAAATTTTGTTTTTCACAATTTAGTCCCTAAATTGCTCCTAATCTATTTTGTACTTTAGTTTCGCAACTTAGTACAGTCAGTCCCGCAATTCTTTCACAATTCAGTCCTACAACTTAGTATCATCAATAGCAAAATCAATATTCAAATGTATTCATTCAATATTCAGTAAAATCAATAGCAAAAATTAGTCTAGCAATTTTTTTTCACAACTCAGTAAAATCAATAGCAAAATCAGTCCCTAAACTATTGGTTACAGAAGATTACCTTGATTGGTCCCTAAAATCAATGCTGCTGTGTTCAATTTTGCTAAAAGTTTAGACCACAGGTGAAGATGGCTGGTAAGACAGAGAGTGTAGACAAAACTAAAAGTTCAGGTGGACGGTGGTGGACGTCAAGTGAGGCAGTAGACGGCAGGTGGACCACAGTATCCTCGTTGCACGTAGGACATGCCATGTACCCCTGACCACTCCAACCCGACAAACTATTTCTCACTGAAAAATTGTTAACAGTCCACAACAACGCTGCACACAGTCTGAATACTAACCTGTTGTTGGTTTCAGTGTCACACGTGTCAATCCCATCAGCCCACAACTCATTCAACTGTCCAATAATAATCGTATAAATACATCAATGTCCTTACCCGGTGCTTTAGGACCAGGTATCAACAGAGTAAGAATGAGGTATTCGAACTTCATGCATAACCATGGTGGCAAGTTGTAAACTATTACAACTACTGGCCACATGTTGTACTCCAGACTCATGTCATCGAATAGATTGAATCCTTCTGCGGCCAAACCTAACCTGACATTCCTGATCTCACTTGTGAATAGTAGATGTTTTATGTCAAAATCCCGCCATGCCTTTCCATCAACGGGATGCTGCATTTCATCATTGTCCCTAGACCTTCCTATACTGTACCACCGAATGGGTTTTGCCGTATCATTCATCGCAAACATACGTTTTAGTCTAGGGGCTAAAGAAAAATATCACAACACCTTATGTGAAATATTCTTCCCGTTCACTTTCTTACAAGTGTGCACCCAACGACTTTTCTGACAAATCGGACAAGTTTGTCTATCAGCATGCTCACTCCAAAACAGTGCACAGTCGTTCTTGCATGCATGAATGGATTTGTAACCCAAACCAAGCTTCGTCATCAGCTTCTTAGCTTCGTAGTGTAAGTCAACCAGATTCATGTTTGGTAATGCTAACTTCAGCAATTTCAAAAGATCATCGACAGACTTGTTTGTCCATTTGTTCATAACCTTAATATACATCAACTTGAATAAAAAATTTAGGGATGAAAATGATGAAACTCCCGGGTACAGTTCTGAATGCAGAGCCTGAAACAATTCGTTATAGTAACCATCGGTGCTTGTACCTATATGCTCATCACCAGCTACGTCGTCCATGACATCCATCATCTCATTCTCTACACCAGTACGCTCATTCTGTCTATACACATTCGCAGTATGAACATCAGTCTCCCCATGATATATCCAGGTGACATAATTCTCTGCAAAACCATTACGAAATATGTGAGCCTCGACAATTTTCAATAGATGTGTGAGACCGTTTAAACATTTTTTGCATGGACATTTAATCATTCTCCTGTCATTTACGTATGGCCTCGCCATATTTATAAATGCTTGCAAACCGTTCCGAAAATCTGCAGATTTTGTGCAATTTCTAATTGTTGTCCAAGTTTTATCAATATCCATACTTGAAAAATACTATATTTTCACAAATACAGTAAGGATAATAAATGGAAATGAAGAAATGAAATGTAAAGAAGATGATTATGGAGGAAAACAATAGAATTGCAAGTATTTAAGTTGATGGAAAGAATAATAAATATTTTTGCAATGATACAATACAGAACTGCGGGGATGGAGAGAATAAAAAGAAGATTTTATAGCGGCGACATTTGTCGTCGCTACAGAATCCTTCACAACTTACGAGAAAATTGATACCTCACGTGCCTACCAAAATCATCAATATGTATATTGCTATGACATATGTCATCGCTACAGACAAGAAATGGGTGCCAATTTTCCCGCTTAAATTGATATAGGTCTATAGCGACAACAAATGTCGTTGCAATATATCTCATCACATTTTACGAGAAAAATCATGATTCACGTTACTAACAATATCATCGACAAATCTATTGCGACGACCAAAGTCGTCGCTATTTGTGCAACAAAATGGCTGAAATTGTTCCCGCCATTTCTGAAAGTGAGTAGCGACGACATTGAAAGACGTCGTTATAAATTATAAGTAATAACGACGATTAATAATTTATTGTGACGACATATGTCGTCGCTATAATTTTTGAACGTTTAGCGACGACATTTCTTTGTCGTCTCTATTGTATAGAATCAATGGAGACGACTTATTGTCGTCACTATTGGTGTCGTCGCTATAGACACTATTTCTTGCAGTATCAAGCTCATAGATGTACATATCCATGGTGGAGACCTTACTTAGCATATGTTTGGAAGTGCTGAAATTATAATTTAAGTGCTTATATTATATGTTGTTGGTGAATGTGTGGATAAAAAGTGGTTGTAAGTAGTGGATCCCATGAAATGTGTGGATAAAAATTATGTTTGACCAGTTTGACCTGCTGAAATTATAATTTAAACTTTGCCAAACATATGCTTATTAAATTTTTGATGAATTATCTACATAATTTATTGACATCTCTCAAGACTTCCATCACGTTCGTTGAATTACATGAAAAGTTAATCAGCTTTGCGGTGACTGCATTTGTGTCTCAAAAATCTGGTGCGAATCAATTTTCCTATTTTTCATTACATCGCATCTCTAGCTTGTCTAATTCCTCTACGGGTAGGCAACACTCTAATTCTTCTCGCCATCCCTACCGTGGCTACGGTCAACTGTGTACCAACGAGGACATATTGCCTCTTGGTGTCCCTGAATACCCAGTTTTTTTTCCTACCAGTCACGCCCATTCTTCTCATTCTTTTCCTAGGCAGCTATTGGATCCATGCGCGTTTCATCATGCACTACTGACCTTGATAATCTATATCTCCATACTCCTTATCTAGGCAGCGACGATATTATGATCGACGATGGAAGCACTTTTCCCATCATACATTCTGGTTGTATCTCACTCTTTATTTCTTCAACTACATTAATCTATGTGATGTTCTCTATGTCCTTAAGATGCATAAAATCTTATCTTCATCTCCAAATTATGTTTAACTAAAAAAAGTTGTGTTGAATTATTTCTCTCCTCGTTTTTGGTAAAGGATCTATGCATGGGGACATATCTTGTGTGTGGTCCAGTTAGTAGTGGTGTCTATGAATGGCCCTAAACCATATCCCGTTCCACTCCATTCCTTGCCTTCTCAAGTGCAAAAGCATCCTACACTGAATGGAACAATTTTGGGTCACCCATTCGCCGATGTCCTCAACCATGTAATTACATCTAATATTATGTCAATGTCATTGAATAAATTATTACATAACCATGTAATGTGTACAAGTGCACGAAGTCTCACAAATTATCATTTTCTTTTTGTTTTGTCAATTACTAGTTCTCGACCACTTAAAGTCATTTATTCTGATGATGGTGCTCTCCAATCACTTCTTTTGATGACAATAAATTTCATCAAGTTTAAGGACATTGTGGAACAATTTAAGAACATTATGTAACATTAGCACTCTATACACCAACAATGGTAGTGAGTACACTTTCCTTGATCGTTTTTTGTCCATTAATGACATATCCCCACTTACTTCACCTCTACATACTCCGCAATATAATGGATTCTCTGAGCGTACGTAGTCATTGCCTCATCATTGAGACTACACTTGTGCTACAAAGACATGCTTCCAAGTTCTCCATGGTGCTACATATTTACCACTGTCGCATATCTTATTGACAGAATGCTGACCCCATTCTAGTAATGCAATATCCTTTCGAGAATATCTTCCAACGTATCCCCAATTATTCTAAACTCCGCAATGTTGAGTGTCTTCACTACCCTTAGCTCCAACCTTATACTCTTCACAAGTTAGCATCTCGCTTTCGCCCATGTGTTTTAATCGATTACTCACCCACGCAAAGTGCTTTCTTTTGGCTCAATAAAAGCACATCTAAAGTATTTGTATCCCAGCATGTAGATATTGTATAAACTATATTTTCTTCATCCTACCATCATGACACTTCCTCCTTGGCCGCTCATCATTCAACTTGGCTGCACATATGGCATATCCCCCTATCATTCCCGTAACCCTGGCCATTCCTACTTCACGCCTAGTACATGATCATCGGCCTCCATCTTCTACTCCATCTTCCTCCAATCACTTCCACACACTACTAATTTCATGCTAGCAGTTTCGTCTCCGTGTGCATGTCCCTTCTCTTTCTGCCATAGTCAGCTCTTTAGCCCTTCCTACCATGAACTAGCATCCTATGCTAACCGATGTTAAAGCCCACGTCCATAAACCCATACAGAAACTCATTCTCATATCCATTTTTGTTTCCCAACTTGAAGTAGGACCCACATCTACTCCTCTTGCTTTTAAAATTCCAATGTGGTAATATACAATGTTAGACAATTTTGATGATCTTATTAGTAATGGCACATGGAGTTTAGTCCCTCCCACGTTGTCCCAAAAATGTTTTGAGTTGAGAATGGGTGTTTCGCATAAAATGAAAACCTGATGGCTCTTTTGAACGATATAAAATATATTTCATTGACAAAGGATTTCACCAACGTCTCGGAGCCGATTACACCGAGACATTTTGTCAGTAATTAAACCTACCACCATTTGTCTTGTTCTTAGTCCTTCTCTGGCACATAACTGGCCTATTCATATGTTGTAGTTTAGCTAAACGTGGAGTTTGTATTTCATTGTATTTAGGTTCCTATCAATGTAATTTGTATATATTATAATGGTTAATTATTAAAACGTGAAAAGCCATATTATTCTCTAAATCCTCTCAGTTCTTTATCTTCTACATGGTATCAGAGCCCATTAAGCTCCAACTGTAATGCGGTCCAACTAAGACTCACACGAGCAGATGGACCCTAAGTCTAAACAAGGTCGACTTTTTAAGATGGACTCCAAATCATAATAAATATTACTTATTTTTAAATTTCCAATACAATTTAAGATTTTTATTAAACAAATTATTTAAGAATTTGGGTCCATGCACCCCAACTTTAAAAAAATTAGGAAGCCCTCTTGGGATGAGCCATATTGCGCATGAGAGAGGAGGTCACAACAATTTTGAATATATGTACTTCTGCTCCTGCAAAATAGATGGGCCCCTTTCAAAATGGGTTAACAACAATTTATGATACATATCATGTCTAATTACATAAGGAATATGAACCAAATTTGAGAAACTAACCAAGTAGAACAGAAACAACCTTGGATATCTTAATCGTCGAGGTCTCCCACTTACTCAAACCTTTGATGAGTGTTACACATAAAGAAAGTTAATGTATGAATATATATTCACAATCCTCATATTACAATACTATTGTATGTGCATCCTACCAAAATAAAGATAACTCAAATAATGTAGACATAAAAATAGTATATCTTTTGAAGCATTTGAATAATTTATCATATTATGTTGACGTTATAATATATAAAAGAGATGTAGATGCATTAAAATGGTGTGTTGTACGAATGAAAACTACTCTTTGTTAAATAATAAAAATGAACAATCATGATGATTCAATGTACATTTGATGTAAAAGGTTTCGAGAAAAATTAAGCAATGTTGTCAAGAATCTAATATATATATATATATAAAGAAAATAATAAAATCTCAGTCACTTTTTATATAATTTGTAATATTGAATAACTCTAACAACTAACTTCAAATATTGAGATTAGTAATGATGAGGTATAAATAAATGTGTAGAAAATTGTACAAAACTCTTCAGAAAAATTTATATAGTAAAAAATATAGAAAGTTCTACTTAAAATATCATAAGTATTTAGTGGAATAGTGTAGAGATACATCCATACCATAGGATAAAATTAATCTATATCATCCATTTCAAGGGAGTGAAGTTATAAATAAGGCTAGATTTCTTAGTAATCAATCAAATAAATCAATCAATCAATAAACGAGTTTACAATGCAACTCATGTTGTTTTAACCTTTCTTTTTTTTCTTTTGAAGTGTAAAATCATAATTTTTTCCACCAAAATCCCGATATCCTCTAATAAAATATATAAAAGGAAGGAATTAATAAAATAACAGTCACTTTTTGTATAAATTGCTATATTTAGAAGACAATTGATTTGCAAAATTTGAAATGAACAAAAAATGAAATCCAAATAGCTAAGTACATACCGAAATAAAAAGGCATTACAAATGCACTGTTGAGTTTTCAAGATCCTCAAGTCTCTCTCCAAAACAACTCACAAGATTTGAGTGACTCTAACATATTTCCCACGCATCCCTTTTATTCGGGTTAAGGGCTTGTTTTGTAGAAATCTCCAATTTACACTCACTATTTATAATGGTTCCATTGCTTAACAAGCTCTAGCTTACGTCACCCCATATTTCACTGAGAGTTACTTTTTATAAGTCAAGTTATATAATTTGTATGAACATCATTCTTGATTCTCGTGTGATGTATTAGTTGATTTTCTTTCAAATCGAACGACGGTGGAAAAAGAAAATAAAAATAGGATTATACATTTTGATATCTTGGTGGCATTTAGTGTATTTTCATGGACCAAGATACCTAGAATCTGTACTTGCTATTGAGAAAAGCTCAAGGGCAATTTCATCCTTTATAAACCTAAACTAAAATACATAGAATAGAAGCGACATTACCCTACTCCTTATCAATCCTCTTTCTCACGTCGCCCCATGTTTCTTCCTTTCCTCAACTAAGGTACAAATTAGACACATGTTTTTGGTATGACAAATGCTATGTAGTACCACTAGGTTAAGTTTTCCATCCAGATCCAATCTCTGTATTCAAATATAGAGTTTAGATTAAGGTTAGCTATCCAAACCCAATAAGGAGATGTCTTGAAAAATTAACATAAATAGGTTTAAAATAGGAAAATAACAATTCACTTTTAACCCCATTTTTTGTAGACCTTCCTAAACATGCACTTTTATTTCATTTTATTTTATTTTATTTTTTTTGTGTCGTTGTCGATAGGATCCAATATAAAGTCTCATACCGCTCCAATGAAAAATAGGATTTCAGTTTAATGAAAAACCATTTGTTATATCCAAAAATACAAGCATCCAATGTGACCTGCCATGTAGGACCAAAAGTAAAGATGGATTGAAAACTAAGGCCCTTCAGGCTAGTCTTGCGTGTAGGAAAATCGAGACTATACTTGGCCATTTGGAGCCTCGGTGGTCAAAGCACACTCTGGCCCCCGCCTTGGACAAAGAGTGATGAAACAGCAAGACTACATTGAAAGAATAGGATTGTGGCAGCCCCAGCCCACCCTTGATTCTGGGCTAGGCTTCATTGATGACGGTTTTGACAAGTTTTGTCTTGGTTCTAGTGAGTTACATATTTGCGCGTCCGACAGGACATCTCTGCTAAGATGTCACATCCACCGCCTAGGATCCGTAAAATGTGGTAAAAGCAAAAGATATTGAAAAGTGAAACACGACAAAATTTTGGGACTCGTTTTTGTTAGCTTCTATATCTAGTTAGATTTTCATGTCAATAGATTGGTGCCATCCGTGGAAAACCATAGAAAAACCACAAGAGAAAACCGCATGAGAAAAAGATAAAAAAGCATAATGGGAAAAAGACAAAAAATGATTGGGAATGGATCAAATAGTAATAGAAACCTATGTAGGGTCTGGGTCACAACTCCCACCGTGTACGCTAGTCGAAGGAGAAATCAGAGACCATAAAAAATAGTAGCTAAACTCACTCAAACAGTTGCGGATATAGCGGCATATATGCAACGTTTTATCGATAAAGATGTAGCCATAACACAATTTTTTATAGAGCAAGGATATACATTCATCCCTCTAAATAATAAAGTAGACATTGTAGATAGAGTTATAGAGCAAATTCAAAGACACCAAGAAAAAAGCCCAAAATTGCGCCACTAGGCCATCGACCTACTTGCCAACCCACCTCATGTTGGAGAAGAACACTTTCCCCAATATGAGTGAGAGCGGACTCCTTCTAGGTCCGCCAGCATCTTTAACAAGTTGAGAAGCGCCTAGGGCATAAAAATAAAAACCTAATGGCTCTTTTGAATGATATAAAATGCCATCTCGTTGAGAAAATATATCACCAACGTCTCAGAGTCGATTACACCTAGACATTTAGTCAGTAATTAAAACTACCACCATTTGTCTTGTTCTTAGTCTTACTCTTGCACATAACTAGCCTATTCGCCAACTCGATGTCAACAATGGATTCATTCACGTTGACTGATGCTGTCTATATGGCTCAACCTCCAATCTTCATCGATCAAACTCATCCCAATCATGTCTATCGCCTACTCAAGGCCATCTATAGTTTTAAGCGGCCTCCTCTAGCATTATGTCATGAACTTCGTGTCTTTGTCCTTTACTTGGGTTTTGTGAAATCTAAATTCGACAAATCTATGTTTATCGGCACTAATACTAGGTTCACTCTCTATAAACTTGTATATGTTGACGATATTATTGTCACAAAAAGTCCAAGTACCTAAATTAATGGATTTATTTTCAGGCTTGGTTCCTGTTTTACCTTAAAGATCTCGGCACTCTCTCTTTTTTCTTGAGCGTGGAAGTTATTTAATTTGTCTTGAGCATGGAAGTTATCTGAAAGCCAACGTATTCTAGACCTCTTGCATTGTACCAATATTCACGGTTCCAAGACTATTCAAATGCCTATGTCTACAACTATCACTCTATGCCTCGATTTATAGGATTTCTCTCACTAATACCACTGAATTTTGACAAGTTACTGGTAGTTTACAATATTTCTTACTTACTCGACTTGATATCAACTTTGCTATCAATAAACTATCTTAATTTATGCATCGTCCCACCAACCCAGCACTGGGCCTCAGTCAAGCGCCTACTATTCTACCTTTATTCTTCCATATTTAGTCCAAAACATGATCACCTAACTGCTAGAAAATCGCTCCCAAATAGTCCATTATGCCCTACCAGATAACCTCCCAAACAACCCCTAATCCTAGTCATAATTTAACTCCCAAACTGCCCCTAAAACTCAAGATTTAACCACCCATGTTATCTCCACCTCTTAGCCATTTTCATCCCATGTTCAGCACTATTTCACCACCTTTCGAACCACTTAATTATCAACTATTTTGTGCCCATGGAATCTGCAGTAGACCTTTCACAATCACTTGAAGAAATTGCCCCCAACTGCTGCCTTTATCCCCTCTGAAAATTGACCCCATCAATCCCTTCTACAGTAGATTTTTTGGCCACAAAAGATCATCAAATTCCAGCCCTAAAGGCCCTCATTTTTCAGCCACTAAATCTCTAATTTTCTCCTTCTTTTCAACTACCCAAAAAACTCAATAGCAACACCCCCTTTCAGTACTAATTTTCAGCCCCTACTTTTTATCTTGGTTCCTTAATACTCATCTTGTTCCCAGTTTCAACTTAAATTCCCAGTAGTTTCCTTCCTTTTGGCACACTAAATTTTGAGCCCCATACTTGTAGAAAAAAATACTCTAAATCCCTCTATTTTCCTCAACCAATTTAGTAGTCGAAACCCCTTCTTTGCCTCTCAATTTTTCGCTCCCAAACAACAACAAGAAACGTCATTTTTCCTTTCCCTCTCTTGTTCTACTCCAATCTTTTCTCTAAATCACACACTTTTGTGCACAATAATACGTAAATAGAAAAGGGCAAGCATGCATTTTGTTTTCTTTGAGAAGTGCAACAACTTTTTCAACCATCAACTACAACCGATAATCCTTTTAATGTAATTTCTTATGCTGCCTAATTTTAAGTTCCATGATTTTAAATTGAGAAAATGATATGTAATTTTTTATGCCATGCTTAATGTTAAAGTTAGAACTTTATGATTGTGATTGAAGGTAATCACATAAGTATGTTAGTGAATGAAGGTACTCACTTTTAAGTTCATGTGGTGTTACTGAAAATATTGTTTCTATGTATGTTTAAACAATTGATATGTAGCATATTAATTTTGTGTATTTTCCACATGCTTTGATCATAGTTTCTCAATTCGTTTATTTGGATTTCAGGTGTTTGATTCTTTACTTCAACTTTTCATTATCACTCCAACTAACTTTAAAAGTCTTGATTTTATCTTCTTTTTCATCCTTCACTGCTTGACCCTTGATCTTTATTTAGAAACATCAATGTCACGGGTATGCCATTTCAGGTAAAATTCGAAACATACTACTCGATCGAACCTCATAGTCGATTAACTACTGAATTTTTCTAATTATTGTTAAAGTCTGACGTTAGTTTAAGATTGTGTTATTATACACACGAAAGTGGAATAAATTATGTTTATGTTTTTATTCTTTATTATTCTACTTGTGTTGTGTGACAACAATAGCAGTTGCACTCTCAGTCAATCAATTAGTCCCCACAACTTGCATTGTAACTTAGAGCAAAATGCCCATATGTCTTACTTGTCAATCACTCTCCACATAAACATGCATTGTACGATGCCCCCAGGAGTATAGGCGAGTTGGTAAGGCCTGAGGCAACGTGGGAAGAAAGCATCTGGCAACGCAGGTTCGATTCCCGTGTGGAGAAAATTTTCACTGAAATATTGTGGAGGTCTGTCCTGGAGGTTGGCTTGTTGGCTCTCTCCCTCATGTCCCTACCACTACTGCACATCCCTCGATTTACAGCCCGCTTGGTCAAAGGACCTCTGACACAAGTATGAGAAGTTTCACATTCGAAACTTTCTCCTTATTAGAAGGAACATGCATTGTACGATAATACAAAAGCCCAAATGTTTTGCTCTATTCACCTATTTTATTATCTATTTCAATCCAAAGCAAAGGTCTACTGACTACACACCCAACTTGTTATTAAAGTACAACTTTCTGGGCCCTATCATTATGATGGTCGACTCAATTTGTACTCCCTTGTTTAATAAACAAATCCAAAATAAATAAAAAGTAATTTTATTTTATTTTTAATGTACGATCATTTAAATTATTTTCATTTATGATACTCCATTTCTAAAATATAATTGAAAATTTTGTTTGTATTCAAAACTGCTTTAATTTGTCTTAAATCTCTAAGATTAATAAATGAAAATACTCCTGTTTTTTAATTAATACTACTATATCAAAATTGTGCAGATAAATATATTAATATTATGTCAAAAGATTTGGAAAACAAATTAAAAGCAATACAATATATGAATAAAACATGTCTTATTTTTAATTCTAAACGTTTCAATTATATATTTTTATATTATACCCGTACATGTCTATAGATTTCTCAATAGAATAGATTTTTTTTTTTTTTTTTTTTTTTTTTTTTTTTTTTAGGTTTTTGCATTAACCAGCAGTAAAATTTGTCCTATATTCGTACGTCTTATGTGCCAAATTTTTAGTTTGGTTTCTATAACTAAGACAAATAAATCTGATTTAGATACTACATCAACTATTAAGTCAATACTTACATAGTCAAACAAATGAGTTTAGATGAGTAATTTAATTTTAAAAAAAAAAATTATAGATTCAGTCCTAACAAAATGAAATTTATCTCATACTAAAAATTAGGTCATCAATTCAATAATATCCAAAATTTTAACCTATATTTTCACACAACACAACTTATATTTATAAAAATGGTAGTTAGCACAAAACGTTCCTACATATTGAAACAATTGTACAAATCGTCCATACCTTCTAAATCTTGGCATTGAACATCCTCACCTACTCCACTTCTTGCGGAAAACATCCTTCTGTCCAAAAAGCGGCAGTTATCTCAACGGATCAACACGATTCGTGTTATAACTTAGGGGTAAATTAGTTCATCAACTTGTCTTCTTCTCCCCTCTTGCGGCGCGTGTACCTCACCTCCATTTTACCCATCGGCGTCCTCTACTTTCTCTGTCTCTGGCTCTCCAACTCCGCCTACATCTACATCCCCGTGTCCTTTATCCAGATGCTTAAAGCCCTGATGCATGTTGTTGTGTACTCAATCGGCATCCTCTTCAAAAATGATAGCTACAAGAATAACACCATGTTGACATGCTCGCAATTTTAATCGGAGTAGCAATTGCTGCCTATGGAAAAGCTAAGTACGACTCCTGAAGTGTTTTTCTCCAACTGGGCACAATTGTTTTCGAGGCCACAAGATTGGTCATGATTTAGATTCTATTGACTTCCAAGGGTATTAATCTAAACCACATTACTTCTCTATACTACGTTGCACCCAGTTGCTTTGTATTTCTCTCTATTCCCTAGATCTTCATTGAGTTTTCAGTACTGAAACAGAAGTTGGGTTTTCATTTCGATTTCGTCATTTTCAAAACAAATTCCTTATGCGTTTTCACGTTGAACTTGGCCGTGTTCCTGCTCGT
Organism: Forsythia viridissima; assembly: GCA_030279155.1. Lineage (NCBI taxonomy): Eukaryota > Viridiplantae > Streptophyta > Magnoliopsida > Lamiales > Oleaceae > Forsythia > Forsythia viridissima. The sequence goes on along the minus strand of CM059033.1, from coordinate 60,632,776 downwards.
CGGAAAAACTTCCGCGTTGACCATAAATGTTGCTGTTATGGTAAAGGATTGGTTGCTTATCGTGTTTTTGTAGTAGGTGATTAAGTATACAGTAACTCCGGTGAACTTAATCGGGTACTGACATCAATGGAGTTGCAGTTGAAGAGATGAACAGTGAAAAATGTTGATGGACTAATTTACCCCTAAGTTATAACATGAATCATATTGGTCCGTTGAGATAACGGCCGCTTTTTGGACGGAATGACATTTTTCGTAAGAAGTGGAATAGGCGAGAATGTTCAATGCCAAGATTTAGAAGGTAAAGACGATTTGCACAATTGCTTCAATAGGTAGGGACGTTTTGTGTTAATTACCCTTATGAAAATATTAATGTTCAATATTCAAGAATAAAAAAAATACACGTACCTCATAATGTTTCCTTATTTGGTATACTAATATTGAGCAAAATTATATTTTACGTAAATTTTGATTTCTTTTTTAATGTTTAATACTAATTCTTATGCCCCAATCCCGCCTAGTGTTCCACGTGGGCAGGGCAATCCTACTTGGGCTCCACATAGGCATGGTCAAAAACAACCTGCTTTGACTCAACCCTATCTCCGAGGTTGTCTGTGCCGATGAGGTTATACAACCGATGCTGTTCTTTTGGCCGAAGAGGTTGGGTAGTCGAGGCTGTTCTTGATTGCGTGTTGAGAAAGCCTGCCCTGGCACACTATAAGTCAGACCTGAAAAGACTGATTGGACAACCTGCCAAGGCGGCTTGTCACAATCGTAGCCTCCTAGTGTGCGGCTGAAAGGGACGCCTTCATTAAAGCCAATGATATGACACTCGTGATGTAACGCAAGGACTCTCCAAATTTAACAATGTGTCACACATCGAAATGAGAGAGTCAGTTATAGTTTGCCTATAAATACCAAACTCATTTCCACTACAAGGCGATGGTTTTTTGAAATCATTACTCTCACTAGAAATATCAAGTCCTCTATACTAATTATAACCTCCTGGGAAAATATTAGTCAGGGTTCCTCAAGCTATTACCTATAGTGTAGTGTGTTTCTCTTTATCTTTTGTTATCTACTAACCCGGTCCTAGGCATATCTACTTGGTTGAATAAATCACGTAGTAGTCCAGGTAAGAAGGGAAATACACGAAAGAATAGGGGTGTGGGATTCTTGTTGGCAGCCATGTTTGGAGGTCAACACTAATTAAGTCGTCGTCTGTGGGAAACCACACATTCAACCACGAGTGAAACGTGACTAAAAGCCTAAGCCTTCTTGGACAAAGGAGTCTCCCTAAGCAAAGGATCAATCAAACCACCGAAGGAAAGAATGAGTTGAAGCGATGAGGATGAAAATCCAAGAAGGGCGAGGCCTGCAACGGACGGAGAAATCACAGCAGGGGTAAGAGTCGAAGAAGCCCCTCGAAGAAGGCGTGGGAAAAAGGCTCCCACCAATCTCAAGCGAAAAATGAGGACCATGGCCGCCAACATAAAGCAGTTAGCCCAACACCATGCCCAAATGCAAGGATATATCCAAATGATGAAGGTGCAATGAGGAAACGGGCCTTATGGATCTGACCCAGTTGACCCAATGAAGAACAAAAAGTAGACAGTGGTCGGCCCATGATCCTCAAGTCAGGAGAGAAGCCTCGCGCGCTAGGACGTACATGGAAGCGGCCAACCCCTCAATAGGCGACAGAAGGCCGCAACCAAAGGGTGTCTGCCAGTATTTTTGAAAGACTAGGCGAGCATGGGCCCATAAATTGGCCTTCGACGGCCTCCCAAAAAGGGAGCAACCCCAGAGTCTCCCTAGAAATAGGCGAGAATAGAGAGCGAAAGAGGCAGAGCCAGGAGAGAGTTTGACTTCCAGACCATGCACCAGCAGCCCCAATACTACGGCGATGATCAGCAGGCTCAACGCCTCCCACAATTCTCCCTAGAAAAGAACGTTGGGGGAGAAAATCTGAAGCCAACAATATCATTCAAAATAGACGACGATGATGAGAACCTCCTATTCTCGATCGAGATCAGGAATGCATCCATCCCCCAGTAGGGATGGCAATGGAGTGGGTCCGGGGTGGGTCGGCCCCGTCCCACGAAAATTTTGGCCCGCCCCGCCCCGCCCCGCCCCGCGACCAGCAAATTCGCGGGACAGGGCGGGGCGAGTCGGCCGTTGGACCCGCCAACTGCCCCGCGAACTTTTTTTTTTTTAAACTGAAAAATAATTAAAAATATATATATACAATTTTTTTAAATATTTATACCAAGCAAAACAAAAAAATTATAAGATTTGGGTTGTGGTATAGTGGTTAATGTTAGTAGTTTATAAGTTTTAACCCGGATTTGATTCTTCTTTAGTTTATTTTTAGTGAAAATCATAATTTCTACTATATTTTATGATTTTTCAAAAAAAAAAAAATTTTTTTAGGGGCGGGTCGCGGGGCAGTGGGGTTGCCCCGGACCCGGCCCGGGGCAGATTTTTCTGCCCCAAACCCGCCCCTATTGCTTCGTGGGGCGGGGCGGGGTGGCTCTTGGCGGGGGCGGGGCGCGGGGCGGGTTCGGGTCGGCGGGTTTTTTTGCCATCCCTATCCCCCAGGAGTTTCGTGTGCAAATCTGCCCCAAACCCGCCCCTATTGCTTCGTGGGGCGGGGCGGGGTGGCTCTTGGCGGGGGTGGGGCGCGGGGCGGGTTCGGGTCGGCAGGTTTTTTTGCCATCCCTATCCCCCAGGAGTTTCGTGTGCCTAAAATCATTCCCTTATACAGGTAGAGAGGACCCTTTTGACCATATGAACACTTATAAAACAGACATAAGCCTCCGAGGAGCGACTTCAGCTTTGAAATGCATAACTTTTCACCTTACCTTATTAGGGAGAGCGAAACAATGGTATAACAAAATCGTCGCTAGAAGCATTTTCAGCTGGCTAGAATTGAAAAAGACGTTCATCAATTACTTCTCGTCACAGAAGCCTGATTCGGTTCTGGTCCAATATCTCCATGACGTAAGATAAGCACTGAATGAGTCGCTTCAAAGCTACTTGAGCCGCTTCAACAAATAAATGCTCTTATGCGAAAAGATAACTGATGCTGAGGCCCTATCCGCATTAAAAACAGGATTGGACATGAACCTCCTGTTATGGAGAGATGTCCGTAAAAAAAACCCAGCCATATTCGACCAACTGGTAGAGATGATCACCAAAGAGATAATAAATGAGAACATAATCCTTCACGTGAATCGTGGAGGAGTGGGTGCCAACCCCACGCCAAAATCTGGATATGGCCAAGGCCATGGTAGACCCCTTCTCCAACAAAATCAACGTCGGATGAACTACCTATCCGATCTAAATATTGGGATGAGCTACGTGGGCCTACTTCCTCCCTATACAACCCCAGAAGCATCAGGCTCTACCGCCAGAATCTATAATTATGGTCTGCCCTATCCTATTTATTATGAAGCAAGACCAGCGTACCCCCAGTACTTATTTCCTATAAGGAGGCCTCTACCAAATATTGCTACGTCCACCGAAGCTATGGCCATAGCACGGAAAAATGTCGATAGGTAGAAAATTTGCACAACAGATGAGAGGACAATCTGGGACCCAGACACGAGACGAATCTAAGGCGTAGAGACCGATCCCCTATGGGTCGACGACAACCATTCAATGACAGGCGCCCATCGCAATAGGAAAGAAGGCCAGTGGGCCAAGAACAACAAAGAAGGCTTAACTCTAGAAGTCTAACAAGACAGCCAACTAGAGAGCGGTTCGGTACCACACTTAATCAATGGTCTTAAAAATACCCCCATTCGAGAGATAGACACCATTTACAGAGGTCCTTACATTAGAGGACAAACTCGAAATGCCCAAAAAAGCTACGCCAAAGAGGCTGAAGGAATACTGATGACCAACTGGCTCATCAACAGTCGACCCTCAGGATCAAAAAAGGTAGATCCTATTACCTTCACAGATGAGGACATGAAGTGCGTACACTATCTCCACTGCGACGACCTAGTAGTAAGGACAATAGTAGCGAGGAATAGATTAGGGAAAATGCTTGTAGACAATGGCAGCTCTGTCAACGTCATCTTCTTAAGCACCTACGAGCAGATGAATGTGAACGTCCCATTGGTCCCCTCGACTGAACCTCTCTATATCTTCATAGGTGATTGCGTAACCCTGAAATGGATAGTGCACCTAGCCGTTACAATAGAGGAAGAGCCTCTGGCTGCCCACACCTTCATGAAATTCTTGGTGGTAGACAAAAGATCAGCCTACCATGGCGTTCTAGGCTGACTGACCCTGAAAGAACTTTGGGCCGTAATGTCTATTCACCACATCTGCATAAAATTATCCACTGAGAGAGGCATAGCTACTGTACGAGGCAATCAACCTGAGGTTAGAAAATACTACAGAAATGCCTTGAGAAAGGCAGAGAAGAAAGAAATAAACATGGCATTCCTAGATGTGGAAATGACAGAGGCCTCGAAAGAGGCACCAGGAGATATCACAATGGAAGAGGCTACATCCCCAGATGACATAGACCCTAGAGTTACCAGAGTTGACTCCCAGACCACATCAGTCGAGGAGCTGGAAAGCTTCCAACAAAGAGGTTGTAAGTAGGAAATGACCTCCTTCAAGAATCCAATGATGCCTTGAAAAGGTTCCTCTATCACAACCTCGATGTTTTCGCATGGAAACATGATGACATGGTTGGAATCGACCTGAAGTTAAGTTGTCATCGACTCAATGTCGATCATAAGCCTCCGTCACACCGGCAGAAGATGAGGCCTTTAAATTCAGAAAAATACGAGGCCCTGAAAGAAGAAGTTGGAAAACTCCTACGAAACAACTTCATCCGGGATGCCCGTTATCCTAAGTGGGTCTCCAATCTGGTTCTGGTTAAAAAGCCAGGGGGAAAATGAGAATTTTTATAGATTTCTCCAACCTCAACTAGGCTTGCCCTAAGGATAGATTTCCATTGCCCCGGATTGATCACCAGGTGGATGCCACTTCTAGACATGGACTTCTAAGCTTCATAGATGCCTATTCAGACTATAACCAAATTCCTATGTACCCAGACGAGGAGCACACATCGTTTGTGACAGACAAGGGCCTCTACTACTACAAAGTCATGTCCTTTGGCCTGAAAAACGATGGGGCAACATACCAGAGACATATCAACAAAATGTTTGCCGACCAGCTCGGTTCCACCATGGAAGTTTACATGGATGACATGCTAGTTAAAAGCTTGAAAGCCGAGGATCATGTGCAGCACCTGGAAAAGACTTTCCAGATCCTTCGAGTTTACAGAATGAGGCTTAATCCTCTTAAATTTGTCTTCGGAGTTGCCTCTGGAAAGTTCCTGAGCTATATGGTGAACCAAAGGGGGATCGAGGCCAACCCAGAGAAGATTAAAGCATTGATAGAAATGAAGTCGCCCAGGAGGCCAAATGATGTACAATGCCTCATCGGGAAAATGACAGCCCTTAGCAAGTTTGTATCAAAAGCTACAAATAAGTGTCTCCCCTTCTTCAAAATCTTGAAAATAGGTAATAGATTCGAATGGACAGAAGAATGCGAGGCTACATTCCAGGCCCTAATGGAACACTTCAGTTATGTTTCCCTGCTATCAAAGCCTAAGTTAGGATAGGCTTTATTGCTTTACCTAGCTGTATCCTCTGAGTCAGTGAGCTCGGTCCTTGTCAGAGAAGAGGAACACCAACTTCCTATTTACTACGTAAGCAAGGCCATCCTGGGAGTGGAACGCGCTATCCTGACATGGAGAAGCTAGTGTTATCACTCATCACAACCTCTAGTAAGCTGATGCCGTACTTTTTGGCCCATAGCATCTACGTCCTCACTAACTTTCCCCTGAGGCAGGTAATGCAGAAACCTGACGCCTCGGAGAGGCTATTGTAATGGGCTATCGAGCTGAGCCAATTTGACATTGTATTCAAACCAAGATCATCTATCAAATGACAGGCCCCCGCTGTCTTTGTGGCTGAATTCGCCAACATTGCTAAAATAGACACCCCAATGGCACCTGCGGAACCAACTACATGGTGCCTCTTCGTCGATGGATCCTTGGAGGATATGGGCTCAGGCGCTGGGGTGGTCTTCACCAGTCCCGAAGGTCATATGTTGAATTGTGCAATCAGGTTCGACTTTAAAGCCTCGAACAATGTTGTAGAGTATGAGGCTCTACTATCCAGCATTCGCTTAGCTAAAGAAATGGTTGTACAGAGACTCTCAGTAGCAAACAATTCCCAACTGGTGGTGAGCCAGGTAAACGGAACCTTCGCCGCCAGGGAAAGAGGAATGGCTTCCTATCTCAAATTAGTAAAGGATCTTATCATCTGCTTCAAGAAGTTTGAACTTATCCAAATACCTAGGACAGATAACGCCAACGCTGATACGCTATCTAAACTCGCAAGCAGCAAGGATTCAGAACTCTTCAAACTGGTTCCTATCGAACACTTCGTCAAGCCGTCCATAGAGGCTGTTACAGAAGTAATGTGGGTTGAAGAGACTTCTACTTGGATGGACCCCATACTGGCATTCTTGAAAGACCAAATCCTCCCTACTGATAGGAATAAAGCTAGAAAATTAAGAATGAGAGCAACATACTTTGTCCTTTCTGACGAAGTCCTCTACAAACGAGGCTACTCCATGCTCCTCCTCAGCTGCGTTAGAACCAATGAGGCTGACTATATCCTCAGATAAATCCATGAATGAATATGTTGCAACCACACGGAAGGCTTGGCCTTAGCCCAAAAGGTCATCAAGTAAGGATACTTTTGGCCCACTCTGAAGAAAGATTCATTGCTCCACACAAGAAAATGTGACAAATGCAACGCTTTGCAACAATCCCATGACAGCCTCATCAAAAACTTACCGCAGTATCTAGTCCCTAGCCTTTCGCCAAATGGAGAATATATTTCATAGGCCCTATGCCTAGGAGAAGAGGCAATGCAGGCCATGCCCTGGTCACCATTGACTACTTCACAAAATGGGTTGAAGCAGAACCAATGATGAAGATTACCGAGGCTAATACCTCCAAGTTCATATGGAAAAACATTATATATCGGTTCGGGATTCCCCACTCCATAGTTTCTGACAATGGGAAACAATTCGATAACAAGAAAGTCAAAAACATATACGAAGAGCTGGGCATAGTCAAGCACTTCTCCAGCCCCCACCACCCTCAAGCTAATGTTCAGGTGAAGGCTGTCAACAAGACAATCAAGTAGACACTCAAGCAAAAACTTGATGCATCGAAAGGAGCTTGGGTCGAGGAACTCCCGCATGTACTCTGGGCTATCCGAACCACCGTAAGGACACCAATGTGAGAAACCCCATTCTCTTCGGCATATGAGTTTAGTGGAAATCGGCATTCCTTTGCTTCGTCGACTGCTATTCAATGAAAACAACAACGACGACCTCACGAGAGCCAGCCTCGACCTAGTAGAAGAACGAATGGGCAACTCCCAAGCTAAATTAGCCTCTTACCAACGAAATATGGCTAGGTATTTCAATAAGAAAGTGAAAAAGAGGACCTTCCTCCTTGGTGACTTAGTCCTAAAGAGGGTGTTCCTATCCTCTAAAGAACCAGAGGTTGGAACCCTTGGCCTAAATTGGAAAGAACCTTATCGAATCAACTAAGAAGTACGCCCTGGCATGTATAATATCGAAGACATGAACGCCAAAGTACAGCCTCATCCTTGGAATGTTGAACACCTGCGCCGATACTATTAGTAATAAGGGTGAAAGGTTCGTTAATGTTCTAGGGGCCTATCTATAGTTTTGTGTTATGCTAGGAGCTTTTTTACAAGTATACGCCATTGTACTTTATGCTATGCAAATTGCCTATCTTCTAAGTTAAAGTGTTAAACTTGCCATATTCCACAAACAAAGTACGCTTCAAAAAATAATTTCATTAAATAAAACGGAGGGATTACAGTGGGCCTCTGCTGAGGAAACAATACATTTTCAAAATGCTAACTACCCTCATCGCCCTCAGCATCGGGCGGAGGAAACCTAACTTCTAAAGAGCCTATATCATAAGTCTGGATGGTCAGATCTGAGCACCGCCAACACCTCTTGATGCCCGACCTTGGTAAAGTAGTCCGAAAAACTGGTATAAGCCTCTGTGTTGTGAAAGTTTGCCACAAATATCTCCTCGGCATTCTCCATCTTCCCTTCCATTTCTTTCTTCTCGCAGAGGAGCCTAGCAATCTCAGCCTCAACCTCCTTTTGCCCCTGCTCGAAAGCTTCCAAACTTCTCCTCAAACCCTTAGACTTATCCATCAGCCATTTTTTCTCTTCGTTTTCCACCTTGAGAGCTTCAACAGGAATCTTTTGGGCAGCATTAGCATTGTCCACCTTCCTAGTCAGTTGTAGATCATTGGAATTAGATTCTTTCAGGTCCGCCTGAAGCTGCTCATACGCAGTACGTATACTTTCTACAGTAGCCTGCAGGCCTTCCATAGCCTGCTTATGTTCCTCCGACTTTGAAGCTTTAGCCACAAGCTTCTTATGCCATTACATCTGCTGTCTGAACTCTCCCAGCACCTTCAATTGTATCCCAATCGTTCTCACCGCCACTGCCAAGCTCGCATCCAATGCATCCTCCAAGTCTCTATGGGAAGAAAATTCCTCCTACTTGGGACTAAAGTGCTTCTTGAAGGCTTGTGCCCATAGCCAGATAAAAAGTGAGGTCACAGATGGCATCATCGGGAATTCTAACCCCGGGTGTTCGATCAGCTCAGTCAACTTCCTTTTTGAGTCAAAGGCTCTCCCGTCAGTGCCCCCCGATGGCTAAGGTGACTTTTGAGGAACCTCCAACATGATTTCACTAGTAGCTATAACCGATAACGTCCGTTATAGAGGCGGTGGGTTGCAAATGGTATAGTTGTCAACAACTTCTACCGTTTTCTTTTTCATATGAGAAGAAGCCTAGACTTTCCTTTTCCTTGACACGGGTACCCCTCCTTCAGAGGCCCCTGCATCATCCTCGATCTCAACGACATCAACTTTATCAGCCTCCTCCTTATTTTCCTTTTGGCTTAGATCCTCTATAATCTTTTTCTGTATAGAATCCTCAGAATAGCATGGTACCAGTGTCCTCATTTTCTTGCTCATCAGACGAGCCAATGTTTGCCTGGGATGCCTACCTTATTCTATTTCAACTGCACGAAAAAACACTCCGATATGAGTAGGGTCATAAACACAATACAAAGCGAACGAGGGTATAGGGATATTACCTTATGAGGCCATCAGACCCAATTCAGTCAAACAACGATGTCTATTTAAGAGGAACCCATATCACCTATTCAGTAGATGCGCCTGATAGATCAACCGAAGTACTTCGATAATGTCACTGGACAACTCGTAACAGAGAAGAGCGTCTGCAAAATCAAATAGAATAGTTAGAATGCATAATCACCAGCATCAGAAACAATCAATACCACGTTCCTTACTCATTAGCTATTCTATAAAAACTGGGTACATCCAAATCTGGCTCTGGGTCGTTGACTACCCTCTGCCAGTTATCCCTCATCTAGAACTATGACTCTTTTCATTGCTTAATAGAAGAAGGGCAATCCGTCACAAGAGGCATATGAGACCCCCTGGGGCAGAAGTAATATCAACCAAGCTCCTTATCCTTGCCTTTTTCTTCGGTAGTTTCCTCGGCTGATATATGGTCTAGAACGTGTAGATGCATCTCCAAGCTAAATGAATGTCTGAACTATAAGTACAGGCCCCAGCCATTTGACTCCACCCGTTTGGAGCCACTTGTGTGGGAGCCAGCCCATATGCTCGCAAGATCCTTTGAAAAATAGGTGCAGAGGCAGTCGCATACCACCCACGAAAGGGTTCAAATGTAAAAAAGTGTATTTCTTCCTCGGAACGTAAGCTCGCTCGTTAAGCTCCGGAAGTATGAGTTTGATATTGCGAGAGATCATGTACTGCTCCCTCAGTGACCCCAAATCCTCTTCTACCATTATCGACGGGACATCCAAAGCGGTCTACCTAATAGGGTTAACTCTGAAAGGATCCTTGCCCTCTGTCAGCTTCAGTGCAGAAGCTATAGCCATCTCCTCGCCTATAGATGTATAAACGCCTCTGATAGGCAACACGTCTGCCATAGACGGGGACACCGAGGGAGACGTTTCACCCTCAACACGCCCAGAAGCCTTGCCCTCAGTAACTGTCATGGACATTGTTAAAAAAAAAATAAAAATTCAATAAGTAAAGGTGCTTGGAAAAAAGGGTTTAACTAAACCTAAGCCTTCACCAGAAAGGGAGACGGAGAAGCGGATGCCGGAGGATTCTCGTCGGAAAGCTATGAACGTGGGTTCTCTCGAAATCTCTCAAAATTGCGTAAGGTAAAAAGAATGAACCTTTCCATATATATAGACAAAGGGGACGATTCTCCACTGTTGGATCAATTCAAGATCCATCCACACCGTTCAAATTCGTCTGATCATCCCTACCTTTGAATTCTAAAAGGTGCCAACATTCTTTTGAATGTACAGCCACGATGAGGGCGTGATTCTCACGCGCGCGCGATTTCTTGGCATAACCAAAGCCCCCAAAATTAAACACCATCATTGCCTGGTAGCTGTCTTTTTACTATGCCCAAGGAAACGTGCGGCAAGCTACTCAATCATTTTGTGACTTGTGGACTCAACCATTAATTCTCCCACAGCATGCCTCTCCTTTCACTCAGAGACGCCTATGTTGCCAAGCCTCTCTCCTACTTGGGACTCGGCTCTCCACAACATGTCTTTCCCTCTACTCGAAGATGCCTCTACTGCCAAGCCCCTCCCACTTGGGACTCAGCTCTCTCACAGCATACATCTCTCTACTCAGAAATGCCTCTGCTGCCAAGACTCTATCACTTGGGACACAGCTCTCCCTTAGCATGCGTCTCCCTCTACTCGGAGACGCCTCTGCTGCCAAGCCTCTCCCACTTGGGACTCGACTCTCCTGCAAATTTTCTCTCCCTCTACTCGAAGACGTCTCTACTGCCAAACCTCTCTCACTTGGGACTTGGCCCTCCTACAGCATGCCTATCTCCCTACTCAGAGACGCATCTACTGCCAAACCTCTTTCACTTGGGACTCGACTCTCTCGCAGCATGCCTCTCTCTCTACTCAGAGACGCCTCTGTTGCTAAATCTCTCCCACTTGGGACTCAGCTCTTCCGTAGCATATGTCTTCTTTTACTCGGAGACGCCTCTGCTGCCAAGCCTCTCCCACTTGAAACTCAGCTCTCCTGCAGCATGCTTCTCCCTCTACTCGAAGCGCCTTTCCTGCCAAGCTTCTCTCACTTGGGACTCGGCCATCCCGTAGCATGCCTCTCATTCTACTCGAAAATGCCTCTACTGTTAAGCCTCTCCCACTTGGGACTCGGCCTTTCCGCAGCATGCATCTCCTTCTACTCAGAGACACCTATGCTGCCGAGCCTCTCCTACTTGAGACTCGGCCCTCTTGTAGCATGCCTCTCCTTCTACTCAGAAACGTCTTTGTTACCAAGCCTCTCCCACTTGGGATTATGGTCTTCCACAATAATCCTCTGTAACTTCAATTTTCTCTCCCACTCCAAGCTCAACACCTTACATAAATGAGAGAGGTCTTGACCTTGTGGGACTAACTCTCTTCCAATTTTCCAGTTGTCGGTTGGAGATCTGCCATTTTCCAAGCGCAACAGCACTGTCTCTTTTTTAAGTCCAGCACCCCTCATAAATGATAGAGGTATTGAACTTGGAAGACTATTGTTACACTCCAATCCCGCCTGGCGTTCCATGTGGGTAAGGCAATCCTACTTGGGCTCCACGTAGGCACGGTCAAAATCAACCTGCTTTGACTCAACCCTATCTCTGAGGCTGTTTGTGCTGATGAGGTTATAAAACTGAGGTTGTTCTTTTGGTCGAAGATGTTGGGCGGTTGAGGTTGTTCTTGATTGCGTGTTGAGAAAGCCTTCCCTAGCAAACTATAAGTCAAACCTGAAAAGATTAATTGGACAACCTGCCCAGTCGACATGTCACAATCGTAGTCTTTTAGTGTACGGCTGAAAGTGACGCCTTCATTAAATCCAATGATGTGCCACTCATGATGTGATGTAAGGACTCTCTAGATTTAACCACGTGTCGCACATCAAAGGGAGGAAGTCAGTTATAGTTTGCCTATAAATACCAAACTCATTTCCACAAGAAGGAGATGGTTTTTTGAATTCACTACTCTTACTAGAAATATCAAGTCATCTATACTAATTATTCTTCAAGTATTATAACCACCTGAAAAATTGTTAGTCAGGGGCCCTCAAGCTATTACCCCTACCATAGTATGTTTCTCTTTATCTTTTGTTATCTACTAACCCAGTCGTAGGCATATCTACGTGGTTGAATATATCACGTGGTAGTCCAGATAAGAGGAGAAATACACAAAAGAAGAGGGAGCATGGGGTTCTTATTGGCAGTCATTTTTGGAGATCAACACTAGAGGTGGCAAAATTGTGTAGCCCACCTTCTTGGGTTGGGTTGGCCCTAGCCCAAATAAAACTGGGCCAAGATGGCCCGGCCCATCTAGCCCGCGGGCTAGTTGGGCCGGCCCAACTTTGATTTTGATTTTTTTTTTTAATTTTTTGGGCTCCTTAACACTAATTAACTTATTTTGTGAATAGCCCCAATACATAATTCAAATAATATCAAGGGATTTTTTCATAAATAAACCACTTTTTAAAAATAATTCTAATTTTATCAACTTAACAAATTTATTCTAAAAATACTACATTCTTAAAATTATATTAATTAATAAAATAATAAATTAAAATCAAGTCTATACCACAAAATATATATTTTCACGTGAATTTACTTAAATTTGAATTTGAGTCCTTGATTATTTGCACAATAAGTCCTTCATCTTTATAAATGTTTCACTTTAGTCCCTATACTTCTTCTTTTATTTCAATTTTGTCCTCTTTTATTTGCAACTTAAGTCCTTCAACTTTTAAATTTTTGCAACTTGATCCCCATATTTATACTTTTATATCAATTTAGTCATTTATAGTATCATTATTTAATACATATGTTACAAATGATATTGTGTATAAAAAATTTATTTAAAAAAAAAAAGAAAATTAAGATAAGTTGGGCCAATGGGCTGGACTGGACTAGCATATTTCTGGCCCATACAAAATTGGGTTGGGCCAGCCCAGTCCAGTTTCATGTGTGGCCCTGTTCTGGCGCCCAACACAGCCTATTTGCCAGCTCTAATCAACACTAATTAATATTTTCATTAAAGAATTTGGTCCACCCACATGAAAAATAAAAATATATTCCATCATTTCTAAGTATAGGGTTCTATCCCATTTGAAGAAATTAAGCAGTGGAGCCTCGCATTATAATAATGTGATGAGGCACCCTAGTCTAAGTATGACGACCCATCTAATTCGATTCTTCATAGGCGGCTAGGATATTTCTATGTTGTTTATATATATGTACTAGTTAGATTGTGTGTTGCACGTAACGAACTTTTTAATTATTTTGCATGCGTTGATAAGTAATATATAGAAATGTTGGACTAATTATTTCCTACATTAAAAAATAGGTAATTGAGTGAAAAGTTGAGTATTTTGTAATGTATCTGATTTAAGTAACATTTCAACAAATGATTTAATGTGAGAATGTACGAAAATATATATGATTTAAATGGAATACAAATCAGACGCTTAAAAATGGAGAAAATTGTTTGTAGTGGCATTACCGACATAAATTTTGGCTTTATGTCGATCAAATCGACATAAATCTTTCACCGAAATAAGTCTGTTCGCATTGGAGGGGAAAAAAAGAAATGTTACAAAATGGGCAAATTTTGGCCCTTTTGCTGCATGAGAATTGGGAACCAATTTCTGGTTCCCATTTGTGTCGAGATTTGTCAACACAATTAGAAACTAAATTTGGTTTCCATTATTTGTTGACAATTCCATTTTGCCGACATTGTCGAAATTTTAAAAGATATTAAATCGAACTAATTATATAGTGGGGAAAAAAGGGAAAAAGATTCTAAATGAATAATCCGCAAATAATAATTATAAAAAACATATTTTTGAATATACAATTTAATACGTTGTAAATTAACTATTAAATCAATGTAACAAGAAATTCATATAAGCTTTAAATAAGATGATCATGTAAGTAAAATGTTGAAATTCAAACTTGTTATTAAGAAAAGCAGAACCCACACGACAGTATGAATTACATAAACCAAATAAACACATAAAGAAGTTCTAACTGATTGGGACTATTAATGGTCATCAATTCAAATAACCAAATCCAATTTAGAGCTTTAAACAAAGAAGTTCCATACAAAATTTAGATAAATCAGATCTTAAAGTTAACCAAAATGAGTCATTTGAAGAGGATGTACAACGATAAAAAATCTAGCAATCATTAACCTAGTCCTCATTTTTATCACTTCTTCCTACCACCACACCCCGTTCTTAGTTTCATCCACCAGCGACAAAAATCATTTGTGCATTTGTAAACCAAAAAAATTGTTTGTATGCAAACAAAAATCTCAGATTTAATTTAATCTAGACAAATTACCGCGAACATTAGACCACTGCAGTCAAGCCCATAAGAAATCTGGAAAAAATAACAAAACGCAAAACAATAGGATGCCCATGTGATTGAATTATTTTTTTATACAAAACAAGGCTATAACCTGTAATTAAAAAATGGAAGTAGAAAAATCGAAAAAAAAATTGGATGTCCTCATAAGTCGTGCTTCGAATTAAACCTCTTCGCCAAGAACTTGAAGAAGATAACACAACATGAACAACAATTGTAGGCAAAGAATGAGTAATTAAAAAAAGTAGGTGAAAATGATTTCGCACAAATCCGAACGAGATACTACAAAAATTATAAGAGGAAACAGGAAAAATCAGCTTACCTATCGAAGCCCACTATAAATTTCAGTCGGGCAATAGTCGCCAACGTTGAAGATCCACAATGGCGATATCTAGGTTTTCAGAAGAGACGGGAATGTGGAGTGATAAATGTGAAAACAGGATGTCGCTGGAGGAAAAAGGAAATGGGGGAAAAATTAGTACAGAAATTATAAGAGGAAACAGGAGAAATCAGCTTACCTATCGAAGCCCACTATAAATTTCGGTTGGGCAATGGTTGCCAACGTTGAAGATCCATGGCGATATCTAGGTTTTCGAAGAGACGGGAATGAGAAGTGATAAATGTGAAAGTGGGATGTCACTGTAGGAATGGTCTTGTTATTATTATGATGAAGCTGACATAGTTATACAAATTTAAAGAAGATATACATGTAAAATATCCGTATGTTATTATGCTTATTTTGATACAATTATACACGTTTTTCAATCTTTTTTTATCACATTCTTATTATCAACTTTCTGTTAATTGGCATACTTTGTCTCTAATAACGGTTTCGATCCAAAAAGTATGTCGAGATGGTGTAAAACGACTTATTTGTCCATCATATTTTAAAAAATAATAAATATAAAAGTATGATAAAATATTTTTTTCCTCTCATTTCAAAGCATGCAAACAAAATATTTTGATAGAAACCATCATTAAGAATAAGATGTGCTAATTAATAAAAATTGAAGATAAGAATACGACGATAAAAAAACTTTTAAGGGCTCATATCATAACTTATTTTATCTAACAATCCCATGGCCTTTGGCAGAAGCTATAAATAAAGGGCTTCTTGGCATTGTAACATTTTCTTACCTGCTTCATTTTGCTACCAGAGTTTCCTCTTAGTGCGTTTTCCTTATCTTCTTGCCTTCATCCATTTCCGTTGGTGCTTTCCTCGAAGTTTCTTTCTTCTCTCACTTTTCATTGACCACTTTCTTTTGATCTCTAGGTATACTTCTAATATGTGCTCTTAATTTCTATTAAAAAATGTCTACGAAATCAGATTCTCAGAATCTTTCCTCTAGAGTGAAGGGTGGTTTGAGCAAACCTGAAGACGTTATCTAGTCTTCCTCCTCTTCTACAGAGTTGGTAGCGCTCAATGTTTTACCTAATATGGGTGTAGGTCCCTCCGGAGAAGTCCTTAAGCGAAAGGAGTTCGACCGTATGAGGGCTGAGAAGAATACTAAGAAGTCAAGATTTCATCTAGTACACGAACCCAATTCTTAAGAGGAGGACAAAGATATGGAAGATAAGGATGGGGATAGGATAAACGGACCCTTGCATGTACAGAGCTGGCGAGATCTTTTCTACTATTAAATCAGACAAAGAGCTCGTCGAACTCCGAGCCTTATATAATATTTTATCTGAAATAGAATTAATCCTTCCTGGACTTATCAGATAGATAATAGGTCCTCCCCAGAGTGTATAGCCATACATGCTCTTTCCACGGAATCTGGACTTCGTCTACCCTTCCACTATTTCTTTAGGAAACTCCTTAGCGAGTATAGGTTAGCCCCAACCCAACTAGGACCAAACATCTTGTTTTTTTACATGGAAAAAATTAGGGTTGGAGAGAAAATGTCGTCCCAAAGTTTTCGTTTCTTTTATCTCCCAGTTCAGGCTGGGAATACAAGAAATCACCAGCTTGGATAGTATTATCTAACTCCTAAGTCGAAATAGACCTCTAAATTAGTGGAGACCCCGAACAAGGTTAAAGGTTGAAAGGAGTCCTTTTTCTTTGTAAAGGAAAACTGGGAGTTCCAACCTGTCGACCCCAACTTGCAAACTTTTATGCCTCACTTCTACGACGAGCTTTGTGAGTCCTTTAGTTCTTCTTTAGAATCTCTTCGTTTTACTTTAGTAGTTCTAACTATTTACTCTCGGCGATGTTTAGGTAAGGATTGAGGACCACGCTTTTTTTACGATGAAGTTGCTGGCCTCTTCCTTCGCATCGAGGTCCTTTATTGGAGAACGAGAATTTGTGTAAAGAGACAAGGACCATCCTTGAACCAGGAGGCTTGGATTTCTATAACGCGGGTCTTGAGATGACTCTTCATAAGTATTCTTTCTTTTTTCTCCTACTCTTTTTTCTTAGCAGCCAACATCAACTTCAACATGAGGAAGAAGAACCTCACAGTAGCCACTGCTGGGCCTAGTAAGGCCACCAAGGCTCTTGCTCCAGCCCCTCTCCTGAAGGGGGTTATTATAAACGAGCATTTGGCTCGTAAATCCTCCCAACCTACCTTGTTGGAGGTAGTGGGTAAAGGAAAAGCACATGCGGACCCACCCAGTGGCGGATTTGTTTAGGGTCAAGAGGGGGCCATGCCCCTCTCACTTTAAAATTTTAAGCACAATAAGAGGCCCAATGCTTAGGCCCCCTCTCAACTCCGGTCTCTATATGATATGATTCTCATTTCTCAGATTGTCCATATTCCACAACTCCGCTTGACCTAATCATCCTTCCTAGTTCCCAAGCCCCAGCTAAGGAGGATAGTTGATCCAACTTCCAAGGTGTGTCAAGAGGATTTTCGGCAAGGCGGCGAGCTCAGTGGTCGTTCCATTTTCCAGGTACTTTTTTCCTTCTTCTTTTTTCCTCATTATGAATATCAGAATATGGACATGGCTTGTCAAATTTTGGACATTTGTTTCTGAATTTATTTCAGGTAATTTTTCGAGCTTTAAAATCGTGCCATTGTTTTAATTTAGAGCTGGAGATTATTAAGTAGAAGATTATATATCCCCAATTAAGAGACAAATTTTTACCCAGCCAATAAATTACTCTGTTTGGAATAACTTGTTAGACCAAGCCAAACGAGGCCTTGAATTCTTTTGGCATATTAGTTTCTGAAATTGGAAAACTGATCGTTTGCAGCTAATTAGCCCCATTTCTGGAATGAGTAATGTCAATATATTCTTACCATTAAAGCCTTATCTGAAACTCAAACATAGAAATTCTCTCTTAGTTTCCGCGTAAGTATTTCTTCTCGCCCCTGATTTATTTTTTAGCGGTGATTCTTTGATTGAGCTATGGTTTGACTATTGTAAACATGAATCTGTGGCGAACTTGATTTTCCCCTGTGTTGATTTTTTTTTTAGAAATCGTTTTGGGATTTTGTATTTTGACGAAGTAATGTATGCATGTTCTGTTTTATGTTTAATCTATGTTCTTATTTCTTTTCTTTTTTTTCCTTCTATTGATTAACTAGTATATACCTCTATTGGCTGGCTTATTAGTGCTCTAATTTAGTGGCCAAATCCATGAATTGGCAAGCATTTTTTCAAATGCAGTTATCTATTTGACAATAAATTTTTTATTCCATTTTCTTTAGGAAATAGTGATGAAGAGATACTTCAATACAACATCAACTCATTCAACTTCAACTCCGGAGCTACCATTATCTCCAAATAGAAATGACAAAAGTGCAAAACAATGTTGTAATGAAGTGAACTTGGCAAATCTTCCTACAGATCCAGGAGAGCGGCCACGAATTTCAGATTATCCTCCAAATATTCAAGACGAAGTTAGAAGAGCATATTTACAAAAAGGTCCTTGTCAACCTTCTACTCATGATTTTCCTTACTCAATGTATGGGGACAAGTCAAGGCGATTTAACTCAAGTTGGTTTGAAGATGGTCGTACTTGGTTAGAGTATAGCAAGACAAAAGATGCTTTATTATGTTTATATTGTTATTTGTTTAAACCACAGCAAGGAGAAAGAGGAGGAGGCGATTCTTTTGTTGTCAAAGGGTTTCGCAATTGGAAGAAGAAAGATAAGTTACAAAAGCATGTTGGGGATTCAATTAGTGTTCACAATCAAGCTTTTAGAAGTTGTGAAGCTCTCATGAATAGAAAACAACATATTGAAACATTGTTTACCAAGCACACAGATCAAGAAAATATTAAAGATCATATATGTTTGGTTGCATCGGTTGATTGTGTTAGGTTTCTTTTATGACAAGGACTACTATTTCGTGGGCATGATGAATCTGAAAACTCAAGCAATAGAGGTAATTTTCTTGAACTTTTGCAATGGTTAGGTGATCATAATGAAGATATAAAGGCTGTTACTTTAAAGAATGCTCCTGGGAGATGTCAAATGGTTTCACCAAGTATTCAAAAAGATATTTTAAGATCTATTTCAACTGAAATAGTTAATTCAATGTTTAAGGACATGTGTGGTGATTATTTTTCTATTCTTATTGATGAATCTCGTGACTCGTCTTCAAAGGAGCAGATGGCTATTGTGATCCGTTATATTAATGAAAAGGGTTTCATAATTGAGCGTTTCGTAGGTATTGAGCATGTCGTTGATACTACAGCTCTCTCTCTTAAGGCTTCAATTGACAGTTTCTTTTCAAGGCATAGTCTAAGTATAACCCAATTGCGAGGACAAGGTTATGATAGAGCGAGTAATATGCAAGGTGAGTTCAATGATCTTAAAACACTTATCTTAAAGGAGAATGAATGTGCTTTTTATATTCATTATTTTGCTCACCAACTCCAATTAGCTCTTGTTGCCGTTGCAAAGAACCATGTTGAAGTTACTGATTTATTTACTGTGGTTGCTAATGTGGCAAATATTGTTGGATCATCATCTAAGCGTCGTGATATTCTTCGAGAATTACATGCTAGTGTTGTTATTGAAGTTTATAATAATAGTGAAATTTCAAGTGGGAAAGGTCTTAATCAAGAAATCATTCTTAAAAGACCTGGTGATACGCGTTGGAGTTCACACCATATCACTTTAATTAGGTTGATTGGCATGTTTTCATCTGTTGTTGAATTACTTGAGATAGTAATGGACAATGTTAAATTAAGTTCTGATCAAAGAAATGAAGCAAAACAAGCATTGGTATCTATTTGGTCATTTAATTTTATTTTTTGTCTACATTTGATGAAGATTGTATTAGGAATCTCAAGTGATCTGTCACAAGCGTTGCAGAAAAAAGATCAAAATATTGTGAATGCTATGACTTGGTAAGAATATGTAAGGAAAGATTGCAAATAATGAAGGACAATGGTTGGAATCTCTTATTAGATGAAGTCTCTTCCTTTAGTGAGAAACATGATATTGATGTCTGTAATATGAATGATGTATTTTGCCCTCTAGGATGCTCAAGGCGCAAAGTACATGAAACCACGAATATGCATCATTATCAAATTGAGATATTTTATACTGTCATTGATTTGCAGTTGCAAGAGTTAAACAGTCGCTTCAGTGAGACAAGCAACAAGTTACTTATTTGCTTGGCCAGTTTGGATCCAACTGATTCATTCTCAGCTTTTGACAAGTCTAAGTTGGTTCAACTTGCTAAATTTTATCCAAAGGACTTCTCTACTCTACAACTTGTGCTACTTGGGGATCAGCTTGATAATTATATAATGGATTTGCGCTCCAATATAGAATTTTCAAGTTTGAAAGGAATTAGTGGTCATGCACAAAAGCTAGTTGAAACAAAAAAAAAAAAACAAGATTTACCCTTTAGTTTATTTGCTAATCAAATTGGTTCTTCTTTTACCAGTTGCCACTGCCAGCGTGGAAAGAGTGTTTTTAGCTATGAATATTATCAAAGATCAATTGCGCAATCGGATCGGAGATGAATGGATGAATGTCTGTATGATTGCATACATTGAGAAACATGTTTTTGATAATATTTGTAATAGTGATATTGTTAAACGATTTAAGAATATGAAAACTCGTCGTGGACAATTTTAATGTATTGAAAATTTTAATTATTACTTTCTATGTATAATTCAATTTCAAATTTTTTGTTTATATATTACGTAGTGCCCCCTCTTAAATCAAATCTTATATCTGCCACTGGACCCACCAGTAGAAAAAGCTTTCACGAGGCCTCCTGCAACATCTCGTTCTGGGGCTGAAGTTTCTTCAATAGAAGAGAAGAAGACCCACGAGGGCGATACTAAACTTACCAAAAAAAGGCCAAGGGCCTCCCAATCGGGCCCGTATCTGGTAGACCTTTATCGTCACCATCCTGAGAGTCTTGGGGATGCAGCGACGATTGGTTTTCCAAGTTTCCTAGAAAGGCCTATGCTTGAGTCTATAAGGCCTTCAACCAGACTTGGAAATCATGGTCGAAGACTATGACAGTTCACTAGAGAACGGCACTTTTTGAGAGCCACTTTGCCCGAGCCTTCACCCTCCTCCAAGATTAGAATTACGAGTGCACAGCCTTAACCACTCAAGTCAAAAACCTAACGAATGAGGTGGATAAGGTGAAGAAAGAGCTATAGGCCTCGAAGAAAAATCCCAAGGCTGAGAAATTTAAGTCAGACGTTTGGCACCTTATGTCTGATCTCGATGCCTCGTGAAAAGGTTTCGACGAACTCGATAAGAAGCTCCAGTCTGAGCTGGAGAAGATGAAAAATGAGTTGGGTACTTTTGCGTCCAACAAAAATCTTGGGATGAGGGCTTGGCAGCGAAAGAGGCTGAGCTAAGTGATTTCCAAAAGAAACTGGAATGAGCTGAAAACAAAATATCCTCACTGGAGTCTAAAGTTTCAGAAATGTCCATTCATGTGGGGGCTCTTCAGCGAACATTGGAAGACTTCAAGCGTTGTGAGAAAAGGACTTTATGAAGTAGGCAAACAAGTAGGGGGCAAAGAACTTATTTTTCTCATTCAGGGCGAATATCCTGACCTTAGCTTTGACTATCCCAACCTTAATGAAGATGCCCCTATCCCTCCACAAGCTAGTGAGGACTTTCTCACTATCGCTGCTGAGAATGCTCCCCAAGTTCCCCCAGCCTCGAGTTTAGACCCTTCTGTGTTTGAAAATCTTCCGGACTTGTAAAAATTTTATTGTTTTGTAATGGCTTTTGCTTTTAATTCAATGAAAATTTTATTTCCTTAAGTACTTTTCTTCGCTTTATATCTTTTGAACATTACTAGTAGATGTACTTTTGAACACAATAGTTCATAATGCTTCTTCAAAGAACTTAAAACATTAACGAATGTTGAGACAAACATAATAGTTCGCTGGCGAGACAAAACATTAAAACATTCATGACTCGTTTACGATGATCGAAGTGAATAGAAAGTCATTAAAATGTAATAAATTTGATAACTTTAAAGATAAAGTCTAACAGTTCGTTTAGAAAAATAGAACGCTTTTGTTTCGTAATTAACACGGGATAGCAAGATAACGCATTTTCCATTTTCAAAGGATATATTATAAGATGTTTCATTCAAAGATCTAAAAGTCCCATTGTATATCCTTTAATTCGTCTAATGACAATGTTACGAAATCAGGTAGTTTTAGGCGGGAATTAGTTCGATCAAGGTCCTAATTCCAATATCCTCATGTTTGTTGATGATTCTGGATAGGTAGCTTTAGAAAGGTAATTGGTCTGATCAAGGTCACAACCCTGCTACCTTCGTTTTCCATAAAAATATGCCTTCAGACAACGTTGGATGAAAGATTTTTCATTAATCGTATTTGACAAACACATTGTTCATGGCCTTACAATCATTGCTAATACAAAGAGAAATAAACAAATGTATCACTACAAAAAAATTGATCATATTTCCGTAGATGCTGAACATTTCATGGATATTTAAGAGGGTTATCCTTCACTGTTGACGAGCCTGTAGGTTCTAGGGGCGATGACTTCGTCTATAGTGTATAGCCCTTCTCAATTGGCTCCCAACATTCCAGCCCCAGATTCTTTTTTAGATTGGAAAACCTTTTTAGGACAAGGTCTCCAACTCTGAAGAATTTGAGGTGAGCATTTGAGTTGTAATACTTAGCCATCTTCTTTTGGTAAGACGCAAGTTTCAATTGGGAAGACTTATGCCTTTCTTCTAATAGGTCATTTTCTACTCTCATGGCCTCGTTGTTTTGATTTTCATTGAAGTATATCCATTGGGAAGAAGGCAAACCAACCTCGACTGGGATCATAGCTTCAACACCATAGGCATTGAGAATGAGGTTTCTCTAGTTCGGACAGTGGTGTGATATGTCTATAAAATATGAGGCAAGTCGTCTGCCTGTTGTAGATTTTAATCCTCCAAGTAGACGGATCGGTTACAAGTAATAAAGTGATGTGAAGAGTGTCAAACCTACGAGGCCTAGCTATCAATTTACCAATTAATGTCTACTTCGAGTTTTAACAATATAATAACACAGATTCATTTGTAAATTTAATCCTAAAATTATTCTACTTAAGTTAAATTAAATCTAAATTATCTTGCAATCAAAAGTAATTTAAAGAACAAATTTGAATTTTACTAGCACTAGGATTTGCGAATCCACTACACTTTCCTTAATCAATTATTAGTTAATCGCTTTAGCTTATAATTATCCTAGATTAAAAATCAGTGATCCTATAATAATCAAAAGCCTCTCTCGATGGCCAATCAATTCTATATCGATATGCGAATCTAATTATCTATAATTAAGTTTTGAAGATAAAAATATGCATTTAAATCACAAGAACGCCTAAAGGGATTTCACAAAGCATAATAGTAATTTCTATCTATTATTAGACCATGTGTTATTCAATACCATGCACTTATCTAGATTGAATCTCTCGACTTTAATAAAGATCACAAAACATTCTAATGGTGATCAAGCATTAAAACATTAGAAATAATAAATAAAGAATTATCAATCCAAAAGCAATTAATTACTAAAACGAAAAAACTTCTATTCAATTAAAAATGTGAGGTTTCATTGTTCATCCTAACAATAAGTAATTTAGTCGGACATGATTTCATAAAATAATACAAGAAGTGTATTAATCATGTTCAGAAAAAAAAGAAAATAGAAATACAGCTCGTGATTTCGGCCCAAGAATCTACAATCCATTCCTAAATTTTCGATTCTTCTCTTGTATTTTTCTCCTCCCGCAATTTGTCTATTCTCTGCCTTTGATATCCTCCGCCCAACTCTTCAAAACGTGTTTGTTTATTCTGAACTTAAAAGAGTTGTATTTCCATCAGGCAACAAAATAATTTCTCAAAAACCCATACGATCGCATTGTTCAAAACTTTGCGATCGCATGGTTTTGTCAAAATATGTTCTGCAGATTAACTTGGTGGCTTGCGATCACAGCCTGGCTTAACCATGCAATCGCATGGTTAGTTTGGATGCAGTTCTTGGATTTTTTTCTTTGATATTTGTATGACAAGCCCCTCAAGTCTCTTTGTCTGTTCAATTAAGTCTATTTTTCTTCTGTTTGCTCTCTTTTCGTTTGATTAACACTTGAATTTGATTTTTACTATAATGATAAGAAAACAATGCGCCATTATGCTGAAAACATGTAAAAGTACTCATAATTGTCCATTTTGTGGGCCCCCGATCAATACAAAATTGTACTTATCAGATATTTCCAAACTTGAACCTTTATTTGTCCTCGAATATAGACACTAAAGACAATCGTGCATAGAATGACATAAACAGTAACACAATTCACAACATAAATAGTTTGTCGTTTTTGCTTCAGCTTTTGCAACAACTTATAATTCATAGCGAGTGTTCAGGTGTTACTATTGCAAACATGATTCTACTTAAACCATACTTGATATGTGTATGAGAGAAGTTAATCTGATCTACTTAATTTCTATGGTGGTGATAGCCTAACCATTTGGTCAACTTCTCATTTACCTCTCGTAAGGTACACTTTCTCCCCCAAAATAATGTTTTCATTCCATTCCCAAGATTTTGGGTCATTGGTTATAATCTACTCATTATTTTCTTGCTCGAAGATAGTTGAGAAAGCTAATAATCGTGACAAACTAGGTTTATGAAGATTCTCTAATTTCTGAGCACTCTCGATCAAGAAGTTTTTACTAAATAAGTCAAACACATTAGCTATCTAATCCTTATGTTTACTCTGCAAATGATTTTTCACTGGCTTTAGCATAATTTTTATTTTTATTTATTTTTTTGGTTTACTATAAATCTTATGTGCAAAACTCAATCTTTTAAACTTTCTAGATAACTCATGTAACGATCTTTAGGCCGATTAATCCTAGGTCTTTTGAACCTTAGGGCATCAGATTTTGAAAAACCCCTACGGTCCTTCTCACTCAAGTTAAAAAGGCTACGGAGAAAGTTATAAGATAGTAATAGCCTAGTCCTTTGCAGGCAAAAAGTTAATGCGCGGGGATTAGGTTCCTAAAATTCGGTCATTACTTAGCATCCTCTAACTGGTCTAAAGTGCTCCACATAATTTTTCAACACACATGGAATCAATCACAACCTAGATAGCCACCATTACTGCTTAACTACTACCACACTTAAGCGCTATTGGTTTTACGTTTATTGTTCTAGTCTAAAAAAGGCAGTCTATTGTTTTCGACAAGAGTGCACCAATCATAGTTAAAAATCATCATAACTAGCCGACACAACACAGTATCATACATGGTTAAGTAGCTTCACATTTAAACAAAAGTAATATTATGTCCACAAGTCATGGATTAAAGCTAAACTCAAAGAAATAGTTTTATCATTAGCCGAAAAGGCTATTATTGTTACATAAACACGCAAACAATCACTAATAATAATCATTTTTTAAAAAACAAACAAAAACAAGTTAATAATCAATATCAAGTATCATCATTGGATCAAGAATTTTTCATTTTTTTTATCCACCACCCCCAAACTTGAAAAATACATTGTCCCCAATGTAAAAAATTTAAAAGGAATATATAAAAAGATCAGAGACTTCCCAGAGGTGGATCGAATGGTGCAGGAAGAAGAAGTATGGTAGGATCCACTGGTGGAGGATCCAGGCTAGGTGCAGGTCGACAAATCTTGGCATGAAAATCATCCAGCTGGCCTCCACATCTATCTAGATGCCTCTTGACCTAGTCACAGTCGAATCAAATTTGACTATGCTCTAAGTCAGTTTGCCACCAATGACTCTTGTGGTTTATTTAAGTATGTCTAATTGCGTCCATGCAAGATCGCAGCATCGTCAACTCCTATTGTACCGTTCTCAATTCAGTTTTTGTAGTAACAATGAGCCTTGTCTGCTCAGTCTGACCTTCTAGTAATTGTCGTAGCAAGGATGCTATGTCTCCTAAAGGTGCAGTAGGCTGAGGTGCGGCTGGTTGCCCCTCTTGACGCTGCTCCTCAAGATCTGGCGCTACCCTTGTAGCTTGTACAGTGTGCCTTATTGTATTTTCTAAGTAAATCGATTGATCGGTTTCTTTGATTTCACTATTGGCTCTGTTGCAGAAATTTAAATCTCCGCTGCTTCACAAATTCCATTGATCAAAACTAGAAAGATACCAGTGTGCCTCTTACTTGTTTGAAAGCCCATATTAGATTACTAATCAATAAGTAGAAGTAGTTTCCCAAATCTATCTTTATCTTGTGAGCTAGATAGTATAGAAATCGAGCCCTCGTATCATTGATGGTAGTGCGGTGCATGATCGGGTCGATGTTGTGGCTCACGAACAAATTTAGGATAAGCAGAGAATCTATCAATTTGATATGCTCAAAGTCTTTCTGGGGTAGTGGCCATGTATTGTCTCAACCATATAAAAATTGGGCAACTTCACCCATATCCTAAATAGTAGGTAGCGGGTAAACATCTTACGATATAATCCCATAGTACTGGTTAATGACACGGGGGTAAACATAAATCATTTACCCTGTACCCACGCCTCTCCATAGTGCCCCGTCTCATGTATGTCGATTTCTTGGTTGAATTTGGCGTATAACTCATGGACGAGCTGGGAGTAGATCTTGTGCGGCGTTTCTGTAATTTTTGACCATCCGCAAACGTCAATCAAATTGTACAACTCGAAGTGAAGAAAATCTTCTAACTGTAACCTCTGTTCTCCCCAAATGCTCCAATGGCTAGTGTGCTTTTGAAACTTTTCTTCGTGCTCCTCAGATAGTAGAGGAGAGAGTCGGTGGTTTCCACTCGTGGTCTCTTAGATGTGCCCCTAGTTGCCTTTTTCTTTCCTTTTTCTGTGGCAGTTGGAACGATTCTTTTTGGAGTCATGACCTTCAAAATAAATGAAAACAAGTTATACATGAAAAATAGTGTAAATGGTTTTATTTGTCACCCCCAAACTATCCCGAACTTTAGGTAATTTTTCTCTAAAAATTGTGTTTGACTTGGCTACTTCGGATCCCGAGAAAATTAACCAATAATCTTCAAAAGTTAATCGGAAAAGTGGTGTATGGAAGTGCATGCTTTGGTCTACCACATGTTCAAATTTCATAGCATTTTGAGGTCATTTGGATCAAACGGACGGGGGACGAAATTACCAACGGTGGCAGGTGAAAGTGGCCTGTAGTGGGCTGTCATGGCAAGCCGTAGTCCGTAAATGGTCACGTGTTGGAATTTGGTGATAAAAGTATGCCTAAAACTCGGTGAATTATCCTAGATGATGGATTGATTAATGAGACTAGCATATGGTCACATTATCCCCAAAATTTGCAAAAATTCCAATTGGGGTGTTTTGTCGAACACCTTGCAAGCAAGGTCGTGTTCTTTATAGGTTGAGTAGTTAGGATAATTCAACCAAAGCCAAAAATTTATCCAATCCTAAGCATCTAAACCCAATCAATATCATATTTACCCTTCGATTCAAGCCTAAAGTAATCCCTACTTCTCCAAACAAAAAAAAAATGAATTTAATTGAAAAAGAATGGAAAAGACAAGATTTTTATACCATAAAGATTGAAACATACCTTTGAAGATGTGGAATTGATGCTATATGTGAGTGATTTTGATGAAAATATGAAGGATGTAATGCACGTAAAGTTCGAAAGCTTGGATTGAAAAGGGAAATTTTGAACATTAAGTTTTATCTTTTGAAAAAAAAAATGGCTTGATTTCCCAGTTTTAAGTTATCTGGTTGTCCTTGCGATCGCAAGGAAGTAATATCCTGCGATTGCAAAACAACTAAAATTTGGGCACAAAACTGCAATGGTTTAACCATGTGATCGCATAGTATGCACCTGTAGTTTTTTTTTTTTTAACATAACTTAAAACATGAAGTGTGTGCCTATGCAAAATGACGATAATCATAGCTCCTCGTTACCTAAGAATTGAAAATGCCTACTTTAAGTCTTAAAAGCATAAAACGTGCAAAACGTCAACTAAAATCCTAAAACTGAAATGAATACAAAAATTTAAATAAAATGGTAGAAAAATGGGTTGCCTCCCATTAAGCACTTGTTTACAGTCATTAGCTTGACTTTATCGTAGTGATCACTCATGACACTTTGAATAGGTCTTTGGAAGACTTGATTTGCTTGCATCGATTGTCTTGGCACCATTTTTTGTTTACCTTCCAAAGTTTGACTTTTCCCTTATCATATTGATATGACTCTATTTTACCACCCTGCTAGAACTCAACTATGAAAACTTCAACTTAATCATCAAACAGGTTTTCGTCACTCATTGTTTTAATGATTGGCATGTGTTCTATTGGGTCTGACTGGTTTTCTAATGTGAAAGTGTTGGCTCTCTCTTAGTCAATGGCATCAATTTAGAAACAGAAATCTAAAGAGCTCAGAAATTTAGTTGCTTTAAATACATTGAATATAATATATTCATCATTCCACCTCATCTTTAATTGTCCTTAGTCAAGAAAGGTCGACCCAAAATAAGTGGTACATCTCTGTTTTCACACATATCCAAAATAATAAAATCAACAGGGAATATGAACTTGTCTACTTTCACTAATATGTTTTCAATGATCCCCCTTGGATGTTTGATGGACGTATCTGCAAGCTGTAACAATATTGTTGTTGGCTTTGCTTCTCCTAAACCGAGCTGCTTAAAAATAGAATAAGGCATTAAATTCACACTAGCACCCAAATCACATAGAGCTTTGTCAAAAAATAAACTACCAATAGTGCAAGGAATAGTAAAACTCCCTAGATCTTTTAATTTCGGAGGTAGCTTGTTTTGCAATATAGAACTGCATTCCTCAGTAAGCATGACTGTTTCGTGCTCCTCCAACATTTTTTGTTTGAAAGAATTTCCTTCAAAAAATTTGCATAGCTCGGCATTTGAGCTAAAGCGTCGGCAAAATGTATGTTGATTTGGAGTTTCTTAAATACATCGAATAATTTCTCGAACTTGTCTAGCTTATGTTTTCGTAGCCTTTGAGGAAATGGAATTGGAGGGACGTAAGCCGGTGGTGGAATATAATCTAGTGGAGAGTTCTCTTTTTCTTGTTCAACTGTTTCTTTGAATTTATTGGATTTGTTTTTTTCCTTTGCTGGACACAGATTTTTTTTCTACACCTAGTCTTTTTACATGAATTTCTTGCAATTCAACTCCACTTCTTGTGGTCATTACATTTATTTGCTCTTTTGGATTGACCTCGGTATTGTTTGGCCATGTGCTTGGTTGTCACCCAGTCAATAATTTAGCTAACTGCCCAATCTGATTTTCTACATTTTTAATCGCGACATCTTATCTTTGCTGTACTTCCTTGAATCTAATCTCCCTCCGTTCTGACAATTTAGCGACTGATTCTTCCAATCCCCCTTCCCTTTCCTGAGGTCTTCCCTGATTTGGCGAATTTTGAATGTTTTAGGTATTGCCATATGAGAAATTTGGATGATTTCTCCATTCAGGATTATAAGTTTGTGAGTATGAATTATTCTATTGTCGCAGAAAGTTCTGAGCATATGAAGCTTGTTCAGGAGATGACATATCAATGGTGGTTAAAGGGCACTCAGGCGATTGATGATTTGCCCCGCATGTTACACATATTGGTAGGGACATTTTAACCATATTAGCTGAGTAAGAATGTTTCATTGCTTTCATTTGCTTTGCCAATAAATCAATTTTTGCCAGTACGAGCGAATTGATTTCCACATCGTACATTCATGTTGCTTTCTTCTGCAATTCTCTGTCTGGCCATATAACGAACTGTTCACTCATCGTCTCATACAAGTTATGATGGTCACCGATAGATCTATTTTGGATAGAGCCACCTGCTGTAGAATCTACTGAAGAACGACTGTTTGGAGCTAATCCAGAGTAGAAATAATGATTCTGAGCTGCTAAAGGAAAACCATGACTTGGACACTTTCAGAGCAGTTCCTTGAATCTTTCCCATGCCTCGTGAAAATTTTCCAACTCATATTGTTGGAAATTGGATATTTTATACTTTAATCTATTCACTCTGGATGGAAGGAAGTATTTTAGTGTGAACTTCGGGATCAAATTTGTCCAAGTAGTGATGCTTTCAGACAGTAGAGAATCTAACTATTCTCTAACTTTATCTTTTAGTGTGTGTGGGAAGAGCCTCATCCTAAGTGCCTCTTTATTAATATCGTGGTATTTGAAATTTCCATAGTATTCCATGAAGCGAGAAAGATGGTAATGAGGATTTTCGTCTGTTCTCCCACAGAACGGCAGTTTGTTCGAGAACAGATTAATCACATTTGGTCTCAACTAGAAGTTATCGTGTCTATAAGGTGGATAGATTATGATGGACCAATTCTCAACAATCGGGAGTATCATATACTCACCCATATGAATATCTCGTTCATAAATTTCAATTGGTCGAGTCATAGGTACAAGAATATTTCTCATATCTGCAGGTGGGTGATCACGAACCTGGTTATTGTCCATTGTGCCTTTTAGCTATTTTTTCTTTTCTTGTTGTTCACGTTGTCATTGGTGAAAGCTCCATTCGATTTCTGGGTCGAAATCAAATAGATCAAGATCTTTTGTACGACATATACACAATCGACACCTGAAAATTTAGAAAATAGCTGAAATTCAACAGTAACACAAAGAACTGAGAAGAGGAATAAAAATAAATAAATAATACTAAAATTTGTTAAAACTAAATTATCAATTAAAATAGTAATTAATAAAACTAGTCCCCGATAACGGCGTCAAAAACTTGTTGTAGATTTTAATTCTGCAAGTGAACGGATCGGTTACAAGTAATAAAGTGATGTGAAGAGTGTCAAACCACAAGGACTAACTATCAATTTACTAATTAATGTATACTTCGAGTTTTAACAATATAAGAACACAGATTCGTTTGTAAATTTAATCCTAAAATTATTCTACTTATGTTAAATTAGATCTAAATTATCTTGCAATCAAAAGTAATTTTAAGAACGAATTCGAATTTTACTAGTACTATGATTTGTAAATCCACCTACACGTTCATTAATCAATTATCAGTTAATCGCTTTAGTTTGTAATTACCATAGATTGAAAATCGGCGTTCCTATAATAATCAAAAGCTCCTTTCGATGGCCAATCAATTCTACATTGATATACGAATCTAATTATCTATAATTAAGTTTCGAACATAAAAATATGCATTTAAATTCTAAGAACACCTAAACAGATTTCACAAAATATAATAGTAATTTCTATCTATTATTCGTCTCTATGTTATTCAATATAATGCACTTATCTAGATTAAATCTCTCGATTTCAATAAAGATCACAAAACATTCTAATGGTGATCAAGTATTAAAATATTAGAAATAATGAATAAATAATAATCAATCCAAAATCAATTAATTACTAAAATGGAAAAACTTATAACTAATTAAAAACGTAAGGTTTCATCGTTCATCCTAGCAATAAGTAATTTAGTCGGACATGATTCGTAAAATAATACAAGAAATGTATTAATCATGTTCCAAAGAAAAAAAAAATACAACCAGTGATTTCGGCCCAAGAATATTTAATTCGTTTCTTGATCTTCGATTCTTCTCTTGTATTTTTCTTCTCAAAATTTGTCTCTCGCGATTTGTTTATTCTCTGCTTTTTATATCATCTGCTCAACTCCTCAAAACGTGTTTTAAGTAGTTATTTTATTCTAGACTTGATAGAGTTCTGTTTCCATTAGGAAACAACAAAACAATTGCCCGGAAAGTCATGCGATCTCATTATTCAAAGCATTGCGATTGCATATTTTTGTCAAAATATGTTCTGCAGATTAACTTGGTGGCTTGTGATTGCAGCTGGCTTAACCATGTGATCGCATGGTTAGTTTGGATGCAGTTCTTGGATTTCTCTCTTTGATATTTGAATGACAAGATCCTCAGGTCTCTTTGTTTGTTCAATTAAGTCCATTTTTCTTCTGTTTGCTCTCTTTTCATTTGATCGACACTTGAATTTGATATTTCCTATAATGATAAGAAAACAATGCGCCATTATGGTAAAAACATGTATGAGTATTCATAATTGTCCATTTTTGTGGGCCCCAATCAGTACAAAATTGTACTTATCACTGCCCATGTTCCATTCGTGCTATCAAGCTTTCACCTCAGAATGTTTCTGAGGGTTTTGTTCATAGCTTCTACTTGGCCATTGGCCTGTTGATAATAGGGAGTGGAGAAATGCTTGTGAATGCCCAGGTTGTCACATATCTTTTGTAGCTTTCTTCCCTTGAATTGTGTGCCATTGTTTGACACAAGATATTGTGATAATCCGAACCTACATATGATATTTTTCCACACAAATTTGCAGGTTTTAACTTCAGTGATTCTTAACAAAGGTCCGGCCTTAACCCATTTCATGAAATAATCAATTGCTACTATAGCAAATTTAGTATTCGCTCTGTTGTGAGGAAACGTGACATTGAAATCAATTCCCCAATTGGCAAAAGGCCAAAGTCTTGAGAGTGCAGTGATTTCTTGCGCGTGTTACCTCGGTACAGTGGCGAACTTCTGACATTTATCACATTTTTGAACGAACTTGAAAAAGTCTTTTCGCATGTTAGGCCAATAATAACCTTATTTTAGTGCTTTTTGTGCAATGTAGTGGCCCCCAACATGATTACCACAGATCCCTTCATGAATTTCCCATATTACATAATTAGTTTCATTTTCTCCAACACACCTTAACAGGGGTATGGTGTATCCTCGTTTGTATAAAATTTTATCAATGGGAACATACATAGCAGATTTCAAGCGGATTTTTCGGGCTCATCCTTGTTAGTGGAGAGCTTTTTCTTATTCAAATAATTAGCTATTTCTTATATCCAATGAGTCACTTCTTACCCATAGGATCTCGCCAGCCTTCTCTGAAGTGGAGGGGCTAGGGGATAACTCAATCGAGACAGTTTTGAATAGCTCAACATCTTGCGAACTAGCAAACTTTGATAAAGCATCAGCGAAAGAGTTTTCAGCCCTCGGAATATGTATAAGTTCGTATTTTTCAAAAGGGTAAATAGCACAAAACGTCCCTACCTATTGAGGGTATTGTGGAAAACGTCCCTACCTTCAAAATTTTGGCATTTTCACCCTTACATACTGGATTTCCTGCGTAAAACGTCCTTCAGTCCAAAAATCAGCCATTAACTTAGGGGTAAATTAGTCCAACCACTTTTTTCACATATATATTACTTCTTTTAAAATTAGAGGGCTTCCCATGCAATTTCAAAAATTGCACGGCAGGCCCCCGTCCCCAAATCTGCCAAAACAATTACGGCGAGCTCAATATTAATCTATGCACAAAGGTCCCTCATATCAGCTATTCGAACCTTGATATGGCAGTGCCCATGGGTCTCTTTTCGTGAGGAAGTCATGATCCATCTGATCTCGATCTTGAGAAGATTTCTTTAACTCGTATCTGACTGTTGCTCTCTTTGTTGAATTAGAACTTGTAGACCACCTCGTACTGGCATAAACTTTGGCTGCTGACTCGGCATTGCCACTTGGAAATCAAACTGTCTAATCAAAGACAAAGCAACACATTTCATCTCCACAAGTGCCATTTCTTTACCTAAACAGATTCTTGGTCCGGCCTGAAAAACTGGGTACTTAAAAGGATTTGCCTGCTTGAAAATCCCATTTTGTAACCATCTTTGGGGCTTAAATTCAAGACAATCTGAACCCCAAATTCTTTAATTTCTGCCCATTGCATATGGGTGGTAGGTAACCCTAGTCCCTTTTGCAACAAATGTCCCATCAGGGAGAACATCATTTTCTTGACAGAATTTTGAATCAAATTGAACTGGTGGAAATAGCCTCATACTCTCGTGAACTGCTGCTTGTAAATAGGGCATTTTTTTAGTTGCTCCAAGTTCGGTAGGTCTTGGTTTCGTCCTATGACGTGGTCTGATTCTTCCCGGATATTCTCCAAGGACTTTGGGGACGGGGGCCTGCCGTGCAATTTTAGAAATTGCATGGAAAGCTCCCCAATTTTAAAAGAAGTAATATATATGTGAAAAAAGTGGTTGGACTAATTTACCCCTAAGTTAATGGCTGATTTTTGGACTGAATGATGTTTTGCGCAGGAAATCCAGTAAGTAAGGCTGAAAATGCCAAAATTTTGAAGGTAAGGACGTTTTGCGCAGGAAATCCAGTAGGTAAGGGTGAAAATGCCAAAATTTTGAAGGTAGGGACATTTTCCACAATACCTTCAATAGGTAGGGACGTTTTGTGCTATTTACCCTTTTCAAAATTTAGTAATTGATCTTTGGCTTTCATGAGATAAGCAGCCATATTTTTATCTCTGTCTGTAAATTTACCAATTACTTGACTTTCCACCAATTGGGAGTCACTGTGGATCTCGATTTATTGGCGCTCATTTCTTTTACCAGATGAAGTTCTGCCAATAGGGCTTCATACTCAGCTACGTTGTTCATTACTTTAAAGCCAAATAAAGAATGCAATTGAGCTTATGCCCTTCTGGGCTTATAACCAATCCACGTATAATTTCCACACTGGAAATTTTGGCGTGATTGAGGTTAGGCTTGATAAGTATCCTTTTGCCGACTCGAAAATAAAATCTGACAATGATTGTCCTTTAATGGTTGCTCTGGGTTTAAAGGTTATGTCAAATTGACCCAGCTCAATAGCCCACTTCATCAAATAGCTCGAAGTTTTGGGTTTCTGCAGCACCTGTTTCAGAGGGTGGTTTGTTAGCACTGTGATTTTATGTGATTGAAAATAGGGCAAAGCTTCCTAGAAGCTACGATCAGGGCCAGAGCTAACTTCTCCATTTCTGGGTATCTAATCTCTGCATCCTGAAACGCCTTGCTCACATAATATACGGGTAGCTATAGCTGATCTTCTTCTCTTACTGGTACTGAGCTCACAGCTACCTTGGAAATCACAAGTTACAAGATCAATTTTTTTCCTTGGACAACCCAAAATTCCATTATAGGCAGACCTTCGGTCAATGATTAAGAATTTCATGAAGTTTCTTGCTACCAAGGGCTTCTTCCTTACTTTCACTGCGAGGGTGATCTTTCTCTAATGAATGATGATATCTTCTGTGAATCCATACAATAATTCAGACATTAGAGTCCAATGATGGTTGACCTCCATCTGGCTGAAAGCACTTCCAAATAAAATATTCACCGAACTTCCGTTATTAACTAACATGCGTTTGATGATGTTTCGGGCAATTACAACCTGGATCACTAGAGCATCACAGTGGGAGTAGTGGACATTAGCTTCGTCCTCATCTCAAAAAGTTATAGTGGAAGCCATAGGCTTCGTCTCCCTACGAACCAAATAGTTTTCGAGCATGGGCCTCTTTGCTGCCTTTATGTAACTCATATGTACATTGTTATTCTCTCCGCTAATGTGGGGTCCACCTATGATGATGTTGATTTCTCAGATAGGGACTTGTATTACTGGTGGTTGTGCCCTAGTGGTTAGCTTGTTGTGGTGCATGGGGCGTTAGACGGTAACCTCTGTCCCTCATTCTTCTGCTGCGCCACTTGTTGTGTGTATAGTTCATTGAACGTGGTTGCGAAGGATGTACCAATTGGATTCCCTCAATAGGCCAAGATCTATTTTCCACCATCTTGTTAATCGTGCCCTCACATCAGGACATTCCTCCGTGTCATGGTTATTAGATCGATGTATTCTATAAAATTTAGACTGGGGCTGGGGTGTGGAGATCTCACTCGGAGCTTTATTCCTCATGGGAATGACTTCATTCACCTCCGCCTTATAGCCTTGATTACAGGGCCCTGTTTGTTGACCCTGATTTTATAGTCTAAAGAACACACCATTCGTACCTCTGTCTTTCATGCTAATTTTTGTTTTCGATCGTTTCCTTCGTCAAAATCTCTGCCATGATAAGATCTACTAACTAATTGTATGTTTGGGGATTCTTGTTTCAGACGTCTCACCAGAAGATAGTTTCCATCCTCAGCCCATTCCACAAGGCATCCAGGGCTTTCTCATCTGAAATAGATTCCACTGCAATTAACTCATTCTAGAATTGTTGAAGTAGTTTTTAATAGACTCACTTACCCCCTATCTAATGTCGTTCAACCTCGTGGCAGGGGCTTCACCTAAGGTATGGCCCATGAAAGTACTTATAAAGGCTTTCTTCAGCTTTGAATGGAGCCAAACTTCAACTTCACGTACTACCTCTTGGCCGCACCATTAAAGGTCATATGGAAATCCATGCATTTCAACGAAGAATAAGCATTTTTAGCTTCATTTCTATTTTGTAATCCGCCAAGTGATACATGGGATTGCCTCGCCTGGTGTACTTATCTAATTTTGGCCTCACTAAGCCTCTAGGGACATGAGTGCTTTGTATCTCATGGGAAAATGAGATATCTTCATCATCATCATCCTCTTCAAATAACTTGGTGGGCCCATCTCCTTCATCATCATATGAATAACCTGGCTCATATTGAGGGTCTCTTGGGAGTGATCCTACCTTTCGCGCACCATGGAATTGGGCAATCTGTTGGTAGGAGTTAGCCTCGTCACCAAGTCGGTCGAAGACATTGGCAGACCTTGCAAGTCTACGC
The DNA here is from genome assembly GCA_030279155.1 of Forsythia viridissima. Taxonomy (NCBI): domain Eukaryota; kingdom Viridiplantae; phylum Streptophyta; class Magnoliopsida; order Lamiales; family Oleaceae; genus Forsythia; species Forsythia viridissima. Next base: position 60,596,112 of record CM059033.1, on the reverse strand, counting down.
TCTCGTTCTTTGAGCGGGTCAATGAGCTGATAACGCTTGGAGTCCCGATCATCGCTGTAAGGGTGGGAGTGGCTTGCTACTAGGGCACTAGCTTCGGCTCCACCATTTTCTTCATCGGTGACTTGCCCGCCAGCCATGACTCCTCTCGTTCTATTTTCTTGTACCAACATTTGAACTTGTTCTGCCAAATTAGATATGTTTGTGTTATGAACATCTTCTTGTGTCACCTATTTAACTTTTTCCTGGGAATTTCTCATCCTTCACTAATAACTATCTCTGGGATCTCTTCTCTCTGTCTTTTAAGATTGAAGTCACTATCCTCAAGGATCTCACTTTGTCTTTCTAATTCATTCTCGCCTGTTTTCCCCTCCATATCACTCATTTTCTCCGCCATTTTCGCAACAAGAAATCGTTAATTTTCTTCAAGCTAATACAAAATTTTACCTATAGTTTATGAATTTCATGGAAAATTGCACAATTTTCTATAGACAACACCAATTTGTTGACCACTAAAATAGAAGCCAACAAATCCTCGACCACTTCCTTGCTTGAATGACTAAAACAATCTTCTATGAATTGCCGTATGAGAATATTCAATAAGCAATAATTTGTATAAGGTTCTTGATTGATCATGCTTTCTTTGATTTAATTTGAGCTATTTATAGATGTTGCAAGCCTTTGCACTTTTTTACTCTTTTGCATCTTCTTCCATGTGTCACTTTTGCATTAGAAGACCCATAATTCTAGAGGTTTCTATGACATATGGCAGAAGGAGAATGCATCAGCCATCCATTTCTCTAGATTTGATTGTTATTCTCACATGGGCACTTTTTAACTAATTTAGCCACGTAGAGATCCACCATTCCATCCTCAGCCCATTCCACAAGGCATCCAGGGCCTTCTCATCTGAAATAGATTCCACTGCAATTAACTCATTCTGGAACTGTTGAAGTAGTTTTTAACAGACTCATTTACCCCCTATCTAATGTCATTCAACCTCGTGGCAGGGACTTCACCTAAGGTATGGCCCATGAAAGCACTAATAAAGGCTTTCTTTAGTTGTGGCCAGCTTTGAATGGAGCCAAGCTTCAACTTCAAATACTATCTCTTGGCCGCACCATTAAGGGTCATATGGAAATCCATGCATTTCAACGAAGGATAAGCATTTTTGAGCTTCATTTCTATTTTATTATCCGCCAAGTGATATGTGGGATCGCCTCACCTGGTGTACTTATCCAATTTGGGCCTCACTAAGCCTCTAGGGACATGAGTGCTTCGTATCTCATGGAAAAATGGGATATCTTCATCATCATTATCCTCTTCAAATGACCTGGTGGGCCTATCTCCTTCAACATCATATGAATAACCTGGCTCATACTGAGGGTCCCTTGGGAGTGATCCTACCTTTCGCGTACCATGGAATTGGGCCCTCTGTTGGTAGGAGTAAGCCTCGTCACCAAGCCGGTCGAAGACATTGGCAAACCTTGTAGGACTACGATCTCGTTCTTTGAGCAGGTCAACGAGATGATAATGCCTAGAGTCCCGATGATTGCTGTAAGGGTGGGAGTGGCTCGCTGATAGGGCCCTAGCTTCGACTCCACCATTTTCTTCATCGGTGACTTGCCCGCCAGTCATGACTCCCCTCGTTCTGTTTTCTTGTACCAACATTTGAACTTGTTCTGCCATATTGGATATGTTTGTGCTATGGACATCTTCTTGTGTTGCCTATTTAGCTTTTTCCTAGGAATTTCTCCTCCTTCACTAACAGCTATCTCCGGGATCTCATCTCTCTATCTCTTAAGATTGAAGTCATTATCCTCAAGGATCTCACTTGGTCTTTCTAATTCATTCTCGCCTGTTTTTCCTTCCATTTCACTCATTTTCTCCGCCATTTTCACAAAAAGAAATCCCTAATTTTCTTCAAGCTAACACAAAATTTTACCTATAGTTTCTGAATTTCGTGGAAAATTGTGCAATTTTCCGCAAACAACGCCAATTTGTTGACCACTAAAATAGAAGCCAACAAATATTCAACCACCTCCTTGCTTGAATGACTAAAACAATCTTCTATGAATTGCCGTATTAGAATTGAGATTTCAATAAGCAAGAAATTGGTTAAGGTTTTTGATTGATCATGCTTGCTTTGATTTAATTTGAGATATTTGTAGGTGTTGCAAGCCTTTGCGCTTTTTTAATCTTTTGCATCTTCTTCCACGTGTCACTTTTTCATTAGAAGACCCATAATTCTAGAGGTTTTTATGACATATGGCAGAAGGAGAATACATCAGCCATTCCTTTCTCTAAATTTGATTGTTATTCTCACATGGGCACTTTTTAACTAATTTAGCCACGTGGAGATTCACCAAGTGGTTCTAGAGATATTCTTATTACTTGGAATTAGTGGGTGATGCAAGGGCTTATGCTTGTATCCATCGACAAGCAGAACCTTCGGCAAGCAGATGTGCTTAACATGGCATAAATGATATATGTTAGGATTATACTTGAGTAGTTAGATGGTTGGTCTTCAAATCCTATACATTCGCCCTCCTAGAAGGAATGACGAAGGTTTTAGGTTTGAGCGAACTGTGCGGATTTCGTTGGCCTCACCTAGGCTAGCCTTGGCTTCGACTGTTCTTGTGAGGTATAACATACGTAAATTTTGAATTTTTTATGTTTAATACTAATTAATATTTTCATTAAAGAATGTGGTCCACCCACAAGAAAAAAATAAAAATATATTCCATCATTTCGACGTATGGGGTTCTATACCGTTTGAAGAAATTAAGCAGTGCAACCTCGCATCATACTAATGTGATGAGGCTCCCTAGTATAAGTATAACGACCCATCTAATTTGATTCTTCATAGGCAGTGATAAGTGTGGTTTTACACTTATCTGGACCATCAAAAATAGACAATTGTAAGTACTATTAAGTGATTTTCTACTTAATTGTGTGTTGATTTAATTGTTTTAGGTCAAAACCCAAAATCGGATGGAATTGGACAAAAACAAAGCAAAATATGAAAAAAAAAGGGGGACTAAAAGTGTATGAAAACTTGGATATGGGGATCAACTTACAAATATCTAAAAGTTGAAGGACTTGGGTTACAAATAAAAGAGCACTAAATTGAAATAAAAGAATAAATCAGAGGACTAAAGAAGATAAAATCAAAAGTTGAATGACTAAAGATGACAAAAAGATAAATAATGAAGAAGGACCAAACTGTATATATGTTGAACCTTGGAGGACCAAGTGTATAAATATGGATAGAAATTGAATTTGGAATCAATTTCTAGAATTTATCACTGTTTTGCCGCGGTTTGCAAACCGCAGTTCGACCGTGGCAATGCGTTTTTTGCGCGTCTGAATATTTTTTGGCTTATTTTCAATTCTAGTCAGGGTCTTTTTCATTTTTTCACATATATGGGTTGTAGAATTAGTAAAACACTATATAAAGACATAACCTAGGTCAAAAGAAGGGGAGTGGAATCTTGGAGAACGAAAGAGAAAAGGAAAGAAAGAACGGCGAAGAATACGAAAAACGACCAAGATCTTGAATATTGGAACGTGAAGATAAAGAATTCTTGGTGCAAGATATTCAACGTTTTCTCCTCTTTTATTCAAAATCCGGTTATGTATTCAAATCTTTTAACTCTTTCTTTCTCCCGAATCAAGATTAGCTAAATTTAATGTTTGGATGAACGATGTAGCCTAGTTTTAATTTTTTAATTTCGAATCTCAAGTTTTGACTTATAAATTGTTTAAGTATTTGATTTTACTTCTTCTCTTAATGCTTGGAATAACTGGCCATTATTTCATTGATCTTGTGGATTGTAATAAACTGAGAAGTAAATTATTAATCTAGACCATGTAGTAAAATCCGACAATTAGATAAAAGATAGAGATACACTTTTATTATTGGTGCGGTCTGAATTGAATTCTTAAGAGAATTAATGCATCTAATTAAGGACCATTCTAACTGCTTAAGTTGACTTAATTAGACATGACTAATTTGAACTCGAGAGAGGTAAATTAGATTAAATTCATGAATTCGACCGAATACAACATTAGGAACAAATCTTGATATGAGAAATTAGAGATGACAACTATGGTGAATTCGTTTGTCCGAACGCTTTAACTATCATTCTTCTCTAAATTCTTGTTATTTGCTTTAACATACGTTCTTATATTATTTCCTTAAATTCATAGTTCTACTTTAAATATTCAAATCAAATCAAATAAAGTTGTTTGAAATAAATTAGCATTAAGATTAATTTAACTAGTATACAAATAAGATAGTATTCGTAGAAACGATAATTCAGACTTAATATGTCTACTTTATTACTTGTTTGCGAAATTGTACATTTGCAATCACATTATTTTCACAACAAATTTTTGGCGACGTTGCCGATGACTATTCTTATTTAATATTAGTTTAGATTAATCGTTAGTGTTAGTTTTATTTTTTTTATTTTATTATTATTATTATTATTGATTTCTTTTATTATCGTTATTATTACTATTTTCTTTCTTCTTTGTCTATTTCTTTCAAATAACAGATACTACTAATGCACAACTTTCTGTATTGACAAAGTAGGTGGAGCTCTTGGTCAGAACACAGACGCAAAGAATGAATGCCATCTAAGCAACCCTCTTGTGCGAAAATTGTGGGGCTAACAACTCGACATCAGATTGTATGTTATTGGCATCTTCAGAACATGTCAATTTTGTGCTGAATAATACACATCAGCAGTATAATCCATATTCACAAACATACAATCCAGGTTGGAAGCAACACCCAAATTTTAGGTGGTCTGAGAATCAACAAAGTAGTCATGCCTATAATGCTCAGCAAGAAAGATGACCAAGTTTGGAAGAGATGTTCCAACAATATATGTAGAAAACTGATAAAGTATTGGAGTGGCTAGACACAAACTGTCAAAATCAACATACGTCGATCAGAAAATTAGAGACTTAGATTAGCCAGTTAGCCCTGCAATTGTCAGATAGAAACCAGACACTTTGCTTAGCAATACAATGACAAATCCAAAAGAACATGTAAATGAAGTCACTACTAGGAGCGATGTACAACTGCCAGAAATTCACGTGAAAAGGCCAGAAAAAAAAGGACAAATAGTTGGCAATTGAAGAAAAAGAAAAAGCAGGAAAGAAAGATGCAAAATCAAAAGAAGAATAGTATGTGGAAAAATAGAAGTTGATCCTAAAGAGCAAAATAAAAAATTGACATTCAATGAAATTGCACTTATCAAGCAATTCTCCGACTCCCGTATTTATTCTAAAATTGATTTTGTGATCAAGGCCGATGAGGAAGTTGAAGTTTTTGTAGTAGTGTTCGAGCAAGGTGCTAAACTACAATTATATTTATCTGAGAAGCCCAAGTAAAATTTTTGGTAGTTAAATGAAAAATGGTGCAAAGTCAATAGATACAAGAAAAGCAAGTCCTCCAAAGCACTATTTAAAGTTCAATAAAGCAACCAGACAATAAGTCGAGCTCTAAACTATGAATCGAGTGCTTAATGGGAGGTAACCCATTTTTTCTATCCATTATATGTTATTGCATTGCATGTAGAATCTAGGACTGCATTAGAAATTAGAGCACGTTTCCCAGATTTTAGTAAATAATTATATTTAATTTTTTATTTTTTTTTCCGTTTCATGCTACACATCGTCATTCCAATCACAATGCATACTCATGAGCTGAAAGTTCGACGTTGTCTCCACGCCTTATGATTCGGCTTAACTCTTTCCTTTTTTTTTTTTATTTATTTATTTTGCTTTCTTTTGTCACATTAAGTACAATGTGGATTTTAAGTTTGATGGTGAGACTTAATTATTTTCATTATTGTTATGAGTGACTTTATTATTTTTATTATTGTTATGTATATTGTGAAAAACAAAATAAAAAATATATTTGTGTGCTTGTATGTTGAATAGCCTTGCCGGTTAATTATGACATCTACTTGAAATTGCTATCAATTCATGAATTATGACTCGATGATGCTACTTAAGCTGTTTTATAGACTATACTTATCCATGTGAGCACAATAGTCATGAATATCATTACGTCTGGTTGATATATTGAATAGAATAAATGAAACAATAGTGAACCTAAGTTGTGAAAACCAAGACCACCAATTGGCAACTCAATCGCCTAACCAGTTGAAAGGATAGTTTGGGAATGGTTGAACCATTGCAGAAATTATTTAGATATGTGTTGATTCCGTGCATGAGTATTATTTGTGTAGTGTATTTGACTACCAGGTGGAATCTAAGTATTGACTGAATGCTAGGAATCTAATCCCCTCTTATTTATCTTGCAAAAAAAAAAAAAAATGAAAGGCATTGCACTTGCATTATGTTACACCTCTCTTTGTAGCCTAGTTGACTCAAGTGATAAAGTCCGTTGGGGTTCTCAAAACTTGGTGCCCTGAGGTCTATCAGACCTGGGAGCCATTGGCCTAAAGCTCGCTACAATGGTCATCTAGAAAGCTTAAGGGAGTGAGGTCTTGCACATAAGATAGAAATAAAAATAATAATAAAAAAAAAGAAGCAAAAACAAGATTGAGCCTTTATGCGTATAACTTAGAGATTTAGATGACTACTAGATTTGACTTACCTAGTGGAAGCTTGATGGTCGAAACACTCAATAAATAGAGAATTATCACAGATCTAGATAGCTACTGTATTGGCTAGACTTAACCAAATTTTGAGCGGTAAAAGAATAAGTGTTTTGAGGACAACTTTAAAGTTAACACTCTGGGTGAGAGATTGAATATCAATATATGAGTGTATTCTTACGAGAGAGAAAGGAAATATTTGACCATTGATGGCAAAATATTACCAACATAAAAGTTTATGTTTATTGGATTGACTATGCACACATATATCAATCGCGCATTGGATAAGTTAAAATTGATTTTGGTAGCATAATTTAGAATTTTTTTATGAATTGATTGAGTTGTTTCAAAAATATGAGGCAAATACGGCAAGCTATCTATTATAGTATATTTTAATATTATTTGTTTGATTGTTTAAGTAAATAGTCATGTTCGAGTACGAACAATGTTCAAGTTTGGGAATATTTGATAAGTGTAATTTTACACATATCTGGACCATCAGAAGTGAACGATTGTAAGTACTCTTAAGTGATTTTCTACTTAATTATGTGTTGATTTAATTGTTTTAGGTCAAAACTCGAAATCGGATGGAATTGGAGAAAAACAAAGTAAAATAGGCGAAAAATGACTAAAGGAGTACGAAAATTTGGATATGGGAATCAACTTACAAATATCTAAAAGTTGAAGAACTTGAGTTGCAAATAAAAGAAGAATAAATTGAAATGAAAGAATAAATTAGAGGACTAAAGAGGATAAAATCAAAAGTTGAAGGACTAAAGCTGCAAATAAAGGACTAAAGATGACAAAGAGACAAATTATGAAGAATGACTAAGTTGTATATATGTTGAACCTTGGAGGACCAAGTGTATAAATATGGATAGAAATTGAATTTGGAATCAATTCCTTGAATTTCTGCGTTGTTTGCACATGTGAACATTTTTTGGCTTATTTCAATTCTAGTCAGAGTCTTTTTCATCTTTTCACATATATAAGTTGTAAAATTAGTAAAACACTATATAAAGACCTAACATAGGTCAAAATAAAGGGAATGGAATCTTGGAGAACGGAAGAGAAAAGAGAAGAAAAAACGGCGTAGAACGATCAAGATCTTGAATATTGGAACGTGAAGATAAAGAATTTTTGGTACAAGATATTCAACGTTTTCTCCTCTTTTATTCAAGATCCGGTTATGTATTCAAATCTTTTAACACTTTCTTTATCCCGAATCATGATTAGCTAAATTTAATGTTTGGATGAACGATGTAATCTAATTTTAATTCTTTAATTTCGAATCTCAAGTTTTGACTTATAAATTCTTTAAGTATTTGATTTTACTTCTTCTCTTAATGCTTGGAATAGCTGGTCATTATTTCATTGATCTTGTGGATTGTAATGAACTGAGAAGCAAATTATTAATCTAGACCACGTAGTAAAATCTGGCAATTGGATAAAAGGTAGAGATACACTTTTATTATTGCTGCGGTCTGAATTGAATTCTTAGGAGAATTAATGCATCTAATTAAGAATCATTCTGATTGACTAAGTTGACTTAATTAGATATGAGTAATTTGAAATCGAGAGAGGTAAATCATGTTAAATTCGTGAATTCGACCGAATACAACATTAAGAACAAATCTTGAGAGAGAAAAATTAGAGATGACAACTATGGTGAATTCGTTTGTTCAAACACTTTAACCATCATTCTTTTCTAAATTCTTATTATTTGCTTTTACTTACATTCTTATATTATTTCCTTAAATTCATAGTTCTACTTTAAATATTCAAATCAAATAAAATCAAGTTGTTTGAAATAAATTAGCATTAAGATTAATTTAAATAGTATATAAATAAGATAGTTTTCGTGGGAACGTTAATCCAGACTCAATATGTCCACTTTATTACTTATTTGCGATATTGTACACTTACAATCACATTAATTTCACAATAAACGGCTAGGATATTTCTATGTTGTTTATATATATTTATATATAATGTCTTGTTATTATTATGATGAAGCCGACAATATGGTTATACAAATTTAAGGTAGAGATACGTGCAAAATATTCGTTGTTATTATACTTATTTTATTACAATAATAATTAGCGTATCAAATGTACCATCAATAAACATTATACGTGTTTTTCTATCTTTTTTTTTTTTTATCACATTCTTTTTCTCAACTTTCCATTAATTGGCATACTTTGTCTCTAATAATTACAGTTTCCATTCAAAAAGTCCGTTGATGGGGTGTAAAACGACTTATTTGTTCATCATATTTTAAAAAATAATAAACACAAAAGTGTGACAAAATATTTTTTTCCCCTCATTTCAAAGCATGCAAACAAAATGTTTTGATAGAAACCATCATTAAGAATGAGATGTACTAATTAATAGAAGTCGAAGATAAGAATATGACGAAAAAAAATTAGGGACATAAATGATGTAATGAACAAAACTTGAAGACGTTAACTGTAATTAAAATGTGGTGTGACAAATAAAAAAAAATTATCTTCCTCTTTTTGAAAATAAAATTTCTCCTTATTTTTTGCTTAAATTGTTATTCGAATAAAAATGTAGCTGCATATCAATTCCGCTCAATCAAAACAACTCAAATTGTATTCGTTATCTTTAACTATCCACCTTAAACGGGTAGACCATTTACCAAACGGACGTAATGCATATAGGTTTATTGTATCGAACACAGTAATTGAGCATCATCTAGATATATATTATCTAACGGGTAATGATCTCCTCCCCATGTGGGGAGGAGTTATAAAACCCACGTGACACGTGTCACGTGGGTATTGGAAGAAAGAAAAAGTGATAAACATTTTTTTAATCACTTGTCCAATACCCACGTGACACGTGTCACGTGGGTTTTATAAACTCCTCCCCACATGGGGAGGAGATCATTACCCATTATCTAACATAGCCAAAGAAAGAGGAAAACCCAAAGACCTTCCTATAAATATGGAACCTTTCCCTCAATTTCTTCACAATTAGTCTGAAAAAAATACATAATACAAAGAGATATAGAGATATATATAGAGAGAGAGAGATGGAAAATTTTTCCAGCCATATTCTAGCGGCTCTTCTTTTTCTACTCGCTTTCACTACCTCCATGGACTCAGCTTCGGCCGCCAGACCGACTGCCGGAGGAACCAACACTGAGTTCATCAGAACTTCTTGCAGTGCAACAACTTACCCTAAACTTTGCTACACCTCTCTTTCAACCCACGCTGCCGCCGTTCGACACGACCCTAAGCTTTTGGCTCACACCGCCCTCTCCGTGACTCTAGACAGCGCCCGGTCCACCTCCACCATGATGGGCAAGCTTTCCCACATTCGCGGCATGAGGCCGAGAGAGGTTGGCGCCATGCAGGATTGCGTGGAGGAGTTGAGTGACTCGGTTTACCAACTGAGTCGATCCATGAAAGAGATGAATGAAATTAAAGGATCAAATTTTGGGATGATTATGAGTGATGTACAAACTTGGGTTAGCGCCGCCATGACGGACGAGGACACCTGCATGGACGGGTTCGCCGGAAAAGTAATGAACGGAAAAGTGAAGACGGCAGTGAGAGAAAAGATTGTGAATGTTGCTCATCTCACTAGCAATGCCTTGGCTTTGATCAATAGATATGCTGCCCTCCATAATTAGCCTAAAATTCAGCAAAATCTCTGAGTTTATTGATGAATTAATGTCAGAATTGTGTTTTCCAGTAAATTTTGTGTGCGCTTAAACTATAGGAAGATAGTGAAATATAAGTTAAGAGTAAATATTGCTTAGGTAGCCCATGTAATTAAAGTTTCCTTAATTTTATGTAATCCAGTGGTTAAGCAAGTTCAGATTAACAGTTGTTTTCACTCTTCTTATGGCTTGGTATGTCACTATTTCGGGGCGGGGTGGGGTTTCATTTTTGAAACGAGGACACAAAAGAGTGCGAAAATTTTGTATAAAATTTTAATTTATTTTTCAAAACTCAATATTTAATTTTATAAAAGTATTTAACAATAAATCAAACTAGATAATATTTTGTAGTATAAGAGCTAAAGTCTTGAATTATCTTAAGTTTTAGTTGAAACATAAAATTGAGTTAATTATTAATTGAAGTCCGAGACAAATCTTACAATGAAGTGTAGTACGCGTAATCATAGTTTTTTATGTATTATGGTCAAAAGTTTTCATAGAGTTTCTATGCTTAAATTATAATTGAAATTAGTCAAATATATTAGTATACACACATTTTATAGGATTTATAACTTACTATTCACTTATTATCTATACATTTCAAAAAACTCACAACTTATAAGTACTTAAAAAATAATTTCAACATTACTAAATGTGTACTTAAGGAGAATAAAGATTATGTCAGGTCGTTAGATTTCAAATAATATTTTAATGATATCAAAAAGATGAAGAAGAGTCATGCTATTTATCACTACAAGTGATAATCACTATGTTATGGGACATTTGTTAATGATATGAACAATAAATTCAATCACATATTCCTACATTTGTCCCCTGTCATTTAATGTGATTTAACATGACACATAGATTTGTGATCATCACTCGTGGTTATAAATATCATTATTCAATCAAATAAAGAGACAAAATCTCTGTTTATGTAATTTGCAATCTTATTTAGTCCAATATACTAATTACAATCTTAAAAGTCGACAACATAATTGAACTATTATATTATTTCAATAAGATAGGCTACTATGGAGTGTTGAATCACTAATTAATTGAATTAATTGGCTAGATATATATTTTGAAGTATATAGTGATCACTTTATTATAGCAATTTATTGTGTAATTGAGGTTAGGTCTCAATATCCCACGCCAAATACATGAGAATTGTGTAGGTGTTACATCTAGTTAGTATTGTCTAACAACTTTGAACAAGAAACTAAAGTATATACACGGAAATGCTTAAAATCCGTTTTTATGTTATTACCCACACATAATGTATTGTCTCGGACCAAATATGTGGAGAATTTATGAAAGTAGACGTTATATGCGTAAATGTCTATTGTTTATTAATAAAATCACTTATTCAGCGAAGAATATGGCATTGACATTTTTTTAAGTTGGTTTATTAATAAAATCACTAATTTACTATCTCTAAAACATATATGGATTTTTATTTACAACTCAAAACATTTTTAGTTGTTGGATGATGTCTACAGTGATCTTGTGTCATATAACGAAACTCAACTTAAAAACCCGTAATACGTTACTTTTTCAATTGTACAAATATTTTCAAATAGTAAGTTACCTTTTGAGTTGTATCAATCTTTGACACAATATTCGACATCAAAGGCAGCATGTAAAAGTAGGTGTTACATGTACATAGTATTGCCTAACAACTTTAAACAAGAAACTATAGTATATAAAAGAAAATGCCTAAAATCTGTTATATGTCTAACCTTCACACGATGTGTTGTCTCGAACTAAATACATGAAAAATTTATCAAAGCCGATGTTATATGTGTGAACATCTAGTTCTTATTAATAAAATCACAATTTCAACAAAGAGTATAGCATTGACGTCTAATTAACTATTGTTATTAATTATGGATAAAAATATGTAGTATAAGTACAAAACTATTACACATCTACGTCAAAATCTAGTTAGGCAAATATATTAAAATCAAATCTCACCAATATAACTATTGGATTTGAAAGTCTCATAATAAGCAAGAAATATCTACAAAGTGGATAGGATGATTAATGATCACATAGGTACTTTGACTCAAGCCAATAAGAATTGTGAAAATAATAGGAGATTGGACTACTTCAATTGAGTTGTGCACGTGTTGATAGGGATAGAGAGTGTGTGAACTCTCTATTATACAACTTGTTTTTATACAACTTGTATTTATGTTCTAAGTTACAAAAGTAGAATGCGATAACATTAATAGTTACACTCTCAATTGATAAATTAGTCAGAGAAAGCGGGCTCTACACACAAATTGTGTTCATGTACTAAATTATGAAAGGAGACCACTTGCACTCCCAGTTGATAAATTAGTCCCCACAACAACATGGATTGTACCTCAGAGCAAAATGCCCATATATATGTATTTAGCTACTTCGTCATCCACAGTAACAATCATTGTACCACAATACAAAATCAAAATATCTTTAAGCTACAGTACACCCCCCACCCCCAACCCAATCCCCAGCCTTCACAATTTTCTGGATAATTAACTCTTTCGATATGGTTATAATGTATATAATTTTCATTTATGATACTCGACTTCAACAAAGATAATTGAAAATTTTATTTGGATTCAAAAACTTGCTTCTGTGAGGAAAAACATTGTCTTAAATCTTCATTTATTACAATTAATATTTAAGATTAATATATGAAAATAAGTGCAATATAGCACTGCATTTCTCGGTAAGCATGATTGTTTCGTGCTCTTCCAACTTTTTTTTGTTTGAAAGAATTTCATTCATAAATTTTGTATAGCTCGGCATTTGAGCTAAATCGTCGGCAAAATGTATGTTGATTTAGAGTTTCTTGAATACATCGAGCAATTTCTCGAATTGCTTGTCTAGCTTTTGTAAGACAAAATTGGAGGGATGTAAGATGGTGATGGAATATAATCTGGTGGAGAGTTCTCTTTTTCTTGTTCAACTACTTCTTTGAATTTATCGGATTTGTTTTCTCTCTTTGCCGAACACAGTTTCATTTTCTACATCTGGTCTCTCTACATGAATTTCTGGCAATTCAACTCCACTTCTCGTGGTAATTGCATTTAGTTATTCTTTTGGATTGACCTCGATATTGCTTGGCCATGTGTCTAGTTGTCTCTCGGTCAATAATTTAGCTAAATGCCCAATCTGATTTTCTACATTTTTTATCGCGACATCTTGTCTTTTCTGCACTTCCTTGAATCCAATCTCTATTCGTTCTGACATTTAGCAACCGTTTCTTCCAATCCTCTTTCTCTTTCCCGGAGTCTTCCATTATTTGGCAAATTTTGAATGTTTTGAGTATTGTTATAGGAGAAATTTGGATGATTTCTCCACCGGAATTGTAGGTCTGTAAGTATAGATTATTCTGCTGTCGCTGAAAGTTCTGAGCATATGCAGCTTGTTCAAATGATGACATATCAGTAGTGGTTAAAGGGCATTATGATGATTGATGGTTTGCCCCCACATGTTTCACATATTGGTAAGGATATCTGAACCATATTGGCTGAGTGAGAATATTTCATTGCTTTCATCTACTTCACCAATGAATCAATTTTTTTCAGTACAAGCGAATCGATTTCCACTTTATGCATTCCTGTTGCTTTCTTCTACAACCCTCTGTTTGGCCACATAACAAATTGTTCACTCATCGTTTCATACGAGTCATGAAGGTCGTCGGTGGATCTATTTTGAATAGAGCCACATGCTACAGAATCTATTAAAAAACGACTGTTTGGAGCTAATCTAGAGTAGAAATAATGATTCTAAGCCGTTAAAGAAAAATCATGACTTTGACACTTTCGTAGCAGTTCCTTGAATATTTCCCATGTGTCATGAAAATTTTCAACTCAAATTTTTGGAAGTTAGATATTTCATGCTTCAGTCTGTTCACTCTGGCCGAAGGGAAGTATTTCAGTGTAAATTTATGCATCAAATTTGTCCAAGTATTGATGCTCCCAGACAGTAGAGAATATAACCATTCTCTAGCTTTATCCTTCATTGTCTGTGGGAAGAGCATCATCATAATTGCCTCTTCATTAACACTATGGTATTTGAAATTTCCATAGTATTCATTGAAGCGATAAAGATGGTAATGAGGATTTTCGTCTGTCTCTCATAGAATGGCAGATTGTTCAAGAGCAGATTAATCACATCTAGTCTCAACTAGAAGTTATCGTGTCCATAAGGCAGATAGATTATACTGTACCGATTCTCAATAATCGGTGGCATCATATACTCACCCATAAGAATATCTCGTCCATTAACTTCAACTAGTTGAGCCATTGGTGCAAGAATATTTCTTATATGTGCATATGGGTGATCACGAACCCGGTTGTTATTGTCCACTGTGTCTCTTTGCTGTTTTTTCTTTTCTCGTTGTTCATTTTGTCATTGGTGAAAGCTCTGTTCGATTTCTAGGTCTAAATCAAATAGATCAAAATCTTTTGTACGACACATACACACTTGACACCTGAAACTTTAAAAAATAGTTGGAATTCAGCCAGTAAAACAAAGAACTGAGAAGGATAATAAAAATAATAAATAAATAAATAGTAAAAAAATTGTTAAAATAAAATTATCAATTAACGTAGTAATTAATAAAACTGGTCTCCGACAACGGCGCCAAAAACTTGTTATCGATTTTAATCCCGCAAGTGGACGGGTCGTTAATAAGTAGTAAAGTGATGTGTAGAGTGTTAAACTCACGAGGACTAATTACCAATTAACCTATTAATTTATACTTCGAGTTTTAACAATATAAAGACCAAGAGTCGTTTATTATTTCAATTCTAAAATTATTCTACTAATGTTTAATTAAATCTAAATTATTAAGCAATCAAAGTAAATTAATAAAACTGGTCCCTAGCAATGGTGCCAAAATTTTGTTGTCAATTTTAATCCCGCAAGTGGACGGGTCGTTAACAAATAATAAAGTGATGTGTAGAATGTCGAATCCACGAAGAACTAGCTACCAATTAACCTATTAATTTATACTTCGAGTTTTAACAATGTAAACATACAAAGTCGTTTATGACTTCAATTCTAAAATTATTCTACTAATGTTTAATTTAATCTAAATTATCAAGCAATCAAATTAAATTATTGAGAACGAATTCAAGTTTTACTAACACTAGGATTTGCGAATCCACCTACACGTTCCTTAATCAATTATACATTAATCGCTTTAGCTTATAATTACCTTAGATTGAAAATCGGTGATCATATAACAATCAAAAAACTCTCTCGATGGTCAATCAATTCTATATCGATATGCAAACCTAATTATCTCTAATTAAATTTCGAACATAAAAATATGCATTTAAATCACAAAAAACCTAAATGGATATTACAAGGCATAATAGTAATCTCTATCTATTATTGGACCATATATTATTCAATACCATGTGCTATCTAAATTGAATCTTTCAACTTCAATAAAGATCACAAAACATTCTAATGGTGATCAAGTATTAAAACATTAAAAATAATCAATCAAGAAGTAATTTATTACTAAAACGGAAAAACTTCTAATTAATTAAAAAAGTGGGGTTTCTTCGTTCATCCTAGCAATAAGTAACTTAGCCGAACACGATTCTGTAAAGGATGGTTATATTCACACAACATTTTATTATAAATGCACCACATTTTAATTGCATCAAAAGTCTTTAACTTTTATCTATTGTCACATTTATGTCTTTAACTTTTTTCATTGAATTCTTATATTTAACATTCTATTAATTAACACATCTTATTCTTACTAACAATTTTTTTCCAAAAATTCTATCAGTGTGGTTTAAAATGGGAGAAAATATTTAATCAGAAATTTGTATTTATTTATTTTTTTGCTTATTTAAAAATACGAGGGGAAATTTGTCTTTTTGTTCCTTCTTAATGAAATTTTTGGACATGAACCGTTATCAGAGATAATATGCGATAATTAATAGAAGTTTAATGATAAGAATGCGATGAAAAAATATTGGGACATAAATGTAATAATAAGTAATGAATTTGGACCTTTTATGCAATTTAATTGTAGTGCACTTATAGAAAAATGCGATGTGAATATATTTAGCGTTTCGAAAAATATTACAAAAGTTAATTTCATCATGTTTTGGAGGAAAAGGGAGAAAAAGTAAATACAACCATTGTTTTCGGCTCAAGAATCTTCAATCCGTTCCTTGATATTAGATTCTTATCTTGTATTTTTCTTCCCAAAATTTGTCTCCCGTGATTTATCTATTCTCTGTCTTATATATCATTTCCCCAACTCTCCAAAACGTGTTTTAGATAGTTGTTTTATCCTGGACTTGATAGAGTTTTATTCTATCAGGAAACAACTTAAGTTTCTGCACGAAAAGCCATGCGATCGCATGGTCAATTGGTTCAGTTCCTGACTTTCTCTCTTTGATATTTGTATGGCAAGCCCCTCAATTCTCTTGAGTTGTTCAATTGAGTCCATTTTCTTCCGTTTTCTTTCTTTTTTATTGATCGACACTTGAATTTGGTTATTTTCCTATAATGATAAAAAATAAATAAGTCATTACGCTGAAAACATGTAAGAGTTCTCATAATTGTCACTTTTTGTGGGCCCCGATCAGTACAAAATTGTATTTATCAATAAGCTTGCTTTAAAATTAAATAACAAATTATACAAATAAATAGGTTAATATTAATATGTATTGATTAAAATTTAATGAACATATTCAAACAATTTACGAGACAAATTAATTGCAAATAAAACATTTCGTATTTTAGTCTTATTTTTTTCATTTATATATCTATATAATATATTAAAATAAGATAGTCTGCCGAATTATTTTTCCAAGTGGCAATCAACACTTAATTTAAAATTTCAATTTGAATCAGCATGCATTAATTTCATGAGAATTTGCGCATCATCATTGTATCCACTAATATAAATTCGTGAATTTAGACTTTCAATTTGAACCACCATGCATTAATTTCATGGGAATTGACACATCAACATTTGTATCAACTAATATAAATCCGTGAAATTATCATTTCAATTTTTATTTAAGTTTCCAAGAGATTATCATTTAATTCCATTTAATTTCATTATTTAAGTGGTAATCAATGGTGAATTATTTTCCCTCAACTTGTTTTTTGTTCAAGATAATATAAAATACAAATAAAAAAAATTTGAATTTAGACTTTCAGTTTGAACCAGCATCTATTAATTTCATAGGAATTGGCTCAACATTGTATCCACTAATATAATTCGGTAAAATTATCATTTCAATTTTTATTTAAGTTGCCAAGAGATGATGCATTGATATTTGCTCCTTGGTAAATATAAATAAATAAAACGTAAAAAATAAAAATGAAGAAAAAAATTGTATTTAATGGTCAATGTGAATCAAAGCCTTACTTTTATATGAGAATTGGCGCCTCTACATTGTGTCCACTAAGAGCATCTTCAATGCAACAATATGGTTTGGTATATATGTGGTAAATAAAATAGAGATAGAGAGAATAGCATTTTTAATGGAGATGTGGATTGGAAATTTTGTGGTCCATATGAATAAGAGTTATTGGTAGATAAATTAAAAAATTTAATTAAAGAATTATTAACACACATTTCAATTGAGATAAATTATAAAAAATTAAAATAAAATATGCTTAACACACATTTCGATAAACATCCTCCACTTTTTTCTTTGCCATGTAAGCAATTTAGAGGAATGTAGCACACTTTTTAGTGCAATCCACAGTTGCATTGGAGATGTTCATTGCTTTGATATGATGAAGAGCCGTTTAATAGTTAATGAATCATTTATAAATATTTTCATACTTTAGTGATATTACCGAATGAAAAGTCATTAAATAGGACTCCATGACTGACAGCGAGATCAATACCCCAAACAAAACACTTGCCAAATGACTTAATCCATTGATAGTTGAAGATGGCAGTTCCAATAAAGATATACTAGATGGCGATCCAACTACTCAAATGTCAAACAAAAAGATGAGTAAGATTGTGAATGAAGGGAAAAAAAATTATTAAAAGCTTTTAACTTTATTGGCAATTCAAAGACTTCATTTGTGTTATCTGCCTCTTTAACTCTATTGTCCCGTCATTTCCATCTGAATGAATATTATCTTTAATCTTTAATCTTTAATGGTTATATAATATATCCATTTGAATTGCTGATTTTAGATTCAAAATGATATTGAAGACCATATTATTTTTAATAATATTCAAATTCATTTAGCATTGCTATGACTAGTAATAAGAGTCGGGTCAATCTCTTTCGCATGTTGGACTATACATAAAAAAAAAAAAAACTAGTTTTTAGTCATAGACAATTTTATGTTGCAGTCTCTAGAGTTACAAATCGTATATGATTGAACTTACTAATTTATGATAGAGATGTAGAACCAACCAATTCAACCACAAATGTGGTCTTCAAAGAAATTTTTCCAAATTTTGGATTAGATACGTTGTTTTTTAAAGTTTCAGTAATAATATCTAATAAAATGTTATTTATGTGATGCTTTTGTATTTGATTTGATTATAACCTATAAACTTTTTTAAAAAAATAACGAAATCAATATCACAGAATACGACTCTTGGGCATCGCATGGGTTAAACACTAGTTTTTTATTATACTCATACATTTCTTAGATTTTTCATTCATTTACTTTTAGATTAAAAACTTTTTTGTGGTAACCTGAAGAAAAGGTTGTATTAGATTTTAGTTTGGTCTCTAGTAATTAGGACATAAATAAATCTTATTTAGTCGTATTGATTTTAAATTCTGCAATTGAACGGATGATCATTAACAAGTAATATAATGATAAGTAGAGTGTCAAACCACGAGGACTGAATTTCTACATATTATACTCCAATTAATACTAGCTATAATTTAAGAAAAAGACACAATCAATTATTTGGAGTTTTATATACTATCTAATTATTAACTTAAACCTAATTATCTACTAAACTATACAATTAAAATAAACAATTAAATTCTTGAACTTAATGAAATCATTAAAGGCACTTGGACTCGAATACATTGTTGTTAACCTACTTTAATCATTAATTGCTTGGTTACAATCAATTCTCGTTTTATGTTGACAATCATTATTCCTCATATGTTAATTTTCTCTCTCAATACAAATTAAAACAATTCTCATCTATGACTCAACTATATCTTTATGATTGATGAGAACTAAGATAAAGAACGCAACATATGTACGTAGTACCACATAGATTGTACTAAACATACAATTATATCTCTAACTCCTATCAAATTTAATGCCGTATATTTTTTGAGTTAAACATATGTCGTACCTCTTGGCATCAACACAAATCCCATAAACTATCTTAAAATTTGCCAAATTATAGGATAACATTTAATTCAATAACAAACAATCAACAACAACAAGAATTTAAATGCCTATATTAAAAATCAATGGTCTCATTTAATCAATAGCAACTCACGATGGTTAATCAATATTCAATACTTATATGTGAATCTAATTATCTCTAATTAAATTGTGAACATATAAATATGCATTAGTTCACAACGACATATCGATTTTATAGAGCATAATGATATAGACAATCAATTATAGGACTCTATGATATTTATTACCATATGCGAATTTATACCGAATCTCTTGAAAGTAATATAAATCACTAACGCGTTCCAATGGTAGCTAATCATGAAAACAGAATAAGGGAATAATAAACAATTAGCCAAAAAACCAGAATACAAACTAGCAATTTATTGGATTAAAGAGTCAACAAGGTTTCATCAAAATCCTACCCATAAAAGTTTAGCCTATCATGTTTTGATTACAAAAATAAAAGATAAAACGTGAATACATAACCCAGTTAATTTAGAATAAAAGTTTATACAACTCTTAATCTGGAATATCTTCAATGTTCTTGGACGATGTTATCTTCTTCTTCAAAATCATCCGAAGCTCCAATAATTTTGTTATTTTTTCCTAAGAAAGTATTTGATGTGGCTCCAAGAATTTTTGATATGTTATGATATAGAACTATCCCTTTTTAATTGACCTAGACTAGAATAGGTCTTTATATAATGCTTGAGATGCCTTGTAAATGTTGTAACAAAAAAAGCCCTAAGTGAACTCAATTTAAAAAATGCACAGTGAACTCCTCTTATAGTCGGGACTACAACTAATCCTTGTAACCGCACCTAGTTCACAGTATGCATGGTGCGACCTAGGTATGACATTTTTTTCAAAACTTACAATTTGATCATCGATTTAACGTTAATGTACGATTTTGGTCTTTTGATCCTTAAATCTCGATTCAATCTAAAGATTTCTAATGTCATTATAAAAGGTCTTTCCAAAGTGGTCCTCCAAAGGTTCAAAAGTGCATAAATTAGTCCCTGAACTTTCTCAAAATCTGATTTTTGTTCTCAAAACTTTCGATTTCTCTCCAGTTGCTTTCTAATATCTTTCAACCCATGTCCATGTCGTCTGGTTAAGCTTCAAGAAAGCATCAAAATCTTCTCTTTTTCTCTAAGCTCATCCAAATTGATGAGCGCGAATGAGTAATTTAATTAGAATTGAATTATGTAGAAATTTGCTCATATAATCAATATATACCAAGTTTACAAGTCTAAATAAGTGTGTAAAACACACTTATCATAGATCAACTATATGTCAATACTTTAATACATCAAATTAATGAGCGCGAATGAGTAATTTAATTATGTATATATAAAATGTACATTCAATCGTAACAAAATGAAATTTATCTCATACTAAAGATTAGGGCATCAATTCGATAATATTCAAAGTTTTAACCTTTATTTTCATACAATGCAACTTATATGTTTTTGTCGGGATATTACGGAAGAAATTCAATTTTATAGGGAAAAGCAAAATAGGTATTTGGACTTCCTTTTTGTGTAGTATTGCCCTAGTCTTATTCTAAGCAAAAGATTCCAACAATTGTAAACTATGGAAAGTTGACGAAATTCCTGATACTTGATCAGCCGAATTGCTTGGAGCAAATTAGGTAAAATACGTAGAGATACATCCGTAAATTGATGTAGCATTTCTCTCTATTTGGTACGTAACAAGAGATAGTTTTAGAAGACAGTGATAAGTTTAGCATTTCACATTTTCTTGTTCTCTTTGTAGTTTGTATAATAGTGGAAATTTGTGGGTGTGATAAAGTTTAGGTTATTATTTTTCCTACAATACTTGGAGTTTTAAGTGAGCTAGAAATTATATATGATTATAACAATTTTTAGTATAATGGAAATTTCTATTTTTGACCATCCATAAATTCTTGTTTTGTTTTTCTATGTATATTTTATTTTTGTCTCATTATATTTTCTCTGAATAAATATCATGTGAGAAAATTAAGAATTTAGTCTCAATTTCCAACAGTAGTATTAGAGAGTCAGGACGTTCTGAGTGGTAGAGGATATAATACTACTTGCAAGTCTACATGTTTACACACGAACATTGACTTGACATTGATGTAGGGTTTGTGGTAGAATTTATGTCGATGGCTATTGCATCATAATTTTTCAACAAGTTTGTTGGACATGAGCCAATTCAAAATTCTTAAAATATGTTGGTTCTAAGTGATTATATTCTTTATGGCGGAGTATGTTAATTCTCTATTTATAGAATTGAGATTAACAAATTTACCAATTTGTCAAGTATCGTAATCAAGAGCTGCAGAAGAGACAACAAAGTTTTGGCTCTTTTTTCGTCAAGATAGATATTGTTGGGATATTGCCTCAAAACTATGAAGGAAGAAAATCAATGTTAAAGAGAAAAAATGAAATAAGTATTTGGACTTCCCTTTAGTGTAGTATTGTATGTGCCTTAAGTGGAATCATAAGATTCTAACAATTTTTAACTTTGGAACGTTGGCGAAATTCAAGATCCTTGGTCAGTTGAAATGCTTGGAGTAAATTAGGTTAAACATGTAGCGATACATCTATAAATTGATGTGGCGTTCTTCTCTATTCAATATGTGAGAAAAGGGGTTTTGAAAGTAAAAATTGTGAATATAGCATCCTATGTTTTCTTGTTCTGTTTATCGTTTGTACCAATGTTTTAAAAATCGACCAGGCATCGACCTGGAGGAGTGAAAAGGTCAATGGTCGAAAGGTCAAATGGAGTTGACCTGGTAATTTTTAAAAATTAAATAATTTACAAAAAAATTAAAAAATGAAAAATAAGATTTTGGAAATCACAAAAATTCCTTTTGAGCAATTTTTATTTTTTTTGGTTTTTCATTTTTTTAATCCATTTCGTGTAAGGAGATATATGAAGTTCAATGGTCAGTTACAATTAATTGAGGGAAAAATGATTTTAAAACCAATAAAATCGGGAATGGTTCAACGGATTTCTCAAAATCAAACGGGTCGACGGGTTTTTTAATATAGGATTTTTCTGCATAACCATCTTGATTTTGAGATCGGTTCCCGATTTTACCAGTGGAACCGGCCAGACCGGGCCGGTTCTGATAACACAGGTTTGTATAATAATTAGAAATTTGTGAGTGTGGTATAGTTTGGGTCATTAATTTTCCTAAGATGATTGGAGAGTTTGAATGCTCCATTAATTCTACACTACTTCCCTTAGAGCATCTTCAATGCAACAATGTCTAATATGTATATGTGGCAAAAGACATTGACATTAGATCAAAAAACTTCTCCAATACAACAATGTCCATTGTGCAAATGTGACAAATTATTATTAGCTTTTTAGAAAAAAGAAAGAGGGAGAAATGTATTGATTGGATAGAGATTATTAAATTAATAATAGACATTGTCAAGAACAATATTTAGAATTAGACTTTGTGCTAGACACCTTCTATCATTAATTGTGCCATATAAGTACTTTTTGACTATTTGTCAAAAAAAGTACTAGACATTTTGCCTTGACATTGTTGCTTTGGAGATGCTCTTACTAGTAACCATGAACAACCACCTCCTTTGATCTCCATTAATGTCACTGCCCAAGCTCCACTCAAACTCAATACCACTAACTACCTCTTAACTACCTCTTCTGGGAATTCCAATTCCAAAACACTACTCGTCGGCTTTGATCTTATGGTCTATGTTGATGGCACCAACCTTTGTTCATCTCTCACAATCAAGATTGATGGTGCCGCCTCTGCCAACTTCACCTTCTCCCATTGGATTCGTCAAGATCACTTATTCCTTAATGCTCTTGTCAAACCCCATTCCCTTTGTTGCCATCTCTAAAACCTCTAGTGCCGCTTGAAACACTCTTGCCACAACTTAAACCAAACCATCGCATGGGCATGTAATGCACCTTAAAAGGCAGTTGATTAATCTTACGAAAGGTTTTCATACTATAACTAAATATTTCCAAATGGTTAAGAGTAAGGTTGATGAACTCGCGCTCATGGATGTACATATCCATGACGGAGACCTTACTTTTAAAATTCTTGATGAATTATCTGCATAATTTATTGGAATCTCTTCGGCTATTATAGCTTTCGAGACTTCCATATGAATTACATGAAAAGTTAATCATCTTTGAGGCCTAGCGACTGCATTTGTGTCTCTAAAATCTAGTGCAAATAAGTTTTCCTATTCTTCATAACATCGCATCTCTGGCACGTCTAATTCATCAACGGGCAGGCAACACTCTAATTCTTCTCGCCATCCCTACCGTGGCTACGGTTAACAAACAAGGACACACTGCCTCTTGGTGTCCCTAAATAGTTGGGTTTTTTTTTCTACCAGTCATGCCCACCTCACTAGTCCTAACCTGCCAACCAACCCTCGTCTCAGTGGTTGATTTCATATGCATCAAGTGCACCATCTTCTCATTTTACCTATTCGTCTCATCATCCTTCCGTGCCCGTTATGTTCATTCCCCTCATTCTTTTCCTAGCTAGCTACTGGATCGAGGCACGTTTCATCATGAACTACTGACCTTGATAATATGTCTCCTCATGCTCCTTATCCAGGCACCAATGACATTATGATCGATGATGGAAGCACTTTTCCCATCATACATTCTGGTTATGTCTCACTCTTTATTTCTTCAACTATATTTAATTTATGTGATGTTCTTCGTGTTCTTAAGATGCAGAAAATCTTATCTCCATCTCCAAATTATGTCTAACTAACAAAGGTTTGTAAGATCTATTAATTGTGTCCCATTTACTATTATTAAATGAGCTAAATGAAGTAGATATTAATGCTAAAATCTAATTGGTGAATTGAGAAGTGGCAATTTCTTATCTGCATACTTTGATGGAAAGTGAACAGTTTTAAGGCCAATTAGAAACTGCCTCTCTCTACCAATAAATGTGAATTTATTCTATCAAATAATATGCGTTCAATTAGAGAGAGGTGAGACGGAACCATTTCTTGGTTTTCTAGTTTCTCTTTATTTTGCAGGTTTTATTTCTTTAATTATCGTCAATGGATCAATGTACGCCTAATTGCTTTATTCATAACGTGAAAATCATTAAGCTCCAAGATCAAATATTTAATGTTCATATAAATTCTAGCTTTATATAAAGATATTGATTTACTAACATGTGGTATCAGAGCCTGGTTGAGGAACTTGTGATTTTTCGATTAAGTGTATTATCTTACAAACTAAAAGTTTATGTGAATTATTATTCCCTGTAATTACAGTAATTCTATAAATTGGAAAAATTAAGATTTTCGTGCGCTGTTGAATTATGCAAATAATGAGTATGTATTGATATGAAAGTTTTGCTGAAATTGATGAATAAATAATCAATTGCCATTTAATTATGCCATAACATAAATCTATTTGATTTATTAGTGTTAATGACACAAATTTATTGGATCAAGTTGCAAAGTCTACCGCATTATATAAATTTATGGTGGGTCACATTGCATGCAATAATGAAGAATTTTGTTTCTTTTTTCTTATTTTTTAATTCCCACAAATGATCTATTAGTGATTAGCAGTTTACAATACAGTGCCCTAGGTTGACTCATTTGTAGTACTTAAAAGCTTTACAATATGAATAGCATTAATTTTCTTTGATTTGATTCAACCTATTCAATTATATCCAAATGTTCGCTGTAAATTTAATCTTATATGGATCAAGTTTTATTAGATTATTCTTATGAATTTTTATATTTAAGTATTTTAAGGTTATGTAATATTAATGTTCAATTAATGTGATTTGTTAGTCACCAAATTAAGTGGCCAAACCTCATGGTATTTACATAGTTTACTTGTCAATTACTAATGACAGGTTGATGCTTATAAATGAAGATGAAATTAAAATTGTTATTTTCATGAGTATATTGATGTTCATAGATTATAAAAATTGTCAAGGATCGCCCAAAGGTTGATCAATTGTTTTATTAAGTCTTGAACATGATCGTGGTTAATTGATATACTTAGTTAGATATGTTTTGTATCCAAAGATAACAGATGTGTCTGATTAGAGTATATTTAATTTTCAATTAAGCGATACTAAAATTAGCATCGTTATGTTTATTATGATTGTATAACATAGTATCACCCAAAGGAGAACTACGTTATACATTTAGTGTTAAGTTACTAGAATATGATCCTAAGTTATAAGTCAAAACTCAAAGAATTAATATTCGAGCATTTATATTTTGCAATATCTATTCTCGCATCTCTTTATTCACATACTTCATCTGTACCACTGTTCAATGGGCTCAATTTCTCTGACTGGTGTGAACAAGTCCAGTTCAACTTAGATGTCTTGGACTTAGACTTGGCACTTCAAGTTGAGAAACCTACTGATCTAACTAATGAGAGCAGTGCTGATAATAATCTTTACATAAGGCTTGGGAAAGATCCAACAGATTGAGCCTAATGTTTATACGGATGACCATAGTAAAGAACATCAAGTCTACTATTCCCAAGACTAGAATTGCTAAGGAATATATGAAGTTTGCGACAAAACACTCCCAAACAGTTGATAAATCACTTGTTGGCACACTGATGGGAACCTTAACCATCATGAAATTTGATAGTTCTCGTACCATGCATGAGCATGTTATTGAAATGAGTAACGTTGGAGCAAGACTTAAGACTCTTGGAATGAGTGTAGATGAGAACTTTCTGGTATAATTTATCATCAACTCCTTGCCTCTTGAATATGGTCCATTCCAGATGAACTATAACACCTTAAAGGATAAATGAAATGTGAATGAATTGCACAGTATGCTTGTGCAAGAGGAGACAAGGCTTAAGAATCAAGGAACTCATTCCGTTCATCTTGTAAGTGATCAAGGAGCTCGAAAGAATTATAAGAACAAGTCTGGAAAAGGCATCAAGCAAAGACCACTAAAGATAAATGAGTCTTCTTCCCAAATCCACAAGAAGGAACCAATGAAAGATACATGCCATTTCTATCGTAAACATGGGCACTATTAGAAAGACTGCCTGAAACATAAGTCATGGTTCGAAAATAAAGGTAAGCATATTGCTTATGTATGTTTCGAATCTAATTTGGCAGAAGTTCCTTACAATACTTAGTGGATTGATTTTGGATGTACCAATCATATTTCCAATACGATACAGGGATTCCTTTCAATCTAGACCATAAATCTAAATGAAATGTTTGTTTTAATGGGCAATCGAGTCAAAGCTCCAGTTGAAGCCATCGAAACTTATCGTTTAATTTTAGATACTGGACATCATTTAGATTTGTTTCAAACTCTTTGTGTACCTTCTGTTTCTCGTAATTTAGTTTCTTTGTCAAAACTTGATTCTGGTGGATATTTCTGTGATGGTGGAAATGAATGTTTGAGTTTGTTTAAACAGAATCATCTTATCGGTTCTTCTATTCTTTGTGATGGCTTATATAAATTAAAGCTTGAAATTTTTTTTTACTGAGACTCTTTTAACCTTGCATCATAATATTGGTACTAAGTGTAGTTTATTGAATGAACGATCTGCTAACTTGTGGCATAAACGTTTGGGGTCATATATCCAATGAAAGAATAGAAAGATTACTAAAGAATGAAATCCTTCCTGATTTGGATTTTACTGATCTTGGAGTGTGTGTGGATTGTATTAAGGATAAACAAACCAAACACACAAAGAAATGATCCACAAAAAGCACACAACTTCTTGAGATAATACACATATATGTAGGCCTTTTGATATTCCATCTTTTAGTGGAGAAAAGTATTTTATCACATTCATTGATGATTTTTTACGTTATGGTTATGTCTATTTGTTACATGAAAAGTCTCAAACTGTAAATGTTTTAGACATCTTTATCAATGAAGTTGAACGACAATTAGACCAAAAGGTAAAAATCATTAGATCTAATAGAGGTGGTGAATATTATGGAAGGTATAATGAAACTGGACAACACCCAGGTCCATTTGCTAAAGTTCTTGAAAGACATGGCATATGTGATCAATACATTATGCCTGGCACACCAGAATATAATGGTGGAGCTGAAAGGCATAATTATACTCTAATTGAAATGGTTAGGTGTATGTTAAGCAACTCTTCTTTACCCGTCTCTTTGTGGATATATACATTAAAGACTACTATATATTTACAAAATAGGGTTCCTAGTAAGGTAGTTCCAAAGACATTTTTTGGATTGTGGACTGGAAAGAAACCCAGTTTAAGGCACCTGTATGTTTGGGGCTACCAGGCAGAAGCAAGAATCTATAATCCACATGAAAAGAAATTGGACTCAAGAACAATCAGTGGTTTCTTCATTAGTTATCCAGAAAAATCAAAGGGGTATAGATTTTACTATCCTAACCATAGTACTAGAATTGTTGAAACTGTAAATGCTAGGTTCATTGAAAATAGCAAAGTTAGTGGAAGTATAGAACCACGAAATATGGAAATTAAATAAGTTAGAGTTCAAGTTCCTTTGCCATCAACTTCTTCTAATGTTGTTGTTCATCCAATTGTTGAACGACATGACAATTTACCAGAACAACAAATGAATGCTCAAACACCTCAAAATGAAGTTGCTATTGATGAACCTGCACTAAATGAACCACAAGAAATAGCATTAAAAAGATCAGAAAGACATCATAGACCTGCCATTCCTAATTATTATGTGGTTTACCTGCAAGAGTCTGAATTTGACTTAGGAAATGTTGATAACAACCCAGTTTCATTTTCACGGGCCATTGAGAATGCTAATTATGATAGGTGGTTAGATGCTATGAAAGATGAGCTAAAATCTATGGAGCATAATGAAGTCTGAGATCTCGTCGAATTACCTGAATCGTATAAAAGAGTCGGGTGTAAATAGGTCGTTAAGACCAAACGCGACTCTAATGGTAATATCGAACGATATAAAGCTAGACATGTAGCCAAAGGTTTTTCTTAGAAAAATGGCGTTGATTATAAAGAGACATTTTCGCTCGTCTCTAAGAAAGCTAGACATTTTTCTTAGCAGCTCATCATGACTTAGAGCTACATCAAATGGGTGTAAAAACTGTCTTTCTAAATGAAAATTTAGATGAAGAAGTTTATATGGACCAGCTTGAAAGTTTTTCAGTTAAAAGAAAGGAACACATGGTGTGTAAACTGAAAAAAATCAATATACGGACTCAAACAAGCTTCCCGCCAATGGTATCTTAAGTTCAATGATACCATTACTTCCTTTGGATTTAAGGAAAATATCGTTGATCGATGTATATATCTAAAGGTCAGTAGGGGTAAGTTTATTTTTTTTGATTCTGTATGTTGATGATATCTTGCTCACTACTAACGATCTTGGTCTTCTACACGAAACTAAGAAGTTTCTCTCTAAGAACTTTGAAATTAAAGATATGGGAAAGACATCTTATGTGATTGGAAATGAAATATTCCGAAATAGGTCACAAGGATTGTTAGGGTTGTCTTAGAAAGCATATATCAATAAAGTCTTAGAGAGATTTAAAATGGAAAAATGTTCAGCAAGTGTTGTTGCAATTCAAAAAGAAGACAAGTTTAGTCTCATGCGATGTCCAAATAACGAATTGGAACGTCAACAAATGGCAGCTATTCCTTATGCATATTTAGTTGGAAGCTTAATGTATGCTTAGACTTGTACCAGACTAGACATTAGTTTTGCTGTCAGAATGCTAGGCAAGTATCAAAGTAATCTAGGACTTGATGATTGGAAAGCTACAAAGAAAGTATTGAGATACTTGCAAGGAATGAAAGACCACATGCTCACCTATAGGAAGTATGATAATTTGGAGGTCATTAGATATTCAGATTCAGATTTTGCTGGATGCGTTGATACCAAAAAATCCACATTCGGCTATTTGTTCATCTTAGCTAGAGGGGCAATATCATGGAAAAGTGCGAAGCAATCAGTCATTGTTGCATTCACTGTGGAAGACGAGTTTGTGGCATGCTTTGAGGCCACTGTTCAAAGAAATTGGCTGCGGAACTTTATTTCAGGACTTAGGATTGTCAACAGTATAGCCAAGCCGCTGAAAATTTATTGTGAAAATTCTACATCGGTTTTCTTTTCAAATAATGACAAGTACTCTAAAGGTGCTAAACATATGGAATTGAAGTACTTTGCCATTAAAAAAGAAGTTCAAAAACAAATAGTGTCACTCGAGCATATTAGCACAAATCTTATGATTGCAGATTCACTAACGAAAAGATTGCCACCAAAGACGTTTAATAAACATGTCGAAGGAATGGGCATTACTGGAAATGATCATTGACATTATGTAATTTATTATGTTTATGTATTTGACACTCTGAGCTCAATTATGTATTGTTTTTGACAAAAAGTATTATTCTTGTCTTAATTGTTGGTATATGTACATGAATGAATTATGTGAATGCTGGCAAGGATAGTCTTTACGAATACATTATTTTTATAAAATTATAGAACTTCTCGTTACATATCATGTTAAGTGAAGACTTTACTTATGGATGATATATTAAGTGACCAATGAACGACAGATTTTAACTTATGATATGCGCATTATATTATAGACCACATAACGAGACAATATTATATGGGTCAAGTGGGAGAATGTAAGATCTATTAATTGTGGCACATTTAATATTATTAAATGAGCTAAATGAAGTGGGTTTTAATGCTAAAATCTAATTGGTGAATTGAGAAGTGGCAATTTCTTATCTACACACTTTGATGTAAAGTGGACGGCTTTAAGGCCAATTAGAAACTGTCTCTCTCTATCTATAATTGTGAATTTATTCTATCAAATAATATACATTCAATTACAGAGAAGTGAAGAGAGAGAACAGTTTCTTGGTTTTTCTAGTTTTTCTTTATTTTGCAGGTTTTATTTCTTTAATTATCATTAACGGATTAAGGTACATCTAATTGCTTTATTCATAACGTGAAAATCATTAAGTTTCAAGATCAAGTATTTAAGGTTCATATAAATTTTGGCTTTATATAAAGACATTAATTTACTAGTAAGGTTCTGTTCAATTCTTTCTCCCCTCGTTTTTAGGTGAGGATCTATGCATGGGGTCATATCTTGTGCGTGGTCCAGTTAACAATGGTGTCTATGAATGGCCCTAACCCACATCCCGTTCCACTTCGCTCCTTGCTTTCTCAACTGTTAAAGCATCCTACACTGATATAATAGATTTGGGTCACCCATTCACCGATGTCCTCAGCCATTTAATTACATCTAGAGTTGTGTCAATGTCACCTAATAAATCATTACATAATTATTGTAATGTGTGCAAGTGCACGAAGTCTCACAAATTGTCTTTTCTTTATGTTTGGTCAATTACTAGTTCTCGACCACTTAAAATCATTTATTCTGATGTATGGTACTCTCCAATCACTTCTTTCGACGACAATAAATTATATATTGTTTTTATTGATCATTATTCCAAGTACTTGTTGTTCTATGCACTTAAAAGGGAAATCGGATATACATGATGTCTTCATCAAGTTTAAGGACATTGTGGAACAATTTAAGAACATTATATATCATCATCACTCTATACACCGACAATGACAGTGAGTACACTTCACTTGATCATTTTTTGTCCATTAATGACATATTATACCTTATTACACCTCCACACACTTCGTAATATAATGGATTATCTGAGTGTTGTCATTGCCATATCATTGAGACTTGACTTGCACTACCAAGACATGCTTCCAAGTCCTCCAAGGTGCTACACATTTACTATTTAAGATATTTATTAAACAAACCATTAAAGAATTTGGGTTCATGCACTCACACTTTAGAACAAAGTAAAAAAATTCAAAAGAAAAGTGTGGGTTTCTATCCCGACCCGTTTGGAAAAATTATTAAAGCAGTTGCAGCCCCACATCATAGACATCTGACAACCTGTCATATAAAAGTATAACGATTAACGACTCATCTAATTTGATTCTTCATTGGCGGCTAGGATATTTTTTTTATTTATTTTTATTTTTCTGAAACAGGCGGCTAGGATATTTCTCTGTCCTTTATTTTTTTTTTCCCTAAAAAATATTGGTATTAGTAAAAAATTCTTAAATTTTCATGTGATTAAACAATTGTTGTACCTTCCCTCCTTTCTTCACCACAATAGTATGAGAAAAATACATAATAATGAAGAAAATATCTATTTTAGGTATATCCTTATAGAAATAACAAAATATTTCATCCCGACTCGTCTCGTCTTGTCTCGTTCCAAATGGAATAGGACGGAGATAATGGTCTCAGTCCAAATTTTGTTTTAAGTTTTAAAATTTAAATCATATTTAAAAAATTAAAAATAATATTAAAAACTAATTTATTAATTAAACAAGACGGTAAATACATATATTTTAATCTCTATTCTCGTCCTGCTTTCCAAAAATCTCCGAAAAGACAAAGATGCTATGGACCATCCCAACCCTGCAATGCCACATTGCCATTCCTATGTCCCTATCTAATATGACACCTTGTTTTAATTTATTATTGAAGAAATGGTAAGATTGAAAAAGCCGTGTATGATCATATCGTATTTAATCTCTAATTTACACACACACAAAACTTGAGAACGTAATTGATTTATTATATTCTTTCAACAAGTTAGGCTTCTTAGGAGTGTTGTGTTACCAATCCTGATGATTTTGTACAAGGGTCTCAATTGCACATCTAAAATGAAAACAAAGAAAAGACATTCAAGTCCTAAAAATAAGACACGTGTCGCATTATTTTAACGACAACTTGTATAAAAAAAAAGGTCGTTGAAGATCAAGATATCATAAATTAGGTAAAAAAAGGTCGTTGAAGATCAAGATATTATAAATTAGGAAGATTAAGGGTGTGTTTAATTTTGATTAAAATCAGATTTTTTTTTTGTAAAAGTTAATAAAATATGTGGTTGAAAATTTATAAAAAGTTGTAGGTCCACGAAATGAATGATTAAAGATAATTGTTGATTTTGACTTAAAATTTTTAACAAAATTTTAATTGAAATCAAATAAATTCTAAAGATCTAAATTAACGTAAATAGTAATTCTCATAAACATGGTATTTAAGGGTTTGTTTTATAAATTTCCCTTTGTTTAAATAGTTTTCAAGATTTAATTTGATATGGTTGAGCTTTTTTATTCATTAGTTAGACCCGCGTTCAACTTACTTTTGCAATAATATTATCAATTTTTCATATTTTTAAAAACTTTATTGTTTAATTGTTAATAATTAAGCAGGATGTGGACAGGAGACATGCTCACATGTTGACTTGTCAGCATGTAGGCAGTTGATGTAAAAACTGTTTTTTACATCAACTCTTGTCAGCATGTGGGCATGATATCTTGCTCACAAAGGGGTAGGAGATCAGGAATATAATAATTAAAATGTTAAAGTAACAATTATAATAAAGATAAAACAACACAGTTCTTAATAACATATTGTATTGTATTATTCGATGTAAGAATGTTGATATTTTATTTACATTAATAGAGGTACAATTGCAATCGGAAATGAGTTTTATATGGTGGTGATACCAACAGTAACTTGAAGCCGGTGAAGACCTTTTGGTGATTGAGTAATGCTATTTGCAGTCGTTCACTACCGGTAGTCATCATACGTGATATTATTCAATTGGATTAATTATGTATTCTAATTAAGTAATGTATTTATAACCAATAATTATGAATAATTCATCCAATTAAGTAATGACGCATATGACAACTATCGGTAGTGAGCGACTGCAAATATCATTACTCTAAACTGAACTTTGTTGATTGACGAATTATTGATATAAATCTTATAGAATTTATGATATATTAATAAGGATTTGGAGGGCTGCATTTTATGAAAAATAAAATTAATAATAAATAATTTTATTGTAAGAGAATGTAATAATTAATTAAATAATATTATATATTTGTTGAAGTAGTAGCTCCTTGTAAACAATATTCTATGTTCTCTTTTTGATAGGTGTGTGACATACCGTGTATCTAATTTAACGATATAAATGAAAACAACATAAATATAAGTAAGAAGCAAAAGTTAAAGAAGTAATTACAATATTTGCCTATATTGTGAGAATATGTATTATTGAAGGACACGAGTAAGATGAGAAATAAAATGTCAAAGAGACCTCATTTATAACCAATTAAATCAGAAGTAGAATAAAAGTCTTGAGAGCGCATTATATTATTCTTTGATATATTTATACAAAAATTATAATTCATTTATTTATTTTCTTAGAATATTTTCTACTATGTCATCTAGTCCACATACTTCGGCTAACGGTCAAGAGAGTCTAACTTAACTAATCCTATAAATAAAAGTTTAAATTAAGAAGATCTAAGTTCGTGACAAGTAGATAAATTGTATTTATATTAAGGATATTAATTAGGTCCTCCACAGGACCAAATTTTTGCATGTGCTTATTTAGTATTTGTCTAAAAACTTAGGACAATAATGTAAAGATCGAAAAAATTTTGCCTTTTAATCTCAAATAAATAAAAAAATTTAATTTCGGCATCGCTACGAATCCCATAGTACATTTTAAATATTTTTGTCACGTTAAATTTTGCGTACATTTGATTTAAATTTAAGTTGACGAACGTGGAATATTAATTCGAAAACGAACCTCGTTCTATTTTGAGTTTTGGAAAGCTTTTAAATTTCAAGTTGTATGAAAAATAAATTTTGGCTAGTGTGAATTATTATTTTGATTCGCGTTGTTTATTTAAAAATCTTTGTCCTTTATTTTCGAATTTCTTAGCCGAAGCCCGACTTATTTTTCGGCTCAAAAGTCCACCTATAATTGGTCCAAAACCTGTTTCATTTCGACTCCAAAATTTAGCCAATAACCAACCCTCCTTGCTACAAAAAAAATAAAAAATAATAAAAAATGAAAAACGACCCTTTTCAGCAAGAAAACTGCCAACCCATGATTCATTATCCTCCCATTTTCTCTCCCACTTTCTCTCACTTTCTAGCCAACCAAACAACCCACCCCATAATCTGAAAGACCCCCCCACCCCCCCCCCCCCCCCCCCAACTCCCCCCCAACTCTCCATTTTCAGCTAGCCAAACAGCCCCCATGCAATAAAGAAAACCATTTCCCATGATCTTCCAAAATTGCCATTTTCATCCCCATATTTCAAGGTTATTTTCTTCCAGAAAATAGTCCCCAATTGGTCTCTAAACCCAACTGAAAAACCATTCCACAAGCCCCCTTCCAACCTTGAAAAAAACGTCCATAAACTCCAGCCAAAATGCTTCCTTCCACTATCTAAAAACTGCCCCCATGTACACTGAAAAAACTGCTCCCCACTCCCACCATTTCTTCCCCCATTTCCCCTCACTTTTTAGTCCACAAATAATTTGTTTTTACCTCCATATTTTCCAAATAATTCGGCCCCTCCAAGACCTCATTTTTCCTCACTAATTCAACCTCAAAAATGCTCGAGAAACTGCCTAAAACATTGCCCAGCAACCACTGAAATTCGGCCCCCTCTTAAGCCTTTCATTTGTTTTTTTTTTTTTTTTGTCATCTCAAACTCTAATTTATTACACTTTTATCTCCAGATTTCAGCCCCTTAAGTCCTTGATATTTCTCTCCACTTCAAGCTCTGAAACAATCCAACAATCTGCCTATTTCTCATAAGTTCAGCCCCTTTCCAGCAAGAAGTTGTTAGCTTCCTTCGTTCACTTTTTCTCTCCTCATTCTTGGCCTCAAAACTCTAGAAAAATCCCTTCCTTTTTCCCTTCAATTTCGTTCATCAAGAAGTCCCGAAACCTTTCTCAATCCTCCCCAATTTCGGTCCATTTATCATACCATAATCAGGCCCAAAAATATTCCAGATTTCTTCCTTATTTCCCCTCCAAATTCGGCCCTACTTCCTCATTTCTAAACTTCACAGAAGTTCCCTATAATATCAAGCATATATATACATATTGTAACAAAGAAAGAGAAAGCATGCTAGTTTGATTTTGGAAAAGGTGCAGTAATTGTTCATTCTCCATCACAACTTCAACCGAAAACACATTTTCGAAGTAGTTCTACTTAATATTTTTACTGCGATTTTTAAATGAAGTTTGAAAAAATTATGATGTTATATGAATGTGATGCAAACTTATTTACAAAGGAACTTATGATAATGATTGAAGATAATCACTTTAACATGTATGTGATTGAAGATAATCACGTATGACGTTATGTGGTGCCGGTTACCAATGTTTATGTTCTTATGTACGTTTCAAAAATCATGGCATGTCGAATTCATGTTTAAGTATAATTTTTCCACATGTTATAAGTATTGATAATACTGAGTGTTTCTTATGAAATACTCACCCCCAAAACGAATAAAATTTCAGATTGAACTGATTGTCATTGATGCGATGGCAGTAGGCTAACGAGTTTGTCATGGAAATTCTTATTTAGTTTAAGTTTTGACATCGAGATGATCTAGTCAATGATGATGTAATTACTATATTTTAAGTATTTTATTCAGTATTTAATTATGTAATATGTACGGAAACAAGATATTGGTTTAATTGCCATTCAAAGTTTTAAATTAGAAATTTGCCTAGTTTCATTTTTTGAATTTTCAACTTACTGCCCCTTTTTTGAAAAATCATAACTTTTGATACAGTAGTTTTTGAGTAAAATCAGTGTCTATGGAAAGCCCTATATGTGATCTAGTAACTGTAATTGGAATCACTCAAAAATTCTATCGTATGAATTTATTATGTACGTTTGAATGGACTGCCTTAAGGCACCCGAGACAGTTTTCAAACAATTTCGGCTATCATTTTCACCGACCAAACGATGTATTTAAGGTTTAGAATTTTAATATGTTGTAGTCTGTAGTTCCAAGTATCTATAGTTAAAGTTTCGTAATTTTTGGAATTTGTTTAAAAGGTCAAATAAATTGTGACGACACATATGGTGATATAGGCAAAATTTTGAAATTTTGAAGTAAATTTCTCTTTCCTTGCATACTTATTATTTTTCCGCAAACTTTTAATTTTTAAAACCCTTCAAGGTCATGGAAAATATTATTTGGAGTCGTCATATATATTTAAAGATTTATTTCAGTGACCCTCCGAATTGAAAAAATTCCGGCATTACAAATAATATATATGTGCATAAGAGGAATAGAGAGAAGTTTTGTCTAACTCAGTTTATGTTGTATGCTAAAATCTCAATAACAAAACATGTCTAGTATTTATATACCTAAAATGTCTACCTATTAATTAATAAAATCCGTATTTTAATATCTAATCTACTTTCACTGCTAAGCTATCCACCGATGACGGCTATCAAGCACCATAGCATTCAGGCTAACTCGGATTTGCTTGAAGTGCTGGTAGATATAAGGATGGCACCCCGCCTCTGGACCCTAAAATTTGCGGGGAGGGGCGAGACGTCTCAATGACCAGCTGCTCTTCCGTTTTATTTTTAAAATATTTTTATTGTAAATTAAAGCAAAAAAATGTTCTAAACTAAATAAACAAACAAAATGAAAGAGTGCAAAATTAGTGTTGTGATGTAGGGGTTAAGTTGTGTAATTTCATATTTTACAATTGGGTTCGAATAACATACTTAGCAATTTGTCTTTTGAAGTTTGATTTTATGTTATTTGAAGGAAAAAAAAAAACAAAAAAATTAAGAGGCGGGTCCAGGTGGATCCACTCAGCCCTGACCCACCCTTAGTATCCAATTAATCGGGACAAAGTAGGGAGGAGCGTGAATCTCATGTCAAATTGTTATCCCTAAGTAGATAGATAACTAGTGAGTCACGTTAATTTCTCTAACAAATCTTTGGCATGACTTTTCTAAACAAAAGTCTTTGTCTACATAAGAGTTACGTGGAAGCATCTCAAACATGGAAGCTGGCCTGATTAATCTAGAAGGGTCAATTCGGGTCAGGCGGGCCGATGAAGTCCGATGACGACCCACATTAAAAAAAATCCATGCCGTCGGCGGGTTGCGGGCCAGCCCACAAAAATTGAACATGAACCCGGTCCACCCATCGGCCCATCCGGGTCGAGCCCATGTGGGTCGTGGTTCGGTCCAGTTGAATAAAAAATTAAATTTTTTTTTTTGAAATTATTAAAAAAAATTACTAACTTATTTTACTTCAACAAAAATGTTTACATTTATCACAAAAAATATGTTAAATTACTAAATAAGAAATAAATAACAATGATAAATTCACATTTATTATTTAAAATAAAAAATGTTTACATGGAATGTATATCTTATTTTATATTGAATTATTTCTAACATTAAACTATTTCTAACTTTTTTTTTTAAATTTTAAATGAGCCAGCGGTTAACCAAGTGCCCGTTTGACGCTGAACCGCCTGGGCCAACAGTTCAGCATCGTCCGGCCCGTGAATAGTCCG
This sequence comes from Forsythia viridissima, assembly GCA_030279155.1. NCBI lineage: Eukaryota > Viridiplantae > Streptophyta > Magnoliopsida > Lamiales > Oleaceae > Forsythia > Forsythia viridissima. Next base: position 60,557,956 of record CM059033.1, on the reverse strand, counting down.
CCCAGTTCACAAGCCAGCCCTCGATTACAGACCTCCACAGGTGGGCAGATGCGAGTTTGCCCGGCCCGCACATCTTGACACCTCTAGATTAATCCACTTAGCTACATCGACCCCTCTACTATTTACATTTTTTCTTTCTTGGCTTAATCTTTAAACTGAACAACATTGCCTTACCGTCCCCCTCCCAACCTAAAAAGTGTAGAAAGAAACATAAGTTGTGCATTACTCTATTTTTCACTTATAGTTTTGATTACTAATTAAGAAGAATAAATATACAATTATTATAATGTTGATGTCAAAATGTGTTCTGCAACGAAGTTAGAACCAAATCCCACCAACTACCATATCGAAGGTATCGTAAGTAGCGAAGTATACCTGCAGAAGGGAGGGCCAATTCCCATGGACAATTACGAGAATAAGTAACTTATTCGACAACACAACACACTTGTGTAACTATATATACTAGTTTGGATTCAGAAAACATGTTAAGAACAATTAGTTCAATGTTGAATATCTACACTGTTTTGTTCAAATTTTGACATCATTCAAGAATATATATAAATAAAAAGTGTCGATGATTAGCTTGTATGTGCAATGCTTCAATTGAGTTGTATCTAATTTGCTCTTTACTTCTATTAGTCAACTGAGGTTATATTCAATTACTATCAGAGGAGAGTCCTCATTAATTGTTTATGTGACAAGTACTTTGTTTGCATATGACCATAACACCAGTCGCATTCCTAGTTGATTAATCCCCATAACATGCATTGAACTAATGTGCATAAAGCCCATACGTATTAGCTACTGAACCCCCACTTGTTCTCAAGCTACTACTTGTTGGGGGGCCCTAAGACTGAACAATAATTCAAAACAGAATTAGACATCATATAAATCTTAATTTCTTCTTGATTTATAGTACTATTTAAGATTTTTTATAAAACAAATCATTAAATATTTGGGTCCACGCTCACTATATGAAACTAGAGGTGTCAAGACGGATGGGCCGACCGAACCGGCATCGGCCCACCCACCTCGACCCGAAACCGCTGGCCGACCTGTGAACCGGGCAGGCTGTTCACGGGCCAAAAAGGCCAACCCGCGGGCCGTTCACGGGCCGAAGATGCCAACCCGCGGGCCGACCCGTGAACCGCTTTGATTTTTTTTAAAAAAAAAAAAAAATGGGCAGAAAATTCAAACTTTCATATTTGAAATGATATTTAAAAAAAAATAAAAAAACAAATGGCAGAGAGCCATTTAAAGTGAAAGATGTGACAGATGCATTCACGTTTTAGTCTTTAAATATATAAATAAAAAATAGAAATTGAATTAAAAAATTAACAAATGTGAATTTATCATTGTTATTTATTTTTTATTTAGTAATTTAACATATTTTTTGTTATATATGTAAACATTTTTTTTTTTGAATTACAATAAGTAACTAAAATTTTTTAGTAATTTAAAAAAAATTAATTTTTTATTCATACGGGCCGAGCCGGATCGAACCGCGGCCCATATGGGCTCGACCCGTATGGGCCAATGGGTGGGCCGGGCTTTTGAAAAAATTTCGTGGGCTGGGTCGACCTGGCCCGCAACTCGTAGTAGCGCGGGCTTTTTCGAACGCGAGCCGTTACCGAGCCTCATCGGAGGCGGGCCAACCCGGCCCGCCTGACCCAGATTGACGCCACTATATGAAACATTCATTTTCCATCATTTCAAAGTATAGTGTCCGAAATAGAGTTGGCAAATACACTGGGTCTGTCTAGACCGGCCTGCCAGAGTAGGGGTACACTTGAAATTGGATTGGATTGAATCGGACTGGTCTAATCTAGTTTTGTGCGAACCAGAAACCCGCCCCGCCCCGCCCCGCCCCGCCCCGCCCCGCTCATAAGGCCAACCTGATCTTAATTTTATTTTTTTATTTTTTTTTTAAATAATTTTTTATTCAATCTAATACATTGTATCAAATACAATCTTAGATAAACTTAGACAATATATATTTTGAGATTTTTAAAGAGAATTTATTAAATTGGGACTCATGTATTAGTCAATAGATAAATATTAATTTTCTTTCAAAATAATACTGTTTTTTTGTTAATTATAAACTATTTCTTGACACCTTTTTCTAAAACATAAATAGTAAAAACATGTCACTCTTATTACTTTGAAATATAAGCATGTTTGGCTTAAATTAAAAAATTACTTATAAGTAAATTTAAAATAAATAATTTACTTATCACACCAAACATAATTTGGATTGAAACTTGAATTAAACTAAATTTTAATTAAATCTAAACAATTTTATGTTGGAACTTGGGATTCTTGGACTAATGTTTAAAAAAAATACAATTTAAATTGGAGACTTGGACTTAGGCCATTTTAGATTGATATTATTTGGATTATACATTGGAGCTATTTATAAAATAAGTGACTAATGTCAATGAGCAAAATAAATAAATAAATAAATAAATTTGCGGGCCATCTGAGCTAGTCAGGCTGGACCATTTAGGCCCGTTTTTGTTCGGGTCAAGGTCAACCCAACCCAACCCAAAATCTAGGATATATCTATTTTGCCACATCTAGTCTTAAATCCTAAAAACATAAGTAGATGTAGCTTCACATGAAGCGCCCGACCTAAATGATTAATCTCTAACATGTTTAGATTCCATAATATCTATTAAGACATGGGTTGGCACAAATAGTCTCTAACATGTGTTCCAAGTGTGTTTTTGTTCCCCAACCTTTCATTTTATGTCCCTAACATATGCCTTCAAGTGCAAAATTAGTTCCTATGGACAGATTCCATCCAAATTCTCTGTTAGTTGGACGCTTCACCCCACACACTTTTAATCATAGTAGTAAATTTGTCAAGTCTTATATAAACAATAATAAATAAAATAAATAAACGCTCACCTTCCTAACCCAAAAAAAAAAACCTATCAAACAGCAAATTAGATGAAAATGATAATTGAACCCTCAAACATTTACAAACCCTATCACCCTTCTCTTCCAATCTCATCATCACCTACCCTTCTCTTGACCAGCAAAATTAACAACAAATGGTGCAATCTCAGCAGCAATGGCAGCAAAAGTGGGGGACGGAGAAGTCTCCCCTAAAAATCTCATTGTATATTTATTTTATCTTTATTTGACGTGGGATTTACCTTTAACATGTCTCACAAGATGTTGGCTCGTTTGAGATCACCAATCTTGGAATTTGTACGCACGCTTGAGTCGTGGTCAAATCTAATTGCTTATTTGATCTTAATAGGCTCTGATAATCATATTAAGAATTCAATTTCATCTTAAAATGTCAACCTAGCACAAACTCTTATATATTATATCTTTATTTTATCTTTATTCAATGTTAGATTTATCCCTTAACATGTCCTCGAAAAATGGTGGCTTGTTTGAGATCACCAATTTTAGAATCCGTGTACTCGTTTGATTGTTGGAATTTATCCCTTCATACTACGTCCATGAACTCAACCTCGGCCACCAAACTCACAGCTGGAGAACCAAAACTGAGTTCATCATAACATCTTGCATTGCAACAACTTACCCTAGACTTTTCTAGGCCTCTCTTTCAACCCACATTGCCGTCGTTCGAGAAGACTCTAAGCTTTTAGCTCACACCACCCTCTTAGTAACTCTAGACACTGCCTGGTCTACCTGTACCACGATGGGAAAGCTTTCCCACATTTGCAGCAGAGATGGAAAATGGTTGGCCCCATGGACCAACTGAGCATAGTGACTCGATGGTACCAATTTGGTCGATCCATGGCGAAGATGAATGAAATTAAGGGATCAAATTTTGGAATGATTATTAGTGGTGTACAAACTTGGGTTACGCCGCCTTGACGGACGAGGACACCTGCATGGAGGGGTTCGCCGAAAAAGTCATAAACGAAAAAGTAAAGGCAACCATGAGGGAATAGATTGTGAATGTCGCTCATCTCACTAGCAATGCCTTGGCTTTAATTAATAGTTAAGCTGCCCTCCATAATTAGCCCAAAATTTAGCAAAATCTCACGAATTAATGTCAAAATTGTATTATCCAGTAAGTTTTGTGAGAAGGGTTCATTAGTGTGCACGCTTAAACTATAGAAAGATAGTGAAATGTAAGTTAGAGATCTTCTCCCTAGTTTTTGTGAGAAAGGTTCATTAGTGTGTGCGCTTAAGCTATAGGAAGATAGTGAAATGTAGGAGTGAACGCGGTTCAATTTGGACGGTTTGTAACATATTTTCAACTCAAACCATTTCATGCGGTTTGAAATTTTTCCAAACCAAACCATACCATTTTATTTTTCAAACCAAACCATTATTTACAGTTTGGTTCGGTTTTAATCCGCAGTTTACCTATCGATATTATAATAATAAATTTAAAATAAGTTAACATATAAGTTTAAATGAGAACTAATAATGTTAAACGTTAAATTACATTTACATTTGTCTAAAATTCGAAATACAAACAAAAAAGCAAAAAAGTAGTAGCAAGTTAACATCTAGTAACATGCCAACTTTACATTTTTTAAAACTGTAATATTTATAATTTAATAAAATTATATTTTAATTTAAAAATTTAAAAGCGGTTAAGTTCGATTTTGTGCGATTTTTAAAAATTAAAACTTAAACCAAACCATTTTGAAACGGTTTGGTTCAGTTTAAGATAATAAAAAAAACCGCGGGTCCACGTGGATCTTAACCAACGGTTTCAATTTGGTTTATGGTTTCACAATTTTTTTGTACAGTCCTAGTGAAATGTAATTTAGAGATCCTTCTCCCTAGTTTTCGTGACCAACTGGTGGGAAAAATCCCCCCTATTTGGTTACAGTGTAGTGACGCCATCGTAAGTAAGTTTGTGTGGTGGGATGGGGGTCTAATTGGGAAGAATAAGATTTTTTTTTTTTCTTTTTCTTTTTTTTTAGAGAAGTTAAGTGCTATGATTAGAAAGTTTATGACCTTACAAACACATTTTTGTAAGATTTGGAACTTCTACAACAAATTCCCCTTCTATTTTTCTTTTTAGATGTTTCAATTTATTTAATTTGAAGGGAAAAATTGTTAGAAATGACCATACCTGCGAAGGTTGGGATGTTAGATAAGAATAAAATTGAATAAGGACAAAATTGAGACAACATTTAAAGGTTAGGAACCGTGAATGTAATTTACCACAAATTAATTTAGAGTCAGGAACCTGACTGATCCTTTTGCGCGCTCTTTATCACAAGAGATTAGCAACTTGTTTCCAACTAACAAAGTAAGCGTTGTACCTCCTAAATGTAGTCTCTTTTAGCACTCCTCGTCTCCAACCAAAAAGAAAGAATGATACTCTATGTATCAACTAAAGGAAGCCATAAGTTATTGGGTTCTTTAGAAGTCGAAATAATACTTGAATCATGTTTCAGAGGTCCAAGAAAATCCCTATGAAATACTGTTTCCTGAAGAAGTGGTAATAATTGTATCAAAGGGTGCATGGGAAAATATAATTGGACTCTTGACAGATGAACATCAGCCATATTCATGTTTCAACTTCTAGTAAGAATTCAGGAATAATGAACTTTTAGATGCATATTGCAACTAATTTTGAGTTAACTGATTAACTCCGTTGAAATGATTCCCATCGCAATACTGTGGAACAATATCAGGCACTTTTACCTCTCAATGAGGATAGTCGTCTCAATTGGACATCTAAAATAAATGAAAAGAAAAATGAAAAAACTAACCATATATTGATTAGATGGAATAAGATCATTCAAATCAAGAGAGATCTTAATTATATTACAATTTTCCTGGAGAAGTAGCTTGTTTACCACCTAACATCATGAGATGAAGAATCTAAACAGAGTTTCTGCCTGTTCATTTGATTTCCCAGAATAAGAAGAGAAGGGCTAGCCAGAGGCAGGGCCTAAGAAGCAATTGTGTGAGAGGAATTGTCAAAGTAAAGGGATTCGGGATGGCAATAGCAACAAGGGCCACATGGAAACTGATGCACAACAGGAGAGGGGAATAGAAGAATAGAGAAAAAAGAAGACGAGAGTGAGAAAAGAGAGAAGTAGAGAACAAGAAAATTTGAATATACTTGTAATTGAGAGCAATAATAATGTTATCTATAAATCAATACCGTACATTCACTTTCATAGGGTAAAGAACTTAAATCTAAGGAAATTTCTAATGTATCCAGCGACTCAAATTGTCGATCTTGTTAATAATAATTAAACAAACCAGGTCTAAATAAAGTTCTATTTTTAACCCTACTTCTCCTAGAATACACTTGTAATTTCACATCTGAAATTGTAAGAGACAACTCAAGGACAAAACATGTAAAACATTTCCATAAAAAAATAAAAATAAAAATAAAAAAACATCACAATTTTTGGTCAATGAACTGACTTTAATTATCCAAAACAAAAATTCTTGATCACCAGGGCAATTGAAGAAACCATACTCTCTCTGTCTGTGAATTGTTCAAAGGTAAAGGCAGCAAAGCAAATATCTGAAAGAATGACAATGTGGGAAAAAGCCTTCTCTCTTAACCACAACAGATATCTCTTAATGTATAATTAGGGAAATTTTAGGAAGCCCTCTTGGGAGGAGCCATATTGTGCATAAGAGAGGAGGTCACAACAATTGTGAATATCTGTACTACTACTCCTGCAAAATAGATGGTCCCCTTTCAAAATGGTTTAACAACCATTTATAATACATATCATGTCTAACGTAAGGAATATGATCCAAATTAGAGAAACTAACCAAGTAGGACAGCAGCAACCTTAATTATCTTAATCGCTGATGTCTCCCACTTACTCAAATCTTTGATGAGCTGTTACAAATAGGCAAGGTAATGTATGAATATTCACAATACTCACATTACATTACTACTTTGTGCATCCTACCAAAATAAAGATCAGCTAAAACTCTAAGTATCGTAGACATAAAAATAGTGTTTTTTTATGTGTGAATATATCTAAGAGATGTATAAGCATTAAAATAGTGCGTTGTGCAAAGGAAGGCTACTCTTTGTTAAATAATAAAAATGAACAATCATGATGATTCAATCTACATTTGACACAAAAAGTTCCAAGACAAATGAAGCACATGTTTGGTAGAGTTTAAAATAAACTCTCAACTTTTCAACCACATATTTCATCATTTTTTATTAAAATCTCTTAAAAAACTAATTTTAAATTCCATCAAACAAACAATAAGCAATGGCTAATGTGGTCTTTAAGCAAAAGGATGTCAAGAATCTAATAAAATATATAAATAGAAGGAAAGTTGAATCTCGGTCACTTTTTTTATAATTTGTAATATCTGGAAGACAATTAAATTGTCAATTCAGGAATGAATTAAAAATGGAATCAAAACAGAGAAATATATACCGGAATAAAAGGTATTAGGCCTTAGTCTCTCCCCAAAACAACTCGCTATACCCCCCCCCCCCCCCTCCCTCCCTCCCTCCCTCCCTTTTTTTCTCTTGCAAGCAGCTTATTTCGAAGAAATCCCCAGTATACCTCCACTAATTATAACAGCTCCCTCGCTTAACATGCTCCAGCTCGTGTCACCCTTGTTTCTTCCCTCTCCTAATGTAATGTATCGGATTGGAGCATATCAGAAAATTAGTGAAGCAATGAGAGTGGATAAAGTAAACAATAAACCGATCAACAACATTTTTATTTTGCGGAGCAATAAGAATGGATAAAGTGCATAAACTAGTTCGCTAGTGCATAAACTAGTTCGCTAGTGCATGAACTAGTTCGCTCTCTTCAGAAGCATAGCCAGATGGCTGGCGTGTATCATTCTTTTACAAATCAGAGAAGAGTTATGAAGGCACTTGGGTGTCCATCAAGGAACTTTTAGGTGATGGAAACTTCTGATTCGGTGAGCTTGCTAAGAACATCCTAAATGCACTACTCACCTGGCAACCCTTCATCTTTCAGTCACTACAAGCAGAACATTGCAAATAGAAGTACGATCCCTACGAGCTTTACCCTTTTCAAGGGTTAGGCAAAATCACACAATACAATATCTATCATACTGACCAACTGTACAGAAATTAATAGACTAAATAAGTATACTTACAGATCCAATAAAATCCCTACTGAAAAAAGGACTAGGACTTGAACTGGGAAGTTAAAGATATGGAATCTTTAACCGCTGAAGATTATTCTCCGTCATAAACACTCTTCCTAAACAAGCAATCTACACAACTAATAGATTGTTTGGCGGTGCTGAAATTATATTTTAAGTGCTTATAAGCTGAAGACCATATGAAATGTGTGGATAATAAATAAGTAGTAAGTTATGGGTCCTACAAAATATGTGGATAAGTATGTTTAACCAGCTTAAATTATAATTTAAGCATGGCCAAACAAGGGCTAAACCTAAAATAAGACCTATGGATTATGGATATTACACATTTGGGAACTACTGGGAAAGATCAAAATATATATGATTCTAAAATCATATAAATCCTAAATAAAGAAATATGATTCCATCAGCTTAAAACACTATGCATACATCATAGAAGTTGCTGCAACTCCAACTCAACATAGAATAGAGAGTTTCTTTTTTCTATTTCTATGGCTCACACACTCTGCAACATGTATATTAAGTAGATTAAATCAAACCCTACTGAAATTAAATATAGTAATGAAAAATGAAAATAATCTCCATCATGGCCAAAAGTTTTCCCAGCTTAACATACTTTTCATTGACCACATAGCATGAGATGAAACCAAATACTACAATGCAAATTAATGTATTAGGAAAATGTATGCATCACATAGTTCGTTTAATGCCAAGACTAACCTAAGATGCACAAAGTGAAAGAGAGTAGGATCAAAACAGTGTCCAGCTTTTAAATATGTGTAATTTCCCCATAATATTTTGTGGTAATGTTACAGAATCAATTGGGAGAAGATGGATAATAAATGTTCTTGCAGTTTGATTCCTTCAAGATTCGACCAAGTGGGCAATATGTAAATAGTCCCAACCCTAAAAGAACATTTATCATTAGCAACAACGTCTTGCTCAAAAAGAAACCTCTCTGCGCTTCAATGTTCCCATGTTTTTTGAGTCTACGAGGAACAATTTTCAGTTTGGAAGATTTAGACATAATATTCACTTAGAAACTTGAAGAATGGTACTTCCCTTTTGTATAATAACTAACACTATCTCCTTTTTTCTAACTTGCAGTCAGATAGAACTACAGTATATTACCACATCAATATCAAAACAATATGATTGAAGAAAACACTGAACTATTATACCTCATATAATTTTTCACTCTTGATGAGAAAAGCTACTGAGATTACGGCAGCAATTGATGACCCAAACAAATACAGCTTCAGAAGGGTACTACGGCTGCGCTTTCGACCTTCAAAATGACAATAAAATGAAAAATACTTCTACAATCACACTATTTGCCAAAACCAAATATTATATATGGAAATAGGGATGCTAATGCATACCTAATTCTCCTATTAAGAGAGAAACATAGCAAATAACGCTAGAAGAAACATAAAATCTATCAAGAGGTTCCCCCTTTGGAGTAAACAAAAATAGAATTGCTGCTTCCAGAATTTGAATCAAAGCCTGCAACAAATTATGCAAAACATGTCAAAGTGGAAAAAATTAAGAATAACCACGATCAGAATCTACTTTAGTTTCAGACTTTACTAGTACCCAGGAAGTTATTTAGTACTTTATTCAGAATTTAGTGAGCCATAATAAGTGTCACTCAAAACATGTCAAAACGGGGATGATAGAGGAAATAAGTGTTGTTAGGCAAATTCTACAAATTCTACAAATTTATTAGGACACTTTCACCTTGACAATAAAATGGAGCATGGCTGCATATGTCCATACAACATAGCTTGAATGATTGATACGCCATAGAGGATGGTGTTAGCATCGACTTCTAAATTCATGCATCAGATTGTTAATTTTCCTTTCTGATTTTTCTTTATGATTTACTTCACAAAATTTACCAAAAACACAAAAGGAATAAAATGTCATTTCTTTGCTTTTCTTGCTCCTCTCGCAATTTCCCATCTTAATCTTTCTTCAATTCTCTCCCGAGTTTCCTATGGTTTTCCGTTATAGGTTATTTCTAAAAACAGCACCTTTTGCTGGTCAGGCAGAGAAAAAACTGCAATTAATCGAGTATGGATGTAAATACCTGAGTGAAAATTAGAGCTGAGAGACGGGATTTCCCTTCAGCAACCTTTTGATACCCTTTGAATTAAAAATATAACAAAATTAACAGAAATTAAACAATTCAATCAATAAAACCCTAATTCGGGGGGGGGGGGGGTGATGGGGAAATTGAAGGGGACATACTCGAGTCGACAACCATTCGGTAAGAGAAATCGGAGCCATCGGTTCCCGATGGCCTTCCGCTTACGGATCTTCTCTGACTCATTCTCTCTCTCTTTCTTTTTTCAAATTTTATTTACAGTTTTTCGGTCTCACAACCGTCGTGTTTTTCCTGTTTGAAAATCTGAATTTTTTTCCGAGGAATCTGCGCCTGCGGTCGCCAAACATTACTTTCTATAGCACTTGGATCAATTCATTATTTTTGGCATTTAACTCCCCAAACAATCAATTTTGGTGCAAGTCGATCCCATTGGATGGAAAGTACCCAAAATTCTTTTAAATGTGTTGATGTAGAGGCTACACTTAAGAAATTTAAAATGTATAATAAAAATCCAGTTAAATCGCATGTAGGTCTAAGTCTACACTTAGCTAAAAATATTGGTGAACGTATCACAATTGGAATATTCACGCATTATATGAATTTATTGTATACTAGTATATTACTCGTGCGATGCACGACACTTGTTTTTCATGATAGTGATTTTAAAATATTTTAAAAGTATATTGTTATTTATTACATTCAAATAAAAAAATCATCAAAATAGCATTTGATTATTTATTGATATTGGAAAAAAAAAAACAATATAACTAATCCAGATTTTGAAGTGCCTTTTTGAAAATCACATTTGTGGTCGAACTAAGACGGGCTTTGAATCGTATGAATTTAATTTTGAAATTATCATATCTAATTTATTAGTTTAATCGACTTATTATTTTTAATCAATAAATCAGATCATTTGTAGGAAAAATAAATCTATTTTTGGAAAACTATTGCATTATTACCAATAATTCTCGTGCATTGATGTTTCATTTTTTTGAAAACATAACTTATTTAAATTTCTCAATTGATATAAATTAAAAAAATCTGAAAAGTTGTTGAATTTATCATATATAATATTAAATGTTACAATTCGTTTTTTGCAAGAAAATAGAAATAAATAAATAAACGATCAATGTGTAAAACCCATTGAAGAATTTGAAAAGTTTTTGCATTTATCGTATATAATATTAAATGTTACACTTCGTTTTTTTGCAAGAAAAAGAAAAAAAAAACAATTAATGTGTGAAACCAATTAAAGAAAACAAACTCATATGCAACATTTATGGCGGAACTTACCAAATCAATGTGTGACATCAATTAATGAAAACAAACTTTTATGCAGTATTTATGGCGAAACTTACCAAATCTGGAAAGAAAAAATGGCAGAAAAATGTGTGCGTGAAATTTTTGACAGTTATCCTATTATAATTTATATATGAAAAACGAGCAAGTTTACAAGTAATCCATGGAATGACCATTGGAAGGTATTGACAATGGTTCTTAAGTATTTAAGATACACCCTTAATTATAAATTAAATTATATTAGATATCTGGTTATGTTGAAAAAATATACCGATGCAAATTGGAAATGTGACACAAAGGACTCTAAGTCCACAAGTGACTACGTTTTCAACATTGGAGGCACAACCGTTTCTTAGAAGTCTTCAAAGTAAGCTTGTATAACTCGATCCACTATAAAATTTGAGCTTATAGTTTTAGATAAAATTGAAAAAGAAGCAGAATGGCTTCGTATCTTCTTGGAGTACATACCATGTTGGGCTAAGCTAGTGCCTGCAATTAGTATATATTGTGATTGTTAGTCGACTATCAAAATGGCATAATGCAATGAGTACAATGGTATATCTCAACATATGCGTCACAAACATAATATCATTAAACAATTGTTCTCAAATCGTGTAATATCAATTAATTATGTAAAAAACAAAAGAAAATATTTGCTAACTAAATGACCACTACAAGAAATGTTGGCTTCAGCGATGACATAACTATCGTCTCTATTGTACCCAATGCATATAGCAATGACAAAAAAGTCAATCGTCGCTATATATTATACCAACGAAAACAGTTGCCGCTACAGTCACACATGTCGCCACTATAGCATACAAAAATGGCGCAAAACCTTGGCACATTTTTCCTTACCTATAGCGACGACAAATGTCACCACAAATGTTCTGGTGGGAATTTTTGGCTCGTTTTTTATGTTGCCCATCTTAACAGCAGCAGCTTGTATGCTATAACGACGACATATGTCTCTGCGATAGATAAACACTTCAAAATTAGCATTTCTTCTTTTTCATTTTTTTATCTTCTTTCATTCTGCTCTCCAAACCCATTGTTCTCGATAGTCATCTTTAAAACGTTAATTTTAGTATTTTGGTGAGTAATATTTACCCATTTAATTTATCATCTTTTGGTTTATGTAATTTTTGTTATTCTGTACACTCCATTGCACTTGTATAAACTATAGAAAATCGTTTGAAAATTAGTTTGTAAATTGCATACGTCTTCATATTGGACTGTTTGTGATTTACAAAATAATCTTTGAAATGTCTCATTTTTGGACAGTTTATCATTAATTTATAAATTATACTAATTGTGTTATTAATAAGATTTTCTGTTATTGCTTATATATTCGCGTGTAGGTATGTCTATTTTATTCTTCGAGTGTGGACTATATATAATATAGATCACGCATTTAAGAGAATATAATAGAGATGCTGCTAAAATTTACACATAAAATAGAGATGATGACAGGAAAAATTAACACAATTTGTAATTCACAAATCAATGACGAATGGTTAGGGCCCGTACCTTTTATTTAGAATTAGAGTGATAAGATGAAATTCGGACACCTTCACGTCACTCGAATATTTAACTTAATATTTGTTTATGTTTTTGCAGCATACCTGAAATAAAAATTGATAAGAGTTGGGTAAAGATTAGAAATCGCAGTATGTTTACTGAGTTTTGGAATGGATTACAAGTATTTATAAATATGGCAAGGCCATTTGAAACTGATATAGGGATTATTAGATCGAGCTGTTGAAGTTGGAGTTCTCCAAAATCAATCTTGTCAACTCTCATTATGAAGCTAAAAACTGATGACGAAATTGGGTCTAGGTTACAAACCTTTTAATGTTTGCAAGAATGATTGTGCATTGTTCTCAAGTAAACACTCTTCTAGAAAAACTTGACCAGTCTACTCCGAAAGTCGTTGAAAATAGAAAGCATGGAAAGCTTCTGGAAACAATATGCCACATAAAGTGTTACATTATTTTCCATTGGCCCCTAACGTTTATTTGCCACAAGGAATATATATTACGAAACTTATGAGGTAGCATAGCGCAGGTCAGCTAAAAGACGAAGATGTGATGAATCATCCCATGGATGAAAAGACATGGCGGGAATTCGATAAAAATCACCATCAATTCACCTCTAAAATATGAAATGTCTGCTTGGGTTTGGCTGCTAACGGATTTAATCATTTTGGCAACATGAGTATGTCATACATCATGTGGCCAGTGTATTTGACATTTACAACCTACCAACTTGGTTGTGCATGAAACCAGATTACTTAATGCCAACTCTCTTGATCCCAGGTTTCCAACCACCAGGTAAGAACATCGATGTATTTTTACGACCATTAATTGATGAGTTGGATGACTTGTGGGCTACGTGTGTTGATACGCGTGATGTAGGAAGTAATAACAGTGTATTCAGAATGCGTGCAACATTGTTGTGGACAATTTATGATTTTTCTACAAGGAGTAGTCTTTCTGGGTAGAGCGTTGTAGGTTATAAAGCATGTCCAACTTGCTACGAAGAGACGCCGTCAATGCTTATATTTGGTAAAATAGCTTATGTGCATTATCGATGTTTCTTGCCAACAAGGCATCATTTGCGAAATAACCTTTACTTTAATGGAAAACAGAGAGAAGACAACCTCCACATTGATTAATTAGTGCAGTTGTTCGTGTGAAAAGTAGTATTCTAGGGAAATACCCTAGCTACGGGAGTATTCAAAGGAAGAGAAGTGGGGATGAACTTAATTGGAGAAACATAGAGCATTTTTACAAGTTACCGTACTGGTTGACTATTGAATTGAAACATAAACATCATGCATGTGGAGAATAATGTTTGTGATACCTTGCCCAGTACAATAGTGGATGATCCTCAAAAATCAAAAGACGCAGACAATGCAAAGCGTTATTTGATGACCTTAGTTATCAAAAAAGAGTTGCAATTGTATGAAGAAGAGACAAAGTTGATGAGCCTGCTTCGAATTACACATTGATGAATTCAGACCTTCAAAAGTTTTGCAATTTCATCAGATAAGTTAAATTTCCAAATGGTTTTACATCGAATCTGAGAAAGAATGTTTCTCCAAATGATAACCGAATTCATGGTTTGAAGTCACATGATTGCCATATTATCATGCAATAGTTGTTGCCTGTCAGTTGTCGATCATATTTGAATAGGAGAATCTCTTCCACAATCATTGAACTTTGTACATTCTTTAAACAATTGTGTGAAGGTTCTGATAGGTTAGCGACATGGTTAATGCTCAAGAATAGCTAATATTATCCTTTGCAAGCTTCAACGGGCATTTCCTCCAATATTTTTTGATTTTATGATTCACCTTGTAAAGCATTTGCCTAAGGAAACAATACTTGGTGGACCAGTATATATGAGGTGGATGTATCTTTTTGAGATATACTTTAAAAAATACAAGGACTGTGTCAAAAATCAAGCAAAGAGCAAAAGCTGAAGGTTATGTTGTTGACGAAGCATTGATATTTTGTTCACGGTATTTCTATGATGTAGAGACAAGATTCAATCGACCGAACATGAATGAGGATATAAGTGTTCCAAAAAGGCAGCTCTTCATTTTTGAATCACAATGTCGGCTAATGGGAAAAAAAGACTTCAGTCGTTTTTCAATATGATGTTCGCAATCAAACAGAGTTTTACATCATGAACAATTGTCCTGAAAATGAAGCCTACGTGAAGTAAGTAAACATCTATATTCAATTTGATTAGTTAAGGTTTTTTAATATTCTTATGAGAGTATATTTGTTTTAACAGTTAACACAAGGGAAGATGTACCTCCATGGCTGCACAAATATTAACCAAGTGCATATAAATGAGTTTCCTTCTTGATTTTGTATTAAGGTAATCAAATATATATATATATATATATATATATATATATATTTATATATACAGCACACATGAATAATACAAATTTATGCTCTGCAATAGAAGAACTCTCCTGAATTCACTCGAGAGTTACTATCTTTAACTTCTCAGTCAAACTTGCATATCCATTCTTACCCAGCATGTGTTGTAAATGGAGTTCGATTTTTAACTCATGATCGTGATATTCGACGAAAAACTCAAAAAGTGGAGTGACTATGCCAACGACTGATGGTGAAACTTTTTACGGACAAACTACTAGACATATTGGAGCTTTCATATGTTAATGGATTTTTAGTTGTGTTGTTCAGGTGCAAATGGTTTATGTATGATGACAAAAGGGAAATAACAGAGAAGAACATTACAAGTATTGACATCAGTGCAGAGTCATACAAAGATGATTAATTCATAATTGCTTCTTAAGAAAAAGCAAGTTTTTACATTTAAGATCCTTCACGTGGACCCAACTAGAGAGCTATACAAGAAGTCAATCATCAAAATGTGTGGAATATTCATCTAAACAACTTGACTGATATAGATTTGTTGCTTGATAACAACTCATCCAACTTTTCTCTGTTTGTTGATCTTGGAAATTTAGACCAAAGGAATATGCAACAGACCCCATTCAAGTTCATTAGTCAGTTAATATGGCATCGTCTTCAAATGTTACTAGAGAAATGATGAGGTTGAGGACGACGATACTTTGGATGACTACATGGATGACGAAACAGACGATGATAGTGTCGACGACAATAAGGATCACATATATCATGATAATGATTTAGAGTAAATGTTGTCGTGTGTAATTAAATTTCTTGTAACAATTTAAAAATATTTCACTTTGATTCATTAGTATTGATTTATATTACTATTTCGTAATAATTAATATATTTGCATTAAATTTGATTAATTACATTTATAATATTAATATCATCAATATTAATTATAAATTTATAAAAAAATTATGTTATTTAAAATCAATAACAATATTTATTCAACCTACAAATAGCGACGACATATTTTTTACCTTTAGCGACAACATGTCGTTGCTATAGAGTTCAAATTTTTTAGACAAAAATTTGCGCTTAATTTTCAAGTATTTTTATTGTTGTGTCTATTATGTTGTCGCTACATGGCTAAATCCTACAAATTCAATTCAGTACCTCCGCACGCCATGAGAAACTATTTTTCACTCTGTCTATTTCGACTGCCATAGCCACTAGTCACTGCCACCTCTCTCTCTCTCTCTCTCTCTCTCTCTCTCTCTCTCTACTGAATCTATTATCCCTTTCTACAACAAAACCATAACCCCCATTACCATTTCATTTTTCTTGTTATTTTGTCGTTTCTAATCTTCACATATATTTTCTTGATTTACACACACAACCATAGTTGTCTTTATAAGGATTATGTTAGCATCATAGTTAAATCATATCAAGATAGTCCAGAGATTTATTTTCTTGATTTGGAGACTAGTGAATCGTTTAATAGGTTTTTCATTTTAGGATTGTCATTAAGTGATTGAATACCTGAGCACTCTAAGATTCTCATGTGTCCGTAGTGTATAAAGCAACTTCCGTCCCTTCCCACAACTATTAATTGAATCATATTTCCTATCAGGCTTTCCAATCAATCACACGCATTATCCTTTGAAAAGGGATGCTCCTACATGTTCCATCTATATCAATTTGGCTTAGATGGCCGATCGGGTTTGTCTAACCAAGAAATGCATGGAAGTCTTTGGGCATTGCTTGAGCTCTAGCATTACAACCTTTACCACAATGATGCATTAACAGAATTCTACATCTGGATACAGAAAAATTGAACTAGTAAAAATATAAAAAGCTTAAGGATCCCCTAAATCTTTGTTATCTTCTCTTTCTTCAGGCTAATGCGGCATCACAGGTTGTTGTGGCAACGGGATTTTTGTGAATCTGGCCTGTAGAGTAGCTGTGTGATCCGTAATATATCCAGTCAAATGCTGGATACACTACCAGAAATGAGGGAAATAGCGGCGACATTTGTCGTCGCTGAATGTTCATAAGTCGTATCTTTAAGGTTTTAGAGACGACAAAGTCGTCGCAATATGTCGCCGCAACAAGTTAGTGTCTCTAGAGTTATAGCGACGACTCTACGTCGTCTCTATATAAATTTGTATTTATAGCGACGACAATGTCGTCTCAATAGAGTCGTGACCATATCTCGAAAACGGACTTATAGGGACGACATAGTCGTCGCAAAAACCGTCGCTATAGACAAAATAATAAAGACCATTGTCGTCGCCATACGTTCATCCATTACAGCGACGATAAAGGCGTCGCTAATACAAATAATGTATTTACCTATAGCGACGACATTGTCGCCGCTATAAACATTTTGAATTTTTTTTACAATTTTTTTTTAAATAATGTAATTTACCTATAGCGACGACAATGTCGTCGCTATAAACGTTTTGAATTTTTAAAAATTTTTTTTTTTCCAAATAATATAAATAATATATAAAAAATTCAAAAAATCTACAGACCCTGCAAATCGTCGTCCCCGTCCCCGTCCCCGTCCCCGTCCTCGTCCTCCTCATCCGCAGACGCAGCTGGTATTTTACTTTTTAGAAGCTCAATTTCACGCTGCATTTGGCGTAGCTGCTCCTCGTACATGGCAAACCGAACATCATTATTCTGGGGGTCTGTAGAGGACTGATGGGAAGTTCCTTGTGGGGCAAACGATGCAGCGGTCGAATCGAGCGAGTGAGAGGATCCCTTCGGAACCCGACCAACCCCACGGACGTGACCTCGTCGTTCTCCGAGAACCTCCTTTACAATAGCACGCTCGTCTAATGACGCGCTATTGGAGGCGACTTGTGTCTGTTGAGTCTCTCTGAACTCAACAAGCTTATCCTGTTCAGTGAAAAAATAATAATAAATAATAATATCATGCATGTCAGATAAAATTATATTCACATAATTTAAAAATTCTCACATAGCCACCAGCCGCCTGCGGGTTGACCTAATTGTCATCCCGGAAGGTGTGAAATGTCCGGAACGAATCAATAATCCTCGGCCACTTCTGGGTCTTGGGGTCCCCACTATGACAATTTAAACGTGAAATTTAGTATACATTTTTACGTAATGTAGTGAAGATATTTATAATGATATTGAAAATTTATATGTTGTACCTGATCGTAACGCGTGGCAGAGAAGCTCTTCGACCCCTGCACGCTCGGGTATTTAGCCTTATCCCGATTGGCTTTATTTTTGGAGGACCGATCCTGAAAGTATAACATATAATTGATTAGCAAAAAATGTATTTTTTAAAAGAGTATATAAAATATTGTAAACAATATATAAACAATACTTACCACGAAAGTAGGACTGGTGAAGAACTCAATGCACTTCTGCCAGTCCTCGGCGGACATCTTGCCGTATGGTCGGCTCGGTCCATGCGCTTTTAAGTGATTATGCGCCTTGAGTTTGTAATCACGATAACGATTGGCCGTTTGACGATCTACTGCGGCACATACTGCCCGGTACTCGTCGGGCGACCGATCGCCCTGCAAATCGAAGTAGCTCTGCAAGAGTGAAAAAAGAATATGTTAGTGTACAAGTCGTAAAACAAGTATTAATGAAGTGTACTAATAACAAAACTAATTTACGTTCATACCTCGATAATGCTACGTAACTGTGCCCGCTGCTCCTCTAGAACCTCTGTCCATGAAGGGTAGCACAGGGGCACGGTGAATCTCACTTGGTTCCCAACCAAGCGCGTGAAATACTTCGCGTTATTCCCGATCGGCTACATTGTGCGTTCGACATTGTCGAACGCGATAGGAAGTGGCATCTTCCCATTCGCCTGCCAAACCATCTCGAGATTGATGCCTCGAGATATACCCCGTCGCTTTGGCGGGGGTACTGAAAATGAAAAAATTGAAAAATGTATTGATCATACGATTTTCTTCAACGATATGTATAAAATAATAAATAATTACAATTTGAAGGAAACGTCTTACCAGACTCGCATGCCGAAGGGAGCCGGTGAATGGCTGCTGTGGAGGATATCCTGCACCATCACTTCCGTGCGACATCACGTCAGCCATACTAACACATGACATAATTGCGAATATCACGTCAGCCATACTAGCTTTAAATGTATGTGAAAATTTGTATGTATTATATTTTATTTCAATTTGGTCCCTAAACTTACTTTTATTGCAAATAAGTCCCTAAACTTTAAAATTATGGATAATTTTGAATTAATTATATTTTATTTCAAATTGGTACCTAAACTTTGAATTTATGAAAAAATTTGACTTTATTATATTTAATTATAAATTGGTCCCTATACTTACTTTAATTTCAAATAAGTCCCTAAACTTTGAATTTATGAGAAAATTTGACTTTATTATATTTTATTATAAATTGGTCCCTAAACTTTTTTATTACAAATAAGTCCCTAAACTTTGAATTTATAGAAAAATTTGACTTTATTATATTTTATTATAAATTGGTCCCTAAACTTATTTTATTGCAAATAAGTCCCTAAACTTTGAATTTATGGGAAAATTTGACTTTATTAAATTTTATTATAAATTGGTCCCTAAACTTACTTTTATTGCAAATAAGTCCCTAAACTTTGAATTTATGGAAAAATTTGACTTTATTATATTATATTATAAATTGGTCCCTAAACTTATTTTATTGCAAATAAGTCCCTAAATTTTGAATTTATGGAAAAATTTGACTTTATTATATTTTATTATAAATTGGTCCCTAAACTTACTTTTATTGCAAATAAGTCCCTAAACTTTGAATTTATGAAAAAATTTGACTTTATTATATTATATTATAAATTGGTCCCTAAACTTATTTTATTGCAAATAAGTCCCTAAACTTTGAATTTATGGGAAAATTTGACTTTATTATATTTTATTATAAATTGGTCCCTAAACTTACTTTTATTGCAAATAAATCCCTAAACTTTAAATTTATGGAAAAATTTGACTTTATTATATTATATTATAAATTGGTCCCTAAACTTATTTTATTGCAAATAAGTCCCTAAACTTTGAATTTATGAGAAAATTTGACTTTATTATATTTTATTATAAATTGGTCCCTAAACTTACTTTTATTGCAAATAAGTCCCTAAAATTTGAATTTACGAGAAATTTTGACTTTATTATATTTCATTATAAATTGGTCCCTAGACTTACTTTAATTTCAAATAAGTCCATAAACTTTGAATTTATGAGAAAATTTGACTTTATTATATTTTATTATAAATTGGTCCCTAAACTGACTGTAATTTCAAATAAGTCCCTAAACTTTAAATTTATGGGAAAAGTTGACTTTATTATATTTTATTATAAATTGGTCCCTATACTTACTGTAATTTCAAATAAGTCCCTAAACTTTGAAATTATGGAAAAATTTGACTTTATTATATTTTATTATAAATTGGTCCCTAAACTTATTTTATTGCAAATAAGTCCCTAAACTTTGATATTATGGAAAAATTTTCCCAAATTATACCATCAAATTGAACCCATTTCCAAAAATTAAACCCTAATTATAATAAGGTCAAAGTTCATTCATAAAAAGCTTCTACGTAGATCCAATAGTTTCTGCAAACAGCCATAAACATCCATTTCATTTCTCTTAAAGTCACAATAACAAATTTATTAATATAAACCTGTCAAAATGCAATCTTAGAATGAAAATAACGTAGAACAACTATTCCACCTAACATACACAATTATTTTGCACGTTTAAGATACATTGTGTCATCTACCAAACAAAATTACACTAAGAATAGCAAGAATATTCAACACAATATTTACAATACTATATCAAAATCATTTTCCGCTCTATACATCAAAACATTCAAATTCATGAACCTCATTAAGCCCAACTACCTTATCCATTGCTAAGCTATAAACCCATAATTTAAACTGAAGTAAAAATACAAGAAATCCACCAATGTAGGTCAGAAAACATATCACCAGTAATGAAAACTCAAAAGTAAAAAAATAAACACCTTGGTAGTTTATTACTTTACCAGTGTGAGTGTCAAAATTTCTATTTCTATTTCTATTTTTTGCTATGTGAGATTTCTCTATTTCATCAAAGTCCTCAAACAACTTCAGTAAATGTGTTTCTATGACTATTATCTATGTAGTTTGGATAAAAGTAGTAAATTACTTCTTCTCAACTCAAACCATATTTCCAGTAACTGCTTTCTGAAATATTCTAAATTTCAGACCTCTTAATTGCAAACTTCTCTCTGTTCACTAATAATTTATTCTTTTTGTTCTTAAGCAACACTTAAACAGAAAATAAACTGAAAGGAGGAATTTAAAATTTAAATTTAACACTGATATGGAATCTCCTTTACTCTTCAGTTGAATTTTTCTTTCAGGAATCGGCAAAATAACTGCATATTCGCAAAGCAGGAGGGGAAACTCAACTGCTCACCTTCTTCTTGCGGCACCTTCGCCTGCGCCTCTGCAAATTTCAGCAACCTGAAACAACAAACTGCAAGAACAGATTTAACCCTCAAATTGAAAAAAAATATTAAGAGGACATAAAATGATGTGGAGTTTGAGAGTGAGATAGAGCGATTGAGAGAGAGAGAGAGAGAGAGAGAGAGAGAGAGCTCACCTTTGTTGCAGGGATGGGAGTCTCTGGACGATTCTGAGAGAGAGGAAGACGGCGGCGCACGGCAGACGGCGGCGTCGCGACAGCAGCAACGGAAGAAGAACAAAATTGGCAGAAATGGAAAATAACAAAGTTCTGTGTGAATTAAAAGATCTGACTCAATAGCGACGACATATGTCGTCGCTATATAGACCTATAGCGACGACATGTTTTCAGCTTTTTTGAACACGCGCCTTAAAGGTGGCGCCCAATTTTCAGCACAATAGCGACGACATATGTCGTCGCTATTGACAATACATTGCAGAAAATTATATGTTGCTTTCTCCTTTGAAGGGAGTATTTCAATTGCAATAATTTTTATAATTATTAATTTTCCCGCTTTTTAAAATTATGAAAAAATTTTAATATTTAATATTATCAATTATTTTTAATATTTAATATTATCAATAATAATTATTATTATTTATTTTTGAATTTTTAATATTTAATATTTATTGAGATTTAATATTATGAATAATAATTTTTAGTATTTAATATTTAATATTTAATTTTTATGTTTTCATATTTATTGATATTTAATAATATCAATTATAAATTATTAGTATTTAATATTCACTTTTTAATTTTGAATTTTTAATATTTAATATTTATTGAGATTTAATATTATGAATAAGAATTTTTAGTATTTAATATTTAATATTTAATTTTTATGTTTTCATATTTATTGATATTTAATAATATCAATTATAAATTATTAGTATTTAATATTCACTTTTTAATTTTGAATTTTTGATATTTAATATTTATTGAGATTTAATATTATGAATAAGAATTTTTAGTATTTAATATTTAATATTTAATTTTTATGTTTTCATATTTATTGATATTTAATAATATCAATTATAAATTATTAGTATTTAATATTCACTTTTTAATTTTTAATTTTTAATATTTCATATTTATTGAGATTTAATATTATGAATAAGAATTTTTAGTATTTAATATTTAATATTTAATTTTTATGTTTTCATATTTATTGATATTTAATAATATCAATTATAAATTATTAGTATTTAATATTGACTTTTTAATTTTTAATTTTTAATATTTATTGAGATTTAATATTATGAATAAGAATTTTTAGTATTTAATATTTAATATTTAATTTTTATGTTTTCATATTTAGTTGGGTCATTCAACTTTAAACATTTTTCATTTGGGTCCTCTTAATTTTTCTTTTATTTCAATTTCCTTCAATTTTATTTGCAACTTAAGTCCTTTTACTTTTACGATTGAAGATATAATGGGAAAATGAAATCAGGTTTTTTATACAATTGTAGAACTTTTTTGTTCGAAAAAATGTACACAAATGTTGAAACTCCATCCAAACTCGCGTTTTGACCAATACCAATGAACCGATGAATGAATGACAAACATTCAAGCCGAAAACAGTAACAACAAAAAAATACATGCGTTTTTTTAAAGTAATTTCATTGCAAATTTAGTGACGCACAATAACATTTCAATCTGATTCACTATCATGATACGATTGATCTACATCATCGTCACTGACGTCCTCATTGATTTCACTCGATGTTTCTCCATCCCCGTATTCTGCATTTGTATCGTCTTCAACATCATCGTCGTTTATAAACGAAGTTTCTCCTGCAGTATCTGACGAGGCTCTCCTGATAACCGATGCATCGATCTCATCAGCTTCATCAGCATCGCGGTGCAAGGATACATGCTCTATGTTGCCAAGATCAACGACTAGAGATAAACCGGAAGAGTAGTTATTGTGGAGCAGGTCAATCTCTGTGATGTTAGCTCCCACTGTGTCCCACGTGCTCCTGTGATGGACAATTTGTACTACTCGCCAGTTCGGACCATGAGATGGATCTTCAATGTAGAACACTTGTTGTGCTTGGCTAGCAAGTATGAACTAATCATCCTTGAACGTCTCTGCACTGATGTCAATACTGGTAACGTTATTCTTAGTTACCATCCGTCTCCCATCACACTTAAACCACTTGCATCGGAACAGATAGACTGAAAGTTTCGGTCCATATTGTAGCTCCAGTATATCTTGCAGCTGCCCGTAGTAATTCTCACCCCCAATCCCTGGGACGGACACACCACTATTTTGAGTTTTTCTTCGAATATCACGATCATATGTCACGAACCGAACTCCTTTGACAACACAAGCCATGTATGACATAACCTGCTGGTAACATCCACTGGCCAACGCAAATAACTCATGAGAAACTTGATGGTTGTGGCTTTGGCGCATTGCATATAGCTGCATGACAAGAATTATTCTCAGTTATTGAAAGCAATTATGTTGAAAACTTGCAATTTTATTCAATCGATGTTCGTTTACCTTTCTGTAGAACCAACCGTGAAAGTCTCTTCTGTGCACTAGTTCGATGTTTGGACAGCCACTGTTCATTAGTTCCTGCCTATGTTCCCTGAACAAAGTATTGAAGATCAACGTTCATTAGTTCGTTTCAAATGATAAAGTTAATTCGAGATAAAAGAATAATAATCAAGAATTAACGCATTCTTACTGCAAGAATGGCTCAACTTCATAACAGTTGTTCAGGGTGTAAAAAATTGCTTGATTTCGAACTTGAGTAGGAAACGTCGTTGGTGACTGCTTTCCAAGTGGGTGACACTGCGACTGAAAAATAGAAAGCTGTGGAACAGTAGCATCCTCGCTTCTGTCTGGTCGATCGAACATTGTCCCTATGTCCTAGAAGTACCTCGAACAAAAGGTCAATGCCTCGTCCACAACATACCCTTCAGCTATTGATCCCACGGGTCGAGCTCGATTTCTTACGTAGCCCTTCAATTTCTTCAGGTATCGCTTGAATGGATACATCCATCTCATGTGCACAGGACCTCCAAGGATTGCCTCTTCTGGTAAATGCATTACGAGGTGAATCATGATATCGAAGAAGGCTGGCGGAAATATCCTTTCCAACTTACAGAGAATGAGTACAAGGTGATCGTGGGATGCTATCATGTCGCTAACCTTTAGTGTTCTTGTACAAAGCTTTCTGAAGAACGTGCATAGTTCAATAATGACTGTGGAAATTGTTTTATTCAAGAACGCCCGACATCCGACTGGTAATAACCGTTGCATGATAATATGGCAATCATGTGACTTCAACCCGATAATACGGCTGTCATTTGGACCAATATTCTTCCGAAGATTAGAAGTGAAGCCATCTGGAAACTCAACCGATCGGATAAATTGACAAAATTTCTTACGATTTGAAGACGACATGGTGTAACATGCGGCAGGCTTCATCCACTTATTCCCGTTCTGATACAAGTGTAACTCTCTTTTGATCCCTAATTGCATTAGATCACGCTTCGCATTGACTGTGTCTTTTGATTTGAATGGATTGTCCATAATTGTGCTGAGCAAGCTATCACAAACATTCTTCTCTACGTGCATGACATCGATGTTATGTCTGAGCTCGGTAGAAGTCCAATACGGCAACTCATAGAAAATGCTATTTTTTCTCCAATTGAGCTCGTCACCACTTCTTCGAATTGTAGCGCCACCGTAATTTGGGTGCTTTACTGGACTTCTATATCTGACATGACTTAACTGTGCTAAAATGTCTGTAGGCGTTAACCGACGCGGAGGTGGTCGCCTATCTGTCCTCCCATCGAAGTCTAAATTGCTCCGAAAATGATGCCTGGATGGCAGGAACCGACGATGACCTACATAAGCTGTCTTACCTATCACACGGACTGAAGGAGTATCCTCGTTGCACGTTGGACATGCCTTGTACCCCTGACCACTCCAACCGGACAAACTACTTCTCGCTGGGAAATCGTTAACAGTTCACAACAAAGCTGCACGCAGTTTGAATACTGACTTACTGTTGGTTCCACCGTCTCCCGTGTCAATCCCATCGGCCCACAATTTCTTCAACTCATCTACTAATGGTCGTAAAAATACATCAATGTCCTTACCTGGTGCTTTAGGACCAGGTATCAACAGAGTAAGCATGAGATATTCGGGCTTCATGCATAACCAGGGTGGCAAGTTGTAAACTGTTACAACTACTGGCCACATGCTGTACGACAGACTCATGTCACCGAATGGATTGAATCCGTCTGCGGCCAAACCTAACCTGACATTCCTGATCTCACTTGCGAACATTGGATGTTTCAAGTCAAAATCCCGCCATGCCTTTCCATCAATGGGATGTTGTATTTCATCATCGTCCCTAGACCTTCCTATACTGTGCCACCTCATAAGTTTTGCAGTATCCTTCGTCGCGAACATACGTTTTAGTCTGGGGACCAAGGAAAAATATCGCAACACCTTATGCGGAACATTCTTCCCGTTCACTTTCCCAGAAGTGTGAACCCAACGACTTTCCTGGCAAATCGGGCAAGTTTGTCTATCAGCATGTTCACCCCAAAACAGTGCACAGTCGTTCTTGCAGGCATGAACGGATTTGTAACCCAAACCAAGCTTCGTCATCAGCTTCTTAGCTTCGTAGTGAGAGTCAACCAGGTTCATATTTGGGAATGCTAACTTTAGCAATTTCAAAAGATCATCGACAGACTTGTTTGTCCATTTGTTCATAACTTTAATATGCATCAACTTGACTAAAAAATTTAGGGATGAAAATGATGAAACTCCTGGGTACAGTTCTGAATGGAGAGCCTGAAACAGTTCGTCATAGTAACCATCGGTGCTTGTACTTGCATGCTCATCACCAGCTACGTCGTCTATTACATCCATCATCTCATCTTCCACACCATCTCGCTCATTCTGTCTATACACATTCGCAGTACGAACATCAATCTCGCCATGATAAATCCAAGTGACATAACTCTCCACAAAACCATTACGAAATATGTGAGCCTCGACAATTTTCAATGGATGTGTGAGACCGTTTAAATATTTTTTGCACGGACATTTAATTCTTCCTCTGTCGTTAACGTATGGCCTCGCCATGTTTATAAATGCTTGCAAACCATTCCGAAAATCTGCAGACTTTGTGCGATTTCTAATTGTTGTCCAACTTTTATCAATATCCATACTTGTAAAATACTATATTCTTACAAATACAGTACTAATAATAATTGGAGATGATTATGAAGAAATGGAGATGAAAAAACGGAGATGGAGAAGAATTTTTTCTGCAGTGTGTGTAGATGCAATACGGAGATGCAATACAGAAATGCGGACATTGGAAGAAGATAAAGAAGAGTCTATAGCGACGACAATGTCGTCGCTATAGACATAAGTCGTCGCTAAAGAATCATTCCCATTTTTCGAGGAAAGTAATTATTCACGCGCCTGCAAAATTTAATCAAAATAGGTATAGCGACGACATATGTCGTCGCTATATATAACAATTGGGCGCCAAATTTCCCGCCTAAATTGATGTTGGTATATAGCGACGACATATGTCGTCGCTATAGCCCCCTTCACACTTTACGAGAAAATACATGATTCACGTGACTTACATCATCATCAACATATCAATTGCGACGACATTTGTCGTCTCTATATATGCACCAAAATGCCGCCACCCTTTCCTAATCTTAGTGGCAACGACACAGAAAGACGTCGTTATAGCCGCTACACAACAGCGACGAGTTAGGTGTTATAGCGACGACATATGTCGTCGCTATAAGTTTTTTTGGTATTGCGACGACATTTCTTTGTCGTCGCTAATATGTAGAATTAATAGAGGCGACTTTTTGTCGTCGCAATATATGTCGCCGCTATAGACCCTCTTTGTTGTAGTGATAGATGCCTAAAGAAGTGTCCAACTGAGCTGACTGAGCAGCAAATCGAGCATCAACCTTAGTGGTAGACTAGAAAGAATAACTGGTTGTAAGTAGGGTGCGTGATGAAGTAGTTGACGCTTTAGAGCAGGAAGTTTGCTTTACAACCCGTTCAACTTCGCTAATGTGTCCTCTAGTACCTCTTTCACAATAGTGTGTTCGTCCACCGTCCTGCCACTTGAGTTGGCTTGCTTTGTCTGGGTCTTCTTCACCTCAACTAGTTTAGGCTGAAATTTTAAAAAAAAAAAAAATTAGTTAATAAAATTTAAATCTCAAACAAGCTTACAAAACTAAATTGTTGGGTATTAACATTTACTTACGTAATCACTTGCCGTTAGAGGGTTCACCCACTGGCTTGTTTTTCTAGTAGTAAAGGTCTGGAATGAGTCTATAACTCCATATCACTCCTCTGTTTTGGGGTCTCTCTACAAAAATAACAAATCTAAATTAAGTAAACACGTCCATAATGAATCATTCAAAATTTTTTAAAAAAAATTTATTATTTAACACGTACCTTATTGTATCGTGAAGCAGAATAACTCTTCGACCCTTGCACTCCAGGGTATTTTGCTTTAGCTTGATTATCTTTATTCTTGGCCGAACATGCCTAAAACAAAAAAAAAAAAAAAAATGTCAATATTAGTACAATTTCAAAGTTAATATAAATTGTAATTTAATTGTTTAAATTAAAATAAATATTTACACGATATCTTGGACTTGTAAAGAACTCTATAGAATTTTTCTAGTCAGCTGCCCTAAGGTTGCAATATGGACAGCTCGGGCCATGCTCCTCGTAGTGCTCATGCATTTTATGCTTGTAATCTCAGTATCGATTAGGTGTTAGCCGATCGACACCGGTAACGATCTCTAGATACCTATACGGTAAACGACATCCCTGAAGGTCAAAATAGACCTACAAAAATTTAAATTAGATAAGTCATAGATTATGGAGTCAATGAAATAAGTAAAAGCATAACATTTGAATTTACTTACTTCAATGATGTTCTTTATGCAGATTTTCATTTCTTCTGGAATATCTACCCACGAACTCTAGCAGGGAGGCACAATGAACCTAACTTGAATTTTGCTAACCTTGTGAGGAGTTTCGCATTGTTCCCAATAGGCTGAAGAGTGTTATCTTTGATGTTGAACAATAGGAAGAGGCCGCTTTCCGTTTGCCTCCCATGCTTTCTCCAAGTTTAGACTTCGTGAGGGACCCCTTCTTTTTGCAGGAGGTGCTACAATAATGATTATGTTATAATAAGTATGTAATTCACAAACTAAATTTACAAAACAATTCATAAAATAGATTCTCTTACCAGACTCGTAGGGGGGTCGGTAACGTGCATGCACCTTGATGAGGAGGCTCGCCTCCATCATCATCTCTGTGTGACATAACATCAGCCCTACCTAAAACAAAATTTATTAAAGTTAAATGATTAATTATCTCTTGGTCATAACAACTAACAGTTATAATAAAAATAAATGTGGTCTTACCAAATGCACATACAGCGTAGATTCTAAACTCCAACACGAGCACATCAAACTGTGAAATATAGATAATTGTAAATTAGTTATACTTGATCTCTTAACCCACGTTATTCCAAAACCATTAACACTTACAAGAACTGCAAGTACACTGCAAAAAATATATATAAAGCCTTGTTAAGGTGAAATCAATATGCACATAGCAGTCCAGTTAGTCAATGCATGGGAGAGACAAAAGACAAAAAAAAATTTCAATGTCTAGGCAGAGAAAACTATAGGCATGTAAGGTCCAAAAATTGTTAGCAAGGAATGAGTCAATGACTCACAAGAAAATTCGAAGTTAAAAATTAAAAGCTCCTTGTCTCATCTTTACGAGTATAGCAATTAATTTAAAGTCCCAACCCCAGAACTATACCAGTGTGAGCAATCTCTCAAAAACTCCTTACAATCTCAGAACATTACACCCGATCCTTTTACTCATTGCAAGCTACAACTACAAGTCTTAACACAAAAGAGTTGACAACTACCTCAAGAACCTTTCATTACATAGTACAACTGCCTCAATTTGAGTAACCATAATTCTCTTATATATCACCAAATTGCACCTTTCAGCATTGATATTAAATATACTGTTAATGAATTGATTAAGAAAACATCAAAATCACCAAACAAGACTAAAGAAACACATGATTCAATTCAATATCTTCGTTATCCATAACCTCACCTCCAATTCAATATCTACCTTCTACTTTTTAGAAATTTAAAATCTACAACCTGTAACATAAAAGAAAAAATAAAATCTTGACCATAACAAATCAGAACCCCAAATAAGAAACATCTTCAAGATTCAAGTTGTAGAAGGTATTGCCAGACAGCCCGAGGCAGAGTGAAAAATACGATGTACTCTATTGCTTCCTGGATCGAGATGAGAGTATGTTCGATGAAATAATTTCTTAGAGGTATTACTGCATCCCCAAGGGTTAGGCCCATTTTTTACATGTCGGTGGAATCATTATGCTCAAAATCCCGATTCAAGTAGTCATTTATTTGGAACCTCCCAATGAGCACCTCCCAAAGAGTATGAACTGTCATTCTAACTCTTTTTAAGGGATTCCATTCACAAACACAAATTTTATGGCTATATTTCTAGAAGCGAACTCCGGGTACTAAGCCGAGATCACTAATTAATACTAATCTAATATAATATAAAATACTAATATACTAGAAAATAACTATCTTTTCTATATACTTTCCCCGGTTTTGTTGCTTTCGCGGGCTTTATTTTTTAATATTATTTTTCATTATCATAATTTATTTTTGTAAAAAGCAAAAAAAAAAAAAAAAACCTATAGCAATGACATGTCGTCCCTATAAATATATCTATAGAAACAATCTGGCATCTCTATAGCGAGTCTTTATAGCGACGATATGTCGTGACTATATTATATAGGACTGACAAAGTACCACGACCTATATAGTGACGATATTGCCGTCACTAAAAGATAGCATGGATACAGTGATGACATTATGTCCTCGCTATCTACTTGTTGGCACCAACCTATAGCGACGATATTGTTGTTTCTGTAAATCGATACCGAAGAAGTTTTGATATATAGCAACGACAAAAGTCGTCACTGTAGCCAACATTTCTTGTAGAGGGTTACCAAAAGATCAAGTATATTATATATCAAAGAGAATGGGTTTGAAGCCTATTAATTAAGTATCATCATAGTGGTAACCAAATCTTGTATACTAAAGATCCCAAGATTTTGTTTCAATGAGAGAACTAAGTTATGAATGATTCATACGAACTCTTTGAAGATAACTCCTACTCATTCCTGTGATAATGAAGTGTTAAACTACATAGCTATTAGGATAAGTTATACTTTTAAATATTTCTATAGCTTGGATAAGCCATGTGGAGTATGAATAGAAGGTCGCCTATGTAAGTGTGAAGATGGGCCTCTTCTATGAGAATTTTCTAAGTGCTTGTTTGGGTAAACCTAAATTATAATTTCAGATGGTCAAATATAATTTCTATCCACATATTTTGTAGGGACCCACAACTTACAATCCACTTATTATTCACACATTCAATAGGATCCACAACTTATACGCACTTAAAAATTAATTTTAGTACTACCAAACATGCACTAAGGTTTAAATGTTTTAAAATACTTTTGAAACCAATATTTGTTCAAGACCAAAATGAACAATACCATGAAAACCAATTCATGTTAGGAAAGTTATTGTGCGGGTGCTATTGTCTTGGTTTACACCAATGGCTAAACAATTCAAGACATTATGTTCACTGATTAGCCAAATGAGTATTCTACTAAGGAAGGTTCAAACCTACAAAAGTCGACCAAATATTAAATTGGTACTGCAATCTGTTTTGAGTGGGACAAAAGTCGACACATTCTACTTCGTGAGTAAATGTTCATTGTGTATTTGGTTATTCAAAATCATTTTCTTGATGAATGAGAAATTAAAGTCAAGAGTAATATTTTGAAAATTGGACAAAATGGAATTGGAAGAGGAAAAGACAAAGTTTTGAACTTTGTCCTACATTGGAAAATGAATACATTTATGACTTGTTCATATACCCCTCATTTGACACTTGGGATTGGGCACCGAAATGTACCACTAGTCTTTGGAGGGAAGAAGACCTAGATCATATAAAGTGTGGTCCAAAGTCGACGCACGCATCGCTCGGTATTGCACAAAGTAGTATGTATAACGATAAGTCACGACATATGCGTCACACACATTATACCACTAAGCAGTTGATCTCAAAAGGTGTAATATCAATAGATTATGTAAACACTAAAGGAAAATATTATCCACTAACTAAAGAGTTACCAAAAGATCAAGTATACTATCTATCAAATGGAATGGGTCTCAAGCCTATTAATTAAGAATCATCATAGCGGTTTTCCAACCTTGCTGACTGAAGATCTCAAGATTTTGTTTCAATGGAACAACTAAGTTATGAATGATTCATACAAACACTTTGGAGATACCTCCAAAATATTTAGGTGATAATAAAATGTTAAATTACATATAGTTTTATAATAAGTTATACTTTAAAAGATTTCTATATCTTGGATAAGCCAAGTGGAGTATGACAAAATACTCTCAATAGGAGGTCACCTAAGTAAATGTGAAGTAGGGCCGCTTCTAGCCACTTCTATTAGAATTTTCTAAGGCTAAAATTATCTAAAACACTTATGAACCAAGATTTGTTTAGAATCAAAATAAACGCAACCATAAGAACCGAATGATGTGTTAGGAAAGTTATTGTGCAGGTACTATTGCCTTGGTTTACACCAACGGCTAAATAGTTCAAGACATTGTGTTCACTAATTAGCCAAGTAAGTCTTCTACTAGGGAGGTTCAAAACCACAAGCTAACTCTCTTGGTGCAATAGCTCTCGTACTCTATTTTTACCATCTTCATATTCATTAGCATTTATTCTCATAATTTTTATTCATGTGGGAGATTGTTGAAAATAGGTTTTAAAGTTGGTTTTGACTAAATATTAAATTGGGACCCGCAATCTATTTTGAGTGGGACAAAAATCGAACACGTTCTACTCTGCGAGTAAATGTTTGTTGTGTATTTGGTTGTTCAAAACTATTATTCAGGTGAATGAGAAATTAAAGCCAATAGTAAGGTTTTGAAAATTGGACAAAATGGAATTGGAAGAGGAAGAGACAAAGTTTTGAACTTTGTCATACATCGACAAATGAATACATTAATGACTTGTTCATATACCCATTATTTGAGACTTGGGTTTTGAGATCCGAAAGGTATCACTAGTCTTTGGAAGATCGAATGCCTAGATCCTAGAAGGTTTGGTCCAAACGTCAATGCGCGCACTGCTTGCCCACCTGCCCCATCTGCCAGGTCGTGCTCGAGCATGGGTCAGTTGTCACTGGTCACTGGTGTGGGTCGTGGGTCGAGCTTATGTATTATTTTTTGTAATAAAAATAAATATCATTTATTTATTATGTTGTATCTTCCAAATCAAATTGTGATACATGTCACATGTCTCCACTTTTAGATTGTGTCTGTCTTTTAAAACAAATATGACTATATACTATAAGGGTTAATTACACTAATGTAGGGATACCAATTTACCCCGCGCCCCGTCCCCCGCCCCGTTTAAAATTTTCCCGCCCCGGACAATCGGGTATTCAGAACGAGTACGGAGAGGGAAAAATTGCCCCGGGGCGGGTTTGGGGCGGAGTAGCCCCGCCCCGAAATAATTTTTTTTAAAAATATTTTTAATTTTAAAAATAATGGTTACAAAAAAAAATTAAAAATAAATAAATAAATGGGGCAGCAAACGGGGCGGTAAGCGGCCCCGTCCCCGCCTCGACTCACCCCGATTTAAACGGGGAACGGGACGGGTATGGGGGTCAAAAATCCCCGACGGGGCGGGGGCGGGGACGGGGAGGGCCGCCCCGGCCCCGACCCACCCCGTTGCCATCCCTACACTAATGGTCTTCATTTTTTTAGGTTTGTAATGATTTCATCCCTATTTAATTTTTTTTAGCACATATCATCCACATTCTTTCATTTATTCGCACGGATGGTCTCCAAATCACTATTTTTTACTATTTTGACAATTTTTAACAATTTTGCCCCTTGAATTAAATAAATTAAAATGATAGAAAAAAATTGGGCCCTTAAACTTTTCAAAAGTACAAATAAATCCTAAACTATTTTATTTTATTCAGATAAGTGTTCTTCTCCAATTAAAAATGAATCATCTTTTCTAACCCACCGCTTCTTGGCAGATCTACTCTTCGATTTCGAGTACTCATCGCAGCCGAAATCTTCCTCCGCCGCAGCCAATGACATCCGCCATCTCAGCACGTAGTACAGAAGCACCACCACCCCACCGCTGTCACCATTGTCATCGCCGCCATCAGATCAAAATATAATTACACTGATCACTACAAATACATATATCTATGTGCTATTGATTATCATGAACAATTTTCATACAAAAGCTTATTTTTCTGAGATTTTTGATGGATAAATTCAGACAAAGGCGTAGATGTTTCCCATTTCAAACCAAAAGCTTATGAAATTTGCTGTTAATTTAGAATAGCAGTAAAGTAATCTTCAAGCACTGAAGGTGTGGTATGTAGATAAGGAGCTGCCAGCCTCACCTGCGATAGAAGAGACGGCGACAAAGTCTGATGCTCCACCACCGGTTGAGGGGGAGAAGAAAGAAGAAGAAAAGAAGCGGAGGCCACAGAAGAGAAGAATGAAGAAGAGAAAAAAACACAAAAGCCGCAATTAGTGGGGTGGATGGGTGGGTTGGAAAAGATGATTCATTTTTTGTTAGGGAAGAACACATATCTGTATAAAATAAAATAGTTTAGGATTTATTTGTACTTTTGAAAATGTTAAAAGCCTAATTGCAATATTTTCATTGTATTTTCTTTTTTTTATCATTTAAATTTATTTATGTCAAGGGGCAAAATTGTCAAAGAATGGTCAAAATAGTGAAAAATAGTGATTTGGGGACTATCTGTGCGAATAAATGAAAGGATGTGGATGATATCTGATAAAAAAATTGAATGGAGATGAAATTGTTACAAACCTGAAAGAATGTGAATCATTAGTATAATTAACCCTTACTATAATCATGTCTGTTGATACAAAGTCTGTCCAGAAAAGAACATGTTTTTTAAAACTTGTCCTTTGCTTTAAGTTGTCTTTTCAAACACAACTTTTTGACTTATTATAAATAAACTCATTCTTTTCTGCAGAATTCACTCAATATTCTAGTCTCTTTCATATTCTGCCCTGCACTTAAATATCGTTCTACAATAGTCCCTTTATTTAGAAAAGAGCAAAAACATAAATTATGGTTCACCGTTTCTTGTGATTTAAAGTATTGCTATTGCAAAAAAAAAAAAAAAAAAAAAAAAATAGATAGCGATTTATCTTGGGAGATGACTGACATTCAACTATAGGCACTTGTACTACGAGACAAATTCGTCTTTAAGAGAAAGAGTGAACTCTTGTCTTGATCTAATTTTATTTTGGTTCAATTTTTCAAGTATTTATTTTCTCTTTAATTTTAACATGCAGTAAAGAAATCCCAATACCCACCAATATATTACGAAAGAGACGATATACTATTAAAATTAGAAGTTTCACTCCAGAAATCAATCAAAATGTGCTAGAAAATTTTGTGGATTAAAACATATCCCCATGGAAGTTTCAAATCCTTATGGACAGCAATTGTCCAGTTGGTTTTGGATCTGTTTTTTTGCCAACCAGTGGCTCGCAGTTGATGATGTAAGAAATTGACATATACATACACAACGAAAATTAAATCTACAATTCCAATAAGCCGGATCAACCTTGTACTTAGATAGAATTTGTGATAAAATTTTACCTCGATGAACACCGTAGAATCTAATTAGCTGGAAGTACAATCTTCAATATTACACCTATCCAATTGTCCAGCCTCCAATGGTAATCTACACAACAAGAATAGATTCTACGATCAAGAATAGATGAAAGCAAAACTTGGAAGTTATTGTATTGGATTTTGTTTCTTGCTTGTGCTAGCAAGTAATGAAGATAGATTCACTTGATTCTCTTTTTCTCATAAATTGTTGTGGCTCTAGTATTTATAAGCGGTGCTAACTCTAGTTATAGTCCTACTAGAATTGCGTATTCTAGTCTTACTAAAACTTTGTTAGCTCACAACTAACGGATCCAATTAATTAATTTGGTCCAATAAGCAACTAAGTCCGACCCAACTAATTAGACCTTGAACATTAATTCTTACAATCTCCCACTTGGACAAAGTCCAACTCTAGATGCTCAATTCTTACCTTTTGTGTGTGACCCGTTAAGTTTTTATTTACGATGGCAAACGTAGTGATATTTTCATCAATTCACATCACCGTCTAAGATTGACATCTAGCAATGTATCAAGGCAATCCATGTGAAGGAAAATGTCATGTGGTATGATAGAACCAATATATATGCGGTTATCGTGGAAATATAATCTCTTCATCAATATAATCCAATTGGTTAAGAGATATGAATTTGCATCTATCTCATTTCAACCAATTATATTATTCACCTCAACTCTTCATTGATCTAATCTAGTTATGATTGAAATATTTTCAACTTATAACCTTACCCTGGCTGATGAACTTTATATCAACTTGAGTATGCAAAAATACAAGTTATAATATGCTACTTTCCATGAGTGACAAATTCTCATATTGGACATTTACAACCTTTATATGATTCTCACTATTCCTGCATGACACCATCCTGGTGACTCATAATCTTAGAACCCCATCAAGTGCTCGCCAAAGTATAACAGTCTTCACATAAGATTCTATGATATCCTCAAGTCAACGGACCAAATCCACTACCGCGCATTAGAGATTTACCACTGACGTTTGAATAG
The DNA here is from genome assembly GCA_030279155.1 of Forsythia viridissima. Lineage (NCBI taxonomy): Eukaryota > Viridiplantae > Streptophyta > Magnoliopsida > Lamiales > Oleaceae > Forsythia > Forsythia viridissima. The sequence goes on along the minus strand of CM059033.1, from coordinate 60,521,118 downwards.
TTATCTATGTAGAATCTCTAGACGGGTAATCCAATGTTACATTCTCATAACAATGCATTCATGTGTTCATTCAGATGTCCCCCTACATCTTAGCTTGTGAGATCAGTTACTTTCTTAAAAAAAAATGCAACACACGCTAGTCTATCCACAATAATGATATTCGTATCTCATTATTACTATGACTAAGGATATTTTAAGAATATGTTATTTATAATTTCTATCTCACAATCACAACACCTTGTGATTAACAAGTTATTATTAACTTTTCTTCGAACTCTATTATTTTAAATAATAAAATTTAAATAATAATAGATCTGCCATTAAAATGTAGACAAAATATTTAATTAATAAAATTGTTTATATTATTTGATGTCCAAAAAATAGTATATCATAAAACATCCCATACAAACTAGATCCAATCACTCATGTATCTAATACTAATAAATTTAGCATGACTATCATACTTGTACTAAGACAACGGCTTTGTCAAAAGATCTGCTACATTGTCGTCAGTCGAGACTCATTTTATCTTTATGTCAATTATCAGGATTATCTCTCTGATGAGATGATATATCATCAATATATGCTTGGATCGTTGATGAGACCTAGGTTCATTCACTTGTACGATTGCTCTATTTTTATCACAATACAGAGATATTAGATCAACAATATTAGGAACTACTCCAAGTCTGAAATGAACTCTTGATCTAGACCGCTTCCTTTGCTGCTTCTGAAGCACCTATATATTCGGCTTCTGTAGTTGAATCAGCTGTCGTTTCTTGTTTGGAACTTTTCCAACTAACTGCACCACCATTTAGAGTAAATACATATCCGAACTGAAATTTGCTATCGTCTTTATCAGACTTAAAGCTAGCATCAACATAACCTTGAACTCTAAGTTCATTTTCTCCATACACTAAGAACATGTCTTTAGTTCTTCTTAAGTACTTAAGGATGTTCTTGACTGCGATCTAATGTTTCTCGCCAGGGTTCACTTGGAACCTGTTTGTGACACTCAAAGCATATAAAACATTTGGTCGAGTACATACAATGGCATGCATGATAGATCCTATTACTGATGCATAAGGAATTCTATCAATGCAATCTCTTTCAATTTGCATCTTTGGACACATCTCTTTTGAGAGATAGATCTCATACCCGATAGGACATAGTCTTCGCTTGGACTCGTTTGGACTCTTCCATGCTAAATCTTCTCAAGAATTTTATCTTGTACGTAGATTGAGATAGGCCAAGTATTCTATTAGATCTACCTCTATAGATCTTTATAACGAGAATGTACGCTGCCTCTCTCATATCCTTTATAGAGAAATTTTTGGATAACCACAACTTTATTGATTTTAGCATCGGGACATCGTTTCCTAATAATAGTATGTCATCCACATACAAAATTAAAAATACGATTTTACTCTCACTAACCTTCTTATATAGACATAGTTCATATTCATTCTTGATAAAATCAAAACTGTCTCATCAAAACGAAGATTTCAGCTTCGAAAGGCTTGCTTTAATCTATATATGGATATCTGTAGTTTGCATACCTTGTTTTGCTCTGTGGATTCAAAACCTTTGGGTTGTGTCATGTACATATCATCACTAAGATTTCCGTTAAAGAATGTGGTTTTGACATCAATTTGCCAAATCTTATAGTCATAGTATGCTGCTATCGCAAGCAGAATTCGAATTGATTTAGATATGGCTACTAGTGATACAGTTTCGTCAAAGTCAATTCATTGTCTTTGCTTATATTCCTTCACAACCAATATTTTCTTGTAAATATGAACATTACCATCCATGTCGACATTTTTATTATAAACCCATTTACAGCATATTGGTTTTACCCTTTCAGGCAGGTCAATCAACGTCCAAACCTTGTTTTCATACATGGAGTTCATTTCAGATTCTATGGCTTTCTGCCATCTCTTTGATTCAATATTTGACTTCGATTATGCATAAATAGTTGGTTCATCTTCCTCGATTAAAAATGCATATCAAGAGATCGTATCTCCGAGGAGGATAAATGACCCTGATCGACTTATAGAGAGCTGGCGTGTCCTCGAGGACTGACGGTTCTCCATTTCCAATCTGTGCCTCATCAAACGCAGGCTCAACCATTGGCTCATCTAATTGGTTTATTTCATTTGTGGTTTCTCGAACCTCTTCAAGATCTAATTTGCTCACACTGGCCTCTCTTAGAATGAATTCTTTCTCTAAGAATACAACATGTTTTGATACGATGACTTTCATCTCAGTTGGATGGTAGAAATAGTATCCAATAGTCTCCTTTGGACACCCCACAAATAAGCATATATCATATTTAGCTCCTTGCTTGTCCGATTCTACGCACTTCACATAAGCGTCACAACCCCAAACATTCATGTATGAAAGATTAGATCTTTTTCCTTATCATAACTCATATGGTGTTTTATCGACCGATTTAGACGGGACATGGTTTAGTGTGTGACATACAATGTTAAGTGCATATTTCCAAAACAATTTTGGAAAAACTGCACAGCTTATCATTGATCGCACCATATCTAATAAGGTGTGGTTTCTCCTTTCGTACACACCATTTAGTTGTGGTGCATAGAATGTAGTCTACTGTGAGGAAATCTCATTCTCTTTTAGATAGTCTAAAAATTCACCCTTCAAATATTCTCCACCTCGATCATATCTAAGTGTTAGATGATAAGTGCGTTTTATGCACTTATTTTGGCATTTGAATTAATCTTTTATGTCTTCATATAGTTGATTTTCTACTTATCTAGTATATTATTGTTCTATTTCAGTTTTGGACGCGTTTGTAAACAATTGGAGAAGAATGGACGAAAAGAGCAATAATTTGGCGAAATCGACGAGTAAGTTGAGTTTTTGAAGTGAGTATCAAGAGCCAAACATTTGAGGATGAGGAAGAAGGGAAAATCAATAAGTTTAAGGTGTTTTGGAGTGACAACAAAGAGTTTAATCAATGGATCAAACACCGGAAAGCCAAAGAACCAAATTGGGAAACTACCTACCGAAGCATGTGGAGAAATTAGAGTACAACTTTTGATATTAAAATCTCCACAAGGAAAATGATATACCATTGGAAAGATAATTGAATTACGAGTCCAACACTTTTTACGGATCTCAATTTGGAGTTTTCTACAAGAAGTTATGGCCATTTGAAAATCAGCCGTCGGGAAAAATAAGCTGGGCGATCGCCCAGGCTTATATCTGGGCGAGCGCCCAACACTTGAATCAACAAGCAGAGACCAAAAAAACCTCCTGGGCGAACGCCCGGGAATAGCCTGGGCGTTCGCCCAGGCCAAATCCGGCTGCGGATTTTTCGTTTTATTTTCTTTCCTTTTTTGAGTCACAATTCAACTTGGAAACGTTTTGAACGAGTTTTTAAGTCTTCTTGGGATATTTTGTAGGACAATATGAGTAGTATAAATATGAGATACATTCTCATAACACGGGTTGGATTTTTTGGAGAGCAAATCAAGAGAAGACGGAAGAGAAGACGGAAGAGATCAAGAGAACAAGACTCCTCGACTATCAAGACCTCTTCAAAGATTTCTTCTCCTTGAATCCATGCCTGGTTTTATCATTTATTGTTTTCTTAGTTTAATCATGTTCTTCTAGTTTTCTTTATCCAAGGTAGACGATGAAACCTTGTTTTAATTCAGTGATTATTCCGTTATTCGTTTAATTCCTTCTCAAGAGCTTTAACGTTCATGGCTTGTTCTTAATTAGATTAATTGAATATGATTTTCTTTCATCTTAAATATCATGTATTTTTGATAGTTAGATGTTGATTGAATTAATCCATGCTTGGTGATACAATATGATCTATTAATTGCTTTTGATTTTTCGTCATCTTCTATTCGAATTGGGATACATAGAATGCTTAGAACTTCTTTGATTCTTTGTTGTCTTTCAATTGAGCTTGATACGAAAAACGCTTAAGTAGTTTATGTTTGAAGCATAAGGGGAGCCTATATTTGATCTTCTTCTTCTTCTTCTGGACTTAATTGATAAATCTTTAGGGACGACAATAGATTGATTTTGGGTTGTCGTATGTGTTTTTTTTCTTGGGGATTAATGAATGATTGGATAATTGCTAAATTAGACAATGGTGGATTCTGAAACCTTGGTGTTTTACACAACTTGAATTCTCAATTCATTTATTAGCTTAATCTTTCGGTTAACTATTTCTTTCAACAAAACTTTTGAACTCAACTAGCCTAGAACAACATTTAATTCGGATTAAATTACACCTTCCTCATAGCAGTCTCTGTGGGATCGACCTCGTTTTTACTTATCTATATTCCAATAGATTCGTACACTTGCGAGTTAATTAAAATTTGACATCAAGTTTTTGGATATTTTTCTCGGTTTGTCTTTCTAGTTCTTGCTTGAATTCTTCGAACTTTTTATAGGCTTCATGCTTGAATTGCATCAAGTAGATAAAACCATATCTAGGATGGTTATCTGTAAACGTGATGAAGTAAGAAATGCCACCTCTAGCATATGTAGACATTGGTCCACATACATTAATATGTATAAGTCCCAAAATATCTGCAGCTCTGACTCCTTTTTCTAGAAAATGGGGTCTTGGTCATTTTTCCCATCAGGCATGACTCACATTTATCAAATGATTCATAATCATTTGAATCCAAGTATCCATCTTTATGTAACTTGGTGATGCATTTTTCATTTATATGACCGAGTCTGAAATGCCAAATATATGAGTTGTTAATTTTATTGTCTTTATACCTTTTGTTGTCTATACTCATTATAGGACATTCCAAGTCTAGAATATAGATGCCATTAAAAAATTCCCACATCCATAAAACATATCATCAAGATAAAAAAAACAACGTTTATCCTTAATCTAATGAAAAACCCATCCATGTCCAAACATGAAATGAAAATGATGTTCATAGTAATAGTAGGAATATAATAGCAGTATTTTAATTCTAAAATAAGACCCGAAGGCAACGGTAAAAAGTATGTCCCTACAGCTAAGGAAACAACTCTTGCTCCATTCCCAACGCGTAGGTCTACTTTTCTCTTTTGCAGTAATCTACTATTTTTTAGCCCTTGCATATTTGTGCAAATATGAGATCCACATCTGTTATCTAACACCCAAGAAAATGAAGGAGTAGACAAATTTATTTCAATGAAAAAGATACCTGAAGTATAAGCCTCAGTAGACTTCTTTCCCTTCAAGGTGGCGAGGTATGCCTTGCAGTTCTTCTTCCAATGTCCTTTGTTTCTACTGTGAAAACATAGATCACCAAACTTGGATTTTTCATTGTCTGCTTTGACTATTTTTCCAGTGGATTTGACCTTCTTGGATCTTTTCTGAAAGGTCATTTTTTATTTTCTCTTAGTGCTCTTAGAGGTGTCAATGGCCAAAATTTGCACATTCTATTTGTTTATATTGGACTCAACAGTTTTTAGCATATTCAGCAACTCAGACAGCGTACATTAAATCTTATTCATATTGAAGTTCATAATGAACTATGAAAAGCTATCAGGAAGGGACTGTAGATTCAAATCAATAATCTGCTCGTGGTCCATGGAAAAACCCAATTGGTTTACTTTTTCAATATAAACAATCATCTTCAGCACATGAGCACTAACTGAAGATCCTTTTGTCATCATACATCTGTATAACTTTTTGGATGTCTCATACTGTTTAGTGCGTGATTGTTCGTCATATAACTCATTGAGATGAATTATAATGGTATAAACACCCATACCCTCGTGCTACCTTCGTAACTCAGGTGACATAACTGCAAGCATTGTTCTAAAAAGCTCGCATAGGCGGCGCCTAAGTTTGAAACTCACCCTCAACTCCTAGCCATGCGTCCCGCTTCGCCCTTGTCTTGTCATCGCTTAAGTCTCACTTAGGCCCAAAAAGCTTGAAGCTTGGCCTTTCACGCATAACCACGCTTTACGTTTTTTAGAACACTGGCCGCAAGCATCACACATGTTGTAGTATTATTGTCATCGCTGTGTTTATTGTAAGTCTGCACTTCATTCGGCATAGCTTCTTTAGTAAGAGCTTCTGACATTGGCTGCTCAATGACATATCTAATTTTTCAAGCTTAAGAACAATTCTTAGATTGCGGACCAATCTAGAAAATTTGGCCCTGTAAATTTGTTGGCATCCAATGTGTCTATCAAACTCATGTGGTTACTCATTGTTCAATATTCAAATAACAAGATAGAAAATTAATTAAATATAGAAAATTAATTTAATTATGGTCTTATATTAAATTAATTATAATCCCATTGTTTAAATTGAATTAATGACCATCAATCATTAATCAATAGAACCAGTTTGATTCCAGTTGGCTAGAATCTCTTTTATTTTATTAGAACTTTGAGCGACTTAACAATCCATAATAAAACATTCAGGTAGATACTCTATTAATCACATCTCTATGTGATTTCTAGATAATCAAGTAGACAACTTATTGCTGCACACATCTTATGTGTTTTACTTGATTGTGCCCCTAAAATTTTATTTCCTTGAGCGACCCAAAAAAAAATTCTAGCTATATTTGACCAATTGTTCAGAAACATCGAATGTTTCATAGTGATAAACATATCTATGAGCGACTCAACAAACTGACATCGATAATAGACTCTAATTTTTCATTATAATAATAGAAGGCACTTGTATTAATCATTTAATACGAATTTAATATTTGATAAATAGGTATATTAACTAATATCTAATTGTAGATGATTATGGACTTTATCTATCATACATAATAATAATTGTAGACAATTATGGACTTTATCTATTTAGTCTTCCTAAGAAAAAAAAAAAGACTTGTTGGTCAATTCCTATGGAATGTTGCATTCAAACATCGAATGCTAAATACAATTATCTCCATCTCATACTGCAACATATATCTTATATTAATTACTTCCTTATGACCCAATTATAACTTGAATCCTATACTAGTTGGCACATAGGCCCAGATAAATGGACACGCAGGTTCATAATAAATAAAGTGCTCGAAAACCCAATTAAATAAATAAGAGACTCGCGAACTATTTAATTAAATAATAGGCTCGCATGCCCAACCAACAGTCAACATGAATAATTAACCATACAATCACATGGGCCGAGTCCATAATCATCCACTAAACCTCCATTTTAGTATCTAATATTAAAAAATATATTAATGTCTAAATTTGCAGCTTTGACTGTGTGAGTCTAAATATTTTAGACATTTTGGAATAGATTAGACGGAATTAAATAATTAATCTAATTAATTAATTAATATCCAAGAATAAAATTAATTGATTAATTTGATTAATCAATTAATTTTATTCATAAAGGGAATTTTTCAAATTTGATTTTATTTACCAATTTAAAGTCATATCCTAAATTGATGATAAAATTTGTATATGGTCAAAATTATAATTTTGTAAAGTAAAGTTAAAATTTAATCCGGTTAAAAAATTCAAAATATGGTTTAAAAAATTTTAGTCAATAATGAATATTGACCAATATTAAAAATTAATAATTACAAGTTTTCCAAAAATTTAAAATTACATTTGATTCCTGTTTTTATTTTCTTTTAAAGTTTGAGGATTTAATGTACAATTTCTAAAATTGCACAGTCATTCCCTTAAAATTTGAAAATAGTGGGTCCTTTAATGCAATTTCTAAAATTGCACAGAAAGCCCCTCTGTAATTTTAAAACAGTGAGTCATTCATATGCAATTTCAAAAATTACATAGAAAGCCCTTTTAAAACTTTTGCAATTAGGAGACTTCCCATTCAATTTTGAAAATTGCAAGGGCCCATGTCCCCAATCAACAAAAAATGCAAGACCCCTTTAGGGTTTCTACAAGGCGGTGTCGGCAACAGATCTAATGGCGATGGTCGCGTCAGTGTCTAACACCGGTGGCCACCGTCGTTTAGCGTCAGAAAGCCGCTGTTTGAAATGGCCCGACGCCGTTGCTACTTCTAGTAGCGGCGCGTGATGTTTGCTGCCGCCTGTCGAATACAATCCATCGACGACAATAGCTTCCAAAGCCCTGCTGCCAATTACTGATCCGGTTTCTGGCTTGCTTGACCCATTACGATCAAATACAAAATTCAATTTCAGATTTCTTTTTCAAAAGTTCACCATTTTTATTTTAAACTGTCAAAACTCAAATCAAATTAATACACCAATAATAATTGTTGTTCTATTCATCAAAGAAGTCTAACAAATTCTAACAAGTAATAAGATAGACTCTGATACCATTGTAAGGAATTGACGTATACGTACACATCAGAAATTAAATATGCAATTCCTATAAGTTAGATAAACTTGGTACTTAGATAGAATTTGTGATAGAAATTTACCTCGATGAACATCATGGAATCTGATTATCTGATTAGCTGAAAGTACAATCTTCAATATCACAGCTGTCCAATTATTTAGCCTTCAATAGTAATATACACAACAATAACAGATCTGAACTTTCACGATCAAGAACAGATGAAAGCGAAACTTTGAGAATAATTGTATTGAATTATGTCTGTATTGTGCTAGTAAGTAAGGAATACAGATTCACTTGATTCTCTTTTTCTCATAAACTGTTGTGACCCTAGTATTTATAAGCGGCACTAACCATAGTTTTAGTCCTACTAGAAACTTTGTTAGCTCACAATTAACAGACCCAATTAATTTATCTAATTAATTAATTTGGTACAATAAATAATTAAGTCCGACCTAACTAATTAGACATTGAACATTAATTCTTACATATCATGATGGTGATAGTAGCCACTAGTGGTATCTGTGGGGGTGTGAAAGATTACTAATTGATTTTTTTTCTTCTCTTATTTTATTTATTTCATAGTAAGTAGTCATTTCAATAGAAGTTGATGTTTTGGAAATCTGCTTAACGGTGTTTGTATATGAAAACCATCCCTGCTACCATTTACACTTGAAAGTGTATCATCTAAATTTTTATTTTGATCTTTCAATTTAATGCTATCATATAAGATTGAATGGGAGAGGGTGCATGGAGAAGAAGTTGTCACACCTGTGTATTGTCTCTGTAGAAGATGAAGATTTTTATCTCACGATAATAACAATTAATCCAAATTCATTTTCAGTTATTAATGTTTTGATATTGAATATACTATGTATAATTTTGATGTGGAGGACACTGCAACTTAGACCATAAGTTGGGGATGAATGACTCAATTTTTCCGTGTAAGAATATGACCTCATAATTACAAGGGTAAATAGCACTAAAGGTCCCGAACATTTGAACATTGTAATGATGGGGTCCTGAATCTTTGTTTACTAGCAGCCGGAGTCCCGAACCTATGAAACGTTAGCGCCTGATGTCCTTTTTTGACAGAAACTGTCAGTTTGACCGTTAAATGGTCAAAATTTTGTTAAATAGACCATTTTACCCTTAAATTGAATGATAAAAAAAATAAAAAATAAAAAAAATTACAAATAAACCCCAACAAAAAAAATTGCATCCAAACCCCAACTAAACCCCAACCCCAAACAACGCAGGCAAAAGAATTATCGCTAGAGAAAGATAAGTCCTTGTCGATGGAAAGAGGAGTCCTTGTCGGCGGCGTCTAAAGGAGCATTTCCGCTGTCAAAGTCTGAATGTAACATACATTTCTCTTCCTTATCCCCAAACCTCTCAAATCATAATGCAATCATTCCCCTTCAATTAATACAAGGGTTTTAGGATTTGCTCAATAGACGAGCCAATTTCAAAGCTCAATAGCTACTACCCGACCATTTTCCTACAAGAACCAAACCTGTAATGGAACCCTTTATTACATTCTAAAATCCCTAAAATTCAACACCTCCACCATCCGTTTATCCATTTCAAGATTCAGAAAACCTCCAATCAACTTCATTTCAAACTTTTCTCTATCAATTGCAGCAAGAATAATACTAGTACAATTGATCACGATACTACTAGAAATAAGGAAATGTTCATTGATATGAAAAATAAAGGAAACTAATAGAGATTGTTTCAAAAAACATAATAAAAGCCCTTAAGGCTTTGAAAAAACCGGCAGCGGCGGCTATTCTTGTGGGGTTTTTAATGATGTGTGATCCATATTCTGCGTTGGCAGCCTCGGGCGGAAGGGTGGGTGGAAGTTCATTCTCGTCGCGGTCATCATTGTCGTCATCAAGGAGTTACATTGTGCCAAGAATGGGGGTGGGGGCTGGTTTCACATATCATGATTATGATGAGGTTTAGTTGGGGTTTGGATGCAATTTTTTTTGTTGGCTGGGGTTTATTTGCATTTTTTTTATTTGTTTATCATTTAGTTTAAGGGTAAAATTGTCTATTTAACAAAATTTTGACAAATTAACAGTCAAACTGACAGTTTTTGTCAAAAAAGGACCTTAGGCGCTAATATTTCAAAGGTTCAGAACTCCGGTTGCTAGTAAACGAAAGTTCGGACCCTATCGTTATAACGTTCAAAGGTTCGAGACCCCTAGTGCTATTTACCCTAATTACAATGATAGTAGCTGGTAATCCTACCAAACAACTACTGGTGAGAGAATTTTTTGACCTTTTTATTTTATTTTAACATCTTGAGATATTACAAACTTTTACTGTTTTGGCAATCTTTAACGGATTTTTTGGAACGAAAATTGTTATTGGAGATCAGATGTTCTAATTAATAGAAGATTGAGAATAAAAATATGAAAAAAAAAGTTGAGAATAAAATGCAACAATTAGCATAGTTTGAAGACATTCTTTGTAATTAAAATATGATGCAACAAACGGAAAAAGTAGTGTGTATATAATTACTATTGTGTAAGAGTAATTATATTCACACACAATTTTTTATTTACTACACTATATTGTTATTTCAATGAAGGTCTTCAAAATTTGTTTATTGTCACACATGTCTCTAATTTTGTTCATTGCATTTTTATTTTTAACATTTAATTAATTAGCACATTTTACCACTGATAAAGATTTATGTCCAAGTATTCTGTTAGCATACTTTGAAATGAGAAGCAAATGTTTTGTTGAATTTTTTTTCTTATTTAAAAATAATATATGCAAATAAGTTTTTTTATATTCTCATAACGGAAATTGTCATTAGAAATAATATATTCTAATTAATAGAAGGCTAAAAATAACAATACAATAAAAAAAATTGGGGCACGAGTGCAATAGTAAGAAAAAAGTTAAGACAATTATTGCAATTAAACAGTTGTGCAGCAAAGAAAAAAAAAGTTAATGTTGTCCTCTTATAGTATTTTGTGTCACACTTACGTGTCATAATTAATTTAATTGGATAAGACGAGTGAAGTTATCAGTCGCTTCCTTAGATGGTGGAGGCACACGCGGCTGGTAACCTGAAAAAGAAGTGGCAGGGCTCTTCTCCCCCATTCCCACTCCGGCGTAAGAATTAATAAGAGAAATATATGATGGAAAATTGGGCAGAATGTATTTAACCAAAGAATTTTCGGAGAGGTACCTAGAATGGTATAAGCTGCTATTTATAGGTAATTTTTTCATGTCTACATGGCATGCGTACCAGCTTATCAGGGGGACACGTGCCCTTATCTCGAAAGAGATGGAGTGAGTGGACGAGTGTATCTTTCTGTTGTAACCGCCGGATATCACGCACGTGGACATTCTTCGGGTATCATAACTAATTTTCAAATTGAACAGCTGGACCCGAGTAGGAAGGTTTCAACTTTCTGGCTCTTCAGCTTGGGCCCTCTACATTAGAGTCCAGGCTGGACTCTCTATCCTGGACTCTTGGGTGGGCTCTCTGCATTGGGCTCTACGTTAGAGCCCAGGCTATCATCATAAGCCTCCCTACTCATTAGTGATTGTTATCGTTAATGAGTATAAATAAGCATTTTAACTTTTTTTTTTTTCAAACAGTGTTCGTTCGACCAACAGTGGTCGACCACTGTGAGAAATTAAGTAGGAGGTGGGCATTTATATTGAATGTCTAAGCACATGCAAGTTGGTGAAATCTGGAAGAGTATGCAATATAATATTATTGTTTACAATGATTTGATTGGATAAGAGAAATCAGTTTCCACGTGCATTTTTTCAATCTTCCATTTTTTCTTGAAAATTTGATACTTACATTGCCCTCATTTCCTTTAAAATTTGAAATTTGTAAATTTTCACTTTCCGCTCTTTCTTAGTCTATATAAAGGAGAGCACTTCATTCTCTTGTTGGTTCATTTTCACATTCTTATAAGCAAAAGTCCATAATCCTCCTCTCTCTAAGAAAACTTTGAAACTTTCGCGATCATCTGGTCGTCTTTTATACCCATCGACCGACCGACCGCTCACCGTCCAAGGCGGTTGACAGTCCAAGGTGGTCGACCGAGCATAGTGGTAGACCAAGTCGCGTGGTAGACCGCAGCTAGTCTACACAGAAGACCGGCCATGGTGAGAATTTTGCTTGTGTCCAAACAAATTTTCTTTCTTACTTGGCCCAATCTCCTTCAAGGTTTTGAAATTTTGAACGTCTTTTTATTCATGAATTGCAGCTCACTTACTGAAGGGCACTTCGACTAAGCGCTTTGTTTTGTCAACCGGCTGTGGGGTAGTCAAGAAGGTCCAAGCCCTTTGTTGACTTCTATTTTTTTATAGTCCGATAGACTTTGTTTTCTATAAGTAACCTCCAATTTGTCTATTTCCATGCCTAGGATAGTACTTTCCTATGATAATGAATCTTCATTTGATTCTACTAGTGAGAGCCATAGTGGCTCAAGTAGCCAGTCGATCGATCGCAGTAGCTCCACAAAATTAATCGATCGACGGACTTCTCGGTCATCGATCGATTTCCGAACAAGAGAAAGTCGACTGGTCTTGGAGGTCACCCAACAGTCGAACGATTTCTTGGAGCTGAGTGATCGTTCGGCTGGCGCTATACGAGTCGGAGGTAGAATGCCACCCATTAGATCATCTTCTGCCAATATTCAAATTGGCAGGTCACCTTCTGGTCACATAGTACCTCTTAATATTCCCAAAGGTTATAGCGTGTACAACTCTGAAACCAAATTGGATAGGTTGTTAGTAAAATTTAAGATTTTTGATGACCACATATATAGAGCCCCGCACCCCACAGAAAGGCTTCCTGGGTCGAATCCCTTCGAGGTTGCCATTTACAAAGATAGTATGGATGGAGGGCTTAGGTTTCCAATACATCCCTTTTTTGTTGCCATATTTCGTGAGTTCCACTTAACTCCCAGCCAGGTGGCCCCAAATGCTTGGAAGTTAGCCCTCTACTTTCTATACATATGCCTCCTTCATGATATCGATCCTTCCATTGACCTTTTTAGGTGTATCTTTGAAATGCACCGCTTAGCGTCCTGTAACAGTTACATATACTTTTCCACTCGGGTCCCTTTCCACGTGCCTCATTATAGGAATTCAAACAGTGGGTGGAAGAACCGTTTTTTCTTCGTCAGGCCTGTCTCTGGTAGTTTCTCCTTCGATACTTTTTGGAAACATCCTCAAATTCGACTATTCAATAGCCAGTATACATCACACCTTACCTCCAAAAACAAATTGACCAGCTTATCATCTTTTGATTCATACTCCCCTGTTATTTGTCCCACAACCAATTGTGAATCACTATATACTTCCACCGAAGCCAACCCCAGCCTAACTGCAATGCTTAGCCCAGTGATTACAGCCTCATACTCTGCGTCGTTGTTGGTTGAAGGGAATCCAAAACGTAGAGAGTACTCTAGTTCTTCTAAGTCTGTGCTTATCATAATAACGCTTGCCCTAGAACTTTCATTGTTAGACGACCCATCCACATATATTTTCCATTATGTCATCGGTTCTTCCCTCTCTCTTGACATTGGAGAGGCGGTGAGTTCTATGATAAAATCTGCTAATGCTTGGGCTTTTATGGCTGTCATTGGTTTGAACTCTATGTTGAATTCAGTGAGTTCCATTGGCCATTTCAATAACCTTCCAGAGGTTTCTAGTCGATGGATAATTTTCTTCAGAGGTTGATCGGTCATGACTTGTACTGTATGAGTCTAAAATAGGGCCTCAATTTTCTGACTATTACTATTAATTCCAATACCAACTGCTCGGTTAAGCTATACCATGTCTCATTGTCTCTGCTCCCCTCAGAACTTGACTGACATAGTATATTGGCTTCTGAACTTTCCCAAGGTCTTTTACTAGCATAGCGCTGACAACACGTTCTGAAACTACTAGGTACAAACTAAGTATGTCTTCTAGATTGGGACAAGTTAACACTAGGGGTTGCTGTAATGATTGTTTAAGCATTTCGAGTAACTCCTCGCATTCTCTAGTGCATTGGAAGTTGGTTGAGCCCTGCTCATAAATCGATTGAGGGCTGCTATTTGACCAGTCATTCTTTCCACCTCTTTTCTGGTAATAGGACTCTTCATATCGAGAATTGCTTTGATCTTGTCTGGGTTGGCTTCAATTCCCCTCTAAGTGATCATGAATCCCAGGAATTTCTCTCATGCCGCCCCAAACACACATTTTTCGGGATTTAGCTTCAGCTTGTTCTGCCTTGAAACGTCAAATACATTTTGTAGATCGGTCACGTGATCTACCGATCGAGCGCTTTTGACTACCATGTCATAGACATAGGCTCCAATTGTTTTCCCGGTGAGTCCTCCGAATACCTTGTTTACCATTCTCTGATATGTGGCCCCCGTATTTTTCAAGCCAAAAGGCATGGCTGTATAATAGTATGTCCCAAAATCAGTTATGAATGAAGTTTTTTCTTGGTCAGATTCGGCCATAGAAATTTGATTATATCCAGAAAAAGCGTCTAAAAAGCTTAGCCTTTCATGGCCAGATGTAGCATCTACCAAGTGATCTATCCTTGGCAGCGGGTAGGAATATTTTGGGCATGCCTTATTCAGACCGGTGTAATCCACACACATACGCCATTTATCGTTGGACTTCTTCACCAAAACAACGTTGGCTAGCCATTCTGGGTATTGTACTTCTCTAATGAAACCTGTCTCGAGCAGTTTCTGTACCTCATGTTTTATTGCGTTCTGTCTTTCTGGGGCAAATTTCTTCTTTTCCTGTTTTACAGGTTTTGATCCCGGTAAGACTCCCAAGCGATGTTGTGATATGGTAGGGCTGATCCCTAGGATGTCATTTGGAGTCCACGCGAATACATCCAAATTATCACATAGGCAAGCTATCATCTTTTCCTTCTCTTCAGCTGGTAGCTCTCCACCAATTACCAACATTTTTCCATCTGTTACCTCAATATTTTTTGTTGTGTTGAGAGGTTCAATTCTTCCATTCAAGGGTTCGATGTCGAGCATCATTACGGGCTCGTCTATTCGAACCTGTATGCTGTCTACGTAGCATCTTCTGGATATATGTTGATCTCCCCTCACACATCCTACACCTCGACTTGTTGGAAACTTCATAGACTGGTGATAAGTTGATACCACAGCCCTGGCAGCATTTAGGAGAGGTCTGCCGTATATAGCGTTGTAAGCTACGGGAGTTCTTACCACCAAAAATTTTTTCACGATTGTAACGCTGGCTGGGTAGGTTCCCAAGGTGACTGGTAGCTCTATGGTCTCTTTAGGATTTACCGTGGCTCCTCCAAAGCCCTGCAAAAGAGTAGTAACCGGCCGTAACTTTTCAAGTGGTGCCTTCAAGCCTAGCAATGCATCCCAAGTTAGGACATCTGCTGCGCTACCATTTTCTATCAATACTCTTTTTACATCGAAATCGGCGATATCACGTGTGATCACTAAGGCGTCATCGTGGGGGTATACCAACCCTATTAGATCTTTTTCACCAAATATTATGTCTTGACTGAATCTAGTTTTCTTTTGATTGGAGCCTACCCCACTCGAGTGAGAATAGTTTTTTACGTCTGAGTTCGAGTCTCCTCATGTGGCTAGCCCTACTGAGATGACATTTATGACTCCCGCCTGAGGGGGTGGGTTCATTGGCAACTCTATAGTCGTTTCTTTCCCATGGTCATTTTTCATATATCTAGCTAAGAAGCCTCTTTTCAACAACCGCTCGAGCTCCTCTTTCAGATGAAAGCAATTTTCAGTATCATGTCCGTGGTATATATGAAAGTGGCAATACATTATCTTATCTCTCTTACTTGGCGGTGCCGTCATCCTCTGAGGCCATTCAAGTTCTCTCAGGTCGCGAATTTCCATTAACACATTGGCTTGAGAGGTACTAAAAGGAGTGAAAACTTTAGTACCTTTATACTGTGGTCGGGGAGGCCACTTATTAGACTGGGATTGGTCGCGAGGCCCGACTTTCTTCTTTCCTCTATCATCTCTCACGCACTGGTTGTCATGAGACTTTCGCTTGTTGGTCTCGGGCTCTCTTCCTTCATTCAGAGTCTTAGTCACTCTCTCTGCCTCTTCAGCATCTACATATTTGTCCCCATTTCTCAACAACTCCTGCATCGACTCCGGTGAATTTTTTGAGAGAGACATCTTAAAGGATCAATTTCGGGTTCCATTCATTATGGCGGTCACTACAACTGACATCTGAAGGTCTTTGATCCCTAAAGTGGCTCTGCTGAAACGGGCGAAATAATGAGCCACTTTGGGGTGACATCTTAATGAGCCACTTTGAGGCACTCGGTCTTGCCATAGCTTTTTGTTGCAAAAATGATGAGAGGTTTCCCACAGACGGCACCAATGAAGTTATCAGTCTCTTCTTTAGATGGTGGAGGAGCACACGGCTAGTAACCTGAAAAAGAAGTGGCGGGGTTCTTCTCTCCCGTTCCCACTCCGTCGTAAGAATCAATAGGAGAAATATATGATGGGAAATTGCGCAGAATGTATTTAACCAAAGAATTTTCGGAGAGGTGCCTGGAATGGTATAAGCTACTATTTATAGGTAATTTCTTCATGTCTACGTGGCATGCGTCCCAGCTTATCAGGAGGACACGTGCCCTTATCTCGGAAGAGGTGGAGTGAGTGGACGAGTGTATCTTTCTGTTGTAACCGCCGGATATCACGCACGTGGACAGGCTTTGAGTATCATAACTAATTTTCAAATTGAACAGCTGGCCCCGAGTAGGAATGTTTCAACTTTCTGGCTCTTCAGCTTGGACCCTCTACATTAGATTCCAGGCTGGACTCTCTATCCTGGACTCTTGGGTGGGCTCTACGTTAGAGCTCAAGCTATCATCAATGAGTAATCAGTTTTGTCGATCTCTTCTTAAATCAGATCTCATCAAATTATACATATCAGTTTGTGTTTGATTCAATTTATCAGTTTATAATGATTTACTAATTAAAATGAACCATCGGAGCACTAAACAGAAAATTGAAAATGCAAATAAATAATGTTTAAGAAATTTGGTGCAAATGGTCCCTAATTTTTGCCTTCAATGCGAAATAGTTTTTAACATTTATTTTTTTAGCACAAACATCTTTAATATTTTGGTTCGCAATTGGTCTTTATTTGATAAAAAAATAAATATGTTCTTAGTTTTAATTAGAAAAAAAATTACAATTGAATTCTTAATATTTACAAAAGATACAAATGCGTCCGGTACATTTATTAAATAATATTTAATTTAGCATGTTAAATATATCATTATTGTCGTGTCAATTAAATTTTTTTATAAGAGAAATATGTAAAATTATAATGCTTTAAGTATATGAATTTTCTATGCAATGTAAAAAACTTGAATAAAAATTAAGTTAACTAAGTAAAAAAATGAAGCATATAACTTTATCTCATTGAACTAATCTTATTATATTTTTTTAATATAAAAATACTAATAAAAATTAGTTTACACATTATATGGTCTTTATTTTTAAATGATTTTAAAACGATAAATTAAAATATGAAGAATACAATTGGAGCTATAATATTTGTAGTTAATAAACGAATAGATCAATTAAATAAAAATATTTGAACATTAAGTTTGTGAAAAAGTTATTTTTCTTTTCATGTTGAAATGATAAAATAAAATTTCAAATTTTAAATAATGTAATTACTTAATAATAAACATAATAATTTTATTCAACATGTTTGTTAATAATTATGGGCTTAAATTTTAGTTATTTTATATTAGTTCGTAAAATATACCAAATAATTTTGTATATTATCAAGGGTTAATTACACTAATGGTCCCTATTCTTTCAGGTTTGTAACGATTTCATCCCCATTCTTTTTTTAGCAGATATCATCCACATTCTTCAATTTATTATCACAGAGGGTCCCCAAATCACTATTTTTTACTATTCTGACAATTTTACCCCTTGACTTAAATAAATTAAAATAATAGGAAAAAAAAATACAATAAAAACATTGCAATTGGACCCTTAACCTTTTCAAAAGTACAAATAAATCCTAACAATTTTATTATATTCAAATTAATGTTCTTCCCCAACTAAAATAAAATGGAAGAACACTTATATCCTTAGCATCTTTTTCTCCCGTTTTCTCCACTGCCAAGTTCTCTGTAGTATCCAAGTTTATGATAATTCCTTGTCTGAGCAAGCTACAGGCATAACTGCAGAGTTTTTACAGTCAGAAATCTTTGGAATACTAATGTCACCTCAAATTTTTTTTACAACAAATGGTACCAATATATATACCCAATATTAATGGCAATTTCACCTCCAGTCAAAACCCATATTTTTATTCCTGCTTGTGCAAGCTTGTCAATGCATTCAGGACCTGCCAGGAACAAGAATTGAAAAAGAAATTCAGTATTCATCTCACCATTTCTACAAACTAGCTTATGACTTATATACACGAATGTCTTAAAACCCACCCCTGTTGGAGCTTATCTTCAACGGCTGTTGCACCGAGAAAATTCAAATCTTATTCTATTTTTTCCATCACTTCATCAATCATCGCCTCACAATCTACGCTAACTAAGTTCTTAGCCTCTGAAAATTTTTCGTTGAACTTCATATATGCCTATGGGGTGGGGGTGGGGGTGGGGGTGGGGGTGGGGGTGGGGGTCTTTTTAGTTGGAAAAGAATATGAACACTTACATGGTGGTGTATGTATATGTGGGGTGGGGTGGGGTGGGGTGGGGTGGTTTCTTAGAGTTGGGAAACAACACTAATTTGAATAAAATAAAATTTTTTAAGATTTATTTTTACTTCTGAAAAGATTAATGGTCCAATTGCAATATTTTCATTATATTTTTTTTCCTATTATTTTAATTTATTTAAGTCAAATGGTAAAATTGTCATAGAATTGTCAGAATAGTGAAAAATAGTGATTTTGGGACCCTCTGTGAGAATAAATAGAAGAATGATGATGATATTTGCTAAAAAAAAGAATGGGGATGAAATCGTTACAAACTTAAAAGAATGGGGACCATTAATGTAATTAACCCTATTATCAATTTAGTCAATAAAGTATTAATTAAAAAAAAAAGGGCTCATTAGTTTCCTTTAATGTTTTTATAAAAAATAAAAATATCGAACCTATTTGTATTTTTTGTAAAGGTTAGCAACCTAACTGCAATTTTTTCTTATTAAATTTAAAGATATGTTTGTCTTTTTCATCAAATAAAGACTAATTTCGCACCAAATCATAGAGATTAAAAACTTTTGTGGAAAAAAATATATGTTAAAGGATTATGATTTCGTGAAACTAAATATAACTGGACATCTTTTAACAAAAAGAAATTAAGATTTCGTTCACCATTACTATTCATTTCTGTTCAATATAACTTAGTAGTTGTTTTCATTAGATTCCAAAAGTGAACGCAAACAGCATAAGAGGGATCAATGGCTGAGCTAGGACCCAAAACAAGTGAGACACGATTTAACTATGGATTTTTTTTTTTTTCAAACAATATAAAATATGATAATATCATTATAATTTTTTACAATTTTACCAGCGTGTTTTGCTTTAAATGTCGTATAATGAATTTATTATCAATTTCATCAAATATATTTATTTAAATATCAATAACTCAATATAATGACCTCGAACAATTAATGAATAACAATAATATTGACAATCTTTTAATTTTTTAAATTTGAGTTTTTAGTCTATGAGTAAGATAGATAAGAAAGTTGTGCAATATCAATTTCTCCACCATTTAATTAATTGCTCTCACACAAATTAAACATACCTACAATAATTATACCATTTAAACAAATTAATACACAACAATTTATGTATACCCGAGTTATCAATAACACCAAATTAAAAATCATATACAGTGATACTATTACACCAAACAAAGTAAAAATTAACAACATTACCATAAAGGTTTGAACTAAGAATTTGTGGTAGGGTGAGGTGGACGTAGGGATGGCAATAAGCCAACCAGCTGGCTCGGCCCTTATAAAGACGGACCTAGTCAACTCGTCTCCAAGAGGTGAGCCTAGTCAAGTCCATAGGCCTTATGGGCTGAGTCGGCCTGGCCCCGGGTTCGGCTTGTTAATTTGTTTTTTTAAATGTAGTATTTTTTTAGGACTTTAAAAAATCAAAATAAAATAAGGTATAATAAATTTGCATTTAAAACGAAATAAGCTAAAATACTCATGTTGACGTCGGAACCTGCACCGTCCACGTGTCAACAGATCTTCAGTCACTCCTCTACCAACTTGTATGTTACCTGCACACTAGGACAATCGTTAGGCACCAAGATCTCCAGGAAAAAATGGTCCGACAATCGTTGGTACTCCGACGATCAAGTCAACTACCGGTATATAGAGTAATATACGGAGGGTAAAAGCAATAGGGTGTGGGAGTGACAAGTAGGCAGAGATTTAAACAGAGTCTATGGGTGGAATTCAAGCATCAAAAGAGCATGTCATGAAAATTGCGTACTAAAAAATGCATCACTTGGAATAATCGGAGGCGTTGTATTTATAGCACAAGAGATCTAATTCATCTAGGAAAACAATCAATTAGAAATCTGAATGGACTCTCTTTCGTTATGGGATAGGGATTATCAGTTGTCAATATAATCTCTCAGATTTTGGCCCTTCTTTGAGTAGATCATGTTGTCTAATCTTTTAGGGGATTGGGATTTGGTTGAGAGTCTTTATGGCAATTAAACACAACCTTTCTTTAATTACTTCTCTGGTTATCCCAAAATATCGTGCTATCTACTAGTTATAATAAATATGAAGCCCGGCGAGGCTTTATGGGTCGGCCGCGAGTGTTGAGGACATTCAAAGGGCTTCGTAATACTCTGATCCAGGGATGTTACGACGCCTAATGGGCCTCCAAGGCCTTCTGAGATTTTATGATGCCCTTGCTGGGCCTTCGAGGCCTTCGCCGACTCTATGGGACTTTTATGAATCTGGAAGGCCCTCGCTGGGCCTATAAGGCCTTAGCGAGGTATGAATTAGGCCTAGATGAGACTTTTACTCGGACTTTGCTGATGTGTAGGCCTTACCAAAATTGGGTGGTAACAATAGTCCCCCAAGTCCAAGCCTATTATTTATATCAGACGTGGGACTTTAAGAATGAGTATTAGATGAGGACGAATGCCTTTAGAAAGCAAACCTCCAATAGAAACCGTAGGATCACCTCTCCTATTATATTTCTCCATATGAGGCATTTTGAACCCTGTGGGGGAGTTCTCTAGCCTTCAACTATTTGGAGAATGAGAGGTCGTCGTCGTCAAGGTCGCACAACCGTTCTAGTCTTTCATCCGCAACCCTAGAGTCCCTTCTCTTCTCTCGGTGGTCATCACTGGGTTCGCTACGCCGTCTACTCAACTATTAAGGTCGAGCCACATATGACCCGGCCTCCAACCTGTCGAATACGCTGGCAGAGGCGACCAGCTCTTCCATTCGCGATGCACGAGGTCTCTCCTAGTTCCTGGGATCTAGTCCATTATGGATTGACGAATCATCTTGAGTCTGACAGCTTTCGATCTAGTCGGACCTCGAAGGGCTTCGCTGGGCATGACTACGCTTGGGTCCATGTTGAAGGGATTGATTCTCCAATAGTTCAAGCACCGCCTTCATCTGGGCGTTGTCCAACTTCGGGTCCAGGATGTATTGTTCAACCGTCCGTTTTTGTCGATGTCTTCTCCTTTTGCGGCTGGTTACGTCCTGGAGGTCTTGAACGCTTTCCTGCCGTAGGTCAGTGTGGTGGGATTCAACTTCTTCTTCTATGGAGTGTTCAGTTGCCATGCTCTTCCCGATAGAAAACACGTTTTTACCACAAGTTTTAGGTTGTGTAACGTTTTTCATTTCCCAAAGACGGTGCCAATCTGTTGACGTCAGAACCTGCACCGTCCACGTGTCAACAGATATCCAGTCACTCTTCTGTCAACCTGTATGTTACCTGCACACTAGGACAATCGTTAGGCACCAAGATCTCTGGAGAGAAAAGGTCCGGCGATCGTTGGTACTCCGACGATCAAGTCAACTACCGGTATATAGAGTAATATACGGAGGATGAAAGCAATGGGGTGTAGGAGGGACTAGCAAGCATAGATTTGAACAGAGTTTAGGGGTGGAATTCAAGCATCAAAAGAGCGTGTCATGAAAATTGCATACTAAAAAATGCATCTCTTGGAATAATCGGAGACGTTGTATTTAAGAGTTCTAATTGATTTAGGAAAACAATCAATTAAAATCTGATTGGACTCTCTTTTCTTATGAGATAGGGATTATCAGTTGTCAATACAATCTACCAGATTATGGGTCGACCGCGAGTGTCGAGGACGTTCAAAAGGCTTCGCAATACTCTGATCCAAGAATTTTACGACTCCCTTGCTGGGCCTATAAGGCCTTAGCGAGGTCTGAATTAGGCCTAGATGAGACTTTTACTAGGACTTTGCTAACGTAGAGGCCTTACCAAAATCGGGTGGTAACAACTCCTCTAAAGACTAGCCTTTATACAAGTCCGTCCGTATTTATCAAGGACCAAGCCAGCTCGACCATTGTTTCCAAATATAGGTTCGGCCCTGGCCCGGGCTCTTTCTTAGATGAGCCCGGGCCCATAATGAGCCGATTTGTTTTTGGATCAAGTGACTTGGCCCACTGGTGGCTCAGCCCATTAGCCCTTCCTTGGTGGACGTGGGTTGGAGATGGGGGTATGCATATATTGGGAATACTAGGAAAGTGAGTTTTATTGGGAAGTATTTTTTTAAAAAATATATATATTAGATTTCAGTAGGAAAAGTGACCCGCTAGCCCTCACCTCCCTTTGCCATTGAGATGGATGTAGGTCGTTAAATCATTAAAATTAAATTTTTTAGTGTCACCTTGAAACTAAGACACACGATATACAATTTCTATTCGTCAAACAAAAAATAAGGAACTAAGGTAATCATTTAAATTTTTATGGAGCATCACATAATATATGATTCAAATAAATATTTTAATATGAACAAAATTATATATAAAATGTGACGCCCAAATTTTACACGTCTGAAACGTCACTTGAAATCGTAGCATTCATGATCTTTCTAAAAATAGGCGGAAAACATAGATTAAAAATGAAAAGTTGAGAGCTTGGAAAGTTGTCAATGTATATATTAATATAATAATTAAATGCATATCAAATAACATTTAGTGCTTGTTCGGTATGAATTTTTACAAAAATATATTTTTTCTTGCTTTACGTGGGGCTCAATATTAAATAAAAAATTCTGCTAAAAACAACTTTTGTCTCCAATGACATCATCCTATATTTTTCGTAATAACATAAATGCCCTTTGTTGGAGAAAACAATTGAAGAAATTTTTTATGTCTAAGGGTTTTTTGGGAATTGAGATAAATATCATGTCACATTAATGTTGAGTGTTCACTGCCCTCAATTTGTTTATTCTGATCAGTGGCCCACCAAACAAACAAGAAATGGATTTTGGACTTGAAAAATACATGAAAGTCTTAAGTGGACGCATGATGAATGTGCATACGGAGTCACATGGTCTACTATAATAATATCATCACTACAAAATGAAACTGAATTAAGCTTTGCCATGCTTCTCAAAGGCAAAGCTGTAAAATCAAACCATATTTTGTATAAAAAAGAAGTTGACTTAGCAGGCGGATTCTGGTAGGCAAAGGTTTGAATCTAGCGATGAAGGTCGAGTCTATTAAGTTTGAGATTGATTAGATTCCAGCAAAATATATGCTACAAATAAATATATTATTGACCATGTGACAGTCAGATTTGACGCCTTCTAGAATTAAATTTTTTTTATCAACTCTTAAATAGCAAAGTGACACACGTGTTCAGATATTACAAAAGGACCAAAATGCCACAATCTTGAGAAATCTATAACTACCCCCTAAAATCATAAGGAAAGAAAACACATTACAAAACCCTAGCCAAATTCTTGTTCTTCATCTCATAGACCCTTACTGACGGCAGTTGCTCATCAAAAAGCAGATTTGCTAGAGCTCTGATGATTTGAAAAGGGTCTACGCTGGTGATTATACAAGAAGGTGGTCGAGGATTTATTGACTTCAATTTTGGAGGTCAATAAATTAGTGCCGTGTGTGAAAAATTGATAATAAAAATTACCATTGAAAAGTGAGTAAAAAAGCATACCAAAAACACCAACAAAAAAAAAGAAAAAAAAAAACAGTGACTAGAGAAGATAACCGGAGGCTGGCGAACCATCAATTTTTTGGAGGTTTTTGTGATGTTCGTGTTGAGATTTCAACCAGTAAACTACAAAAATATGAAGCTATTCAAATACAATGCACAATATAGAATAGACCTAACACATCTTCATGTAGAATCACTTCAACCAACAGATGAAGTTTAGGGCTCAGTTTTCACAAACCAATATGGAACATCGCATTTTTGCCTTCCAAGAATAAGCGCCGGTTTCTCCATATCATAAGAATAACCCCAACGATCTAACCCAAAACCACAACTACCTTCAGAAAGTCTAATATCCTAACCCCAAAAGTTATTGTTCACCTACTGTCTCACAAAACAGTCATAGATAAACCACTGTTTACTATTCACTCAACTCTCCAACTGTTAAGCCAACAACTTTACTCTTTATTCCCAAAGAAAAAGAAAGAAAGGGAGTAAACCAGAGAAGAACCAGAAAACCAGAAAAATGATGAAGTGGACAGAGTGTTTCAGAGAAGAGAGAAAAATCAAGACTCAGCCAAACTAACTGTATGAGAGTCCCAAGGCAGAGAGGTGGAGTATATCGTATCACGAATCAATTACATCCATTAGAATTAGATCCAATGGTTGATGTTGATCTGAAGAAAGCACAATCCTTTAATCATCTGATGGGGCAATCATAATATGCCACGACACTGACTTTAATCCAAAGGAAAAGGCGCATTTTTAACCCATTAAAAAACTGGGTTTGAGAGACACGTTTTATAACATTCTTCACCTTGGATCACTAACCCATACCCATATTCTTGGTTGCAGAATGCTTTCCATTTTAGATATTGTGTTTGTTGTTTCATCATTGCCCCATGCTCCTCCTCCAAGACCCTGGAAAAAATGAAGATCAACCTGTGTCAATTAACAATTTAGATAAACATGAATTGAATTTACCTACAGGGAGCACTTTGGTACCCATGTCAGCTGGATTTTCAGAAGTTTCAATTTTTAACAATGTCAATTCACCATAAGATAAGTGTTCTCTTACAAAATGATACTTCACCTCTATATGCTTTGATCTTTCATGATAGACAGGGTTTTTACGAAGCATTAAGGCACATAAATGTTTACTTCATTTTTCAGCATATCTATTTCATAGAGTAAACCTTTAAGCCATTCAGTACTAGATAGAGCCAGTAGTGACTGAAGTTGAGATTTCCATGATACATAGTTTTTACCAAGTGTAAAAAAGAATGTAGTTGTGGATTTTCTTTGATCCCTATCACCAGCAAAATTAGAATCCACAAAACTAGTTAAAGTAAATGCATTATCAGACTTGACATACACAAGGCCTTTATTTAAAGTACCAACTATATATCTTAAGAGCCATTTTAATCCAGCCCAATGAGGCTTTCCAAGGTTAGCCATAAATCTGCTAAGTAAACTTATGGCAAATGCTAAATCCTGGTGGTTATCATGGATTACATCACTGATCCTATAACATTAGCATATGGAATGTGCTCCATTTTTTTTTTCTTTCATCATGATTAGTAGGAGACTGATTAGAAGAAAGAATCATGTGACCTGCAAGGGGCACATTTAGCATATTTCATACCAAACTTATAAACTACCTTTTTCAAGTATGACTCTTGAGTTATGGTTAACCTATCTTCAAGTCTATTCCTTTTGATAATCATGCTTAGAATCTTTCTTGCACTACCTAAATATTTAATATCAAACTCAGACTTTAGGAAAACCTTCGCTTTCTCAATTTCACTCTTACTACTACTAGCTAAGAGCATATCATCTACATAAAGAATGAGCTACACAACACAATCCCTCAAACTGTTGTTAAAATAGAAGCAAACTTCATACTCACTTCTCTTGAAGCCAATTCTTATAACAAAAGAATCAAAACGTTTGTACCATTGCCTTGGAGACTGCTTAAGGTCATACAAGGACTTCCTAAGGTGACAAACATGATCAGACTTCCCTTTGGCTTCAAAGCCTAAGGGTTGGGACATGTAAATTGTTTTTTCTAGCTTACCATGAAGGAAAGCTGACTTAACATCTAATTGTTCTAATTCCAAGTTAAACTGGACAACTAGAGCAAAAACCAATCTAATAGTCTTATACTTAATAACATGAGAGAACACTTCATTGTAATCTAGCCCTTCTCTTTGAGAGAATCCTTTAGCAACAAGCCTGGCCTTAAATCTAGGAGGATCAGTGTCACTATTTCCATCTTTTAGCTTATAAAGCCACTTGCACTGAATTATCTTCTGATTTCTAGGCCTATTAACCAATTTCCAAGTTTCATTCCTAATTAAAGAATTCATTTCATCTTTCATAGCTTCTATCCATTGTCTAGACTTAGAGGACAATTCACAGCTTCCTCATAGGTCAGGGGTTCTATGCAGTCTAAAGCTTCACCTGAAACTAGAGCATATTCAACCATATTCAGAGAGTTATATTTGGGATTTGGTCTAATATGCCTTCCCTCTCGATCCCTAACTAACTGATAGTTTTGAATATCAGTTTGTTCAATTGGACCAAGTTGGTTTTCTATGGTGGGAATAGTGGGGGCACTATGGGGTTAGGGGCATCAAGACCAACAGTCTCAGTCAAATGGTCATTTGGTTGAACTTCTTCAACTCTATCCTGTCCTAACTTTTCCATAGTAATCTCAGTAACAACTTTAGTGGTTTGATTAGTCTCAGATTCATCAATATTATTATATTTAGGCATTTCTATCTTATTAAAGATGACATCCCTACTATTGATAATCTTTATTCCCATTTCTTCACTTACCCACAGCCTATAACCTTTAACCCCTATAGGGTATCCTAACATTACACATTTGGATGCCCTTGCATCCAATTTTCCTTAACTCTGGTGTGCATAAGCAGCACACCCAAAAACTTTCAAATGTGAGAGGTCAGGGGATTTACCTCTCCACATTTCTTCAAGAGTTTTGAAATTAATTGCACTAGAAGGGGATCTGTTAATCAGGTAAATAGCAGTACATGCTGCTTCACCCCAAAAACCTTTGGAAAGGCCAGAGCTGATTAACATACACCTTACCCTATCTATTATGGTTCTATTGAACCTCTCATCAAATTTTGTTCAGGAGTGTGCATAACAATCATATGCCTTTGAATTCATTTGTCTTTACAGAAAGAGTCAAACTCTTAATTACAGAATTCAAGGCCATTGTCAGTTCTTAAGGTCTTAACTTTGGTTTCTTTTTTATTCTCAACTAAATTTAACCAACTATTTAAGATTTTAAAAGCTTCATCTTTAGTTTTCAGCAAAAAAAAAAAAAATCCAAACCTTTCTACTGTGATCTTCAACCAAAGAAAGAAATTACATATTACCTCCATGAGTGGGGTGCTTTTCAGGCCCCCCACAAATCTGCATGGATGTAGGCTAAAGGCTTGTTAGAATTATGTGACTCTTTACCAAAGCTAAGCTTATGGGACTTTCCTAAGACACATGTTCACAAAATGAAAGGGTAGTTATCTGATCTTTTCCTAAAAGTTGCTGATCACTCAGAAACTTCAAGCCTTTATTTCCCATATGTCCCAACCTTTTATGCCAAAGCTCTGTTCTGTCTTCATCTACAGAAAGAAAATCAGAGCCATTTACCATAAGGGCTTCACCATGAAGATAGTAGAGACCATTTTTCTTTGATCCTTTCATTACAACCACAGATCCTTTCACTATTTTCAAGACAATGCCCTCAGACTTAAAACAATAACCTTCATCTTCTAAGACCCCTAGGGCTATAAGATTTCTTTTAAGGTTATGAACATATCTAACATTATGAATGGTTTTGACCATGCCATCATGCATTCTAATGGCAATGTCCCCAACTCCCTCAACAACCTGAGAGTTGTTATCTCCCATATACACCTTTCTTGGCTCAATATTCTTATAGTTATTGAACCAGGATTTCATAGGACTCATATGGAAAGTACAACCAGAATCAAGAATCCATTCTTTATTGTGATTGTCTTTAGACACATTCATAACATGCAGGCTATCTAATTCATTTTGAAGAGCAGCATTGTTTTAATGTTCTACAGATTGGTCTTTCTATTTTCTCTTAAAATCATAACAATCTCT
Organism: Forsythia viridissima; assembly: GCA_030279155.1. NCBI lineage: Eukaryota > Viridiplantae > Streptophyta > Magnoliopsida > Lamiales > Oleaceae > Forsythia > Forsythia viridissima. The sequence goes on along the minus strand of CM059033.1, from coordinate 60,492,450 downwards.
CTTATTATGGCCTAACTTACCACAATGATAACATTTCTTATTACTCTTATCTTTGGATTTTGACCTACCTTTAGACTTGCTTTTACCTTTCTTATAGCTGTTGCTATCCTCCATTTTCTCAAATCTTCCCCTGACAAAATGACTTTCTTCCCTAGTACCTCCCATAAACTCTTTCTTGACTTCAAGATCTCTTGACCTAAGAGCATCTATTACAATTGTTTGAGTCAAGATGTCACTAGAATACTTAATAGCATTTTTCACATCTTTATAGGAGTCAGAAAGAGAATTCAGTAACATCAAAGAAAGGTCTTCATCAGTAAAGTTTTCCCATTATGGGACACACTTTTCACAATTATACTAAAATCACTAAAATTTAATTCCAAATCCTTACTAGTGTCCATTCTGAAACTAAATAGTTTTTCAATGAAGTAGATTTTATTAGGCAACATCTAGAGCAGACCACAATTCTCTTGCAGATTTTGAATCATCAACTTGTCTAAATATGTTGTCAGATAGATGCAATATAATTGAACTATATGCAATCTCATTCATATCAGCAATTTCAAATGGATTTTTCCTTTAACTTATCGGATAATTTTCTGGGTCATCAAGAGCTTTAGATACTCTTTGTTGAACCAGAATAACTCTCATCTTCTATTTCCAAATTGAGTAATCACCATTTCCATCGAATATTGACAATTCGACCCTCGAACCCATGCTAGATTCTATAAAAAGAGTGATTGCTCTGGACTGCATTGACTGATTTTTATTTTCTTTTTCAGATCAGTTCAATGCAATGATCAGAGGATGGTTTTAAAAAAAAAACTCAAGTTACAAATATACACAGTCAAGATTCTTCTAATGAAACACAATATATATTATCAAACTAAGCATACACTAGATGATTTATATTTCAAGAATTTAAACCACAGTTCACATGTATATCACATATGACATAATTTTTCACTCGAGAATTTTTAAAACAACAAGTAAGACAAGTTTTAATTGTTTAATTATACACGAAACATGTTATTTGATAATATTGCAATTTTGATATCATATACAACATCTGTTCTTTCTTGAGATAGTATTTCTAGATCAGAATCCCTTACCAGATACTGTTTGTCACAAAACAGTAGACAAGGATCTTCAGTTTTTGTTATAATTTTTCAGAATACCAGAAATGAAGTCACCGTAGGATAATGAAATGGAGAAGAAACCAAAGATCAATTTTCAGATGTAAGGTATACACACGATCTAACGAATCTATCATCATCTTGATAGATATGTCATCGTAAACCCTAAAAATCACAGTCCAGAAACTTCAGAGAATGGCTCTGATACCAATTTTGTTGAGATTTCAACCAGTAAACTACAATAATAAGAAGCTATTTAAATACAATGCACAATATAGAATGGACCTAACACATCTTCATGTACAATCACTTCAACCAACAGATGAAGTTTAGGGCTCAGTTTTAACAAAACAATATGGAACATCGCATTCTGCCTTCCAAGAATAGGCACCAGTTTTTCCAGATCATAAGAATAACCCCAACAATCTAACCCAAAACCACAACCACCTTCAGAAAGTCTAATGTCCAAACCCAAAAGTTACTATTCACCCTACTGTTTTACAAAACAGCCCCAGATAAACCACCGTTTACTGTTCACTCAACTCTCTGGTTGTTAAGCCAACAACCTTACTCTTTATTCCCAAAGAAAAAGAAAGAAAGTGAGTAAACCAGAGAAGAACCAGAAAACCAGAAAAATGATGAAGTGGACAGAGTGTTTCAGAGAAGAGAGAAAAATCAAGACTCAGCCAAACTAACTGTATGAGTGTCCCAAGGCAGAGAGGTGGAGTATATCGTATCACGAATCAATTACATCCATTAGAATTAGATCCAATGGTTGATGTTGATCTGAAGAAAGCACAATCCTTTAATCATCCAATGGGGCAATCACAATCTGCCACGACACTGACTTTAATCCAAAGGAAAAGGTGCATTTTTAACCCTTCAAAAAACTGGGTTTGAGAGACACATTTTATAACAGTTTGTTCGGGTAAAAAGTTGTATAATAACAACAAAATGCATGGGGGGAATGAGAATCAGGCTTGAAATCAAAAGGAACCCCACTACCAACCCGAGAACAACCTTTCTTGTTTGGCTAAAGGTTTTGGCAAATATGTAGCCTCCGGCTGCTACAGGAGATGCTTTAGGCCACTACTTGTATGAAGAACTTCCAGCTGCAATCCTCTCATTTTCTCTTCTCAACGACACGCCAAAAAATTGCAGGAAAACTAGTATCGCATTTTGTTATTTGTCCAGAAATGGGTTGCATTGGGACGGAAGTTTGTGTGGTCTTAAGATCACATCCATGAGCCCCATCATTAATTTACATGTTCTCGTGTTTGGACCCATTCACTGTAGCGACCGAAAAATTTTCATGCTTTTAACTTTTAAAAAAATAAAATTTTAACTTTCGGAGTCGCTACGAACTTTCTAGACTAATATATATATTAGTCACGTTAATTATTGCACGTGCTTGCCTCTTATTTTCATATGACGAACATGAAATTTTTATTAATCACGGAGACTAATTAAATTTTTATAAATCAATTAATTTTTCTCAAGTTAATTTTGGTTTAATCGTAGAACAATCATTTAAATTTTAAACCATATTTCCGGCCCACTTTTCCGTCATTTTAATTAGCTTATTTCGGCCACTTTTCCGTCCTAATCTCTGGCCCAATTATTAACTGTAAAACCATATTAAAAGCAACCAACTTTCATCCCATAAACCATATTTTTTTTTAGCCAAAGTCGGTCACCATGTTAGCCCAAAATATAGTCAATAACCCGGCCACCTAACTACCCCAAATCCACCTCCTTGAAGCCAACTTTCAGTGAATGTTTCCCCACTTCTCCACTGCCAAACATCCCTCCTATCTCTTCCTCCACGATCTTCCAATTAACTAACTAACTCCCATGAAGTCCAAAATAAATAAATAAATAAAACTGTCCCACATCTTCTCAACTTCCCCCTCAATTTTCAACTCTTCTCCACTATCTAAATAACTGTAAAAAATAAAAAATAAAAAATAAAAAAAATAACTGTTCCAACTTTCATCCAGATTTCGACCCCAGCTGTCCCCAATATTCCTCAATTTTAAGCCAAAAAATTTACTGATTTCCCTCCATAAATCCCCCATAATCCCTCTGTTTTAGTCCTAACATAAACTCCAGTTTTTGCAAATCAATTTTGCCCCCTATTTCAACAACAAGTCCTATTCTTTTTCTCTAGTTTCGCCCCCTCCAAGTCCTCTTTTTCTCCCACTAATTCAACCGCCAAAATCATAACATCCTTACCTCATTTTGCTGTCCAGATTTTGGCCATTTAAGTCTTGAGTTTCCCTTCTTTTTGCAGTCCAAAAAATTCCAGATTTTAGTAATTTTTTGGGCCAGCTTTTCCTCATTTTTCCTTACCAATTTCGGCCAGCCAAAACATCCAATTCCCCTCACTTCAACCCAACCATAAGTCCTTTTATTTTCCCTCTTTCCAATCCCCACAAATATAGTCCAGAAGCCTCTTCTTTTCTGTAATTTTCGACCCCAGCAATTGCCTTACTTACTTGAATTTTACATCAGATTCTTCATCTATTTTCTTATACATTTCAACCTCCAGTAGTATGCATTCAATACCTTTTTTTTGCTTTATCATTTTCTCATCTTTTTCTATCCAAATACCCGACTTCAACCATGTAAAATCAACAGCCTTTTTTGTATCAATTTTGCTCCTATTTCAACACTCATTTTCAGCTAGCAAGATCATATTTTCTCTCCTATTTTCCTTCTATTTTTGTCACTCAAAGCACACTACAACACGAACTTTGTAAAAAAGGCAAGGACACAAAGTTATTATTTTGAGGAAAGTTACATACATTGTTCACATTTCAACTCAACCAAAAGACTACGAATTCACAAGGTAGTTTCTTATACTACTCATATTTCACAAATTTTTACGTTGAGAAAATGATATATAAATTATATGCCATGTTAAATGATAAAGATGGAACATTATGAGTATGATAGTGATTGAATGTAATTACTTAAGTATGCTAGTGATTGAAGGTAAACAATTATGATTTCATGTGATGCCAATTATCAAAAATATATTATTTTTATGTATGTTTAAATGAATGGCAGGTCACACATTATTTTCGTATGATTTTCTCATATGCTAGTATAATTTACTAGTGAGTGTTTCTTATAAAATACTCACCCTAAAATGATTAAATCCTCATATTGATGTGATTGACGTTGGTGCAATGGCTTAAGAGTAGTGACCTTGAAGAAAGCGGCGTAGTTTGATATTAATTATGTTTTGGCATCGATATAATCGAGCTATTTATGATTTAAAGTTTAATACATTGTTAAACCTGTTTTTAATTGTAGAGATGTGGACAAATCAAATTTTTTATTAAATTTCTGTTTTGTAATTTGAAGATGATTGTTGTTTAGTTATATTTATAGAAATTCAACTTTATGTCCCCAACTTTGAAATATCATAACTTACTGTGTACTATGAATTTCTGAGTCAAATCAATGAGTTTGATAGGTATATAAGTGGTCTAATATCAGAATTTGGAATTACTCAAAACCTTGTCCACTACCAGAAATGAGGGCAAATGTCGCCGCTGAATATTCAAAAGTCGTCTATTCAAGGTTTTAGAGACAACATAGTCGTCGCTATATGTCGCCGCAACAAGTTAGTGTCCTAGAGTTATAGTAACGACGTTATGTCGTCTCTATATAAATTTGTATCTATAGCGACGACAACATCGTCGCAATAGCGTCGTGACCATATCTCGAAAACTGACTTATAGGGACGACACAGTCGTCGCAAAAATCGTCGCTATTTACAAAATAATAGAGACCATTATCTCGTCGCCATACGTGCATCCATTACAGCGACGACTAATATAAATTATGTAATTTACTATAGCGACGACATTGTCGCCGCTATAAACGTTTTGAATTTTTTTAAAAAAAATTTTTTGTTTCCAAATAATAAAAATAATATATAAAAAATTCAAAAAATCTACGGACCCTCTAAACCGTCGTCCCCGTCCCCTTCCTCGTCCTCGTCCTCGTCCTCCGCAGGCGCAGCTGGTATTTTACTTTTTAGAAACTCAATTTCACGCTGCATTTGGCGTAGCTGATCCTCGTACATGGCAAACCAAAGATCATTATTCTGGGGGTCTGCAGAGGACTGATGGGAAGTTCTTTGTGGGGCAAACGATGCAGCAGTCGAATCTAGCGAGGGAGAGGTGCCCTTCGGAACCCGACCAACCCCACGGACGTGATCTCGTCGTTCTCCGAGAACCTCCTTTGCAATAGTACGCTCGTCTAATGACATGCTATTGGAGGCGACTTGTGTCTGTTGAGTCTCTCTCAACTCAACAAGTTTATCCTGTTCAGTGAAAAAATAATAATAAATAATAATATCATGCATGTCAGATAAAATTATATTAACATAATTTAAAATTTCTCACATAATCACCAGCCGCCTGCGGGTTGACCCAATTGCCATCCCGGAAGGTGTGAAACGTCCAGAACGAATCAATAATCCCCGGCCACTTCTGGGTCTCGGGGTCCCGCTACGACAATTTAAACGTGAAATTTAGTATACATTTTTACGTAATGTAGTGAAGATATTTATAATGATATTGAAAATTTATATGTTGTACCTGATCATAACGCGTGGCAGAGAAGCTCTTCGACCCCTGCACGCTCGGGTATTTAGCCTTACCCCGATTGGCTTTATTTTTGGAGGACCGTTCCTGAAGGTATAACATATAATTGATTAGCAAAAAATGTATTAGTTAAAAGAGTATATAAAATATCGTAAACAATATATAAACAATACGTACCACGAAAGTAGGACTGGTGAAGAAGTCAATGCACTTCTGCCAGTCCTCGGTGGACATCTCGCCGTATGGTCGGCTCGGTCCATGCGCTTTTAAGTGATTATGTGCCTTGAGTTTGTAATCGCGATAACGATCGGCCGCCAGATGATCTACTGCTGCACATACTGCCCGGTACTCGTCAGGCGACCGATCGCCCTACAGATCAAAGTAGCTCTGCAAGAGTGAAAAAAGAATACGTTATTGTAGAAGTCGTAAAACAAGTATTTATTAAGTGTACTAAGAACAAAACTAATTTAAGTTCATACCTCGATAATGCTACGTAACCGTGCCCGCTGCTTCTCTAGAACCTCTGTCCATGAAGGGTAGCACGGGGGCACGGTGAATCTCACTTGGTTCCCAACCAAGCGTGTGAAATACTTCGCGTTATTTCCGATCGGCTGCATTGTGCGTTCGACATTGTCGAACGCGATAGGAAGTGGCATCTTCCCATTCGCCTGCCAAACCATCTCAAGGTTAATGCCTCGAGAGATACCCCGTCGCTTTGGCGGGGGTGCTGAAAATGAAGAAATTGTAAAATGTATTGATCATACGATTTTCAACGATATGTATAAAATAATAAATAATTACAATTTGAACGAAAAGTCTTACCAGACTCGCATGCTGAAGGGAGCCGGTGAGATGGCTGCTGTGGAGGATCTCCTGCACCATCACCTCCGTGCGACATCACGTCAGCCATACTAACACATGACATAATTGTGAACATCAGGCCAGCCATACTAACTTTAAATGTATGTGAAAATTTGAATGTATTATATTTTATTTCCAATTCGTCCCTAAACTTAATTTATTGCAAATAAGTCCCTAAACTTTAAATTTATGGAAATTTTTTGAAGTTATATTATTTTCTTTAGAATTGGTCCCTAAACTTATATTATTGCAAATAAGTCCCTAAACTTTAAATTTATGGAAAAATTTGAATTCATTATATTTTATTATAAATTGGTCCCTAAACTAATTTTTATTTCAAATAAATCCATAAACTTTGAATTTATGGGAAAATTTGAATTTATTATATTTAATTATAAATTGGTCCCTAAACTAATTTTTATTTCAAATAAGTACCTAAACTTTGAGTTAATGAAAAATTTGAATTTATTATATTTTATTATAAATTGGTCCCTAAACTAATTTTTATTTCTAATAAGTTCCTAAACTTTGAATTTATGAGAAATTTTGAATATATTATATTTTATTTCAAATTGGTCCCTAAACTTATTATATTGAAAATGAGTCCCTAAACTTTGAATTAATGAGAAAATTTAAATTTATTATATTTTATTTCAAATTGGTCCCTAAACTACTATAAAATTGCAAATAAGTCCCTAAACTTTGAATTTATAGAAAAATTTGACTTGATTATACTTTATTATAAATTGGTTCCTAAACAAATTTTTATTTCCAATAAGTCCCTAAACTTTGAATTAATGTGAATTTTTGAATTTATTATATTTAATTTCAAATTGGTCCCTAAACTTATTTTATTGCAAATAAGTCCCTAAATTTTGAATTTATGGAAAATTTTGAATTGATTATATTTTATTATAAATTGGTCCCTAAACTAATTTTTATTTCAAATAAGTCCCTAAACTTTGAATTTATGAGAAAATTTGAATTTATTATATTTAATTATAAATTGGTCCCTAAACTAATTTTTATTTCAAATAAGTACCTAAACTTTGAATTTATGGGAAAATTTGAATTTATTATATTTAATTATAAATTGGTCCCTAAACTAATTTTTATTTCAAATAAGTACCTAAACTTTGAGTTAATGGAAAAATTTGAATTTATTATATTTTATTATAAATTGGTCCCTAAACTAATTTTTATTTCCAATAAGTCCCTAAACTTTGAATTTATGAGAAATTTTGAATATATTATATTTTATTTCAAATTGGTCCCTAAACTTATTATATTAAAATGAGTCCCTAAACTTTGAATTAATGGGAAAATTTAAATTTATTATATTTTATTTCAAATTGGTCCCTAAACTACTGTAAAATTGCAAATAAGTCCCTATACTTTGAATTTATAGAAAAATTTGACTTGATTATACTTTATTATAAATTGGTTCCAAAACTAATTTTTATTTCCAATAAATCCCTAAACTTTGAATTAATGTGAATTTTTGAATTTATTATATTTAATTTCAAATTGGTCCCTAAACTTATTTTATTGCAAATAAGTCCCTAAACTTTGAATTTGTGGAAAAATTTGAATTGATTATATTTTATTATAAATTGGTCCCTAAACTAATTTTTATTTCAAATAAGTCCCTAAACTTTGAATTTATAGAAAATTTTGAATTGATTATATTTTATTATAAATTGGTCCCTAAGCTAATTTTTATTTCAATTAAGTCCCTAAACTTTGAATTTATGGGAAAATTTGAATTTATTTTATTTTATTATAAATTGGTCCCTAAGCTAATTGTTATTTTCAATAAGACCCTAAACTTTGAGTTTATGGAAAAATTTGAATTTATTATATTTTATTATAAATTGGTCCCTAAACTAATTTTTATTTTCAATAAGTCCCTAAACTTTGAATTTATGGGAAAAATTTGAATTTATTATATTTTATTTTAAATTGGTCCCTAAACTTATTTTATTGCAAATAAGTCCCTAAACTTATTTTATTGCAAATAAGTCCCTAAACTGATCATCTTTGAACGCCTCTGCACTGATGTCAATACTGGTAACGTTATTCTCAGTTACCATCCGTCTCCCATCACACTTAAACTACTTGCATCGTAACAGATAGACTGAAAGTTTCGGTCCATATTGTAGCTCCAGTATATCTTGCAGCTGCCCGTAGTAAATCTCACCCCCAGTCTCTGGGACGGACACACCACTATTTTGAGTTTTTCTTCGAATATCACGATCATATGTCACCAACCGAACTCCTTTGACAACACAAGCCGTGTATGACATAACCTGCTGGTAACATCCACTGGCCAACGCAAATAACTCATGAGAAACTTGATGGTTGTGGCTTTGGTGCATTGCATATAGCTGCATGACAAGAATTATTCTCAGTTATTGAAAGCAATTATGTTGAACAAAATATTGAAGATCAACGTTCATTAGTTCGTTCCAAATGATAAAGTTAATTCGAGATAAAAGAATATTAATCAAGAATTAACGCCTTCTTACTGCAAGAATGACTCAACTTCATAACAGTTGTTCAGGATGTAAAAAATTGCTTGATTTCGAACTTGAGTAGGAAACGTCGTTGGTGACTGCTTTCCAAGTGGGTGACACTGGGACTGAAAAACAGAAAGCTGTGTCTGTGGAACAGTAGCATCCTCGCTTCTGTCTGGTCGATCGAACCTTGTCCCTATGTCCTGGAAGTACCTCGAACAAAAGGTCAATGCCTCGTCCACAACATACCCTTCAGCTATTGATCCCTCGGGCTGAGCTCGATTTCTGACGTAGCCCTTCAATTTCTTCAGGTATCACTCGAATGGATACATCCATCTCATGTGCACCGGACCTCCAAGGATTGCCTCTTCTGGTAAATGCATTACGAGGTGAATCATGATGTCGAAAAAGGCTGGCGGAAATATCCTTTCCAACTTACAGAGAATGAGTACAAGGTGATCGTAGGATGCTATCATGTCGCTAACCTCTAGTGTTCTTACACAAAGCTTTCTGAAGAACGTGCACAGTTCAATAATGACCGTGGAAATTATTTTATTCAAGAACGCCCGACATCCGACTGGTAATAACCGTTGCATGATAATATGGCAATCATGTGACTTCAACCCGATAATACGGCTGTCATTTGGAGCAATATTCTTCCGAAGATTAAAAGCGAAGCCATCTGGAAACTCAACCGATCGGATAAATTGACAAAATTTCTTACGATTTGAAGATGACATGGTGTAACATGCAGCAGGCTTCATCCATTTATTCCCGTTCTGATACAAGTGCAACTCTCTTTTGATCCCTAATTGCATTAGATCGTGCCTCGCATTGACTGTGTCTTTTGATTTGAATGGATCGTCTATAATTGTGCCGAGCAAGCTATCACAAACATTCTTCTCTACGTGCATGATATCGATGTTATGTTTGAGCTCTGTAGAAGTCCAATACGGCAACTCATAGAAAATGTTCTTTTTTCTCCAATTGAGCTCGTCATCACTTCTTCGAATTGTAGCGCCACTGTAATTTGGGTGCTTTCCTGGACTTCTATATCTGACACGACTTAACTGTGCTAAAATGTCTGTAGGCGTTAACCGACGCAGAGGTGGTCGTCTATCTGTCCTCCCATCGAAGTCTAAATTGCTCCGAAAATGATGCCTGGATAGTAGGAACCGACGATGACCCACATAAGCTGTCTTACCTATCACACGGACTGAAGGAGTATCCTCGTTGCACGTCGGACATGCCTTGTACCCCTGACCACTCCAACCGGACAAACTACTTCTCGCTGGAAAATCATTAACAGTCCACAACAAAGCTACACACAGTCTGAATACTGACTTGTTGTTGGTTCCACCGTCTCCCGTGTCAATCCCATCGGCCCACAATTCTTTCAACTCATCCACTAATTGTCGTAAAAATACATCAATGTCCTTACCCGGTGCTTTAGGACCAGGTATCAACAGAGTAAGCATGGGGTATTCGGGCTTCATGCATAACCAGGGTGGCAAGTTGAAAACTGTTACAACTACTGGCCACATGCTGTACGACAGACTCATGTCACCGAATGGATTGAATCCGTCTGCGGCCAAACCTAACCTGACATTCCTAATCTCACTTGCGAACATTGGATGTTTCATGTCAAAATCCCGCCATGCCTTTCCATCAACGGGATGCTGCATTTCATCATCGTCCCTAGACCTTCCTATACTGTGCCACCTCATAAGTTTTGCAGTATCCTTTGTTGCGAACATACGTTTTAGTCTGGGGGCCAAGGGAAAATATCGCAACACCTTATGCAGAACATTCTTCTCGTTCACTTTTCCAGAAGTGTGCACCCAACGACTTTCCTGAAAAATCGGGCAAGTTTGTCTATCAGCATGTTCACCCCAAAACAGTGCACAGTCGTTATTGCAGGCATGAATGGATTTGTAACCCAAACCAAGCTTCGTCATCAGCTTCTTAGCTTCGTAGTGAGAGTCAACCAGGGAATGCTAACTTCAGTAATTTCAAAAGATCATCGACAGACTTGTTTGTCTATTTGTTCATAACTTTAATATGCATCAACTTGACTAAAAAATTTAGGGATGAAAATGATGAAACTCCCGGGTACAGTTCTGAATGGAGAGCCTGAAACAGTTCATCATTGTAACCATTGGTGCTTGTACCTGCATGCTCATCACCAACTACGTCGTCTATTACATCCATCATCTCATCTTCCACACCATCTTGCTCATTCTGTCTATACACATTCGCAGTACGAACATCGATCTCGCCATGATATATCCAGGTGACATAACTCTCTGCAAAACCATTACGAAATATGTGAGCCTCGACAATTTCCAATGGATGTGTGAGACCGTTTAAACATTTTTTGCACGGACATTTAATTCTTCCTCTGTCGTTAACGTATGGCCTCGCCATGTTTATAAATGCTTGCAAACCGTTCCGAAAATCTGTAGATTTTGTGCGATTTCTAATTGTTGTCCAACTTTTATCAATATCCATACTTGTAAAATACTATATTCTTACAAATACAGTATTGATAATAAATAGAGATGATTATGAAGAAATGGAGATGAAGAAACGGGGATGGAGAAGAATTTATTTTGTGTGTAGTATGCAATACAGAAATGCGGAGATGGGAAGAAGATAAAGAAGAGTCTATAGCGACGACAATGTCGTCGCTATAGATAAATGTCGTCGCTAAAGGAGCATTCCCATTTTACGAGGAATGTAATTAGTCACGCGCCTGCAACATTTGATCAACATAGGTATAGCGACGACATATGTCGTCACTATATATAACAAATGGGCGCCAATTTTCCCGCCTAAAATGAGGTTGGTATATAGCGACGACATATGTCGTCGCTATAGACCCCATCACACTTTACGAGAAAATTCATGATTCACGTAACTTACATCATCATCTGCAAATCAATTGCGACGACATTTGTCGTCGCTATTTATGCATCAAAATGCCGCCATTAGTTCCCGTCCTTTCCGAATCTTAGTGACGATGACACGGAAAGACGTCGTTATAGCCTCTAAGTAACAACGACGATTTCTGTTTTATAGCGACGACATATGTCGTCGCAATAAGATTTGTTTGTATTGCGACAACATTTCTTGGTCGTCGCTACTATGTAGAATCAATAGAGACGACTTTTTGTCGTCGCAATATATGTCGCCACTATAGAGCCTCTTTGTTGTAGTGGTCGTATGAATTTATTATGTTAGTTTTACCAGGTTGTGTCAGTGCACTGGGACAATTTTTCAATCAACTTTGGCCACGTTTTTCACGTATTAAATGAAATTCTCAAGGTCTGAAATTTTAATATGTTGTAGTCCATGGTCCCAAGTATTCACAGTTCAAATCTCAAAATTTTTGGAGTACATTTAAAATGTCAAATAATTTGTGGCGACACCTAAAGCAATTTTGGTAAAACCTTAATATTTTAGAACTTTAATTCATTTTCCCTTGCACGCTTGTTACTTTCCGCAATAGTTAAATTTTTAAAAAACCTTTCTAGGGCACAGGAACGTTTATTTGAAGTCGCCAAATGTTATTTAAGGATTATTTTAGTGACTCTCCGAATTAAGAAAATCATGGGCATTACATTCACCTCCAAACTTGATACTTTGAGGCTTTATGAACAAGAGTGGTGGGGTTGGTATGATTGATTGTCAAAATTTTGATTTTAGTGACTTAGAATGGAATTCCCAGTAAATTTAGTAAATGGAAATTTGGGTTTAATTTTCATATGATGTGAAGCATTTTCTATCTGATTGCCACAAGACTTCCGACAAAGGTTGAACATCGGTTTAAAGTTGAAGTATTATTTGAAGATAGCAAAATATAATATACCAGGATTAGATACAGACCCAAAGTAAAGAGAAGTTTTGATTAATCAAAATGAAAACTGTTGGGAAACAAAAAGTTAGAATGACATTGTTTATGAATAATTTTAGTTAAATATTTATGTACATGTTTAGTGCTTTCTTAATTCGTATACGAATTGAGATAACCATTTTGAACTAGGGGATAAGACACACTTGGTTAATTCTCATGCCTCTTTGCCTGATACAACTATTTTAAAGTATAAAATTAGAATTTGGCCGTTGATGAATTTTGTCTTTGTTTTTTTGAATTCCGATCCGATGAACATGATCAAATACAAATTTTGTAAAATTATTTATAAGCAACAGAAGGATAATAGCATTTAACAGTACACACTATCTTTTTATTCCAAGAGATATTCCAACTTGTATGCTGTGGAGATATTCCATAGAGATGTTATTGTTTATTACATAGGGCAGATTCAGCTCGCTTCCATAGAGATAGGCAAAAGTTTTAAAATGCATCATAAACATTTTTACAATTTTTCTCTACGTAATTGGGAGAAAGATGGAGAACAGCCTCTAGTTAAATGCTTGGATACCTGCTTTCCAATTAACCTTCTAGCATCTTATACAGTAAGTGAAATACTGTTGAAAATATATTTTAATATCAAAGATTGATATTCAAATATATTCAAATATATTACTTTCCTTCTTAGTGGTAGATTTGTTAGCTATACATAATTTTAATTGAATAAAGATTATTCATTCTTCCAATTTCACATGGTATCAAAGTTGTTTTAATCTTATTTTGGGTTAAACTTGCAAGCTTCCGTTCTCCGACGAGCGACCCCTTATCGCTCGTCGAGCCAAGTTTTCTTGTTTGGTTTAGATATCTTCGTTCGGCCAATATTTTTTTTTTTTAGTTCTATATTTTTTTTCTTCTTATGATTGTCCTCGTATATTTAGTGCAGCTACTTTTTCGTCAGGCAATGGGTGTCTTGATTTAATTTTTCTTTTTTCTTTGTTCGCCATCCTTCCACTGTCTACATAATTCTCCTTGGGTACCGGTAATCATTATACGTTCCAACCACATATGCAATATTTGTATCCTCCAATTTGTCTCTAGGGCTTCCCACACCCACCCCCACCCCCACCCCCACCCCCACCCCCACCCCCTTCTCCTTTTTGTTTTACCGCTTGCATCCCTCCAATTTTTATCCAAGTCAGTACTGCCTTATTGCTTCTGGAATCTATTGATGGTGGTGTTATATACCTGGAATTCCTATGGCTTTCAAGTATCTATTTGCTCGTAGTAGTAATGATTACTATTGGTTTAGTAATTTGACTAGAAATAGGTTGTTGCATCTGTTCCACCACTTTTATTTCAATCACATTGTTTGTCTCTTTGTGTGCCTGGGTTCTTGTTAGGCCAGTATTTTTTTACCTTCATATTTGGGAGGATTGCTGGTGAAACTTATGAATTTTCAGAGTGCTATTGTTAATATAGTCTATTCTTATAAAATTTAGTTGTAAAAAAATTGCTTGAGAAATTGATTTTGACGTTGTTCTTTCTACTTATGGGATGTGCCCCACAAGTCTTGGTGATGGTTTCGGTTAGATTGGTGAATGATGATTTTTCTTTTGCACCAGCTTTTAGTTATTTGTTTGGCTTGTTCGGCATGCATTGTAAATGTATTTCTGAAGTATCCTTTGACCTTTGGAAGAGGTTGATTTGCTTGGATAAATTTAAGTTTCAAACTCAGCTTGATTTCTACAATATCATATTGAGTTTGAGGGGTGATATTAAAAATATGAAAAGATCGTGATATTATTATCTTTGCTATTTTCCAATCGTATGAGATTAATTTTATTTAGAGTAGATTATGTGATTATTACATAATCTTTCCTTTTAGGACTATTGTAACATTATAAATAACGTCTTTTACCTTGTTAGGTTTATCCCCTTTTCCGCCACAATTCTATTTTCAAGCTTTTTTCCGATTTTTTGGAAAAATACTTGCAGTGTCCATTTATAGAGGTTTTATAGTGTTTAATTTTTTTGGAGAAACTGTCATCTGAACAATACTCATGGTTTTGCTTTGACGTTCGACGTTTTTCGGCCAAATTCCATTGTTTAGGCTTCCAAAATCGCATTTTTTTTTATCCTTTTGACTTTTTTATTCCCTCTTTTTTAGTCATGGGAGAAAATTTTGAACAAAACTTAGTTAATAACTCTACTAGACATTTCTTTGATCACCCGGAGATGATGCTTGTTTTCACTAAACTTACGGGTGACAATTATGGCACTTGGTGTCATTCCATATTAATTGCACTCAGTGCAAAGAACAAGTTTGGGTTTGTTGATGGGAGTGTTGAGTAGCCATCTGCAGATAAGCCCATAGAGTCTACTCTTTGGCAAATGTGCAATGATTTGATTCTTATGTGGATATTTAATACGGCACGTGACTATCTCTCCATCGGTATAGTGTATATGAAGACAACCAAAGAAGTTTAGGATAATCTCCGAGAACGTTTTTTTCCAACAAAACGTGCCTCATCTCTTTGAAATTCAACATGATCTTGTCACTTTGTTCGAGATAAAATTATGAAAAGAAAAATCATAACGAAATTTGTTCTATCTATATCATAGCTTGCTGTTATATTCACTAAAGCTCTCGGGAAGGAAATATTTCATTCTTTGTTGGTCAATTTGGGAATTCACAACATTTACTCACCAACTTGAAGGGGAATGTTGAAAATTAATTATAATATATTCAAATATATTGTAATATATTACTTTCCATCTTAGTATATTTGTTAGCTATATATACTTGTATATTGTATAAAGAATTTTAATTGAATAAAGATTATTCATTCTTTTAATTTTACAAATACTGAGCCTTAAAGAATCAACAATAGATTTCATGTGAATTTAAAGAATTAACAATGGATTACATGGGAAATATGTGAAAGATTGCATCAAAATTTCAGAAATCGTCACGTCTAGCCCGTACCATAGTCTGCGTGCTAATAGCATAATACGAAGTCCTTGTGAGTTGTGATAGTCCTGCAGTTATTTTTTCATTCTTAAAATCAGAATTTACTGATCGTTGGGAACTAGGCAATCAAAGAAACATCATTCTTTCTCATATGTGAGATAAGTATACAAAATGGACCAAATATGTCTTTTATTGTAAATTCATTTTTATTTTTGTGATTTATCAAAAATTCAATGAAATACAAAGCATTTGTGTCTAAATCTGTATAGCCATCTACTCAATTAGATCAAATTGATGTAGTCCCTTTGATTGATTACTTAATTAGAGTACCTCAAATAGCCTACTTTGTCATGTGTTAATGTTCTGCAATAAAGCGTGATGAATATAAGACAGAGCCACAACACTGTATATAAGTAAAAGAATTCTAATCAGTAAAAGTGCACTCCAATTGCTCGGTGACCACAAATTGCCCCAGACAGAAATTAAACTCAATTTGACAATTGTACGGAACTATTTTACATTTGGGGTGGTTTGTTGCCACTACTATATTCATTTCCATCATTCATGTGAGTGATCACTGACACATGGCAAGTGCTAGACAAAATGTCTAGCTTGGATTTCTCTTATGATCATCACTGCTATATAAGGCAAGCTTGCTCGTCCGGGGCCAACTCATAAGACCTCTAATTATCAAAGGCAAGTCCTAGCTCATAATTATCTTATTGAAGGCAAGCTCATAAGTCCTCGTACCTTGAAACTGGCTCATGGTTTTCTTATTATGGAATGCGATCCCATAAGACCTCGCATGTCGAGGCTAGCTCATAATTATCTTATTATTGAACGCGAGCTCATAAGTCCTCACCCCTTTAGGTTGGCTCATGACTTTCTTATTATAGAAGGCGAGCCCATAAGACCTCGCATGTCGAGGTTAGCTTATAATTATCTTATTATTGAAGGTGAGCTCATAAGTCCTCACACCTTCAGGCTGGCTCGTGGTTTTCTTATTATGGAAGGCCAACCCATAAGACCTCGTATACCGATGCTAGCTTATAATTATCTTATTATTGAAGGACAGTCCATGAGTCCTCGCACATCAAGGTTCACCCATAATTATATTATTCTCGAAGGTAAGCATCACTTGTGAATCTTATGCCTTGACCTGGGAGAGGGTAGCATGCACATTGTCATGCGAGATGATAGCATGAACCTTGCATTGTGAGATGCCTTGCCACGTGAGACGATTGTATCAAGATGCCTTGCCAACTACATGATTGTATGTCATATGCTTCGCCAGGCTAGAAAGTAACATGTGCCTCGCCACGTGAGATGATAGCATGCTTCTCGCAATATGATATACTTCGCTATGCGAGAGGATTGTGTCATTTATACCTCGATGGGATTGTATCACCTATACCTCACCCACGAGATGATTGTATCTCTTGTACCTCGCCACGCGAGATGATTATACCATACATGCCTCGGTTAGCAAGAGTATTGGATTGTAACGCCTATGCCTCGACATTCAAGATGATCATACTGTAAAAACTTTGATAGGAGAGTTTTATTTTTTACCGAACCAACTACCATTGACCTATCAAACAAATTGTTTCATTATTTGGGTAGGGGGTTGGTTCCTTAACTGGACCAATTACCATTAAAACTATCTAAAGATTGTTGAGTAAAAGGTAGAGGGATTGGTACCTTGACCGGATCAATCAAAATTAAAACTACCTAAGGAATGGTTATTGCAAGTGACTAGAAAAGTAAGAGACCAAAGGAAAGAGCAAACTATGATACTCAAACAAATATCAACTACAGTGCATTTGAAACAAAGACGGGTATGAAAAAAGACGAAATGAGAAAAATATGAGTATTATTACTTAGTAACACAAACAAAGAAAATGGCTTTAGTTCAATGCTTCAATAAGACGAACCGAATAAAGAATTGACAATGTTAGAAACTTTTTTAAGTCCATAACCTAATATACATATTAGGCCTGGACTTGGGGACTAATAATATTATATTAGTGTATTATCATTATTTTGTTATTGTTACAATTATATTATTTGCAGCAAATTATATCGTATTGTTATTTCATTATTGACCTCTCGTATTATCATTTTATTGATAAATGAACTTCAACATGAATAAGATTCAATGTACCCTGCCTGAGTTGTTGAATATGCTGAAGATTGTTGAACCCAAAATCAACAAAGGAAACGGGCAAATTTTGGTCATTGACACCTCTAAGAGTAATAAGAAGAAATCTAAAATAACCTTTCAGAAAGGATCCAAAAAGACCAAATCTACTAGAGAATAGTTAAAGCAGACAGACAAATCCAAGCCTGGTAATCTGTGTTTTAACTATAGAAACAAAGGGCATTAGAAAAGGAACTGCAAGGCATAAAAGAGATAAAACTAACAACTCTTATCTTTGGCATTGCATACTCAGTTATATAAATAAAAAATGCATCACCAAGTTGCATAAAGATGGATACTTGAATTCAAATGATTATGAATCATTTGATAAGTATGAAGCATACATCTTGGGCAAAATGACATAGACCTCCGTTTTTGGAAAGAGAGTCAGAGTTGCAGATATTTTTGGTCTTGTACATACTGATGTATATGGACAAATGTCTACAGATGCTAGAGATGGCTTTTCTTACTTCATCACTTTTATAGATAACCATTTTAGATATGGTTTCATCTACTTGATGAAATTCAAGCGTGAAGCCCTTGAAAAGTTTAAAGAATTCAAGTAAGAAGTAGCAATGTAAATTGAGAAAAATATTCTGACACTTAGATCTGATTAAAGTGACAAATATTTGAGAGTGAGTTTTTAAACTATCTAAGAGAGAATGGGGTTCTCTTGTAGTGTACTCTACCGTATACACCACAACACAATGGTGTATCTGAAAAGAGAAACTACACCATACTTGATATGGTGCGATCAATGATAAACCGCGCAATTCTCCCAAAATTGTTTTGGAGATATGCACTTAACACTGCATGTCTAAATTGTATCCCATCTAAATCAGTCGATAAAAATCGATACTAGTTATGGAAAGGAAAAAGACCCGATCTTTCATGCATGAAGGTTTGGGGCTGCAACGCTTATGTGAAGCACTTTGAATTGGACAATCTATGAGTTAAATCTGATAAATGTTTATTTGTGGAGTACCTATATGAAACTGCTGGATACTATTTCTACAATCCCATTGAGATGAATGTCATTATATTGAAACATGTTGTATTATTAGAAAAATAATTCATTCTAAGATAGGACAGTGGGAGTAAAATAGATCTTGAAGAGGTTCAAGAAACCACAAATAAAATTGACCAATTAGATTAACCAATGGCTGAGCTTACATATGATGAAGTACAGATTAGCAAAAGAAAACTGCCAATCTTCGAGGACATGACAGTTTTGCATAAGTCGAGCAAGGTCATTCGTCATTGTCGAAGATACAATCTCCTGATTACCAATGATACATTGCTAATCAAGGAAGATGAACCTACTACTTATGCAGAATCGAAATCAAGTATTGACTCTAAGAGATAGAAGGAAGCCATGGAATCCAATATGAAGTTCATGTATGAAAACAAAGTTTGGACCTTGGTTGACCAGCATGGATGAATAAAACCTATAGGCAGTAAATGGGTTTCCAAGAAAAAGGCCGACGTGGATGGTAATGTTCATACTTACAATGCAAGATTGATTGCGAAGGGTTACAAGCAAAGACAAAGAATTAACTTTGATGAAATTTACTCACTAGTAGTCATGTCTAAATCAATTCGGATTCTGCTTGCAATAGCAGTATACCATGACTATGAGATCTAGAAAATAGATGTCAAAACTCCATTCCTTAAAGAGAATCTTAGTGAGGATGTGTACATAACACAACCCGAAGGTTTTGAATCCACCGAGTCAAACAAGGTATGCTAACTACTGAGATTTATATATAGATTAAAGCAAGCATCTTGGAGATTGAATCTTCGTATTGATGAGACAATCAAAATATTTAATTTTATCAAGAATGATGATGAACCATGTGTTTATAAGAAGTTTAATGAGAGTAAAGTTGTGTTTCTAATTATATATGTGGATCACACACTATTATTAGGAAATGATGTCTCCATGCTAAAATTAGTAAAATTGTGATTATCCAAAAATTTCATAATGAAGAATTTGGGAGAGGTAGCTTACATTCTCGAGATAAAGATTTATATAGATAGATCTAAAAGAATGCTTGGCCTATTTCAATCTACGTACATAGATAAAATTCTTACAAGATTTAGTATGGAAGAGTCTAAGAGAGGACTATGTCCCATTGGGCATGGATCTATCTCTCAAAAGAGATGTGTCCAAAATGCAGATTGAAAGAAATCGCATGGATAGAATTCTTTATACATCAGCAATAAGATCTATCATGTATACCATGCTATGTACTCGATCGTATGTTTTATATACTTTGAGTGTCACAAACAGGTTCCAAACGAACTCTGGTGAGAAACATTGGATCATAGTTAAGAGCATTCTTAAGTACTTAAGATGTACTAAAGACACTGTTGAAGTCGAAACCTGCACTATCTACGTGTCAACAGATTTCCAGTCACTCATCTGCCAACTTGTACGTTACCTGCACACTCGGACAATCGTTAGGTACTAAGATCTCTAGAAAAAAGGGTTCGACGATCGTTGGTACTCCGATGATCAAGTCAACTGCCGGTATAAGAATAATACGCGGGAGGCAAAAGTAATATGGTGTGGGAGAGACAAGCAGACAGAGATTTGAGCAGAGTTTAGGGGTGAAATTTGAGTGTAAAAAGAGCGTACCTTTGAACAACCGGAGACGTTGTATTTATAGCACAAGAGTCCTAATTGATTTAGGAAACAAATCAATTAGATACTCGATCAGATCCTCATTCTTTACGGGATAAGGGTAATTGGTTGTCAGAGCAATCTCCAAGACTATCTACCTTATTTGGGTTTATCACGTTGCCTAATCTTTAGGAGATTATGATTCAGTTTCCCTGTGAGGACCTGTGTGACAATCCAACACAATCTGCCTTCAATTATCTCTCTGGTTATTCTGAAATATCTTACTGCCTGCTAGTTATAACAAATACGAAGCCCAGCGAGGCCCTATGAGTCAGGCGTGGATGCTGAGGCCCTCTATAGGCCTCGCAACACTTCAATTCAAGGACTCTATGGTGCTTGATGGGCCTCTGAGGCTTTCTTAACATTTACGAGGCTCTTGTTGGGCCTTTATGAGACTTTCGTTAGGCCTGTTGCTGATGTGGAGGCCCTATTAAAATCATGTGGTGACAATAGTCCCCCAACTCCAAACCTATTATTTATAATAGGCGTGGGACTTTGGAAGTAATAGAAGAGAGAGAATTTTGGACAAAAAATTCAACTTCAGCGGGTTCTGAAGAGTGTAGTCTTCGTGCTTTGCATTGCTTTCTAGTACGAGTTCAACTTACTCGGTATAGTCCCCCAAGTTCGAAGCCGAACATTTATGACGGGTGAGGGCTTCAAGTGATTAGACATTTGGTGACGTGTCCGCAGTTGGTGTGATTCTGTCAATGAAGGTTGTCAATCTATGGCCAGGCAATCATGAGTAAAAGGATATATGCATTTAATGCTAATGGGGCGTGACAGATAGTAGGGGCGCGTGTATCCTTGGTTCAATAAACGCTTAAGGTTCCATTTCCTACCCGTCGCTCTATTTTAAACACGCGTCCACTGGTCAATGACTCAGATGTAATGCTTGGGATTTGGACGGTGGAGATTAGGATGCCTCAATCTATAAAAATTGGCACCTTTCTTCATTACACCCTCTTCTTGCTACTGTGCCTGCTGTGAGTATTGTGGAGTGCTTTGCCGATAATCAAGAAATTTCCAAGCGTGTGCATTGTTCTAACTGCCTTTTCGAGGTAAGCGCGGCGATAGTTGCTATGGTTTGTTCCATAGTCGGTTTTTGTACTTATTTCTTGAGTCCTTAATTTGGGGATTGTACCCCGCCACACTTTCTGGTGACAATAGAAGAATCATTTTCCAGAGTTGAGAGGGGTTGTAATGTCATCTGGACACGATGACTCGCAAAATCCTTCAGACACTCGGACAAACCCTAGTATTCAGGGTGAGTCACCATCATCCGTCTCATCATCTTCATCATCTAAGGTTGTAGGAGAAGTGAACCAGGCACCCCAATTGCTCACCTGTCAGCACCGTCTATGAGCAAGAGGGAGGCCTGCCCAGTCGGATCGTCGAAAGGGACCGTGAAAAAAGGACGGCCTAACGTCGAATACCTGAGATAAAGGGACCGCTTAACAAGAGGGGTGCCTCAGCAGCCAAGGCTCTTAACGAAGAGCTCAAGCGGTTGGCCACCGAAGCTTCTATGGCTCAATCGAGGATAACTGAAATGAAGTTAGAAGATACACAGTTATCCTATGATATTCCTGCGTTCGTGACACTCAGGGCTCTGGGATCCGAAGAACGCGCCGACGATCCACCTGAAGGATTCGTCGCGATTTATGAACTCG
This sequence comes from Forsythia viridissima, assembly GCA_030279155.1. Classification (NCBI taxonomy): domain Eukaryota; kingdom Viridiplantae; phylum Streptophyta; class Magnoliopsida; order Lamiales; family Oleaceae; genus Forsythia; species Forsythia viridissima. Next base: position 60,469,917 of record CM059033.1, on the reverse strand, counting down.
CGATACATCAAAGCCTTCACCTTCCCATGCACCATTTTTTCTTCGAGATTTTGAAAGATTGAAATCTGGCCCCTTGTCAGATAACGTCGAATGGCTGGGGGCCAAATGGTGACCTCGTACCTATTGTAGGGTATTGCCGAGACGGGAGGGAGCTTGACTATAAGGAAGTTTGAATCCATATACTGGTCATGTCGATCTGTGGGCTGGTACAACATCTCTCTTTGGCCCAGCCAGGCCAGAAGTGGAGAACGGCCACTGACAGTCCCAACAAAGTGCATAACTGGAAGGAGAGGTTCATCTTCGTAGGCGGGGACTGGGAGTTTATGCCAGAGGACCCCCTCTCCCAAGTGTCCGTTCTCCGTCAATTTGGGAAACTTGGTATATACTATTGTCTTTGTTAGATTTTGATCATAGTTCCTGACTTAATGTCTTGCTTACTTATGCAGATTGCAGGAAGCCACCTATTCCGAAGAGGGACCAAAGAGAGTTGATGTCGAAGTGGAATAAGGTGCGAACGCTCAAAGGTGACTTCGGGAGTCTTAGCAACTTGTTGAAAGACGACAATTTATTGGTTTGCTACGGACTGATGGATAAGTCACGTAAGTTACAGTATGCTGGTTTTACTATGAAAGGTTACCTTAAAGAGTTGCCCCTTGGTGTTTATGTGAACAGCTTTCAGGTTTAAGGAGATTTCTGCGCTTCGTCTCTCCCATCCCACCAGTGGAGAGGGTTCCTCGGCACAGACTCTTCCGTGAGAGGTGCACTGTCCGTCACAAGAGGGTTTGGATGCTACGTCATTAGGAACGGTCTATCCTCTGGCTTCCGATGTTCCAACTCCTGTGCAGACTATTCCCTCTCCATCTCCTCCTTCGTCCTTCCAACCTCTGCCCGACCCCGCTCCCTCCAAGGATAAAGGAAAAAAAATCACCGAGGACATGGGTGATGTAGCCGCCCTGAAGAGGAAGGCTCCCGTGGCCGTGGAGAGATTAATGACAAAAGCTCGCAAGACAAGGCGGGCTGAGGAAGGGCACCGGTCAGCACCACATCCTGAAGATGGAGTGGATGGCACAGGAAATTCCAACTCATCGGCTGGTCAGGAGAGCCATGTCTGCATTTCTCAGTGCCAGGGGAAATTAGAAACTTCTGTGATGGAACTGCTCCCCGTCCACCCTACGATGATGGCGGCGAGCGTGTACAAATACTGGACCTAAAAGTGGGAGAAAGCGACCAGGAAGCCACAATACACGAGCAGCTGCAGATGACAGAAATGGACCTGATACGGGGGTTGGTTATGACCAAATAGTTATTCAGCACCCTGGAAAGTTTCGATGGTCAGAATCCACCAAGTCCAGGAAACTGTTCGAGGACCTGAAGGCCATGAGCCTCGAGAAGGCTCAGCTAGAATCAGACAAGAGGGCTCTCCAATTCAAGTTGGACTTGGTTGTGACGAAGGAGGCTGACGCAAGGGACAAGTATGAAATCGAGCTAAAAGCTGCGAAAGAGTGTTTAAAACAAGCTCGAGATCAGAAAAGGGCTACCGAGGCTTTCCAAAAACGTGCCGAGAAGGCTCAGAAGTCGGTCGAAGATCAGACCCTCGCTGCTGAGACAGTGTTAGTCACCGCGAATAGCAATCTAGAGGTCATCACTACGAAAAATGAGAAGCTGTTGGCTGAGGCAAAGCATGAGTTGGAGAGAGTTGGTCAGGGCCGAATGCACAGATGCCGAAGCCAAGGCAGTGGAGACGTATCAGGATGCATTCGTGGATATGCCTGAGTATCAGGACCTCGCTCATCGTTTGATGACCATATGAGGTGAGCAGCTAGTAGAGCAGATCGCGAAAACCCATCTAGAGTGGAATATCTCTTTTCTTCGACAGGCTCCTACCGAGACTCCGACACTCAATGCTGTTCAAAGCGAGGCCAATGACCAAACTTTCTTACCTATCTTAGAGGAAGGCCCACAGTGTGCCGACCCATAGAGAGGCAGGGTAGTAGGATAATGATCATTCTTGCTTATTTATGCCTTGTAATTCGAATTATGGTGAGTAAAATAAGATTGTGCTAAAATTTCCCTAGTTGTTTCGTTTGTGTGGATTGCTCTCGGCATTCGGACCAGGCAACTTCGACGGTTGGCGAAGGACAGCCAATGCTAGCGTGCCATTTCAAAATTCTGGCGTCTGGCCTCGCATTCACTTCCACGCAGTTGCGAAGCTTATGGATCAAGGCGCACTTTTGAACCTTGCGAGGCTCTCATATTTTAAGTTTCCATGCGGGATAGGTGTCGGTGGCGCCACCATGCAGTGATGACTGTACAATTCCCGAGGTGTGTATCCTCACGCGCCCCTTTATATCTTCTTAGGGTTTACAAGAGATGTATCTACCCCTTCTCCACGTGCTGGTTTATCCGACTGCTAGTGTTCTTCCATGCTTATATATGATTGTGGGATTTTATTTCATTCTCCTTGCCTTTCCTCTCTTATCGCCCTATTTAGATCTCGGTTATCGTCAGTTATGTCGGGTTTTTATTTTTTCAGCGTTCCAAAGCTTAAGATAAGGCGTGGAGGGGGGGGGGTTGTGGATGATATATATTATTTGTCCCCGGTACTTTCTGCGGTGTCCGTTCCAAGGGTTACTGTTTTACAGACACCGGAGACAATGTTGGGCAATTCTTCTTTTATCTCTACCGCACATGTAGTGACATCAGATGCGGCTTCTGCTTCGTTTTCTATGGGACCTGCGCCTTTGTCCAAGAACTCTAGACAATCAGGCAAGAGAAAGGTAAAAATCGATGGCCGGGAGGGGGCGTCCCTCACCTCTTTGCCTCCTCTTGTAGAACGCATCAGCATTGGGTTTCGTCAGGATGAGTTGGACCCAACAATTTTGGGAAAACTACTGGCCCTGGCTGCCATAGCAGCAGCCTCAGTTCATAAGTATTGAACTTCTGCTTTTGGAAAAGCTACAGATAACGTAGAGTTGATGGAGTTGCTGAAATTAGCCTAAATGTACACCCCTCAGAGTCACGTTCTTAACTGCAAGTTGTACAAAGTACTAGCGATGAAGGTTGACGAATTGCGCTCCACTTCTGGAGGGGATGAGGATGTTAACGCACTGCGTTCAGAAAACAAAGACCTTCGGGAACGGCTCGTATTCTTTGAAGACACGAGGGCTCGTGCCATATATGACGTTATCATAGCTAAGACAATCTAGAAAGCATGTATACAGGCTCAGAAGAAGGCTGAATCGCAGCTGAGGTCTTGTCAAAACATGGTCCATGCCAAAGATAAAGAATTGATGGAGGCGCTAACTGAGTAGTCGAGGGCCTAGGATCTGTTGGCTAAACTTGGGGTCCCGGGTTATGCGGATCCTAAGGATCCGACCGGGACTTAAAAATCTTGCATTTGAAAATGTCTTTCCTGTGTTGTATTTCGATTTGAAAATGTAAAAGCTTCTTGCGTAACACGTTATCATGTAAATTGTTTTATTTAGCCATGTAGGCCAACGATAATTCATTACCTTTACTTGTTTAACTATGCATTGAATGTTTATCCAGCGAGTTGACAGAGTTGGCTATGAACCACACTCCATCGCCACCGAATTTACTTTACTTGCTTGATTATGCGTTGAATGTTTATCCAGCTAGTTGATAGAGTTGGCCGCGAACCACACTTTCTCGCTGCTGAATTTCACTTTATTTTGTATTGTAGGATGGAGAACACTTGTTTTGGAAAACAATGAACTTTATTAAGAAACACGGTGTCTAGAGACACCGGGAACAATGCTGGAAAACTGAGAAGTGTAAAATATGACTACTGATGATATGGTCGAAGATGGGCGATATTCCAAGGATGCCTCGTCTTCCTTCCTTTCGAGTCTTCTAATCTGTAGGTTCCAGGTCGGATTTCTTCAATGATCTTGTAAGAACCCTCCCAGGTGGATTCGAGGGTTCCTGTTCCCACCTCTCTATTAACCTGGAACACATTCTTCAAGACGAAGTCATTTATGCGAAAACACCTGCCTCTGACCTTGGAGTTGTAGTATCTAGCCATTTTTCTTTGGTAGACTGCGAGGCGAAGCTGCGAGTCTGCGTGTCTTTCATCCTGCAAGTCCAGGTTCGTCCTGCATAGATCGCCATTTGTTACTTCGTCGAAGTGTAAGTACCTGGGAGAGGGTAACCCTACTTCGACAGGAATCATTGCCTCTTTTCCATATGCCATGGCGAAAGATGTTTTGCCTGTCACCATCCAAGAAGTGGTTCGATAGGACCATAGGGTCTCAGGTAATTCTGCCCATCCTCCCTTCACGAATTTTAACCTGTGTTTAAGAGTATGCTTGATGATCTTGTTCACCGCTTCTACCTGGACGTTGGACTATGGATAGTAGGGGGTGGAAAAATCCCTTCGAATACAAAGGTTCTCACAGTTCGAGTTGAACTTCTTTCCAGCGAATTGTGTGCCATTGTTAGAAACGAGGGAGCGGGGGATTCCGAAGCGACATATGATGTTTTTCTACACAAACTTCTACGTATTTTCCTACGTGATCTTGGCCAGGGGTTCAGCTTTGCACCACTTGGTGAAGTAGTCCACTGCTACGACCGCGAATTTGACCACACCCCTTCCGGTTAGGAGGCGACCTATGAAGTCGATCCCCCATTTGGAGAAAGGCTAAGGACTGGTAACTGGGGTAAGGTTATGAGCTGGGAGCTTGGGTATGGTAGCGAATTTCTGGCATTTGTCACACCTCTTTGCGAAGTTATGAGAATCCTTCTTCATGGTTAGTCAGGAGTATTCTTGCTTCAAGGCTTTCTGATCCAGGGCCATCCCTCCTGAATGATTACCGCAGTTGCCCTCGTGTATCTCTGTCATCACATACATGCTTCCTCTTGTGTTAAGCAGCGTATAAGGGGGTGACTGAAGCCTCTTTTATATAAGATATCATCTTGTAATACGAACTTCGCTGCCCTCCTGCAGAGCTTTTGCACTTCCTATTTGTCACTCGAAAGTTCCTGGGTTGTCAAGTATGTGATGATTTCCTTCATCCAACTTGGGGATTCAGATATCGTCATGGTGGTAGGTGCTGGAGACTCGTTAATGGATGGCTGTTTGAGCTTTTCGGCCGGGATGGCCTTCATTAAGTCGGAGTCCTTGTTGCTTGCTAAATTCGAAAGGGCGTCTGCGTAACCATTCTCCATCCGTGGGATCTGCAGGAGTTCATATACCTCAAAGTGGGATAAGAGGTTTTTGGCCTTTGTCAAGTATGCCATCATGGACTGTTCACAGGCCGTGAAGGTACCATTGACCTGACTAACGACCAGTTGCGAATCACTATAGATTTGGATTTTTCTTGCCTTCATCTCTCGTGCCAGCCTCAAGCCTGATAGGAGTACCTCGTATTCCGCAGCGTTGTTTGAGGCTTTGAACTCCAGGCGAAGCGTACAATTGAGATTGTGGCCATCAGGACTGATAAGTAAAATCCTAGCTCCATCTCTAGCCTCACCCAATGATCCATCAACATATAATTTCCACGTTAGTACCTCATGGGGCCGGGCCTCAAGCGAGCATTCAGGGATATGGGCGAATTCAGCCACAAAATCCGCCAAAGGTTGTCCCTTTATAGAAGGTCTTGGTTTGTAGGAGATATCGAACTGACTGAGTTCGACTGGCCATTTCATCAGCCTTCCAGAGGTGTCCAGCTTTTTGAGGATCTGTCTCAGGGAGAGGTTTGTCAGGACTTTGATTTAGTGTGACTGGAAGTACGACTGGGGTTTTCGAGAAGCGATGATCAGGGACAAGGCGAGCTTCTCCATGTCTGGGTACCTTGTTTCTGCGTCTTGTAGGGCTTTGCTTACATAGTAGACGGGAAGCTACACCGGACCTTCTTCTCAGATTAAGATTGAACTTACTGCCTTTTCAGACACGGCTAGGTAAACAAGTAAGGGCTTTCCATTCTTCGATTTTGACAGTAGCAGGACCTTTCCGATGAGGACCTTGAGGTCTTGGAAGGCTTTTTCGCACTCATCTGTCCATTCAAACATCTTCCTTCCTTTGATGGTTTGGAAGAAAGGCTAACAACGGTTGGTTTCCTTCGATATGAATCGGTTTAGGGCCGCTAACCTTTCCGTCAGGCTCTGGACTTCTTTGGGAGAAGATGGTGACCGCATCTCGACGAGTGCCTAATCTTCTCAGGATTTGCCTCTATCCCGCTTTAGTTTACCATGTAGCTGAAGAACTTTCCAGACGCGATTCTGAAGGCGCACTTTAAGGGGTTAAGCTTCATACGATATTTTCGAAGGATTTCGAACATTCTCCTTAAGTGCCTGATGTGGTCCTCAGCGTTTACATTTTTTACAAGCATGTCATCAACGTATACCTCCATGGTATTTCCAATCTGTCCTGCAAACATGGATTTACCAACTGCTGGTATGTATCTCTCACGTTCTTTAGGCCAAATAGCATCATCCTGTAACAGTATAGCCCTCGGTCCGTAATGAATGAAGTGTGATCCTCATCTCCTAAGAACATCAGGATCTGGTTGTAGCCCGAGTAGGCATCCATAAAACTAAGTAGCTTGTGACTAGCAGTCACATCGACCAGCTGGTCGATGCATGGAAATGGAAAGCTATCTTTGGGACACGCTTGGTTGTCTGAGAAGTCTATGCACACCCTCCATTTCTTGATGCTCTTTCTTACTAGTACTGGGTTGGATACCCATTGGGGGTAGACTGCTTCCCTGATAAATCCATTGGCTAATAGCTTGTCCACCTCCTCCTTCAGGACGGCATATCTTTCGGTGCTCAAAGGTCTCATTTTTTTGTATTTTAGGGCACACTTTCGGATCCGCCTTTAGGGCATGACACGCCACAGAGAGATCAATTCCTACCATATCTCTATGTTTCCATGTGAAAATATCAGTGTTCTCCTATATGAACTGTTTCAATTCCTCCTTCATTTTTCCCTCAAGTCTCGCTCCCACCTGCAATACCTGGGTTGGTTTCGAGAGATTCACCGAAAAGGCTTCTAGTTCCTCGACCGAAGAGGCAAGAGAGTCCGAACCTATAATTTGGGAGTCTAATCCTTCGTCCAATATCATTTCTTCGTCCATCTTTTCGTGGTCGACGTCCATCGGTTCCGATCTTATAGTCATTACTGTCAGGACGACATCCTCGTGTTTTGCCACTTTTCGTAACGCGTTTATGTAGCATGCCCTCACTTCTATCTGATTGCCACGAATCTTGGTGACCCATCCTGGTGTCGAGAACTTCATTACCAAATGATGTATGGACGTGACTGCCTGCAAGACCTTCAACGCAGGTCTTCCAAGGACTCCATGGTAGGCGGAGTGAGTTTCCACTATCAAGAATGCCATAAATCTTCTAAAGTAGCACGGGAGCTCTCCGAAGTCCACTGCGAGGGTAATCATTCCTCACGGGACAAGACTATCCTCTGTGAAACTGAACATTGGCTCTGAGATGGCCGTCAGTTCATGATCCACGTCCATCTGGTCGAAGGTACTGCCAAACAGGATATTTATGATGCTTCCATCATCGACCAACATCCGTCCCAGTCCGTTTCTGGCGACGACTGCACGGACTACCAGATCATCGCAGTGAAGGTAGTGTATACCGACCTCGTCTTTCTCAGTGAACGTGATTTGTGGTACTCGCAGTCGGTGTCCATAGACCTACCAACTCTCTATGGGTTCTTTCCTCGCTACCTCGCATAGTTTTTGCCGTGAGTTCATCGTGTGCCCCCCGACATAAGGCTCCCCTATGATCGTGTTTATCTCTTGGATTGGGGGGGCTCCCGTGGGTCCTTCTATCCTTGGAGGATCCATGTTTCTGTCATTCATCCCATCATTGCGGTGAGGTCAACCGTCCTGGTGTCAATGAGGAGGTCTTCACCCCTGGATGGGCGGCCCTCGACGTCCTCGTGCCGGTCGGTTCTCCTCTTCTGTCCGTGGTTTCTGTGATTGATCAGTTTTCTTACATCTAGGCAATCCTCCGTATTATGTACCATAGTCCTGTGTATGCGACAGAACTTGGGTGGCACTGTTGTAGGCAAGAGAGCCATCGCATGTGTTTTAAGATGGGAGACCGAGGCTACCTCCGTTTGGTTGAATCTCCTGTACTGGTTGTTTGATGGTCCAGGGGAGCACCTTCTCTGAAAGCATTTGAATCGAGGTTCAGGAGAGAATCGTCCTTCTCGTCTATAGCGATCTCCTCTTTTCCTTTCAGCCTTCTCCCAGTTCTCGATTGTTTCTTCTGATTAGATTTCACACTGGACCAAGTCTACCAGCTAACTGTAAGTCTTTAGTTGACTGTTATGTACATCTCTCCAAAAGAGGGTGTGCATGTGAAGTCCCGTCACTAGCACATCCAAGGCTTTTTCATCAATCACGATCTCGATTTTGTTGATCACATTACTAAAACTCTTGAAATAGCTCTTGACTATTTCTTCTTCCTTTTGCCGAATGTCGTTAAGTTGGGCAATGTCCGCTATCATCGTCCGATTGCCGATGAATGCATTGACAAACTCTCTTTTGATCTGAGGTCAACTCCGGATGCTTCTTGGCTTCAGCTTGTTGTACCACCTCTTCGCATCGGACGTGAGCGTGGTGTGGAAGTTCCGACACTTCACTGTAGGGTATTGGCCTTGGAGCTTCGTCTTATATATGTTGATATAATCTGTGGGGTCACCTTTCGTGTTATATTTGTCCATGAGAGGCATCCAAAAATTCACGGGTATCTCTATGTCTTTCATGTAATTTGAAAATAGGAGATTCTCGTCGTCATCGTCCTTGTAGCATTCCACTTTTCCTTCTCGTACTCCTTCTCGGGCCTTGCATAGCTTTGTTTAAGGTCCTTCCTCCTTTTCGTGCGGGCCTCGCTGTACTCACTGTACCTGTTGTGTGCTGGTAGAGGCGGTGCTATAGAAGATCCCACCCCCAACTTGTCAAACACGCTAGCAGCAAGAATTGGCCGATCTCCTCGCATCGGAAGAGGTTTCTCTCTCTGATCATCACTCGAGGGTCTTTGTGTGGTGTTCTGAGGGTTCCAACATTCAAAACGGGCAGTTCATCCTGCGATCATGGCTTTCCACAGAGTCGAACCGTGAGAGGCTTCTTTGGGCACGACTGCGCTTGGGTCCATGTTGGAGGGATTGATTCTCCAACAATTCAAGCACTGCTTTCATCTGGGCATTGTCCACTCTCAGGTCCTAGTTCTCCTATTCAACCGTCGGCTTTTTCCATTGTCTCATCCTCTTGCAGCGGGTTACATTCTGGAGATCTTGAATGCTTTCCTGCCGCAAGTCAGTATGATGGGACTCTACTTCCTCTTCCATGGAGTTTTCTATTGTCATGCTCTTTCGGGTAGAAAAAACACATTTTTACCACAAGTTTTTGGTCGTGTAATATTTTACGTTTTCCACAGAGGGTGCCAATCTGTTGACGTCAGAACCTGCACCGTCCATGTGTCAACAGATCTCCAATCACTCTTCTGCCAACCTGTACGTTACCTGCAAACTCGGACAATCGTTAGGGACCAAGATCTCTGGAAAAAAAGGGTCCGGTAATTGTTGGTACTCCGACGATCAAGTCAACTGCCGGTATAAGAATAATACACGGGAGGAAAAGTAATTGGGTGTGGGAGAGACAAACAGGAAAAGATTTGAACAGAGTTTAGGGGTGAAATTTGAGTGTTAAAAGAGCGTACCTTTGAACAATCGGAGACGTTGTATTTATAGCACAAAAGTCCTCATTGATTTAGAAAATAAATCAATTAGATACTCGATTGGATTCTCCTTTCTTATGGGATAGGGGTGATTGGTTGTTAGAGCAATCTCCAAGATTATCTACCTTATTTGGGTTTATCACGTTGCCTAATCTTTAGGAGATTATGATTTGGTTCCCCTGAAAGGACCCGTGTGACAATCCAACGCAATCTGCCTTCAATTATCTCTCTGGTTATTCTGAAATATCTTGCTGCCTGCTAGTTATAACAAATATAAAGCCCAACGAGGCCCTATGAGTACAGCGTGGATGTCGAGGCCCTCTATGGGCCTCGCAACACTTCAATTCAAGGACTCTATGGTGCTTGATGGGCCTCTGAGGCTTTCTTAACATTTATGAGGCTCTTGTTGGGCCTTTATGGGACTTTTGTTGGGCATGTTGCTAAGGTGGAGGCCCTATTAAAATCGTGTGGTAACAGATACGTTCTTGGTGTATGGAGAAAATGAATTTAGAGTTTAAGGATATGCCGATACCAGCTTTCAGTCTAATAAATGTAAAAGGACTAAGCAATATAGAAAAGGATATCAGTACCTTCTTAGAAGTCTCTTCTCCCTCACTTCATACATCTCTTGGTACAAATCAAATAACCATACTCCAGGACTTATGAACTATACAAAAAAAAATAAGAAGATGTGTTTACATATCTGAATGGATAACTAAAACAACCATAATCACAAAATTATTGAGTGCTTTAATAATTTGGATTCACATATATATACAAATAACTTACAAGAATAGATATTTGGATCAACTTGGCCCATTTCTTAGGCCTGTAAGGCAGTTTACAGCCATTCATAGTCATAAATTCTTCCTCTTTTACCTTACTTAACAACATAACAAATAATGTCAGCCAAACCGTCTTTCTATTTTCCTCATTTGGATTCGCAAAACCTTGCTACTATCATGATATTTGCAATACAAATGGACAGAAGATCAAGAACAAACAAACTTGAGATAATTAATTAGTACCTCAAAATCTCGTATGGCGTCTGAAATTCCTCCTTGGAGTCTCTTCACAGTCGTGCACAAATTCTCTTCTAAACCAAGCCTTGTACACACATCCAAATCCCTCCACACCCAAGATTTTACTTTCACTGAAATTTTTGGTAGCTTATTCTAACATCTTATATTGCATTGTAGTTACACATCTCTTTCTACAACTTGTCTTGAAAGTATTCTATATACCCAAGAACGGAGTAGAAAAATTCCACAGAAAGATCATGTAAGGTTAACTATTGACAAATAAAAACTTAGAAACCATAAAAGAAATGAATCCCAAAATAGAGTACCTGAGCTATTATCCCTTTTCTCTTACGATTTGTTTGTGCACTTCCTATAATAAATCTAGAAATAGAAAAGAAACAAAATGATTGTTCCAGAGTTGTGGAAGCATCAATTAGAGTTATAAGTAGCTTCTTATTCAAACGCATATTGTGATTTCCTCTTCATGATCAATACCTTATTACACAATAGATTTATAGCTAAGAGCTAACAACTTGGACTACAAGATGACAAGAATCACAATAATAAAGAAAGATTAAATGGTTCAAAGTCTGAAGACAATATAACAGCTAGCCAGGTATGGCAATTCAGGGTCAAGAACTAAATCACATGGTTGGAAAAAGGTCTTCACTAATTATCATACAATGATTAATGAGTATCACAGCAAGATAACATTTATATATATGTGAATTAAATGCTTTGAAAATGGTAGTCCTGAGTTAGTGTATTTCAAATTTTGAAATTTGAAACATGTCAAGAATGACCCAGAAGCCATATGGTTGATGAATAGGAGGCTAGAGAAATATGAACAAGAAAAGTTAGAAATTAAGAATATGTGGAAATAAGGCTAACAACGATGAATAAATTAGAGAAATCTAAGGAGCATTTATTGAAGAAAGATGAAAGTCTGCAGTGGCGGTGGCAGTGGCATCAACAATGGAGAGAAGGCTGTTATTGATGATATTGCATCCTTCACATATATACATTCATTACTTGTTAATAAAAACAACATCCCATTTTATTTTTACAAAAAGATAATTTAATTTCAAAAGTAGGTGATTCTAATTAGATCCTATCAAGTTTTGCAGAGAATTGATGTTCAAAATCGACCAAAGAAAGACATAGCATAACAAAAACATGAAAATTGGATTTTCTTCTCGTATTAATTTTGGCTAGAACTTTGAAGTAATGAGCTTGCGTTTTTCAAAGAATAACCATTAGCATATATTATTAAACAATTGGTAATTCTATCATTATCCTTTTCTTTTTTAAACCCGAGCTCATCTTTGGAAGCTTGTTAATCTCCCCTTAATGATATACGCAGTGCTGCATTGCTCTTTATAGTTGGGCCAACTTTTTTGTTACCACTTTGATAGGAACATTCGTTAATTGAAAAATTAATCAAAAAATAAAAAAGAATGAATTACAGTAATGGATGGAAAAGAGAACAATGCTATACTCGTAGTTTATTTTGTTAATAATAGTTGTAGCGGCCAATTCCACCCTACAAAGAAAAGAGATGAAATATGAAATTACTCAAATTCTCATTTTAGGCTGTTAACAACACAAAATAGGGAATGAAATGTGAAAATCCAACCTAAGCTAAATTACTAATCACTTAAATTAATGCTACAAGACTATACTACCAAATCAAGAAAACCCCATAAATAAACAAAATCACCACTCGTGCTGCTATAATCTCAATCCTTAGCTTTGCCAATTAAAGCACTACTTACCCTACATTCACAGGATGGTGATAGTTTTCAAATATGACAAGGTCAAAGTTGTCCATGTATGGTAATATGACAATGTCTCGAAAGAACTCAACTTCGTTTTTCAATTTCTTATTCAATTCTTTTCTTGCATGTCGTTGAAAGATTTAGTTCCAGAGATAATCTCAATATTCTTCTAATCAATAATTTTTTAGTATCAATGTTGCATTTTAATCTGTAACCATTTAATTCACTTACCAGTGCTACAAAGAAACAAGCAACAACATTGGGATATTTGATTAGTCCATACTGCATGGAAGATTTCGTCACGACCATTCTTTCAGAAAAGTGGTTACCTGCTGAAAGATTACCAACAACAGTTCAACGGACCCATTTGGAATAGGTGGAGCCTTCCATCTGTTAGATGTATTAAAATGTCTCTGAAGAGCAAAACTGGGATGTGACAAGGGCAAGGAAGTGGCAAAAATAGAATGGATGTTAATGTCCCCATTAAAAGATAATCTAGTGGTATCTTTAAGTGCATATCTCTACCAAATATTCAGTAAACTATGAGCCAAAGTCCAACATATATGAGTGTGTGTGTGTGTGTATTTATAGAAGCAAAGACATTCATATCGGACTTATATGTGGACTATACTATAGGGAAGTAACTTAAGTGGACTAATTAGTACAATGATTTGCACCTTTTTGTTTAATTATTAGAGTACTTATTATGATTTATAAGTGTTACCATATCTTTTTAAGAATTTTTAGCAATACATAATATGACATGACAATTACCCCTTCCTAAACAAACGATGTTACCATATTAATTTATCATTTATCAAAACGAAGTGACGCATATAATCAATAAAGTGATTCTTACTATAGAGGAGGTGGAGACTCATTTCGTACAATGAATTTAGGAGCTGATAATAGCATATCAATATAGACTTACCATTTGCATATCATAGCCTCGCTTTTATATAAATTGAAGATGTTGTTTGATTAGACATAATAGTACAAAAAATAAAAGAGCTTAAAATTGTGGAGCAGAAGATTGAAAGCATTCACTCTTTTCAATAAGGATATTTTGTTTAACATTAACCAAAATCTATTAAATGCAAATGCAATTCAAATATGAGAAGAAGATTGTAAATTTCTTTTGCATTCTCTTTCAATTTGCTTTTAGGTGAATCAAATGCAAAATAAAAACATACTCAATAGTTCTAGCACGATTCTGAAAAGGTCATATATAAAGGTCTCTTTTGATTTCTTTGTTGTCATTTTTTGTCGTGTTTCATTAATATCCTCTATTTTCTATCTCACAATAAAAGTGGGATTTATTCGATTTAAAAGACTAATATCCGAAAGCAAAGTCTTTTGTTTTGCAACATGCCTTGATAATAATCGAAGCTAAACGAAATCTAGAGAAAGAAGAAAGAAAACACTTATTTAGGATTTCATTCATTCTTTTCTTTTCACCTTGATGACTTCTATAATGGTCGATTCTTTCTAGTAGTAAACATTTTGAGGCTATTATCAAAAGTTACTCTAGTATTTAGGTTGGAAAAAAAATCAATTTGTAGTTTTTAAAACAAATAACCGATATCAGAAGTTTGTATCAAGATTCAAGACAAGATAATAGTGCAACTACTCCATTATTTCTAGCATTGAATAAGAGTACAAATTGTTCTTTAGTTCACTAACAAAACAAAATTGTTTGAAATATTTAAGGCAATTTTGAATGTTTGAACATAATTGATTGCAAAGAAGCCTTTATTTGTTCAATTTAAACTTACCTCTATTCACTGTCTTCATCCGCTTGACCCTACGTTTTTCACTTGTCTCACTAATTGATAAGATCGTTTAAGCTCACAATCGAGTTCCATTGCATGCATTTCTTCAAGCTGTGCAGTGACTTGAAGGTTTTCCTTTTTAGCAAGCTATACTTGTACCTATCATTTAAAAATGGAAACGTTAAACCAAGTTGACTTAATATCTATTAAAACGAATCATGGACTTAATACCTATTGAAACAATTCATACCGCAATTAACCAAGCGGAATGTGAACATAAGAATAATGTAACAAATCCCATATTTATTGAATATAAGGCTTACTTTGCTGTTGTTATAATATCTATCAAATCAATGAAAATGTCAAGTCTTCTCAACATATGCTAACTTTTTCTTGTGTGAATTTTAATGACAGTAATCTTATAAAAAATAAATTGAAATTGTAGTCTGAAGTGGTGGATAGAATTTGACTTGAGGTGCATCAAGCTTTCTTTTTGAACATGCGATGAGTTTGGTTAAATCTGATGGCATAAAAGCATATTCTAGCAACAACAACAAAAAGTATGACTTGCTGACTTGAGAGATGTATAGTACTTAATTCCCTATCTACTTTTCTTACTTATTCTTACTATTTCCTAGCTTGAATTGACTACATTGACTAAAATGAAAAATGAAATCAACATATTATTAGGAAGCATAAAATCAAACACAAACCACAAAATAGGGATAGACACACAAAAGATTAAGACAAGCACACACTATAGATAGCAGAATTTTGAAAAAAATGAATCTAAATGAAGAAGATTGTGTACTACATACAAAATTTGCACTTAATTTTTTTCATGTTAGTACATAGTAGGAAGTTGTTAGGTTGGATTAATAATTAGAAGAACTCTCTGCCTCTCAACTTGGTAACACCACACCTGTAGCAAACACAAGCCGCAAGCCCACCGACAGCCGCACAGTCCCTCTTACCTCTTCCACTCTCCCGACTTTCAGTCTTCAGCTGGTGACTCCACGATTCCCAATCGATCGATGAGTGAGAAATACATTTTGCAAAAGCGGCAACTCCACTCCCACGGTAGCAGCGATTACTCTGGATTCTGGAATCTCAAGGGCAGCGTTTATCCTTTTCTGGTTATATTAATATTGAATTCTAATCCGTTCTGAATGAGAATCAGAGGTTGATCGTCACTCCATCAGAGAAGGAGAACAAAACAAATTTGAACTTTTTTGGCCTCCGATCGACGAGCAGATGCGGATTCTAGGTTGGGTTTTCTTGGGGCTGCTAAATTTCAGCCATTGAAATTTTTTTCATACATTCACGCAAATGGGCGATCCCACCTTTAATCAACCCAATGCCGTCGGATTGCCACCCAAACCACTCGACCCGGTCATCATCGATACTAATCATCAACCGCAGTCTGTTCACCATACTCTCGTCAGCCTCACGCCTCCAAAGTAGGACCCAATTGATCTACAAAACTCTTCAACTGCAGATTCTCTAATTGAGACCATTAGCACCCCCCGCCAATTTTGACCACCAACACGCCGGTGAACCACCACCCATGTGTTCACCAGCCTTGGATGACCCAAACCATACCTTAGTGGTTGTGCCAATTGCTTCAAATTCAACTGGCAGTATGCCTCACACACCTCATAGATCCATTCATTTGGCCAACTCGACCCACCAAATGGTCGGGCATGCTAAGCCAACCCGCCAAGCGTACCCACCTCAGCTTGCGCATGACACACTGTCTACTCTCGGCCCACAAAGTGTCACTCCTACTACTCCCGATTACCTCCGACCACCTATTCTACTACAGCTCAGTTTGTACTAAATTCTAGAAAATTGACTTATGCCATACTTGTTACTGATCGACAGAATATTTCTTCAGTCGAGCGTAGTATGAAGAAGTCATTTGCTATCATATGGGCCATATTATTGATCATTGTAGGGTGGGGCTCCACAAATGGATACTGTTGTTACCCATGCTTCTAAGCATTTTGTTACTCTGGCTCCTAAGCCTGTTGTTGCTCTGGCTTCTAAGCCTGTTGATATTTCAGCTAATAAGCCTTTTGATGCTCATGTGCCTATTGTTAATAGGGCTAAGAAGGATAAGGAAAAAGATGTTGTTGTTGAGGTTCCTAGATAGTGGGTCCCAGTTGCTGGTTCTCTTTCAGTTGTTTCTATACCACCTCTAGTGGTTCATGTGGGACCCACTCTTCAGCTTAATTATACTATTTCCACTATTATGACTTCAAAGCCCTTTCATGATGCTATTTTTTTCGATCCACTATTAGATCACATAATGTCCATCCCTCGTAAGTTTTCTATTTTGTTAGAGCCAATGCAGCCAGTTTTTTATATAGATCCACATGTTAGTCCACGCCTCAGTAGTAATGAGAATGTAGAGGCTTCGATTCTTTTTGATACTGCTAGTTCTATTCAGCTAGACGTTCATCAGCAGTGACATTTTCATATAAATTCTTCTGATGACTTAGTTGGTTTAGATGAGCGGCAGGAGGCCGATGGTTTTACTGTAGTTCATAGGAAGAAAATTTTGAAAGTTACTGATATCCAGTGCCCGATCAAATGGGTGACTCGTAGTCAAACAAGTGATTCGTCACGTAGCCAGTCTTTTTGATTAGTGTTATCATCTGAAATATGAGAGGTGTGCACAGTATTACCACTCGTAAACGACTTAAGAAATTAGTTCAGCTTCATCAGGTGTATTTTTTAGTAGTGTTAGAGCCGTTTGTTTTGAAGAAGAACTTTGACTTTATCAAACGATTCTTCTCTTTCGATATGGGCTTATAGAATGAGTCGGATAAGATTTGGTGTTTTTAGAATTTGGAGACTACTGTTACTTTAATAGTTGATCATCCACAATTCTTTCACATTAAAGTTGAGGATCCTAGATTAGCCAGACCATTGTTTATTACTCCATTCTATACTTCTTGCTCACTAGTTGGACATAGGAATTTATGGGCGGGTCTTCACCAAATATCTCTTTTTGTGGATGGGCCGTGACTAGTTGGAGAAGACTTTAATTTGATCGCTCACAATGGAAAGTATACTGGTATGAATACTCGTGATAGGGGCACTTCAGGCTTTGCAGATATGATGATAAATTGTGGTTTAACAGATACAGGTATTCTGGAAGTCAGTACACATGGACAAATGTGAGGGTTTGGAAGCGTCTGTACAGAGTTTTGATTAACTTACTGGTTGCCTCATTTTATTCTCGATTTTTGGTTCGTCATCTGAATCGAAACTTCTAATTTAGTGGTCTTCTGATGATAATATGGGGCCTCGTCCTTTTCGATTCCTCAATGTTTGGTCTAGGCATCATGATTTTATGGGCTTTGTATCTCAGAAGTGGTCATTTTCTACCCATCTTACGAGAATGGCTGCTACCTTGGGAGAAGATTTTTAGGCTCAAACAGGGCATTCGTTGGTAGAATTGACATGTATTTGGTGATATTTTTCAGAGAGTCAGGGATGCAGAGTGTAAGATGGACAAAGCAGAGTTAGACCATGACAGAAATCCTTCTTCTTTCATCGTGATACTTTGCATTAAGCTCGGACAGTTCTGAATTGTACTTTATCTATTGATTAGGCCTTTTGGAAACAAAAGACAAGGGCATGTTGGACTTGTGAGGGTGATCATAACACCCAATACTTCTATTCTATAGTTTAGGGATGACGTATTCGATCCAGGATTCGGTCTATTACTTCAGCTTTGGGTGAGGTGTTTGAGTCTCTTAAGACTATTCAACCTTTAACAGTATCTTTCTTCCACGAGCTTGTCGGCTTCTTCTCAGTCTGTCAACCCTATTCGACCTGGTATTATACCTAGATTGGTGTCCGATGAGGACAATTTACAACTTAATCGAACTCATACTTTGACTGAGGTGTGAGAGGCTATTTTCAGTATTGATCCACATAGTGTCACCGGGCTATATGGGTTTTCATCTCACTTTTTAAAAGTCTGTTGGGACATAGTATCAGAGGGTGTGTTTCAGGCAGTCTTGGACTTTTTTACTGGAGGGCACCTACCTAGGGGTTTTGCAACTACTTATATTGTTTTGCTTCTAAAGCGGGACAATGCCTGTAGGTGGTCAGAGTTTCGTCCTATCAGCTTATGTACAGTGTTTAATAAGTTGATTACGAAGCTGATGAATTCGTGACTGTGTACTTTACTACCTCAGATCATCTCAGCTCCTCAGAGCGGATTCATCTCAGGACGGCTCATTGGAGATAATGTCCTCCTTACACAGGAGTTGCTACATATACTTGATACGAAAATGCGATGGGGTAATATTATCCTCAAGCTTGATATGGCTAAGACCTATGACTGCATAGATTGGAGCTTCTTGATATCTATTTTGGAGGGTTTTGGGTTCGATGCTCTTTGGATTGATCGGATACGGATGTGTATTTCAGAGTGTCGATTTTCGATCCTACTTAATGACAGGCCATGTGGTTTTTTCTCATCATCTCAGGGGCTCAGACAGAGTGACCCCATATCTCCATCACTGTTCATTATTGCTGCAGATTATTTTTCACGACTACTCACTTAGCAGTATCAACATATTCTTTTGATGGCATACATACATAGGGGTGACACTCTCATCTCTCATTTGTCCTTTGCAGATGATATAATTATTTTCGTTAATGGCCAGAAGCAATCTATCAGACGAGTTGTACAGTGTATTGAGCACTATGATGGGGCTTCTAGGAAGTTGGTAAATAGAGATAAGAGCGGGATTATCTTACCTAGAAGATTTTCTACTAGTCAGATACACAAGCTGGAGCATCTGATAAGGTTTCGTCATCAGCAACAGCCCTTCATTTATCTTGGTGTTCCTTTATTTAAAAGAGCCATTCTTGTATTATGACTTAGTCCAGAAAGTCCAGAGTAGGATTTCTGGCTGGGCCTCGAGACTCCTATCATTTGGGGGACAGATTACTTTAATACGATCAGTGTTATTCTCTATTTTTCTCTATTTCTTTCAAATTATGAAGCCTCTCAAGGCTATCTTGAAAAAGTTATATGGCATATTTATTATGTTCGTTTGGGACTCTAGAGACCATGTATACATATTACATTGGAGGAGATGGAAGGACCTTTGTATTCCAACTGTGGAGTGTGGACTGGGCTTTAGGAGACTGCATGATCTTGTTGATACATTCTCCATTGTTGATATCCATGTAATTATTTAAAAATCCTCTATTATTTTGGTCACTCATGTTCCTTTTATGAAGTCAAAGTATTGAGAAAATTACTATAGAAGTTTTGGTTCAAGTGATTTATTAACTCCTGCTACAACATTTTGTGTAGCGTCATCATGTTCAGAAGCATCTCATTTTGTATACTTTGCTATGTTTTTATGATTTGATTGTTCTTTGTATGAAACAATTTTTTATAATATAATATGTATATATAAGTTTGTTACAGTACATTATATATATTAATAGGAATTTGTTAAAGTTTAGATTTGGTTTTGGCTGTTATAACAGTTGTAATAGATTCTCTTTATCATCAATGTCTGATACTGTTGTTACAAATGATATTGTGTATGAATGTTTGATACAGTGTTAGGGATGATGTTGTGAATCAAGTTCTGATACAGATGTTACAATTGATATTTTGTAGCAATTAATATGTTACTAAATATGTTACAAATTAAGTTATGTTACAGATTGGGTTATGTTATTAAATCATGAGTTAAATTTCTTCTCACTGTTACATTCTGATGTTACAATGTGTCAATTTGTTTTAAAGTCCAGTATGTATGTAAATACGAAATTGTAAAAGTTTATAGTTGGTTTTGCAGTTATAACATTTGTAACAGATTCTTTTTAGTATCATGGTCTAATATAGTGTTACAAATGCTATGGTATATCGTTGTTTGATACATTATGTTACAAACGACATTTTGTATTACTGAATATGTTACAGATGATATAATGTTATTTTACCCAGCACATGTTACATGTATTGGTATTCTCCACCACTGACGTTACATATGTTACAACTGATATTATCATGAGTTTTAATATGTATCATTGATGTTATATATCATACTAAAATGTAACATACGCAGATGTTCTAAATGTAATAAACATCTACGCAAACCAGAAACTTCCAATGTTACAAGATCAAAATAGAAATATAATGTAACATATGCAAATGTTCTCACTGTAACATAAACACAAAATATCATGAATTCTCAGTTTTTTTTGTAACATTTGTTTTAGAGTAATGATAACATAAAATAATATGTTACCCACATCTAAATGTAACATATGTAAATGTAATACACGCAAATGTAACACACGCAAATATAACATACAGAAATGTAACATGTGTGATTGTAACATATACAAATGTTCTAAATGCAATAGACGTCTCCAAAAACCAGAAACTTCCAAATATTACAAAATCATAAATATAATATAATGTAACATATGCAAATATTTTCACTGTAACTTAAATATAAAATATCATGAATTTCGAAAAAAATTTGTAACATATGTAATCAAATAAAGAATTTTTTGAACTGCTACATATAATAACATTTATTCAAAATCAGATTACATATATTTGGATTGATAAACAGGTTACAATAATTAACATTATGTAATTATTTTGATCCTTCACGTTCAAATTTTCTTCACCACACTTTCTTCACGAACGAAAGTTTTTTACGGACTGATGTTCTTTGGGAATTGATCTTCTTCGTCGAATGATGTTATTCATGGAATAATGTTTGCCTGATTTTCTGAAATTTTTTATTTTCTATTTGGACAAAGAATCAATTAAGATATTCGATTTAATAAAAATAACTGAAAATCCCCCTTTTTAGGCTAACTATTACAGCTGGTAATTAATATATGAAAACAGAATAAATATATTTAAAAAAACAGTATTTTTGGAATTTCTGCAACAGAATAAGTCTTTTGGAATTATTTTCAAAACATGGCTCATTTATGAAAAAATCTCTATATTTAACCAGTTTGACCAACTAAAATAATAATTTAAACAACATCAAACATGTACATAGTCTATAAATAAATAAATAAATAAATAAATAAATAAATAAATATATATATATATATATATATATATATCCTTACAATAATATAAGAGCCTTAATTTTTTTACTGTAGCTTTTTTCGTCCAACACGACATCGTTTTGACAATGAAGCTAGCCGCAATTCTTTACTTTATCCAAAATTAAAATTAAAATTTTATTTTTAATTTGTTTTATTCTCTATTACTTTTCAAGCTTTAGAACAGAGAATTAGAATTCTAGAATTCAGAGTGGAGCTGATTTTTGAAAGATTGGATCCTACAGTTAAAATTTTTAGACACTGTAAGTATTATTACAACAGTTAGAGATTCATTACAAAATGAGTGCGCATTCACGTAGGGAATACTTCATTTGACTACAATTTATCTATTGCTTTAATAAGAGAAAAAACAAAACAAAACAAAAATATTTACCAATTCTCGGCAACCATTGCTCGGCAACCAAACTTGGTTGCCGAGATTGCTCGGCAATTAAACTTGGTTGCCGAGTAATATATATATATATATATATATATATATATATATATATATTGTTAGGAGGAAAATCTGAATACCCAAGCCAGAAAATTGCAAGAGATACTGAAAGTGATCTTCATCTATTCTCATGCAATTAGGGATGGCAAAAAAAACCCGCCGACCCGAACCCAACCCGCCCCGCCCCGCCCCGCCCCGCCCCGCCCCGCCCCACGAAGCAATAGGGGCGGGTTTGGGGCAGAAAAATCTGCCCCGGGCGGGTCCGGGGCGACCCCGCCCCGCCCCGCCCCGCCGCCCCGCCCCTAAAAAAAATTTTTTTTTTTTTTTTTTTTGAAAAATCATAAAATATAGTAGAAATTATGATTTTCACTAAAAATAAACTAAAGAAGAATCAAATCCGGGTTAAAACTTATAAAACTACTAACATTAACCACTATACGGCTATACCACAACCCAAATTTTATAATTTTTTTTTTGTTTTGCTTGGTATAAATATTTAAAAAAAACTGTATATATATTTTTTTAATTATTTTTCAGTTTAACAACAAAAAAAAAAGTTCGCGGGGGCGGTTGGCGGGTCCAACAGCCGACCCGCCCCGCCCCGCCCCGCGAATTCACGGGTCGCGGGGCGGGACGGGCCGCCCCGGACCCGCCCCATTGCCATCCCTACATGCAATTTCTCAAAGGGTGAAGAAAAAAATTTGTTTCTATAACATTTTTAATTTTGAATATTTGCAATCAGACTTACTATTTTGAGTGGTACTAACTAGATTCTTTCATTCCTTCATTACATTAATTACTGCTGAATTTATCGTTGTCTTCAGGAGGTTTGAAGGTATGGTCTTTTCTCATACAGTTTTGTTTACTAGGGAAATAACAGCAATGAATTTTGAGCCTATACATTCTCTTATCTACTTGGTTGAGTAGCCTTTGTTTGTCCAAAACAGCATATTGTGAAAATTGTCTTTTTTCGAACCTCTTTTCTTTCAGCCAGCTTAATCTTTGTAAATGTACCTGACTTTCAAAATTTATCATAAGATACTAATGGTTTCATGAAATGATAAGCCAAATATGCCATAAATCTCACTTTAGACTTGTTCTCTTAGATTGTCCCCCGCAACATTCAATCAGATTTCTTATTGCAGGTGACAAAAATATACAATTTCAACCAGCTTGATCTTGGTTGCCGATCAATTTGGCAACCATCATTGGTTGTTAACATGGTTGTAAATTGTTGGGATTTGGTAATGCAAATAGTATATAAAAAATAGCCCAAAAAATTGAAAGAAAGTTGGGATGTTTATTGTTAAAAAATGCCATTGAAGAATTTCAGGTAATGTATAAATCTACGCACTGTAAAATCTTGGTGGCAAATTGAGTGTTTTTATTTTTTTTACACCTTTTCATTTAATTTTTTTATTAATCTTTTTGATTTTATCTTAAGCAAATTAAATGTTTTTATTTTTTATAATGTTGGCACATTAAAAAAAAAAAAAAAGCGTGAACACTAAAATTCTCGGCAATGAATTGTTCATTGCCGAGCAACTCATTTTTATTTTACTGTTCACCAATTTTTTTGAAGTCCTTTTTCTTTGACACATTTTAAAAAAAAAAAATTAATAGTTGCCGAGATGGCTCGGCAATCAATTTGCCAATTGGTGGGCAATCAATTGATTGCCATGTAAATTATTATTATTATTTTTTTTTAAATAAGGAATAATTGCACAAAAGTCTCTATTGTGTCATAAACATGCACCATAAATTGTTTACATCTTAAACCAGTGAATAGAACTCCTCACTTCTATGGTCTATAAGTATAATGATTCTCAGATATATTGTATTAGATGCATTTCTAATAACTTGCATTATAGTTACACATCTTTCATTTACTTTACTTCAATCAAAGCAAGCTTTCGATACATATCCATAAGCAAAATGTTACATTTAATTATATTGTATGAGGTGCTATATGTAATAATGAAATGTGAAAGAACAGAAATCAGAGTTGTACATTTCCTACTTGTCCAAGAAGAAAAGAATATAGCTAAAACTACATCTTCGGAAATATCCTGCTGGTTTATGACAATTTTATCTCAATTTCTCGTACTCCAAGATAAGGTAAAGGCACATTCATGTCTAGCATTTCTTACAAACCACGATAGTAGCCTCTGTGTTCCTCATTGAAGCTAAATGATCTCCAACAACCTTAACATCTTCTTGTTTGGTACATATTTCACATTTATCAGTTAGCTAAAATGTTATGTAGATGAAGAGGGATTAGAAATTAAAAAGTGATTGCCGAGATTGATGAACAGTATTTTACCCTTTTTTTTTTTTAAGGAATAATTGCACAAAAGGTCTCTATTGTTTTAAAATCGTTGGAATATGCCAACAACTTAAAAAAAAATCTTTAATTTATTTTTTCTTTTACACTTAATTTTCATTCAATTTTTTACTAATCTTGTTTTTTTATTTTACCTTTTACAAATTATTCTAAATAAATGCTAAAAAATGTCATTCAATAATTTCAAAATCCTGTGAAATCTTGGTGGCAAATTAAATATTTTTATTTTTTTTACACCTTTTCATTCAATTTTTTTATTAATCTTTTTTATTTTCATATAGTTCTTTGGAAACGTTCAAATATTAGTTTTTCATATAGTTAAAATACAAGTTAATATTTTTTTCTAAAGTTTGGACAAGAAAAAAAATCTTGTTGAGTGAAAAAAATTGGAAAAAGACAATGGGGAAAAAAAATTTTGAAAATTTGTTATGAACAGTGTTCATCTCGGCAATGAACAATTGTTCATTGCCGAGATTCCTCGGCAACTGTTTACAGGAATTTTTTTTTTTTTAATTTTTTTTTTTTTAAGGTTGCCACATTTAAAAAAAAAATGAAAATTTGTTGTGAACAGTGTTCATCTCGGCAATGAACAATTGTTCATTGCCGAGATTCCTCGACAATTGTTTAAAGGAATTTTTTTTTTTTTTTTTTTTTTTTTTTTTTTTTTTTTTTTTTTTTTTTTTTAAGGTTGCCACATTTAAAAAAAAAAATTCAAATTGTGAACAGTTCACTGCCGAGATGTCTCGGCAATGAATTTCATTGCCGAGACTGTTCATGAACAGTATTTTACTGTTTATTTTTTTTTTTATTTAAGGAATAATTGTATGAAAGGTCCTTATTGTTTTAAAATTGTTCGGATATGCCCACAACCTAAAAAAAAATTTCTTTAATTTTTTTTTTTTTTTTACACTTAATTTTCATTTAATTTTTTACTAATCTTATTTTTTTTATTTTACCTTTTGCAAATTATTCTAAATAAATGCTATTATTTTTCTCCTTTTACTTTTCATTAAATTTTTCACTAAATTTTTTTTTGGTTTGATGATATAAACAAATTGTACACAATTCTTTAATATTTAGCTTTTGAGTCATTAGTAAAAAAACTGAAAAAGTTGTAGCTGAAAGTTTGGTCCAATTCAAATTCTTAGTGCAATTCAATAAAAATATAAAAATAGTCACTCTACTACATCGTTTATGAATCTTAGTTATTTAATTTATTATATAAAAAATAACCCAAAAAATTGAAAGAAAGTTGGGATATTTATTGTTAAAAAGTGCCCAAAAGAGGATTCGTACGCACTGTGAAAGCTTGATGGCAAATTGAATGTTTTTATATTTTTTACACATTTTCATTCAATTTTTTTATTAATCTTTTTTATTTTATCTTAAGCAAATTGAATGTTTCTATTTTTTATAATGTTGCCACATTAAAAAAGAAAAAAAAAACCTTGAACAGTAAAATTCTTGGCAATGAAATTTATTTTACTGTTCATCAAAATTTTTTTTAAACTCATTTTCTTTTAAAAAAAAAAAAAAGAAAGCACAATTGTGAACAATAAAATACTGTTCACTGCCGAGATGTCTCGACAATGAAATTCATTGCCGAGACATCTTGACAATGAATTTCATGAACAGTATTTTACTATTCTTTTTTTTTTTAAGGAATAATTGGATGAAAGGTCCTTATTGTTTTAAAATCGTTTGGATATGCCCACAACCTTAAAAAAAAAAAAAAAAAAAAAAAAAAAAAAAAAAAAAAAAAAAAAAATTCTTTAATTTTTTGTATTTTTTTTTTTTTTGACAATTTTTTTTCTTTAATTTTTTTTTAACAATGAACATTGAACATTGACCTATTTTTAATTTTTATTTTATTTTAAGAATAATTGTATAAAAGGTTCGTATCGTTTCAACCTAAAATTTTTCATTACATTTTTCACAAACGTGCAACGTACGTGGCCAAAACTAGTATATATATATATATATATATATATATATATATATATGGAAGTTTATGGATCTATGGATTATATGAGGACCAAATCTTATAAATAGTGCTTTTATATATTAGCTCTTTTAATATTGTTAGGATATTATATATAGTTTAGATGTGAAATATGAACTATCAATAATACACAAGTTCATGCCTTTCTCTTTTAATATAGTATATGGATCTATGGATTATAGGGGGGACCAAATCTTACAAGTAGTGCCTTACACATTGGCTCTTTAATATAGTTAGGATTATGATTACTTACCAAGTATACTTGTTTTCTTTAGGCCCCCAAAAGAGAGCAAAAAGAGGTGCAGAAAGATGTAAAAAAATTGAACATTTCACAGTGCCGTTAAAATTGAGACACTCAATACGAACTCTCCATCCAACAAGCTAAAAATAAGGGACTAAGGTAAGACTTTGTACCGATAATTTTGAACTCTTATAATTTAATTTTTTTTATGGAGTATTAGGTGATATATAATTGAGATAAATATTTTAATGTGCATGCAATTATATATACAAGAACATATTTAATTTACAATAGTGATCGATGGCTTCACGTCTGTTTTAATCCCATCCCCCCCCCCCCCCCCCCCCCGGGCACCCGGGGCCATTTTTTTTCCCCTTCAGAAAGGAAAAGGAAAGAAGAAAATTGAAAAATGAAAACGCGTTTAGCACCGCTAAATGAAATTTCGTGTAGGTTGAAGAAAGTCAAATTCATTTGGCGGTCCATATAGGCCACCACACCACATTAATTCCCATTACTATTTCATCATATTCTTAATTTTTTTTTTTTTAAATGTTCAATTTGTGCACCAAAGTGCTATCAATTGTAGCCCTCCAACCAGGACCATGTCAGGATTCGTTCACGGTTATATGATTTATAGTAGGAAAATGTTTCCACGTCTATAAATAATTACACATATTTTTAACTAGTTAAAATGAATTTTTCTTAGTATTACACACTGCAATGTTTTTATGACATATTTGATAAATTGAATTGAACAATATTGAGTATGAACATGTATGTACGGATTGCGAAGGGTGAGGGTAAGTTATTAATTAATATTCGAAAAAAGTTTAAAACACACAGATTTTTTACTTACAATGGTTACATTTAGAGGACAATAATCTTGCATTTTCTTCATTTATATTTATTGAAACATATGATTTCATCAACTTTGTTAAAAGAATTAACCACGTCCTTAATGATTAATTTTATATTATAAGGACTTTTTTGACAAAATTTTGATAAAAATTTTAGTAGATATTGATAAAAGGTTGATGAAATGTGTGATTGAAAAATTGTTAAAAGTTGTGGGTCCTATGAAATTTGAAGTTAAAATTAATTGTTGACTTTCACCTCAACTTTTTAAGCTAAACCGAACGATTAGATGCTAATTAATTTTATAGGGATTTTTACACTTTACATGTCTATTTAAGAAGGTAGTTTGTTTAAAACACCATTGTTGATCTTCAATTATCCGTTTAAGTTTTAGACAGATTGAATTGTTAATTTGAGTATTTTACGCTCTAATATGATATGGAGTCAGGGGATTCTATCTTAAATTTGAAGTTTATTATAAACCGTACTTTTATCTTCTCCTCCCTCTTGATATGGTTCGGTTTGACTTGTTTGGTGCTAAGCACTAAGCTTCTAGCAAGATGTCCATCATACTCGTTTATCTTGTTGTTTGATACAGAGAAAAATGTCCTGAACTAGAAATGTCAAGTTTATTACAAATCGTACTAACCAAAATCTTTATATATTAATTTTAATTTTTTTTAATTTTTATCCTTCATACTTTTCCATATAGGTTGAAGGTTCTACTTTCGGTTCCATAAGTTGAAATATTTTGCATTGACAATCTCTCACTTTTAATTTTCTTTGTTTTTAATGAAGTCATATTCTATTGGCTGGCATGATATTATATTTTATTTAAAAAATAAATATATACAGTGGACTAAGAATAATCTTCGTTAGATGTTTCATTTGAATTGTTTTGTTTTCATAGTCAACTATGTAATTCATGTCTACAATACAACCTGGCACAACCTTTTTTTTTTTCCTACTATATAAAGAGACATTGTCATGGTAATGGCAATCCAGAACCAAACATACTTTGAGCTCAAAAATGGCCATCAAGCTTCAATTCTTCATATTCTTGATTCCCTTTTCCTTCTTTCTCTTTGACATCGTCTCGGCAATCCCGTCAGATGCCATAAACAGGTGGTGCGACAAAACCCCATACCCCGAACCATGCAAATATTTCATGAACCACAGTCCACGACATTTTGTACCTAAACAAAAATCTGACTTTAGAAAAATGGCTATTGAATTAGCCATGGAACGTGCACTCAAAGCTGAGGTTCATACTAAAGAACTCGGAGTTAAGTGCAGAAACGAACGCGAAAAAGCTGCTTGGGCTGATTGTTTGAAGCTATATGAAAGCACCATTGATCAACTTAACAAAACCATAGATCCTAACACCAAATGTACTGATTTTGATTCTCAAACCTGGCTTAGTACTGCATTGACAAACCTCGAGACGTGTCGAACAGGGTTTGTGGAGCTCGGTGCGTCGGATTTCATGCTGCCTTTGATGTCGAATAATGTGTCAAAATTGATATGCAACACTTTGGCTCTTCGAAATAATGGTACTAATGATAAGGAAACCTATTACGGGTTTCCTAGTTGGGTTTCACCAGGAGACAGGAAGTTGCTCCAAACGTCGTCCATTAGGCCAAACCTCGTGGTAGCTCAAGACGGGTCCGGGAACCACCGGACCATCAAGGCTGCCCTTGATGCTGCAGCAAGGAGGAGTGGCAGTGGAAGATTTGTTATACATGTGAAACGAGGTGTTTACCGAGAGAATTTAGATATTGGCAACAAACTGAAGAATATCATGTTGGTTGGTGATGGAATGAAATACACTATTATTACTGGCAGCAGAAGTGTTGGAGGAGGCTCCACCACCTTCAATTCAGCAACCGTCGGTAAGTTCCTCCGTCATCCACCCCGCCCCTATGTTCAACTTCTTTATCTAAAAGCTACAAACTTAGTTTTTTATGTTCTCCAATAGCCACAAGACACGTGTCATGTGGCTTTTATAACTCCTCCACATATTATGAGGAGAAGATCATTTCCCTATGCTTTCAATGCACTCGTAACTAACGTAAAGACAAGATTTATTTGTACAATTTTTTTTTTATAAAAAACTTCAAAACTAGAATTTAGGACCTCTATCGACTTCAACACCCCACTCGCTCCCCCAGCCACCACACCAACACGGCCTGCATAAAACTTACCTTAATTTTTCTTTCCTATATATGGTCTTTGGATATCAGTTTATTCAATATTATCACAATTTTTTTCTGTTTGAACTTATCCTGATGCTGATTGATGGATATTTAGGGTCGATTAACAAAGTCTTTTATCAAAGTTTTAGCAGACGTAGTTAGAAATTGATGTAATGTGTGGTTGAAAGTTGATAAAAATTGTGGATTCATGAAATATATTAAAATTGAAATTTGACTAGTTAAAAATATCAACTTTTGCTAAAAAAAACTAATTTTCAGCCGAATCAAATGTCCACATAATGTTTCAATTTCCAAATACTTGACTAAAAATGTTGATTCTTTAACATTGAATTTCTTTAATCTCTAAAAGCACAATTCTTCTGCTTGCTATCGAGGATAAATTAAAAATCATTTTTCATATTAGTCCAAATGTATAATAATTAAGGGTGTGTTAAAAGTCAATTTTCATACTAGTCCAAATGTATAATAATTAAGGGTGTGTTAATAGTCAATTTTCATACTAGTCCAAATGTATAATAATGAAGGGTGTGTTAAAAGTCAATTTTCATATTAGTCCAAACGTATAATAATTAAGGGTATATTCGATTTTGATTAAAATCAGATTTTTTTAAAAAGTTAATAAAAGTTGATGAAATGTGTGGTTAAAAAATGGTGGATCCGTAATATCTTAAATTTCTTGTATAGTTTTGCATTTGATAAAACATGGCCAATTCTCATTAAGTTCATGGCACCTCAGCTGTTACCGGCGAAGGATTCATTGCTCGTGGAATCACCTTCCGGAACACCGCCGGCCCGCAGAATCACCAAGCGGTGGCGCTCCGCTCCGGCTCTGACCTCTCCGTCTTCTACCGCTGCGGCTTTGAAGGATACCAAGACACTCTTTACGTCCACTCCCAACGCCAATTCTACAAAGAATGCTACATATATGGAACAGTAGATTTCATCTTTGGAAATGCAGCTGTGGTACTCCAAAACTGCATGATATACGGAAGAAGGCCAATGGATAAGCAGAAAATAACTATTACAGCACAAGGCCGGACTGATCCGAACCAGAACACCGGAATTTCAATCCATAACTCACGCGTAATGGCGGCGTCTGATCTCCGGCCGGTGTTGAGTTCATTCAGAACCTTCTTGGGAAGGCCATGGAAGCAATATTCACGTACAGTCTTTCTTCAGACATATATGGATTCATTGGTAGACCCGGCGGGGTGGCTGGAGTGGGATGGTAATTTTGCTCTCAATACATTGTATTATGGAGAATATAGGAACTCCGGCCCAGGTTCTGCCACTGGACGGCGAGTCAGGTGGCGAGGATACCGTGTTATAACGAATCCGACTGAGGCGTCGAGGTTCACGGCTGCAAATTTTATTGCTGGTCGGTCATGGCTGCCGGCAACCAATGTGCCATTCACTGCCGGCATCTAAATTAATCATGTTCAATTGTGCATGACTTTTCAATTGTATGTTATATTCTTTATTCTTTCTGTTGTATATTTTCTGCAATTTCCTATTTTCAAATGTATAATTGATTGTTTCATATAATAATAATAATAAACTTTGATTTCCTTCTCTTGATCTAAGAAACACGAAGTTGAGTGCTTATAAATTGATTAGTTGCTTATTTGGTAGGGATTAAAAATCTATTTTAGTTTTTTCAATTGTAATTTTTGACTTTTTAACCCATTTTTAACATGAAAAGTCAACAATTTCAACTCAAATAAACCAATTTTAGTTTATAAACTGTTTATAATCTCTATCAAACGCACTCTAAACATTTTGTAGATCCATCTTATCTTGATCTAAGAAATATGTCAGTGATCGCTCCAGGGGCATAGACGAGTTGGTAAGGCATGAGATGACGTGGGGAGAAATCATCCGACAACGCAAGTTCGATTCTTGTGTGGGGCAGATTTTTACTGAAATATTGTAGGGGTCTGTCATGGGGGTTAGCCTATTGACTCTCTCCCTCAGGTCCTACCACTCGTGCACATCCCTCGATTTACAACCCGTCTAGTCAATGGACCTCTGACACAGGTGGGGGGCTTCGCCTTCGAAACTTTCCCCTTATCAGAATAAATATATCAGTACATGATTAATCTTTTATTATAAAGACAGAATCAATCGTCAACTACAAAAATCGTCCAAACATCAATTATGTCTTTGTTGAGAAAATAATGTGATTGCAAGTGCACAATATCGTTAACAAGTAATAAAGTGGACTTTTTGAGTCCGGATTATCGTTCCCACGAAGACTATCTTATTTAGATACTAGTTAAATTAATCAAAGTGCTAATCTATTGAAAACAAGTTAAAATCAATTGAATTTGAATATTAAAGCTAGAACTTTGAATTTTTTTTCGAAGATAATAATAAAGCAAAAATCAAAAATTAATAAAAAAATATGATGGTTGAAGCGTTTGGACGAACGAATTCACCTAGTTGTCATCTCTAATTCTTCCTCTCAAGATTCGTTTTCTAAAGTTGTATTCGGTCGAATTCACAAATTTAACCTAATTTACCTCTCTCGAGTTCAAATTAGTTCTATCTAATTAAGTCAACTTAGGCAGTCAGAATGGTCCTTAATTAGATGCATGAAATCTCCTAAGAATTCAATTCAAGACCGTGACAATAACAAAAGCGTATCTCTACCTTTTATCCAATTGTCAGATTTTACTACGTGGTCTAGATTAATAATTTACCTCTCGGTTCATTACAATCCACAAAAATTAATGAAATAATGGCCAATCATTCAAAGCATTAAAGAAAAGAAGTAAAATCAAATACTTAATCAATTTATAAATCCAAACTTGAGAGTCGAAATTAAAGAATTAAACTTAGGCTACATCGTTCATCCAAACATAAAATCTAGCTATTCATAACTCGGAATAAAGAAAAGATGAAAAGAATTGAAAACATAACCGGATCTTGAAAATAATAGAGGAAGAGACGTTGAATATCTTGCACCAAGAAATCTCTGTCTTCAAGCTCCAATCTTCAATTCCGCCTTGTTCTTCGTCTCTTGGTATACCTCTCTCTCAATATGATTTTTCACAAGAATTTCAACAACCTTTGTTATGAGAGTATAAGTCCTCTTTATAGGTCTCTCAAGATGACCTAAAAGATCCCTCAAAATCATCAAAATCGTGGACTACAAGTTTCCTAATTGTTTTTGAACTCAAAAAAGGAAACAAAATAAACTAAAATTCGCCTGCCAAAAAATGGCCTGGGCGCACGCCCAGGCATGATGAGGGCGCATGCCCAGGCTTGGAAAACAGCCTCAGTCGCTTTCTGCTTCATCTGGGCGCACGCCCAGCTTTTGTCTAGGGGCGTTCGCCCAGTTAAAAATTCTGTCCATTCTGCGCTTGTGGTCCTTCAACTTTTGATTGTAGTCATTTTAGTCCTATGATTCCTTCTTATATTTCAATTCAGTCCTCTTATATTTGCACCCCATGTCCTTCAACTTTTGGAGGTTTGCAAGTTGACCCCCATCTCTAAGTTTTCGTACACTTTCAGTCCTTTTCGCCTATTTTGCTTTGTTTTTCTCCAATTCCATCCAATCTTGGGTTTTGACCTGAAATAATTAAATCAACACACAATTAAGTAGAAAAGTACTTATGAGCACTTACAATTGTCCATTTTTGATAGTCTAGATAAGTGTAAAATCACACTTATCAAATACCCCCAAACTTGAACATTTGTTCGTCCTCGAACATAACTAATCACTTAAACAAACAAACAAATAATATTAAAACAGATAGCTTGCCGTATTTGCCTCATGTTTTGAACAATCAAACAATTCATAACAAACTTCTAAATCATGCTACCAAAATCAATCATTTTGACTTATCCGATGCTTGACAGATATCAGTGTGTAAACATAGTCAATTCAATCACCATGAGCCTTTAGGTCGATGATATTATGCCCCCCCAATGGTCAAATATTTCCTTTCTAGCTCGTAAGAATATACACCCCCAAACTGATATTCAATTTTCTCACCCCGGGTATTAGCTCTAAAGGGACTCTCAAGACACTTATTCTTTTACTGCTCAAAATTTGGTTAGGTCTAGCCAATACATTAGCTATCTAGATCTCTGATGATTCTCCTTTCATTGAGTGCTTTGACCATCAAGTTTTCACTAAGTAAGTCAAACCCACTAGTAGTCTATATTCCTAAGTTATGCGCAAAATGGTTCAATCTTGCCCGTGTTTTTTTTTTTTTTTTTTTTTTATATATCTTATGTGTAAAACCTCACTCCCTTAAGCTTTCTAGATGACCCTTGTAGCGAGCTTTGGGCCGATGGCTCCCAGGTCTGTTAAACCTTAGGGCACCGAGTTTTGAGAACTCCACTGGACTTTATCACTCGAGTCAACTAGGCTACGAAGAGAGGTATAAGATAATGCAAGTGCCATTTTTTTTTTTTTTTTTTTGCAAGATAAACACGCGGGGATTAGATTTCTAGCATCCGGTCAATACCTAGATTCCACTTGGTAGCCAAAATACACTCCAAACAACTATTATTCAAACACGGAATCAACACTTATCTAAACAGCTTCTGCACTGGTTTAACCACCCCCAAACTAGCCTTTCACCCTGTTAGGTAATTGAGTTGTCAATTGGTAGAATTGGTTTTCAACAAAGATTCACTACTCCTTCACTTTATTCTATTCAATATACCAACCCAGCGTAGTGAAATTCATGACCATAAATCACACTTAATCATATCTCACATGGATAAGTAAAGTTTATAAAACAAGCACAAGTAGCATAACCTAGTCATAAGTCATGAATTGACATCAGTTTCAAATAATATCCTTATAGGCCGACAAGGCTATCCAACATACAAGCACACAAATGTTTTTTTTTTTTTTTTTAAATAACACACAAAAATAACAAAAATACTCAAAGTCACCCCCAAGTTTAAAATTCACATTGTTCTCAATGTAAGAAAAGCGTAGAGCAAAAGTAAAAACGAGGAAAGGATCAGGAACTTCCCGGGGGTAAATGTGGAGAAGATGCATCCGGCTGGTGGAGTGGTCCCGCTGAAGTAGAGGGTCAGAAAGAAACAAGCTGCTGTGAAAAGCCAGAGACAGTCTCCGATATGCACGCGACATTCTCATCGAGAGTTTCCATACGGCTCCCAATACGACTCACCTGATCGTGCATAGCATGGTACTGGTAATCCAGGGTACGCTGATTGGATCGAGTCCGAGTGTCAGTTTGCTGCCAATCCCTCACCTGACTGGTCACATAGCGCAAGTCACCAAGCATAGCCTCCTGATTCTGATGTATGTGTATGATCGCATTCTCAATGGCGCTAACAGCTCTACCCATCTCTGTCTGAGCCGCCATAAGCTGCGCGAACTGAACGTTGAAGTCAGAACCGGCAGCTGTCGGTGGTGGGAGAGGTGCCTCATCTTGAAAATCCTCATCTGCAATCCCGGCCCTAGCAGGGTGTGCTCTAGTACCTCCGGCTGCCAACTTGGTCTCTGAGTTCTCAACACTACGGGCATTTAATAAGGAGGCAGGGGGGTCGGCTTCCTCGCTGGGGAAAATAGGAACTCCCTGAGTGATACAGATCCCGCTGATAAGACAAGAAAAATGAATGGCGCGCTGGGAGTTCACCTCAGTAGCCAATTCTTTGATGAACTCAAAGATGAGAGTCCCCAAGTCGAACTTACGGAGCCTTGCTAGATGATATAATAGGACGGCCCGGTGCTCATTAATTTTCGTCCTCTGTCTGGTGGGGCTAACGTTGGAACTGACAAAAATATGTAAGACGCGCAATTCTCTGGTAAGCTGATCATGCATGAACCGAGGGGTATCCAAAGGCCAAGCATCATCCCGACCATAGATATAACGGGCCACCAATGCCATGTCAAGGTCGTGCGGAGTCGGGAGAGGATCAAGCCCAGTGCGTGTGAGGCCATAATATCTGTCGATCATGGTGGGGGAGAAACGTATCCACTGACCTCTCACCCAGGTGCTGTGTCGGTGGGGAGACTCCAGGGCATCAATGTCCGGGTTGAAATTGGCAAAAAACTCCCTAACTAGAGTAGGGTAAGCGGCGTGTGGAGCACCGGCCACCTTGTTCCACCCACAGTGCTGGATGACTCGTTCCAACAAATGATCAGAGAAGTCGGTCCGAGTGACCTGGCGTTCCTTGTGACAAAGCTTGGGTAACCACTTAGTTTTATAGCTTGATTGGATGGCCTCAGTTTGGAACCGTGGTATAGACCCATCATCAGGCGGCTCGGCCACATGTCTAGTCCGGGTAGAAGGCCCGCTGACTTTCCCTTTCCCTTTCTCCGCAGTAGTAGCTTTGCGCTTGGGTGGCATGTTGTACCTGTAGAGACAAAAAGAAATGAAGTATGTGAGAGAACGAAGTGGACCAAGGATTTACACAATCGAGAAAACATAGGAAAGAGTTAAAGTTTCCCGAGCCATCTTTGGACACAAGTAAAGCCCTAGCGTGGTGTGTATCGTGTTCAAATTATAGGTCGAACGGATGTCAGAAAAGGCAGACGAAAGGGGGACGAAACGGGGACCGGAGGGCTGCCGGCGGGTAGCCTTGGCATGCCACAAGGTGCTTGGGAGTGGCTAACCAACGGGAAGCATGTCTTAAGATATCCTAAGGAAAGCATGCAATGTGAACACTCTTGAATGTAAAACAACACAGTCCAAGTGACGGCTAGACACAATTTCACAAGAAAGTTCTTTAAGGCAATTTAACAAACACATGGAAGGCATCCTATTTGTATGGGAAAGTTAATGAACAAGGATCATGAATTTTGCCCAAAATTTGTTAAACCAAAGTGCACAATCACAAACCCATCAACTACCTAACCCCAAACTCCCCCAAGTAAGCAAAAAAAAATCACCTAAAAACCAAGCCAACTCGTATAGGGACGATGGAGAGAGAAACGGACATCATACCTTGCAATGGAGCTTAGGGCAATGTGAAGTAGATGAATAGGGAGTCAAGCAAGACTTGATGTCAATTAGATGCAATGAGATATGCATAAGTTTGGGGGTATAGGGCGGGGAAGTATGAAGGAGCCGTGTGCAAGGAAAGAAGGTGGTGTGTGAAGCTAATGTGATGGTTTGGTGCTTAAAAACCGGCCAAAAATTTTTTTTTTTTTTATACTGGGCGAACGCCTGGTTTTAACCACCTAAGGCAAGAAAACGGCTGCAGGCGCGCCTGCAGCCTAAGGGGCGAACGCCCCGGCCTATGGCTTGGGCGTTCGCCCAAACCAACAGAATTTTTTTTTTTTTTTAGGATGAAAACGTTTGGCCTGAAACAAAATAAACGTAGCGAATTATGATAAAAACGGGGAAAGAACAACAATCCTAAAAGTTTATATGCAAAACAAACACACGAGAAGGGATAGAGAATGGGTTGCCTCCCATTAAGCGCTCAATTTAGAGTCTTGGGCTCGACTGTGTGGCGGCATTCACTCTGGCACTGCAATGTCAATGGTGGATTTTACCGTCGGGAAATCCTCCACATAGTGTTTCACTCTCTGACCATTAACTTTGAAATTTCCTTTGGTTGGATGAGTTAATTCAACAGTGCCATATGGAAAAACCTTGGCGATTGTGAATGGTCCGGACCACTTTGATTTCAATTTTCCAGAACCAGTTTGAGTCGCGAGTTGTATAACAGAACTTGATCCCCAACCTGAAATACCCGGTACCGAATGCGTTTATCATGCCAGTTCTTAGTCCTTTCTTTATAAATCACCGAGTTTTCATAGGCATCCATTCTGAATTCATTCAGCTCGTTCAACTGCAGCAGTCTAGTTTCTCCGGCCTTGTCCAAATCCATGTTTAACTGTTTTAGTGCCCAATAGGCCTTGTGCTCGAATTCGACTAGTAGATGGCAAGCTTTTCCAAACACCAAACGATAAGGAGACATGCCAATAGGGGTTTTGAAAGCTGTGCGATACGCCCATAGTGCATCATCAAGCTTCTTGGACCAATCTTTTCGAGTTGAATTAACAGTGAGCTCGAGGATTCGTTTCAACTGTCTGTTGGATGTCTCCACTTGCCCACTAGTTTGTGGGTGATAAGCTGTGGCAACCCGATGCTGCACCCCATATTTGTGGAGGACCGATTTAAATAAGCGGTTGCAAAAATGAGAACCACCATCACTTATAATAGCTCGGGGAGCTCCATATCTGTTGAAAATATATTTCTTGATGAACCCAACCACCACTGTTGCATCATTAGTTGGTAATGCTTTAGCTTCCACCCACTTGGACACATAATCAACCGCTACAATAATGTACTTGTTGGAATAGGACGGTGGAAATGGTCCCATGAAGTCTATGCCCCAAACATCAAATAATTCCACTTCAAGGATATTGTTTAACGGCATTTCGTGACGGGCGGATATGTTACCTGTTCGTTGGCATCGATCACAGGATCTACAAAAACTGTGCACATCTTTGAATAATGTGGGCCAGTAGAAACCACACTGTAAAACCTTAGCAGCGGTTTTGGTAAGACCAAAATGACCCCCATAAGCCGAAGAGTGTACACGTGCAAGTATCGGTTTCATTTCCTCTTCTGGAACACATCTTCTAATAATCTGATCTGGGCCTCTCCGGTATAGATAAGGTTCCTCCCAAAAGTAGAATTTAGCCTCATGGATTAGTTTTTTCTTCTGCTGATAAGAAAATTCTGGTGGGAGAATTTGACTGACCAAATAATTGACCAAATCAGCATACCATGGTGAATTCCCAATCTGCAAAATTTGTTCGTCTGGAAACACTTCATTTATGTCAACATTGTCAGTTGACTCTCCCCGCTCCAGTCTAGATAAGTGATCTGCCACCTGATTTTCTGTCCCCTTTTTATCACATATTTCAATGTCAAACTCTTGTAACAACAAAATCCACCGAATTAATCTAGGCTTGGCATCTTTCTTCCCAAACAAATACTTAAGAGCTGCATGGTCGGTGTAGACAATTACCTTTGACCCAATGAGATAGGAGCGGAATTTGTCAAAGGCAAAAACTACAGCAAGCATCTCTTTTTCAGTTGTTGCATAGTTGATCTGTGCATCCGTTAATGTCCTGCTGGCATAGTAAATGACATGTAGATTTTTGTCCCTGCGTTGTCCAAGTACCGCGCCCACTGCAAAGTCGCTAGCATCACACATAAGTTCAAATGGTAAACTCCAATCCGGTGCAACAATAATCGGTGCAGTTGTCAGTTTTGCTTTCAAAGTGTTAAAAGCAAGAAGACACTCATCAGAAAAGTTGAAAGGCATGTCTTTCTCCAAAAGGCTACTGAGAGGCTTTGTAATTTTTGAAAAATCACGGATGAACCTCCTATAAAATCCTGCATGTCCAAGAAAACTTCTAACACCCTTAACTGAATTCGGTGGCTGCAATTTCTCAATCACTTGAATTTTTGCTTTGTCGACTTCTATTCCTTGAGCTGAAATTCGGTGTCCCAGAACTATTCCTTCTTTCACCATAAAGTGACATTTCTCCCAGTTGAGTACAAGATTAGTTTCCTCACACCTCTTCAACACTTTAGATAAATTTGTCAAGCATACATCGAAAGAGTCTCCAAAAACTGAGAAATCATCCATAAATACCTCAATGTATTGCTCCACCATGTCTGAGAATATAGCCATCATGCAACGCTGAAAAGTGGCAGGGGCGTTACACAATCCAAAGGGCATTCTTCTAAAGGCAAAGGTCCCGTAAGGACATGTGAAGGTGGTTTTCTCCTGGTCTTCTGGAGCAATGGGGATCTGATTGTATCCCGAATAGCCATCCAAGAAACAGTAATGGGAGTGCCCGGCAAGCCTTTCCAGCATCTGATCAATAAAAGGTAAAGGGAAGTGATCTTTCCTTGTGGCATTATTCAGTTTTCGGTAGTCAATACATACTCTCCACCTGTGACCAATCGTGTCGGAATAAGCTCATTGTTGTCATTTTTCTCAACAGTTATTCCTCCCTTTTTAGGCACTACGTGGACTGGACTTACCCAAGAACTGTCTGAGATTGGGTAAATTATCCCCGCATCGAGTAATTTCATCACTTCAGCTCGGACCACTTCTTTCAGAGTAGGATTCAAACTTCGCTGGCTCTCCACTGATGCCTTGAAATTGTCCTCCATACGGATTTTATGCATACACACAGAAGGACTGATTCCTCTAATATATGCAATAGTCTACCCAATAGCTATTTTATGTTCCTTCAGTATTCTGAGCAATTTTTCTTTCTCCAATTCTGTCATATCATTAGCAATAATCACTGGAAGAGTGGTAGAAGTCCCTAGATATGCGTATCGAAGGTGAGATGGCAATGGTTTCAACTCAAGAGCAGGAGCCCTCTCTATGGATGGTACTGGTCTTTGTAGGTTTTCACCAAGCGGTTCAAAATATCTCGTTCTCTTGTAAGAGACTGGTGGAGATGCTTCTAGTTGCAAGGCTCGTGCTTGTATAGCTAAATGTTCTGATTTTGTTGATTCAGAACACATCATACAAATCGCGAGTTCATCTGGTGGATATTCAGTTTCAAATGTTTCTGCAATTAATTTGTCCACCACATCGACTTGAAAACAAGAATCTGAAGAAGCTGGATATTTCATCGCCTTAAACACATTGAATATAACCTGCTCATTGTCCACCCGAAGAATTATTTTTCCTTCACAAACATCGATCAGCGCCCTCCCTGTAGCTAAAAATGGTCTTCCAAGAATAATGGGGATATCGCTGTCTTCCTCCATATCAAGAATGATGAAGTCTGCTGGAAATATGAATTTATCGACCTTTACCAATACATCCTCAATGATACCTCGAGGATGCTTGATAGATCGATCTGCTAGCTGCAACGAGACAGTGGTTGGTCTTGCTTCTCTCAATCCTAGTTTCCTGTACACAGATAACGGCATGAGATTAATACTTGCACCCAAATCACACAAAGCATAATCAAAATAATTTGAACCTATAGTACAAGGGATTGTGAAACTCCCTGGATCTTTTAATTTAGGTGGAAGCTTTTTCTGAAGAATTGCACTGCACTCTTCCGTCAGACAAACTGTTTCATGCTCTTCCAGTTTCTGTTTGTTTGAAAGAATGTCCTTCATGAACTTTGCGTAGCTGGGCATCTGTGCTAATGCATCGGCAAATGGGATGTTGATGTGGAGTTTTCTGAAAATTTCAAGAAATTTTGCAAATTGTTTGTCGAGCTTGTGCTTCTGCAACCTTTGAGGAAAAGGAATCGGTGGCACATAAGCTTTGACAGGGATTGGTGTCTTGGCTTTGGATGATTCTGCATCTTCTTTTAGAACTTCTTTTTGTGGATGCGCTGAATGCTTCTCAACTATCTCATCATCGACTACCAACTGTTTGTCCCTCTTCTCAGGTCGTTTCACGTGAATTTCTAGTAATTGTACTCTACTCCTTGTCGTGATTGCTTGTACTTGCTCTTTTGGATTTGTCACAGTATTGCTGGGAAGTGTCCCTGGAGTTCTATCTGATAGTTGTAAGGCTAGCTGGCCAATCTGAGTCTCTAATTTCCTGATAGACGCCTGTTGATTTTGATAATTTGTTTCCTGCCTCTCCATTAATTTATCAGTCTTTTGCATGTATTGTTGGAACATTTCTCCCAAACTTGATCTTCTCTCATGCTGAGCATTGCCAGTATTACCACTGTTCTGATTATTTGACCATCTAAAATTTGGGTGTTGCTTCCAGCCAGGATTGTATGTTTGAGAGTAGGGGTTATACTGCTGACGTGTGTTATTCTGAACAAAATTAACCTGTTCATCTGGAGAGGCTAACAGCATACAATCTGAAGTTGAGTGGTTAGCCCCACAGTTTTCGCACATCATAGTGGTTTGCACTGCATTTACTCCTTGTGTTTGTGTTCTAACCAAGAGCTCCACCTGTTTCGTCAATTAGGCAATTTGTGCATTGGTAGCTGACATATTGTCTATCTCATGTATCCCTGCTACTTTCTTCGGAGTGGTTCGATCAGATGAAAACATGGTATGAGTGTTTGCTATCAGCTCATATAAATCCCACGCTTTATTGACATTTTTATTCGCAATGGACCCATTTGCTTAGGAGTCCACTATCGATTTGGATTGAGAAGAAAGTCCGGAGTAGAAATATTGAGCCTGGAGTCCCTTTTTAATACCATGATTTGGACATTTTCTGAGCAACTCTTTGAATCTGTCCCAAGCTTCATGATACCGCTCTCCATCAAGTTGTTGAAAAGTCGAAATTTCCAACTTCATTTTGGCCACTTTAGCTGGTGAAAAGTATTTGTTACAGAATTTCCTAGCCAAATCATCCCAGGTGGCGATACTAGCATGTGGCTCGGAATCTAGCCATTCAAGAGCTCCATCTCTCAGTGTATAGGAGAATAACCAAAGTCTGATGGCATCTTCATTCACTCCTCGAAACTGAAAGTTACGGCACATCCGTAGGAATCAAGAAAGATGAGTATTCGGATTTTCATTCGCTCTGCCATAGAACTGCAGGTTATTGCTGAAGAGATTAATAAGATCGGCTCTTAATTGAAAATCATTCCGACCAAAAGCTGGATAGACTATGCTTGAACGATCAGGAGCTGCTGCTGGAGTTAAGAACTGAGCCATTGGCATATTCCCATCGTCATCTTCTTCTTCTTCATTGTGTAGCTGAATTTGCTGAGCTGCCAATCGGGCTGCTTCTGCAGCGGCTGCTCTTGCTGCTTCTTCAGCTTCTCTTCTTATTGGTGCATCTGCCATTAGAATGTGTCGCTGATCTCTCTGTTTTTTATTGTGTTTCTTGCGTCTTCGTCTGAAGGTACGTTCAATCTCAGGATCGAATGTCTCAACATCGCCGCCTTGCGCACGGAGCATGCAACAAACACCTTTTCTGTAGTAAATAAAAGAGAAGAAAAGAGTATCAAGATAAAAATAAATTAACTACAAAAATTAATCTAAACTAATATTAAATAAGAATAGTCCCCGACAACGGCGCCAAAAACTTGTTGAGAAAATAATGTGATTGCAAGTGCACAATATCGTTAACAAGTAATAAAGTGGACTTTTTGAGTCCGGATTATCGTTCCCACGAAGACTATCTTATTTAGATACTAGTTAAATTAATCAAAGCGCTAATCTATTGAAAACAAGTTAAAATCAATTGAATTTGAATATTAAAGCTAGAACTTTGAATTTTTTTTCGAAGATAATAATAAAGCAGAAATCAAAAATTAATAAAAAAATATGATGGTTGAAGCGTTTGGACGAACGAATTCACCTAGTTGTCATCTCTAATTCCTCCTCTCAAGATTCGTTTTCTAAAGTTGTATTCGGTCGAATTCACAAATTTAACCTAATTTACCTCTCTCGAGTTCAAATTAGTTCTATCTAATTAAGTCAACTTAGGCAGTCAGAATGGTCCTTAATTAGATGCATGAAATCTCCTAAGAATTCAATTCAAGACCGTGACAATAACAAAAGCGTATCTCTACCTTTTATCCAATTGTCAGATTTTACTACGTGGTCTAGATTAATAATTTACCTCTCGGTTCATTACAATCCACAAAAATCAATGAAATAATGGCCAATCATTCAAAGCATTAAAGAAAAGAAGTAAAATCAAATACTTAATCAATTTATAAATCCAAACTTGAGAGTCGAAATTAAAGAATTAAACTTAGGCTACATCGTTCATCCAAACATAAAATCTAGCTATTCATAACTCGGAATAAAGAAAAGATGAAAAGAATTGAAAACGTAACCGGATCTTGAAAATAATAGAGGAAGAGACGTTGAATATCTTGCACCAAGAAATCTCTGTCTTCAAGCTCCAATCTTCAATTCCGCCTTGTTCTTCGTCTCTTGGTATATCTCTCTCTCAATATGATTTTTCACAAGAATTTCAACAACCTTTGTTATGAGAGTATAAGTCCTCTTTATAGGTCTCTCAAGATGACCTAAAATATCCCTCAAAATCATCAAAATCGTGGACTACAAGTTTCCTAATTGTTTTTGAACTCAAAAAAGGAAACAAAATAAACTAAAATTCGCCTGCCAAAAAATGGCCTGGGCGCACGCCCAGGCATGATGAGGGCGCACGCCCAGGCTTGGAAAACAGCCTCAGTCGCTTTCTGCTTCATCTGGGCGCACGCCCAGCTTTTGTCTAGGGGCGTTCGCCCAGTTGAAAATTCTGTCTATTCTGCGCTTGTGGTCCTTCAACTTTTGATTGTAGTCATTTTAGTCCTATGATTCCTTCTTATATTTCAATTCAGTCCTCTTATATTTGCACCCCATGTCCTTCAACTTTTGGAAGTTTGCAAGTTGACCCCCATCTCCAAGTTTTCGTACACTTTCAGTCCTTTTCGCCTATTTTGCTTTGTTTTTCTCCAATTCCATCCAATCTTGGGTTTTGACCTGAAATAATTAAATCAACACACAATTAAGTAGAAAAGTACTTATGAGCACTTACAATTGTCCATTTTTGATAGTCTAGATAAGTGTAAAATCACACTTATCAGTCTTCACACGTAAACCCATAAAAAAGATGAACTACTTAACAAATTAAAAATATGTTCTATTTACATGTCTACTTTAATATCGTGTTTTCTTTAAAACCAAATATAAGAATTATGTCTCTATGTTTTAGATTCTAAAATTGAAGATCCAGACTGTCTAAATTCAACAGGAAAACAAATGAATTAATTCCTACAACACAAAGCTA
Source organism: Forsythia viridissima (assembly GCA_030279155.1). Lineage (NCBI taxonomy): Eukaryota > Viridiplantae > Streptophyta > Magnoliopsida > Lamiales > Oleaceae > Forsythia > Forsythia viridissima. The sequence goes on along the minus strand of CM059033.1, from coordinate 60,425,664 downwards.
ATTTTTATTCGTGAATAACTTGGGATAAATTGCCCAAAAGAAAATCAATCAAAATTAATCGTAGTCGGTTTCTTATTATAGCGCACTGTTTAGCTGTTTAATCCATATATCTGAACATTAGCAACACAATAATATTATTTTGTATGTAATACTCAATTAGTTTTGTATTACCAACTCTAAAAGTAGGGATGGCAATTAGGCCGAGTTGCCCATGATTCCAGAGGCTCGACCCAAAAAAGCTCTGTCCGTTTTGGGCCTAGGCTCGTTTAAAGAAGAGCCAAGGCTAGGGCAAAGCTGACCTTTTGAAACAATGACTAAGCTGGCTCGATCTTTGAATTATTAGAACCCGCCCGTTGGACCGGCTAACAGTCATATTTGCTTTTTCTATCTAAACCACCTTCTACTTCAATATTCTTCACAATTCTCAACCTACTCAATTTGAAAATATTATATTCTCAATATTAACTCTTTTATTGTGCAATCTACAATATAATTTATATATTTTAGTGATTTCTTCTATTCAAATTCTACATTTCTACATTCTTTATTTTACATTCCTATTTTCTACATTCTTATACTACCCAAATGGATCATTACACACAAGGAAGTGGCCACTAAATAGATGATGATGTCAGTGAGCTAAATGATATTCCAATTCTTGATTTTGGTGATGATTATGGGAGCCCGGATCCAATAGATTTCGAGGATATCGAAGAAGATTTAGAAACACACACTCATACAACAGCTGGTTCGAGCACTAAACGAAACCAAAAAATAAAAGGCTCAGTTTTGAAAATATTTCAATTTAGCAGACTGGTACAAGTTCAGACGTACAACCATACTACAAGGCAAACACATATTTTCCTGAAAAATGGGTGGTGGCTATTGGGTATATGTTCCCAAACAACCTCAAGTAGTAATGATGATTTAATATTAATTTTATAGGTTTTAGCCGAGGATTGAAAGTAAGAAAAAACGACACCACTTAGCGAATCAAATTAAAGCTCGCTCCAAAACTTAGCAGGCCATTTTAGAGTGATTTATCTTATAGTTGCTCAATGGTCCACTCTATTACTTATGCCCAAAATAAGTTGCTTGTGTGTTTTTATTATTATTGGGATTGTGGCTCAATTGGTTGAATAAACATGTGTGTCCTACCTTTTGTTCCTCATTCGAGCTTACCAATTGAGCATGCCTTGTGAGAGAGAGAGAGAGAGAGAAAGAAAACGGCTACTATTCCTTCACTGTGGCTGCCAATGATTTGGTTTCTCTCTTTGTAAGATTAAATTAGTTCTTTGTGAGCTAAACTATTTGAGTCAATAGAGGTATTCTTGGGTTGAGCTTTATTTGTCGTTTCTAGTGGTGTTTAACTTGAATCTAAGCCTAAACAACTTTGGTGATATATATTTCTAGGGTTTAGTGTCCTTAGGTGTAAAAAAATCATCAAAATAGTTGAAGAAACTAGAGAGCCTCAAAAATTAAGAATTTCAATCGATTTTCTGGCCAAACCAGGAGTCCATTTCGTGAACGGAGACTATTTTTGAACTCATGACGACGAGGGGATCCTGACCATCCGGCGCGTGCAGTGTGTATGAAACACGCGGGGATACTGTGGCAGCGCATGAGGCGCATGTGATGTCTGTTGGTTTCTGACCAAAAAAACAATTTACTCTTTGCTGTTTTTGGTACTTTTTGGTAGTGTTGGTTTTGTCACCGGTGTAGTGTACAAAAATCTGGACGTTTTTGCCCTTAGGGTGTGTTTGGTGGGTTTTTCCGTTGTTGTTGTTGTGCCATTGGGTTGCTGTGTTGCTACTGTTGCATCACTATAGTGTAAAAATTTTGTGTCTCTCCTAGAATACAAATAACAGATTTTTTTGCTGTGGTATTGTATTCTAACTATTTAATTTTCGCAGTCAAGGCTATCGTGTGGGTTAGCCATTTATTTTTTCGCAATAGAGATCATCGTGTGGGGTGATCATTAGGATTGGAGTTACTGTGTGGGGTAACCATTGCTTGTCGCTAGACCTAGGATATTATTTTTTTTTGTTGATATAAATTTTGCATAACTTATTGTGTGAAAATTGTTTTAGAGAATTTTTTGTTAGATTATCTATATTGTTGCAAAATTTGGACTATTTTAGTAGTTTTGTGAAAATTGTGTGTTTTTGTATTTTTGATTGATTTGATTCCTAAAAATGAAAACTCACAATTTTGAAGTGACAGTTTTTAATGGAAAATGAGATTTCTTAATTTGGCAACAAAAGATGAAAGGGATTTTGATACTACAAAAAGTGTCAAAAGCTATATATGGTAATTTTTCAATAGATTTCACTAAAGAACAAAACGAAGATTCAAATGAACTTGCCTACTCTGCCATAATATTACACTTGTCAGGTGTTGTTTTGAGAAAAGTTGGTAAACATAACATTATAAAAGAACTTTGGAAAAGTTAGAGGACATTTATTTGTTTAAATATATACCTAATAAACTTTTCTTGCTAGAGAGATTTTTCAGTGTTAAAATGGATCATTCAAAGGATCTAGATGACAATGTGGATGTATTTAACAAACTTGTACAAGATATTGTTAATTGTAGTGAAATGGTGTCCGAAGAGTATAAAGCCATAATATTGCTTAATTCTATTCCTGAGATTTATAAAGAATTAACAAATAAAATTAAGTTTGGTAGGGACACTTTAACACCTGATATTGTCCTTGATTCCCTTAGAAGTAGGGAGATGGAAATGAAAGCTGAAAAACATAATAAGAAAAGTGATAAAATTCTTGGCCAAACTGATAGCCAAGAATATCAAAGCAGTTGTAAGTCAAGTAATAATGGGGATAACAAGAAGAGCTATAGTTGGTCTAGATCTAAATCTAGAGTGAAAGGTAAAAAAATGTTATGGTTATGGTAACACTGGGCATTTTATAAAAGATTGCCACAAAGCGAAGAACAAACAAACCGGTAAGAGGAGAGATGAAGTGAATGTTATGTCCTCTTCTAATTATGATCAGGGTAAAGTCTATGTGTTGATTAATTCTGTTATTGATACTGGTGAATTGAATCTAACTACCAAATCTCGTTTGCATGAGTGGATACTTGATTTTGGTGCATCTTTTCATGTGACATCTCATAAGGATTGGTTTGAAAATTTGCATGAATCTGATGATGGGCATGTTGTTCTATGTGACAATTCTGTTTATATTGTTGCTGAGATTGGTGATGTTACTTTAAAGTTTGACACAGATTTTGTGTATACTTTAAATGATATTAGATTTATTTCTAAATTGAGTAGTAATTTAATTTCAGTGAGGCAACTAAAGAAAATTGGTTTTACTAGTAAAATTGGAAATGGAATGCTAAAATTGATGAATGGTGCTCTCATTACTTGTAAAGAAACGAGAAGGAATAATATATATATATCACTACTGGAGAAGTGATAAGAGGTTTAGACTCCTCAATTTCTTCTACCAAGGCTGATCACATACATAAATGGTCCAATAGACTTGCACATGTGAGTATTAAGGGGTTTAAGCTCCTTAATGATAAAAATATTTTTGGTAAAGATTGTGTATCTGATTTGTCTTTCTGTGATCATTATGTGCTTGGTAAGCATCATAAGTTGTCTTTTTCTACGAGTGTTCACAAAACTATAAAAAATCCTTGAGTATATGCATTTGAACTTGTGGAGTCCTTCTAGAAATCCTACTTCGGGTGGGAATAGATATTTCTTGTCTATCATTGATGATTATTCAAGAAAGTGTGGGTTTATCTTTTAAAAGATAAGTCTTATACTTTTCATAATTTTAATAATTAGAAAAGACAAGTTGAAAATCTAACTGGTAAAATGATTAAGTTCTTGAGTACCGATAATGGATTAGAGTTTTGTAACACTGAATTTGATAACATGTGTAAAGAAAGTGATATAACTAGGCATAAGACAGGTCCTTACACTCTCCAACATAATGGAGTAGCAGAAAGAATGAACAGAACTTTACTTGAAAAAGTACGATGCATGATGTTGAGTTCTGGTGTACCAAAATCTTTTTGGGGTAAAGCTGTTATGACTGCCTGTTATTTGGTTAATTTGACTCCTTCTATGGCTTTAAATGGTTATACTCCTCATGAAAAATGGTCAGGTAAGCTTGTTGATTATTTTGTGCTTAAAACTTTTAGTTGTGCTACTTTTTCTCATTAGAATAAGGGAAAACTATAACCTAGAGCTAGGAAATGTATTTTTCTAGGTTACCCTGAGGGAGTTAAGGGGTATAGGTTGTGGGATAGAAGCCAAAATGGGGTTAAGATCATTTTGAGTCAAGATGTCACATTTAATGAGGCTGAAATGCCATGCTTAAGGACTAATTCTGACGATTTGAGTGAGAAAAATCAGCTTGATGTGGAGTTAGAAAAAATTAGTACACATGTCTCTATCACCTCTAGTGAGGTGGAGACTCAAATTCAACAACTTGATGAGGAGTATGAAGAAGTAGTAATAGAATAGCATCCTATTGAAGAAGATCCTTTAGTGGATTATCAATTAGCTAGATCTAGAGATAGAGAGAGAAGGCAGGCGAGAGAACCTAGGAGGTTTGGATATGAGTCCGAGTTAGCCTTTACCTATGCTAGCTATGAAGAGTTAGTTGATAAATAGCCAAATACTTTTGAAGAAGCGATGAGGAGTGAACAATCGGAAGAGTGGCTAAAAGCAATGAAAGAGGAAATGGATTCCTTAGCAAAAAATCAAACTTGAGAGTTAGTACCTAAACCTAAAAATAAGTCAACAGTTGATTATAAGTGGATTTTTAAGATTAATGAGTGTACTAGTACAACTGAACCTTTAAGGTTTAAGGATAGAGTAGTTGCTAAGGGTTACACACAGAAATAGGGAGTTGATGATAATGAGATTTTTTCACCAACTATTAACTACACTACTATTAGGGTCATGCTTGCATTAGTTGCATACTTTGACTAGGAACTTGAACAACTTGATGTTAAAACTGCTTTTTTGCATAGTGAACATGATAAACAAATCTTCATGAATCAACCTGAATCAACCTAAAGATTTTAAAGATAAACAAAAATCGAATTGTGTATGTTTCCTTAAAAGATCTTTATATGGTTTGAAACAATTATTTAGACAGTGGTATAAAAGATTTGACTCTTTTGTACTATCTATAGGGTTTCAAAGAAGTAAGTTTGATCTTTACTTATATCACCAACATAATGAAACTAGTAATGACTTTGCATTTTTATTGTTATATGTTGATAATATGCTTTTAATTTGTTCATCTTCTAAATGAATATGCAAGATAAAAACAACTTTAAATGGTGAATTTGACATGAAAGATCTAGAAAAAGCTAAAAAAATCCTATGTATGGAAATTGAAAGAGATAAATCAAACTCTACGTTGGTTTTACATCAAACCCCTTACATTTTGAAAGTGTTAAAAAGATTTGGCATGCATGAATGTAAACCCGTTACATTGCATTTAGCTAATCACATTGTGTTAACTAAAGATCAAACTCCTTGTAATGAGAAAGAAATTGAATACATGAGTAGGATTCCTTATTTTAATGTGATAGGTTCAATTATGTATTTAATGTGTGTACTAGACCGGATTTAGCTTTTGCAAAAAATGCCCATAGTAGGTTCATGTCTAATCCGGATCCTAGTCATTGGGAGGCCTTGAAGTGGCTCCATAGATATTTGAGATGGATAAGTAATGTAGGTCTAATGTTTGGTCGTAGTAAGGAATGAGTTAAATTGAAGGGTTTTGTAGATGTAGACTATGCGGGAATAGGGATAATAAGAAGTCTACTTCCTCTTATGTATTTACTTTGTCTAATTCTTGCATTAGTTGGAAGTCTCAATTAAAACACATAGTTACTTTATCCACTACCGAATCCGAATATATTGATACCACCAAAGCAATTAAAGAAGCTTTGTGGCTTAGAGGATTGCTAAGTGAACTTTGTATTTTGAATGATGATGTGGTAGATAGTCAATCTTCTATACATTTGTGTAAAAATCCCATTTTTTATGAATGCACCAAACATATTGATATTAGACTACATTTCATTAGAGATATTATGTCACAAGAAGTAATAAAGGTTGAGAAAGTGCCTACACAATATAATCCATCGGATATGGGCACTAAGGTGTTGCCCTTGGTGAAGTTTATAAGTTGCTTGGATCTTTCAAATATTGGTGGATGTAAATAATTTCCAATTTTATTGGTTTTTCTTTTGGAGTTGTCACTAATGAGTGATATTTTTCTTTTTGTAGGTGAAGGTGCTAAGGAAGGAAGACAAAGAAGTGCTACTTCATTGTTCAAGAGTTCTTTAGCACCAAGGTGGAGGTTTATTGGGTATTTGTTGCGAAACAACATTAAATGACAATGATGATTTAAGATTAATTTCATAGGCGTTAGCCGATAATTGATATTAACGAAAAACGACACCACAGCGAATCCAATTAAAGCTCAACCCAAAACTTAGCGAGCAATTTTGGGATAACTTATCTTGTAGTTGCTCAATGGCCCACTCTATTACTTAGACGTAAAATAAGTTGCTTGTGCGTATTTATTATTATTGGGCTTGTGGCCCAATTGGTTGAATAAACATGTGTGCCCTACCTTTTGTTCATCATTCCTACATACCATTTGAGCATGCCTTGTGAGAGAGAGAGAAAAGCTCTTTCACTGTGGCTGCCATTGATTTGGTTTTTCTCTTTGTGAGATTAAATTAATTTTTTATGAGCCAAACTATTTGGGTCAATAGAGATGTTCTTGGGTTGAGCTTTATTTGTGGTTTCTAGTGGTGTTTAGCTTTAATCTGAGCCTAGACAACTTTGGTGATATATATATTTCCGACAGTAGCACGAGCCATCTAAATCGACACTACCTTAAGTGTTTGCAAAAACACGGAATGGTTGATAAAAATCAAGCACAACTTCAGTTCGGATCTCCCGGTACAATTTTCAATTCTAGTCTAGTCTAAATAACTAGGTGTATTCGCAAGAGAACATGCACGAGGAAGGCATGGCCCAGTTGGTGACAAGTGGTGAGTTTTACGCTTAGCATAGTGGAAAGCGTTCACTTCACCAAGTTCGTGCAAATGTATCTTCAACCAAGGTACACATCCTATTCTAGAAATACTCTCCGTACAGATACTATTATTTTATTCAATAAAAAGAAAAGAAAGCATAATATATGATTTAACTAAATATTTCGGTGTTGTATTATTTACTTCAGATTTATGGTCCAATAAAAACCATAAAGGATATATATTGATGCCACTTTACATTATATTGATAAACAATTGATAATGCATAAAAAAAAATAATTGTATTTAAAGTAATTGACTACCATCATAATGAAATAAATATTTCTAATGTTTTAATGACTATTATTAGAGAATTTAATGCGAATCTAGAATTCACAATTTCACATTTGACAATGTTACACCTAATAATATAGAATAGAAAGATTAATACAATAATTAAATCTAGATTTTGGTGGCATTTTATTTCATGTTCGTTGTATATATCACATTTTTAATTAAATCGTCCAAAATGGTTTAAAATTTATAAACCAACAATTAGAAAAAATTAGGTATGTCATAAATTATATTATTGTCTCGCCGGCTTGAAAACAAGTATTTGATTAATTATGTAGTAGAAATCAACAAGCTAGTTCTTCTTCTTCCATTTCTCATACAACGAATGTAGGAACATATAGTATAGACATACCTTTAGAGTTAGCTAGATATTTTTTCTCACGACATACTTAGTATGTTAGATGAAGAAAAGAGAAAATTTTGATATATTTAGGTGGTGGAGATAAAACGAGTGTCAATATCCAATTGTTTCTATTATACCACGCGATCTACTAACACCTCTGATATCAAGTGTAGCATCGAAGAGTCTACTTTTAGTACAGGTGGTAGGATTCTGACATATTGGAGGTCAAGACTTAAATCAGACATATTAGAGAGTTTAATGTGTCTAAAGAATTGGGTGGATGCAAAACTTCGAATCCAAGACAAAGTTGACATCATATTAGCCGAAGAACTTGAAAAGCTCACTTCATAATTTGTATCTATTGTTTGTGTAAATTTATTTATTTATTCTTACTTTTAATTTTTATCAACAACACGTAACAACTAGTTAGTGTAAAATTTTAACTCGGCATACGCTAAATGTAGCCTGTCTGAAGCCCGAAAAAATAAGAATGGTGGTTTTAAATGTCAAATTTATCATACCTTATTTCATTTTGATTTTTTAAAATCCTTTAAAAAATACAGCATTTGTAAAAAAAAATTAAAAAAATTTAACGAGCCAAGCTCGTGGGCAGGCCCAATTCGGCCTATGAGGGCCACGGGCCATGTGTCGGACCGGGCTTGTCAATGAGATCGACTACTCTCTTCTAAAGAGAGAAGTACAATATATACTAGCCTATTCAGACCAATGATATATCTATCTAATTAGTCCATACGACTAGGAATAGTTTAAAAATAATTCAAAATAATATATATCTCACTATTACAACCCCTTCTGAGAGACAACTGCCCCCAGGGGCATAGGCGAGTTGGTAAGGTCTGAGGTGACGTGGGGAGAAATCTTCCGGCAACGCAGGTTCAATTCTCGTGTGGGGCAGATTTTCACTGAAATATTGTAGGGGTCTGTTCTGAAGGTTGGCCTGTTAGCTCTCTCCATCAGGTTCCTGCCACTCGTACACATCCCTCGATTTACAACCCGCCTGGTTAAGGGACCTCTGACACAGGTGGGAGGGCTTCGCTTTCGAGACTTTCCCCTTATCAGAAGAAATGAGAGACAACTTGCTCACAAGTTGCCAATTGTATCATGTACAATTGAAATTTATTGTAATAAAGATAGCTACACGCATGATTTCTATACAAGAAAAATCTCTCACCTTAAAAGGAACCTAAGATCACTTGTGGTATCAATTGTACAATGTTGGTACCAATTAAGCACCTAATTGTTGGGTTTTATGTCTATATAGTATAATTTTGTTGTAATAAAATGATAATTTTATAATAAATAAGATTATATTTTTATTCTATTTACTGTTGTTGCATTAATTTAATATTAATTATACGAATAAAAGTGTCAACGATCACTTGTGAAGTTGTGATAATATAAGTTGGGTGCTTGTGTAGAGAAACACAAAGTGAAACTACTTATATTTTGATCATAACTAAAATTGTTCATTATCAATGTATAAGGGTTAACACATTGTACCGGAAGGTTGTACTGTTAGTGAAGCGAACCCGCGAATATTGAATCTTGGAACCCACAACAAAGATTGATATGAACCCCAAGAAAGCTAAAATCAAACCGCAAGACTTGACCCGATGATTACTTGAATCAAATAACCAAGTTTGAACTCCACAAAGATTTGCGAAGTCGTTGATAAATTTTGGTTAGTTCAATTAAGAATACGGAAGAAATAAATAGATCTCACTTAATCTGAATCTCTCAATAAATCAAAATTGTGAATTGTCTACAATGAAAATTGTTTATATATGCAAAAATTAATGAAAACGTAGTCTAATTCGAAAATATAACTAAAAACTTAAAAAATAGAGTTCTAAATGAAAAAAGAAACAAAAATCCAAAAATTCGATTTTTTCCCCGAAAATGTCTCCCAGGCTTAGCACTTTGAATTATGGCTTTAGATTAAGGCCTTGGGCAATCACTCAACGTTTTGCCTAGGCGAAGCCTCCACGTTTTGACCTTCAAACTTTTTTTATGCTTATTTTGGTCGTTGAATCTTCCATTAGCCTCCGATATGCCTTCAATATGATCATTAGTTTGAATCACATGTACTAAAGTTGGCTCTTCTTTGGTCATACTTAGTTTGAAGGTTGGTTTCTTGCTTGTTACACTTTTGGTGTCGATTTCGACCCACCCACGTAGATTGGACAAAACTTTGAATGGCATCATTGATCTTCTCGGTTCTTGATCTCATTATTGGCCCCACCGGATTATGTAACGAGTCCTTGCTAGCAGGTCTATGGCTCGCATCATCTCCTCCTTCTTCAAAATGATTCGACCTCAAATCATTACCTGCATCAAAGGGATAAAGAACATCTTACGTCCTCATATGCACCCAAACCCAATCACTAGGCTCAAAGATGAGTCTGTGGCCTTTGTTGGCTTTAGCTGTATATTGTCTATTCTTCTTTTTAATTTGTTGCCTTTGAAGCTCATTTGTCTCATCTGGATTACTTCTATAGACTAGTCGTTTTGGAATAACAACTTCAAGTACAAAGTGAATTTGATGTTCAATGTCTCTAATAGGTGGTAACCTACTAGACATCTCTTCTGAAAATACGTTCTCCAATTCTTACAATAAAGAAATAGGCAAATTAGGAAAGGATTGGTTAGTTTTACTAATTACAATCTAGTTTTTTTCTCCCTCGTTTTCTTTTCTTGTGTAATTACCTCACATTTTCTTTTCTGCTGCTCCAAATCATCTACCTTAATTTGTGCATAAAGAGCATGCTCGCAAATAGGACTTCACCTTCTACAAGGTACTCTACACCATCATCTTCCAACTCAAACATCTCATCACTATCACTATCATCATAAGTCTCCACTTCTCTATTATCACGCAAAATCATTATCCTTTTGTTTGGGCATTGTGATGCAATGTGCACGGAACCCAAACATTTCAAACATTTGATATCCCTATTCTTAGAAGATTGAAAATTTAACTTGAGTTTATGATTGCTAGTTATATCCTCTTTTTCCTTAGGTGGTTTGGTCTCTCCCTTTTAAACAGCCATATTACTTATATTACTATCCCACTTTGGTTTTCAATAAGGGTTAGATCCCAAAGAAAACATAGCTATCCCTTTTCTTTTCACTTATCTCTCCACATTCATATCTATGTGCACCATATCCTCCAACTCCACATAGTGTTGTAATTCCACTACATTGGCTATATCCCTATTTAACCCATTCAAAAACCTGGCCAATGTGGCATCACTATCCTCCTCAACATTAGCCCTAATCATAACCACATTCATCTCATTATAGTAATCATCTAAACTATTTGAACCTTGAGTAAGGCTCTACAATTTTTGATAGAGGTCCCTATAATAATGAATATGTACAAATCTCCTCCTCATGAGAACCTTTAAATCACCCCAAGTTTGTACAGGCCTCTCGTGATTTCTCCTCTTATTTGTCACAAATTGATCCACCTTCTTTTCTTCCGAATAGCTATGGCAATCAAATATTAATTCTAACCTCATTTCCCATTATAAATAGGTTTCAGGGTTATTCCTACTTTAGAAGGAATGTATTTTCATTTTTATATTCCCAAAGTTTCTATCTACCCCCATCGTGGCCTCTATAGTCTCCTCATGTAGGTTCCTTTTCATATCTATCTCCTCTACGTCTCATCCTACCCATCTCAGCTATATAATTATAATCATCATCATCCTCAAATTCAGCCTTAGAGTTATGATCACGCCTATCTTGTCTCTTAACATTATGGATCATGTATTGTTGCTCCCTTAGTAAGTTCGTAATCATCGTATCATGCCGATCCATTCTACCCATCATCTCTTTATTACTATTCTTCATCTCGTCAAACTCCATTTTCATCCGCTCAAATTGTTGTTGCGTGGTTTTTGACAACAAAATTTGGTTGTTCTTTTTTGTAGGTGTTGTTTCTTCATTATTAGACATTGTGGGATAAAAATAGAAATTAGTATTGAAAGAAAAAATTAACCTCACGTCTTTACACTCATATTCCACTCTATTTGGTCTTTCCCCGATAATAATCTCACAATTCTTGCTTTTTACCTCTCTTTTTTTTTTTTGCCAAATTCTCTAAGGAACTAATTAAACTCAATTAAGAATTCGGTACGTTCAAGAACAAGAAATAAGGACATAAAAAAAAAACAACGAGAACGATCAAAAAGAAAATTACAAAAAGAATAAGATTTGAATACTTAAGCACCGGATGACAATATGAAATGTGTTTCTCGCCAAATATAACACAAAAATCTCAAAGAATTACGTTTCTTGACTTTTCTTGAATTTTCATTTTTTTTTTTTTTTTGTTTTACTTTTACAATCCAACGCAAGAAACTAAAAATAATTATCACAAGGTAAGAACTAGAAAATATTTAGCTTTGGTGCCTTAACGAATCGTGCTCAAACAATTCTTGAATGTTCTTTGTGCAAGAAAATAATTTTTTTTTGAATGATTTTACGATGTGATGAATCTGAACAAGAAAAATAAAAAGATTCTTATGAAATATGTTGAATAACCAATGAGAAATTTTATTTTATTATATATATATATATATATATGATTCAAGATGAATCTGATGGAAACAAAAAAGAAAAAAAATAGAACATAATTTTAGAGTCAAAGCTCTGATACCAACTGATGCGAACCCACGAAGATTAAATCACGTATTTTGGCCTTCAAACTTTGTTTTATGCTTATTTTGGTCATCCAATATTCTATTAGCATCCGATATGCCTTCAATATAGTCCTTAGTTTGAATCACATGTACTAAAGTTGACTCTTCCTTGGTCATACTTAGTTTGAACGTTGGTGCCTTGCTTGTTACACTTTCGGTGTCGATTTTGACCTAAGTAGCTTGGACAAGACTTTGAATGGCATCCTTGATCTTCTCAGTTCTTAGTCTCGTTATTGGCCCCACCGAATTATGTAACGAGTCCTTGCTAGCAGGTTCATGGCTCGCATTAGTTAGCTATTTCACCATTTAGGTGTTGGATCAGTCATTACCGTAGAAATAGTTTAATAGTGACAATAATACAACTGAAGTATATTGTATGAGGACCATGTGTTGAATTTAATTCTATAGGATTATCGTGCATACTTTAACACTAGGTATTTCATCTAATTCCATTAGTAGGATTGTGTATATCTTTTCGTGAGTTTAATTGTTCTTTGATTTACGAGATCAATTAGATTGATCAAATATCTTGGTAAATTAGGATCTTGACGATGAGCGAAATAAAAAAACACGAATTCGTACCGGGAATTGTGGTCCTGAAAAGTGAATCGAGTGACTATTTAAATATTTTTTGTTGAACGATTATAAATATGTGTTCAGTGTTTAGCGACAGCTAAATTTCGATAACTGTTCATAGGACTATTGAAGAAATTGAAACTTAGAGCATGTTTGATAAAGTTTATTTTAAACTCTTTTTCCACCAAACTCATTTTGAACCACATATTTTATAGGACTCACAACTTTAATCAACTTTTCAATCATACATTTTATCAATTTTTATCAAAATCTCTTAAAAACTAGTTTTAAACTCCACCAAACAGGCATTTAAGTTAGTGAGAATAATTAGAGGAACAAAAATAGTCATTTGTGCTCACACCTAATTATAAAATCTCAAGTGGAAATGAAATATATATATACGGTATATTAGAAAAAAATATTACAAATATATTTTAGCTTCTGCGATTTTCTATATTCTAAGAGTGCAGTCTTTGCATTTAGTGGAAAAAATAAAGACTAATAATTAGATTCAGTGGTCTATGGTTGACTAGAAAAGATCTAATTATTAGAGTTTGGAAATAAATGTCCGAACAAGTCATGTGATAGTTCTATAAAAATTTAGACTTAATTGTAATTACTATAAAAGTCATGGACTGAATTGTAATTGCAATTGAAGTTCATGAACTACACTTGCAATTAAGTCAATTCTAGCTTAATTCGACTTAGACATAGATTCACTTCCGTATATATTGTGAAAGGGATGGCACCTAGGGTTAACACACAAAAACCCTACAAGTCCGTTTTCTAGGAGCTCGGGAGCGCCAAGTTTGTGAATTAAAAGTTGGAAATTTGCGAATCAAATTGAACTCTATAATTGACTTTTGATTTGGTTATTATTCTAAATCCTTGATTTTTTTATTATAATAAACACGTTTAATTTTTGTTTTCTAGCTAATTCATGTGATAGTTTCCAACACCAATTGGTACCAATATTTAACTTAAATTTCTATCGGGCTCGAATTGATAAGGACGTGAAATTAATCTACGTTGTGGTCCAATCTTTAGTGGACAATACGTATAGTAATGATGCATGGAATAATCTTTGAGTAAAAGGGCTTGTAAGATAAAATATGTGGTCGTTATAAAGAAGACACAGGAGGGAAGCTAGACATGGAGGACGGGGGGGCATTGTGGAGGGTGGGGTGAAGAAAAAGATGATAAATGAGGCTAGAATCTTTAAGACCTTTTAAGTAAATTCCTCTAACAATACATGTGAGTGCGAAGGAGGCAAGTAAATCATTCTTACATAATTATACACTTGATACTTGCTACACGAATCTCCACAATAATTATAAAATAAAATTAAGTTAAGCAAGGCCTCTTCAATGATGGTTTGTACATCACCATTGACACAATCAAAAGATTTTGAAAGATAAGTTCCAGCTAGGACATGAATGGAATGTTTCATGGTATTTCACATACTCAACGAAGTCACTTTGTCAAAGAGTTTGTGTGTGTTACAATGTTAACACTTAATAGTTTAATATCGACATCAAATTCAACTGAAACAATTACAGATCATATGAAACACACGAGACATGCTTTCCGAGTTCATGTCTGTGAAAAATATAGATAGATCTCATGCCCTTATCCGCATATCACATATACATCACAGGTATAACAATGAATTTACAAGAGTGGCTTTACCTAGTTAGACCACGAGTACAAAAACTGTGAGTATGGCTCATTATCCACATGACACTTTTTGTAGAAATTATATATTGCAAGTGTACAATATTGCAAACAAGTAATAAAGTAGACCTATTGAGTCTGAATTATCATTTCCATGAAAACTATCATATTTAGATACTAGTTCAATTAATTTTAATCCTAATTTATTTAAAACACGTCGAATTAACTTGATTTTAATTTTTAAACTATAATTATTAATTTTAGAACAAAATGATGAACGCAAAAGTTGAGATTTTTTCAAGTATAATTATTAAATAATTTGGATTCAAGAATTCACCATAATTATCATATTTAATTTCTCCTCTCAAGATTTATTTCTAATGTTGTATTCGGTCGAATTCACGAATTTAACCTAATTTTTCTCTCTCGAGTTCAAATTAGTCATATCTAATTAAGTCAACTTATGAAGTCAGAATAATCCTTAATTAGATGTATTAAATCTCTTAAGAATTCAATTCAAGACCGCAACAATAATAAAATCGTATCTCTACATTTTATCCAATTACCAGATTTTACTACGTGATCTAAATTAATAACTTACCTATCGATTTGTTACAATCGACAAATCAATGAAATAATGACCAATTATTTTAATCATTAAGAAATGAAGTAAAATCAATACGTAATTAATTTATAATCAAAACTTTTGAAATTAAAGAATCTAAATTAGGTTATATCGTTTATACAAAATAAAGATTTAGCTAGTCATAATTCGGTAGAAAGAAAAGATGAAAAGTTAGGAATATATAACCAGATCTTGAATAAAAGATGAGAAGAAGTTGAATATGTTGCACCAAGAATTATTCGTCCTCACGTTCCAATCTTTAATATTACTGTCGTTCTTCCTCTCTTTGTCTATATCTTTCTCAATGATTCAACTCCCACTTTTTGACATAGATTAGGTTTTTATATAGTTCCAATCATTTCCAACTTGTTTTAATTCTAAAATGACTCAAATGCCCCTCGTTTGTATTTAGGAAATTTCAGAAAATCAACCACGTGGCCAGCCGCGACCAAAGGACAGCCACTGTTTTCCGCGGTTTGCAAACCGCAGCTAGACTATGTTTGTCGCGGTTCACAGCAACCTCTATTTGCACGTGTTGTCCTTCTACTTTCAAAGTTCTATACTTTAGTCCTTGAATTTCTTCTTTCATTTCAATTTAATCCTCTTTTATTTGCATTCCAAGTCCTTTAACTTTTTGAATGTTTGCAAGTTGGTCCCCTTTTTCAAGTCTTCGTACGTAATCAGTCATTCTTTGCCTATTTTGCTTTATTTTTCTCCAATTCTATTCAAACTCGGATTTCGACCTAAAACAACTAAATCAACACATAATTAAGTAAAGATTCACTTAAGAGTACATAATTGTCCATTTTTGATACTCCAAATAAGTGTAAATCGATAATTATCAAATACTCCCAAACTTGAACAATTGTTCGTCCTCGAACATGACTATTTACTTAAACAATCAAACAAATAAAATTAAAATTTACTATAACAGATAGCTTGTCGTATTTGCCTCAGGTTTTTGAAACAATCAAACAATTCATAAAAAAACTTATAAATCATGCTATCAAAATCAATTTTTACTTATCCGATGCTCGACCTATATTTTTGTGTGCGCATAATCAATCCAATCAATATAAACATTTATGTTGGTAATATTCCACCCCCCAATGGTCAAATATTTCTTTCCTATCTCGTAAGAATACACGCTCCCATGTTGATATTCATTCTCTCACCCTGGGTGTTAACTCTAAAGTTGTCCTCAAAACTCTTATTCTTTTACCGCTCAAAATTTGGTTAGGTCTAACCAAAACAGTAGCTATTTAGATCTGTGATGATTCTCTCTTTATTGAGTGCTTCGACCATCAAGCTTCCACTAGGTAAATCAAACTCACTAGTTATCTAAATCCCCAAGTTATACTTACAAAGGCTCAATCTTGATTTTGCTTATTTTCTCTTTAGGCTGCTGCCTCTTAGGTCTGATAGACCTTAGGGCACCGAGTTTTGAGAACCCCAACGGACTTTATCATTCGAGTCAACTAGGCTATGAAAAGATGTATAAGATAATACAAGTGCAATGCCTTTCATTTTTTTTTTTTTTTGCGCAAGATAAATAAGCGGGGGTTAGATTCCTAGCATTCGGTCAATACTTAAATTCCACCTGGTAGCCAAATACATTCCACACAAATATTACTCATGCACGGAATCAACACCAATCTAAATAGTTTGTGCATTGGTTTAACCACCATCAAACTATTCTTTCAACTAGTTTAGTAATTTAGTTGTCAAATGGTGATCTTGGTTTTCACAACTTAGGTTCAATATTCTTTCATTGCATTCTATTCAATAAACCAACTAAAGGTAGTGATGTTCATGACTATTGTGCTCACACCTAATCATATCTCACAAGGATAAGTATAGTGTATAAAAAAATGCATAAGTAACATCACATATTCATAATTCATGAATTGAAAACAGTTTCAAATAGATATCATCATTAGTCGGCAAGGCTATCCAACATACAAGCACACAAAAAATATTTTTTTTAATTTTTTTGCAAAATATAATATTATCCACAGCACACATAAAAATAACGAAAATAATAAAGTCACCCCAAGCTTAAAGTACACATTGTCCTCAATGTGAGCAAAAGAAAGCAAAATAAACAAAAAAAGAAAGAGTTAACCCGATTCAGGATGCGTAGAGACAACATCAAATTGTCATCCGATCAGTCAGCATCAGGAAGAGATGCTTCATGAAACCTTTACAGTTGCAATCCAAATGGAGAAGACGAAAATGTAAGGCCTAAATTACAATGAATCTGCACCTCTCTACGATGGAACTAAAAAATTTGTTGAACGACGATGCCCAACCTAAGTCAGAAAATTTAAATTTGCTGAATTACTAAAAATCGAGAAACGTGCTCTAATTCCTAATGCAATCTTAAAATTATACGTGCAATGTAATAAACAGATAATGGATAGAAAAATGAATTGTCTCCCATTAAATGCTCGATTTATAGTCTAGAGCTCCTCTTTTTGCAAGTATCACTTATGGAGGCTCAAATTGGACTTTGAAAGTCTTGCATTGCATTCAATTACCGGCTTCGCAAGACTTCTTGTTTGCTCTCTATATTTTAAATTTTCCCGTTTCATCTTTAATTGTTGCAACTAGTCCACCTATATTCACATCCAGTTTGCAGTTTTGTTGGCCAATTCTCACCACTTCATCAACTATAAAGCACTCTTCGAGGTCGATTGGATGTTTAGGTATGGTGTACATATTGAATACTACTCGTTCATCATCTTGTACCCCCAAGATCAACTCACATTTTTCAACATCAATAAGGGCTCGACTTGTCACTAAGAATGGTCGACCCAATATTACTTGTATATCCCAGTCTTCTTCGATATCAAGGACAATGAAGTCAACCGAAAAAATAAATTTATACACCTTGATGAGTACGTCCTCAACCACACATCGTGGGTGCTTGATTGATCTATCAGCAAGTTACAGAGACACAGTTGTTTTTTTACCTCTCCCAAACCTAATCTCCTAGACAGAAAAGTGCATCAAATTAACACTTACACCTAAATCACATAGAGCATTAAAATTATAGAATTTTCTAATTGTACAAGGTAGTTTAAAAATTTCTGGATCTTTTAACTTTGAAGGCAACTTATTTAGCAGAATAGCACTACACTCTTCAGATAAAGCTATTATCTCGTATTTCTCAAGTTTTCTCTTTTTGGATAACATTTCCTTCATAAATTTTAAGTACAGTGGCAAATGGGCTAAAGCTTCGGTGAAGGGAATATTGATGTGTAGTTTCTTGAAAACTTTAAAGAAATTTTTCAAACTGCTTGTCGAGCTTGTGCTTCTGCAACCTCTGAGAAAAATGAATTGGTGGCACATAAGCTTTGACAGGAATTGGTGTCCTCACCTTTGATGGTTCAACCGATTCCTTGGAATCTTCTTCTTTTAATTTCACATATTATTTTCCAGCTTCTTCTTCCTCAATTACCAATTGTTTACCTTTTTTCTCTGGCCTTTTCACGTGAATCTCTAGCAGTTGTATTCCGCTCCTAGTATTAATTGCATTCACCTGCTCTTTTAGATTTGTCACTGTATTGCTAGGCAAAGTGTCTAGTGTCCTATCTAACAGTTAACTGGCCAATCTAACTCTCTAATTTTCTGATAGATGCCTATTGATTTTGATAGTTTGTGTCTACCGGCTCCAATATTTTATCAGTTTTTTGCATATACTGTATGTTCGCGAAAATGGATTGTACTGCTGGCTTGAATTATTTTGCAAAAAATTTACTTGTTCGTTTGGACTGGCAAACAACATACAATCTGCAGTATAATGATTTGCCACCACAATTTTCACAAGTAGAACTTGAATGAACCGCATTCACACTATGTATTTGTGTTTTGACCAAGAGTTCTACATGTTTTGTCAATGCAGCAATTTGTGCATAGTAGCTGAAAGATTGTCAAGCTCATGTATTCCTATTACTTTTCTTGGAGTGACATGATTAGATGAAAACATGGTTTGTAATCAATTCAAATAGCTCCCATACTTTGTTGACATTTTTATTTGTAATAAACCCATTTGCTGAAGAGTCCACTATGGATTTGGATTAAGAAGATAACCCAGAGTAAATGTATTGAGCCTTTAATCCCTTTTTAATGCCATAATTTGGACATTTTTTGAGTAGCTTCTTGAATATGTCATAAGCTTCATGATACATTTCCCTATCTAGTTGCTGAAAAGTATATATTTCTAGCTTCATCTTAGCTACTTTAGCTGTTGAAAAATATTTGTTGCAAAATTTTCTAGACAAGTCATCCCAGGTAGTGATACCAGCATGTGGTTCTGAGTCCAGCCATTCTAACGCCCCATCTCTCAATGTGTAGGAAAATAGCCTAAGTCTGATGGCATCATCATTTACCCTTTGAAACTGAAAATTGCGGCACATCTGTAGGAATCTGGAAAGATGAGTATTTGAATTTTCATGCGCCTTTCTATAGAATTGCAGGTTATTGCTGATGAGATTAATCAGATCGGCCCTTAATCGAAAGTCATGCCGACCAAAGGCAGTATAAAATATGCTTGAACGATCAGAAGCTGCTGCCGGAGTTAAAAACTAAGTCATTGGCATAATACCATCATCTTCTTCTTCTTTTTCATAATATTGTTGAATTTGCTAAGCTTTCAATCGGGCTGCTACTACGGCGGTGGCCCTGGCAGCCTCTTGTTCAGCTTCTCTTCTAACTTGGGCATCTGCCATTAGAATATTTTGCTTATTTTTCTATTTTTGGTTGTGTTCTTTGAAACTTCGTCTGAAAGTCCATTCAATCTCAAGATCGAAAGTCTCAAGATTGCCACCTTATGAACAAAGCTTGCAACAAACAAATTTTCTAGAAAAAGAAAAAAAAAGAAAAATAAAAAATAACAATAATAAAAAAACAAACACTAACGATTAATCTAAACTAATATGAAACAATAAATAGTACCCGACAACGACACCAAAAACTTGTTGTAGAAATTATATATTGCAAGTGAGCAATATCGCAAACAAGTAATAAAGTGGACCTATTAAGTCTGGATTATCGTTCTCACGAAGACTATCCTATTTAGATACTAGTTCAATTAATCTTAATCCTAATTTATTTAAAACTCGTTGAATTAACTTGATTTGAATATTTAAACTATAATTATTAATTTTACAACAAAATGATAAACGCAAAAGTCAAGATTTTTTCAAGTATAATTATTAAAAGATTTGGATTCACGAGTTCACCATAATTATCATCTATAATTTCTCCTCTCAAGATTTATTCTTAATATTGTATTCGGTCGAATTCACGAATTTAACATAATTTCTCTCTCTCGAGTTCAAATTAGTCATATCTAATTAAGTCAATTTATGAAGTCAGAATGGTTCTTAATTAGGTCCATTAAATTTCTTAAGAATTCAATTCAAGACCGTAACAATAATAAAAGCTTATCTCTACCTTTTATTCAATTGCCAGATTTTACTACATGGTCAAAATTAATAACTTACCTCTCGATTTATTACAATCCACAAGTCAATGAAATAACAATGAAATAATGGCCAATTATTTCAATCATTAAGAAAATAAGTAAAATCAATACGTAATTAATTTATATGCAAAACTTGAGATTTGAAATTAAATAATCTAAACTATGTTACATCATTCATCCAAAGATTTAGCTACTCATAATTCGGTAGAAAGAAAAAATGAAAGTTTAGAATACATAATCGGATCTTGAATAAAAGATGATAAGAAGTTCAATATCTTGCACTAAGAATTCTTCGTCTTCACGATCCAATCTTCAATATTGCCATCATTCTTCCTCTCTTTGTCTATATCTTTCTCAATGATTCAACCCCTACTTTTTGACCTAAACAATGTCTTTATATAGTTCCAATCATTTCTGACTTGTTTTAATTCTAAAATGACTCAAACGCACCTCGTTTGTATTTAGAAAATTTTAGAAAATCAATCACGTGGGCAGCGGTCAAAGGCTGGACGGCCGCTGTTTATCGCAACTGGACTGCAGTTCACAGCAACCTCTATTTGCATGTATGGTCCTTCCACTTTCAATGTTCTGTACTCTAGTCCTTGAATTTTTTCTTTCATTTCAATTTAGTCATCTTTTATTTGCATCCCAATTCTTTCAACTTTTGAATGTTTGCAAGTTGGTCCCCCTTTTCAAGTCTTTGTGTATTTTCAATCCTTCTTTGCCTATTTAGCTTTGTTTTTCTCCAATTCCATTCGAACTCGGGTTTTGACCTAAAACAATCAAATCAACATACAATTAAGTAAAGATTCACTTAAGAGTACATACAATTGTCCACTTTTGATACTCCAGATAAGTGTAAATCAACACTTATCAGCACCAATCTATTGGACAATCATATGTGCTTGTTTAGAATTAATGTGAACCATTTGATCTTTTGGATGGACATGATCTTGTCTTGGGTTACTCACTTGAAGAAGGGTTTTTTTCTTTCTTTACTTTGAAGAGTCTAGGTTGGACTAAGTGCTTCAAATTCTTGATCACCTCTGGCGGGTTTTTTTTGCAGAATTCGGTAACCGTTCACTCTAATTGTATTGTGGTGTTTCTTGTGTGACATGAATCTGAACCCACAACTCAACCATAGTGCAAGACAAGAACACAAAGTGAGTGATTTTCTTCTTATATCTTTCTCATTTAAACATGAATTGTAATGAATTTAATTGTAATATTTGATATTGTAACAAAAAAAAAAAAAAAAAAAAAAATCCTACCACATTAGCTCACATTGCCAGACCAAACCAGATTTGATCACTATGGTCCTTAATTTCTCTTTTTCCTTGTAAATGTGTCTTCTTCTTCTCTAACATTTCAAGAGTCTGACATTATAACAAAAACATCTTCTCAAGGACAAATTGGTGAGATAAAGCATATTAAGACATGTTACTAATTACTAATTAGGATGTTGTTTTCAGGTTTTGAAGTTGGAATTAGTAAGCAGTACATACTATTTACGTCATGTATTTATAATTAGATGTTTAATAACATTAACGTAGTAAACAGTTGTTTGTTGTATTTGAAATAATATGTTAACTTGAGTTTCAAACTATTTGTTTGTGATGATAGAAACGATTACAGTTGTTATGTTGCATGCTAATAGTGGCACGTCCAGGTACGCCCGCCTCAATGATTTACCCTTCTCATCGGCTCGCTTGCCCCAATAGTCTCATAGCTCTCCTTTGACAGATGGACAGCAATAAATCGATTGTTGTGAATCAGTCATACCCATGACCCATGGAGTGACAGTTACCACTGGCGTTTGGAAATCCGTAACGTTCGTCATTAACTCCGAGTAATAGGAGAGATGAAAGGGCACCCGTAATGAAAGACAGACTCATCCAATCACCCATATAAATAGAGGTTGATCCATCTAGGTAAAAGTGATTGCCATATTCCTATATTGCTATTCTGCATTTACAATTCGACCATCTACTGATTATCACACCGGAGTGGGCATGGGGGATAGAAGCCTCGCCACTATTTTGCAATCTTCACTACTGTCGTCACCGCATTCGGAGGAGGAGAAAAACTTGTATTATCAATTACCGTCGTCTGTGGAAAATCTACACAAAAATTCATGGCTCGAACTAGAAGAGTGAAGAATGCAACCGAACCCAGGCCCCATAGGAGAGGTTGACACTGAGTCCAACCCCTGCCGCTCAACTATCGACACTGCAAGCGCAGGTGACAGCTTTGGCGACTCAATTCCAGGATCAAAACAATGTGGTGTCTCAACCATCCCAGACTCCTAGTCTTCTATCAGTAGGACTATCACCACCAGGGACTTTGCCTCAGATTCCTAGTCTTCCTCTGGTAGGGCCATTACCACCAGGGGCTCTGCCGCAGGTTCCTAGTCTTACACCAGTGGTACCGTCACCGATAGGTACTTTGCCCCAAGCTCCTAACTTTCCAACAATGAAAAAACTGCTAACAGTGGCTCCGCCACTGGCCCCAGATTCTTTGGCTCCATCATTTTCACCCCAAATTCATTCATTGAGTCTTGCCCAAATCCACTTTGGGGCAACCGTCATGGAAGGCCCCGTATACGCTAGGTGAGACATCAGGGTTAGGCCTCGAGCAACGGTTAAAAGACATGATGGGTCAAAAAATAGCAGAGGCTATGTCTAAGAAAAGTGGCAAGAAACCATCTTTGGTACTGGAAGAATATCTCCAGAAGTGATGGTTGTTCCCTTACCACGACACTTTGAACAGTCAAAGATGAAAAAATATGACAGGTCATCTGACCATGTTGATCACCCAGGGCTTTTTTTGATTTGATGAGGTTACGAGTCATCCCATATGTTATATGTGCAGGGCCTTCCCCCAAAATCCATTCTCACGTTTGATGATTTTTCTAAGCAGTTTACTACATACTTTGCCAGCAGTAAGAGGGCTAAGAAAACAACTATCAGACTAATGCAATTGACCCAAGACAAAGACAAGCTGTTGAAAGATTTTATTGTCCAGTTCAATAGGGCCACCATAGGGATCAATGATCTGCAAATGTCTGATGTAGTCACTGTTATGATAAGTGAACTCGCAGTCGCCCTTTCAAGATGTCACTCTCCAAGAATTCGTCAGATACAATGCATGAGTCACTAAGAAGAAGGGATAAGTATATGGATGATGAGGAAGCATATTTCATTACCAAAGATATGAAAAATCGAAAAGAATTTGAGTCTAACAAGCGGAATACTCAAGACGAGCCCAAATCCCGAGATGACAAAGGCAGGCAGAAAATGAATCATCTAATGCGGATAAATGACGAGGACGCTAAGGAAGGATCAGGCTAGCTGAAAAGTTCTGATGCACCTACTGACCTGACCTGTAGCAACTTCTTATTTTTCCTACAATCTTTATTAAGGGTAAGCCAAGCGACACAAATATTTTCAACTACTGCGGTCAAACAAGGCGACAAGCCTTGGTTTTTAAAAAAAAAAAAAAGGCAATGAGCCTCTGTTTAAAAACAAGGCGAAGAGCCTCTGTCTAAAAATCAAGATGATGAGCTTGTCTAAAAATCAAGGCAATGAGCCTCTGTTTAAAAATTAAGGCGATGAACATTTGTCTAAAAATCAATGTGGTGAACTTCTGTCTAAAAATCAATGTGATGAACTTCTGTTTAAAAATCAAGGTGATGAGTCTGTCTAAAAATCAAGGCGGTGAACCTCTGTCTAAAAATCAAGGCGGTGAATCTCTGTCTAAAAATCAAGGCGATGAACCTCAGTTTAAAGACAAAAAGCAATTAGCCTCTGTTTAAAATCAAGGCAATGAGCCTCTGTTTAAAAGACAAGGCGATGAGCCTCTGTTTAAAAATCAACGCAATGAACCTTAGTAATGCGACAAACCTTAGTCAAAATAAGCAAAATTTCAATGAAATAAGAATACAAAATGAAAAGGGAGACCCACGCCTAGGGAACGCCCGCCCGCCCAAAAGACCATCAGGGGGCGTGCGCCCGCCTAACTAAGGGGTCGAACGCCTGCCGCGTTGTGCACCCAATCCGTCCTACTCATACCTATTTTTTCGAACTACTTCATCATCACAATATTGAATGGGGGCTATACGCAATTATAGCACACAACATACAAACATATATTCTCCTCAATATAAAATTGAAAAAGTTAGAAAAGAGCAGGTGCAGTAGATTATTTCTACTTCTAATCGACGATAGTCTATGAAAAATAGAGAGGTTTATAATAATAGAAACGATGACGATTGTTATATGTTGTCTGCCAATAGTGGCACGTCCTAATACGCCCGCCTCAATGATTCGTCCATCTCATTGGCTCGTCCGCTCCGATGGCCTCATAGCTCGCCTTTGACAGGTGGACAGCAATAAACTCACTGTCGTTGAACCAGTCATACCTATGACCCATGAAGTGACAGTTACCACCGGCGTTTGGAAGCTGTAACGCCCTCATTAACTCCGAGTAATGAGGGAGATGAAAAGGGATAGACTCTCCCAATCATCCCTATAAATAGAGGTTTATCGAACATTCTATGTTATCTTTATACGTTTTGTAGAAGAAATTGTATGAAGAACAAATCTTTTATAATTAAATAAATTTCTTCCGAAATCTTGAGTTGTAAATTTAGAAAAACTTGGATCCAAAAGAATATGTGTTAAGAGTAATTTAGGAGATACTGAAATTATTTTTTAAGTGTTTATAAATTGTAAGTCTATGAAATGTGTGAATAGTAATTTTGTAGTGGATGTTTAACCATCTTACATTATAATTTAATCTAAGGCAAGCAATCAATCACATAATCTATTCATTAGCACTTCACACAATCTGCACATTAATAATTTTCAAATTTTTTATTTACTAGCCATAGGTCTTGATCATTATACTTTTCAGTTGTATCTAGCTTATGCACCAAACGTACACTTGAGCAAATTCATGGAGGCTGGCAGCGGTCTACCCCTGAAAATGCCATGCAAATTACCACTAAACAAGTCCTGAATAAATAGTACAATATGTAAGAAATTCTCAACATTTCTTCACCACTTATTCATTATTTACTGTTTTACATGAACACAGCAGAATTGCCATAAAATGCCTTAATTTAGTACATAAACATCAAATCAAAAAATTCTCAATTCGAAAACAAAGTTAATCAAAGAGTTTTCTCATCATAGTGTGCCTGCTAAACGTTCCTGCAACTTCTCAATCTGTCGCCCTTAAGCTCGAGTAGGTAATCGACAATTCCCTGCTCCCCTGGAAAATTAAAATTTAAGGCAAATGTCTTTAGTTAAGTAGATACATAGTTTTACTGTTTATAGATACCTAAGTCTATATCACCATGATAGATAAGAGTAGATCAAATAATAATCTCAGCTTTTGGTAAAAATGGAAAGAATCTTATATGCATATCCCGATTTTTATCCAAAATCACCAAACAAGATTGAATAATATAAAAAAAATTGTATCCAAAATTTCAGCTTTTCATGTTTAAGGCTTAGAGTAGTGTGTGTGTGTGTGTGTAGTGAATTGGATCGGGTCATTAGGTACTCTTCTCTTGCTAATACAATTGAGGTCGAAATTGTGGTGATGAACACGGCTTCTGCTTTCTACGGGCTTCAAACTTTTGAAACTCGCTGACAAAGCAGCCCCCACAACACCCCCCTGCTACTATCGTTCTACTCTCTCAATCTCTCTAGATGGAGTGTGTCAAAAGGAAAAATGATGTGAAATTTGAAACTTTATTGAAAACTTATTCAAAGGCATTCCCGATATCGAGCAAAACTCAAGAAATAAGCATTCGAAGAAGATTAAGTCGTCTCAAGAAATGAAGGCACAGAATTGCAGTGTTTCTGATTCTAACATTGTAAGCTCTATGAAATCTCCTCAAAAGCCTCAAAACCCCCTATCACAAAAATACACCTGAGAGGTTATTATTAGTGTAACAGGATTGAACAATAAAAGGAGGAAAGCGAGATGCCCAACAACTCCATACCACCAACCTGGGATGATTTCAGAAGAAATCAACTGTACATTTATGAATACAATTGGAATGTCTATCTTGTATAGACATCTCTCTTGGCTCCCTCCCTTTCATGTTAAAATTTATTGCTTGAAACTAACAAGGATTTTAAAGTTGACAATTGACTTAAACTTGTGGGTTCATTTGCGATTTAAAACAACTTTCTTTCTCTCTTTCAGAAAAATGAGTGTGTTACGATGTGAATGAGAAATATAGCATATGGGAACTCCTCTTTTTTCTCCATTGAATCTCAATGTGATCATCTGGCTTCTAGTCATCCAAACAATCAGAAATATGAAGTACATTTTCAGGAGTATCAACCAGTGGAGGCATTGACGTATTCCACTCTATATTTTCCTCTACCGTCCACCGCCCCTCTGCTGAATAACTAAAACATTTATTGGAAGTTCAGAAAATCAAGCATTTCTTAATCGTAACATCATCAAGAATTGAGGTGACAAATCAATGTTTAAAATACAAAAAACAAATAGCATAAAAGAAAATGAGTATCATATATTGTTTAAGATGAAAGCAATAGGGAATTTCCGAGGTTAAACTAAAAGGGCAATAGCATACCTTGCAACAAAGTCGTCTGCTTTGGAATCCATCATGATAAATTACATAGCATCAACAATCTCAAGCAGTTTGCTATGGAATTTCTTACCCAAAACCTGGTAAGAAAAAACCTCCCAAGTTGTTATTTTGATGATACACAGAAAAACAAGTGATTATTTGGGTGAGCTGAATAAAGCTTACATGGATCTTGCCAGCGATGTTTGGTCTAGGAATGACTTGATGGTATTCCATACGAGCCTAAATCCAGATCCAGCATTAACAATGTACATGCGGCATAGGGTCTATAGAATGAAGCAAAGCAATGATCAAATGACCGCCAAAATTTCAAAAGCTAGTATGAAGTGAAAAATCAAGACAAACAAATTTAGTGTGAGAATAAAGGAAAGCAAAATAAATACCTCGAGATAGTGATCACCATCGGTACTGAATAAGTTCCCTTGCAGTTTTATTTAAACTTTTCAGTCCCTGAACCAAAAATCATGGATTTTATGAACATTGAGGTCCACTTTGATATGTTTTTTATATTCATGTATTTACATTGCTTTGCAATTGCATTTTTTAAGAACGAAATTTTACATGGTTTTTGTTCAACCGAAAGCAAAGTCAGCGGATGTTCAGAAATATCAACCAACGAAAAGGACACCTTCAATCATCATTTGTCCATGTTTTCACTTATAAAATCTAATTCACTTCTCTTTGCTTTGCATACATTCAGCTGGCTAAACTAATTACTGTTAACTCCAAACGTTCAATTACAATAAACACCCCCACAAACCACTCCTTGTACATCGAAAATGGTTGTGCTCTGGTCAATGTGCATTTTGGCTGCAATGGAGCAGGCTGGAAACTTATCAACAAATGCCCTTTCAAACTCCTGGACATGGTACTGAACATGGCGGTTATTTGCTGTGACTTGCAAGAGCTTGGTTGCACCTTCTTGACCGAGTCTTTCAATGTAAACAGGTCTACCTTCCTTGTCAACTCCATGATACCCTTATGGTAATTTAAGAACTTCCTCTTTCTTCTTGGAATCAAAATCCTAACAAAATGAAATCAGCTGCATACTAAAATACCATCTTTTTCCCAAATATATGATGATCAAATATCTCATATAAAGTATTTGCTGTATATTAATATCACAAATACCTCCACAATTGTGTCAGAACTCAGAACGAAACTCCTTCCTCCAATGAATCATATCGTACCACATTTGCTTTGTTTACTTGATATCAAATTTCCTCGCCTTCAAAAACTTGTATCGTCACACAAAAACAATAGGAACCCGACTGCTGTTCTCTTATCTTTTAGAACTAAGTCGGCCTCATTGTCAAGAATGTAATTTATGGACAAAATAAAATTCTACATCAGAAGTTTCTTCATAACATACAAACTAGACAGCGTGAACAAATAATAACCTAAACCTCCAAATTCAAGACGTTTTCAGTAGCAATGGTGTCAAAACTTAAAATTAAATAGGCTTATAATCTTTACAAGCTCAACAAAAAAGAACAGTTTCTCAAACAGAAAATCTCAAGGTATTCACCAAGCATTGGTAATGAAAATTTGCAATCCTTGTGCAATTCAAATTGCATCTATTGGACCAAAAAGGTGTATAGATTGCTTCCATCTCAAAATCAAACTGGTCTAATTATAGTTACAGACGACTTTTAATTCACAACACTGGGAATATAGAATCTTGGAGACCGTGAATTAAAAAGAATGTTACCTTGGCATCATATGATAGTCATCATTTTTTGCGGGCAGTAATTCTTCCAGGATAAGTGCTTGAGGCAAGGCATCCACAGACTTTATTTCTCTGCATCATGTTCATCCTCAAACACAACAGACATAACTTCGCTGCTTCTCCTCCTCCTGGTCAAAGATTGTCTGAACTTTGAAGAGGCATCAATTGCCTTCTTCTTGAAAGACCCAAGCCTTGTTTTCTTGTCATCCTCAGAGTTTCCAATGTCGTGTCCTAAAATACATGCAATCCGATTACCCGTTGCTAGTTTTATTTTTGTTCTTTCATTTCAAAGCATCCAATTCAATACGTGCAACATCCTTCACATGTAAGAGCTTTTGATTGATTATGGTGATGTTGACCATCAAGATCCCAATTCACACAATCTTCTTCACATTTCAAAAAGAACAGTTCAGTGCATTACAATTTCAAGACTGGATCACATGCTAAATCCATATTTCTTCATATGCTAAAGTCGTTTCAGATCTTCCTAATACCACCAAAATTCTAATTTTGTAGTCGCTAACAAAGGTGAGTCCAGTGAATCAACGTGGGAATGGTGGTGAATGGCCGAGTGACCCGGCCAATTTTTCAAAATGGCCGTTGACCTATTTTGGTATGTAAATTACCAAATATAACCCTATCTCCTTCCCCACTTATAATCATTTCAAACGATTTCAAATTCATTTTTCTGTGAAAAAAGAGAAAATTTCAAGGTTAGAATCTAACTCATTTCAATGTAAGAATCTAACACATTTCATTTATGTAAGAAATTTCATTTCAAAGTAGAAATTCATCCTTCTCTAACTTCTTCTTTTAATTTACGGTAGAAATTGTGAATTTTGTAGTATAAATCATAAAAATATGTATAAATATGAGTATAAATTGTGATTTTTATTTTAAATTTTTGCAAATCTAGACTTATTTGAAGTAAATTAATTAAAAAATTCAGTTATAATTGTATAAATTTACGTTAACAGACTCATAGTCTATGAACAGATATTCACACCTGTAACAGACCATGGGTCTGTTAACAGGTGTGAACAACTATTAAGGCCAATTTTGGCCTTAACACGCTCCAACAGAACCTGTTAACAGGTTCTTTTAATAGTCTGTTAACGGAAACCTACAGAACTTGTTAACACGTCCTGTTGGTCTGTTAACAGACCATTTTGGGCCTGTTAACAAATCACAGATGATCTGTTAATAGTCGTGAGTAAGTAAAGGTATTTATGTATAAAAAATGCCTTTAAAACTTATTTGATATAAGTTAGGCTCTTCTGCGTGTTTGACCCAGAATCAACTAAAGAATTTTATTTGGAGAGATGAAAAACATATTCATTTTTTTTAATAGATGAATATCAAAAAGTGAACTATGCCAAATCCATTACCAAGAATACCAATAAAAGATTGAACAACAATAAGAATAAAAATATAAACCGCTTACTTGGCATGACAGAGCACTTGAGGGATCTTGACATATTGTCACTTGTGAATGCAGTTCGCGAGTTTCATCTAGCGAGACTTCAATCTGTAGACAATCCCGGAAATCACAAACTTGATAAATGCCTACACCTTTTGCAAGAGATCAGCATTACATTCATTGGACAATAAGTGCCTGAAAGAAATAATCATATACCTAAATTTTATGCTTCAACATTTAACAGCTAAATCAACAGGCACAAGTGTGGCTTCAAACACCACCTCTAGATTATCAAATGCACAGATATTGGCACCCAAATACAGATTATGTATGGAATCCATAGTAGTTCCTGCTAAGATATTGAATATAATGAAAGAAACAAATGTAACATCTCGATTTATTATGCACGTACTTACTAGAAAAACAAGCATACGAAAAAATCCGAATCCTTGCAAACCGGAAAAATGAACAGAATTCATCTTCCAAGAAGGATTCGAAATCAACAAGAGGCATGGTAAAGCCCTAGTTGAAGTCTGCTGTACCCAACCACTGAAGATATGGAAATTTCTCCCAGTCCCCATCACACATAAAACGCCGTCAATTGCCAAAAAAGGAGATAAATAAAAGGTGAAAACCAAAACATACAGGTATAAGTGTATGTGCAATATATATAGAGAGGACAGTTACCTAAAGCCTTCAGAGATCTGACAGAAAAAATTTCAGCAGAATGAGACAGGAAGAAGAAGAGAGACAATTAGTGAAGAGAGAAAAGGTGATTGAAAAACAGATGATGCCTTGACTTCTCGTGAACTGTGAAGCGTAGCAGGTAAGTTTTAATATGTATGGCTGAGATTAAATTTGGCTGGTGCAGGGGAAAAAAATAAAGGAAAACCCAAAACGATGTCGTATTAGTCGAAAAGTATGAATAGGCTATAGAAAGGAATACATTTTGCTCAATAAGTATCCCAAATACAAAAATGGTCATAACAATACTTTACACAATTAGTATCATAGAAGCAGTGATAACTTGAAGTAGATTCTACAAGAATGCATGGATCGGTGCTCAAAATCAGAATTGAAATCCATCAAAAGTTCAATAAAACAATTAAGAATTCATATCAAAATATATTTCACTTCCAGATTCCAAATCTGAGCTTCAAACTCCTTGAGAATAAGCATAATCTTACTAAAATTAAGCTAAAATGCATAGTACTTTAAAGAAACATTCTCACTACATGTCGATTTCCTTACAACTGTCATCGAAATGCATCACTCAAAGTGATATTTTGACATAAGAAAACCAAACACTCAATAGAGAAATATAGTAAACTCACATATATATATCCTCCTATGATGGCACGAGAATCAGCAGCCACCATGACACCTTCCTTGAATATGAATTGCCAAGGTTGTGGTTCCGTTTGCTGGCTTCACCATCTGTACTGCCTCTCTCTAGAACCATCAAACTAATACAACCCCAAAAACACAGAAGCCAAAAGAATTCAACAACAGATCACCACAAAAAAGTATCTACAACATTTTATATCAAAAAATGTTCAGCCGAAATCTCGTTGGCACAACCATCTGTGTTCCCACAAAGGAGGACAGAGGCGATGAGTTCACTAAAACCAATCTTTATCACTCTTCCTTAAATAAACAAAACCAAAATCAACATTTATAAACAAATATACTTTTCTAGCTCGAAATCAATTACACATAAAATAATTCTATGGCAAATTAAAAATCCAAACCTGAAAAAGTTAATGACAAAATTGCAACGATAATGTAGCATTAGATCAAAACAGAGTATGAGCCTAAACCCTAACAAAACTAACCGGCCACAATCAGATTTTGTTAACCCGAAATCAGATTGTTAAAATCACTTCTCTTCACATAGAAACCACGGAGAACAGGAAAAAGGAAAAAGGTAGTATGGAAAGGAAAAATCAAAATGATAAAAGGAAAACAAGAGGACTTGCTTTTTACGAACATGGAGGAAGACATAGAGGCGGGCCTAATTGGCGGGCAGCGGCGGTGAAGGGCGGCAAAGAAGGCTGAAGAGAAATGAGGTTTTTGTCGAATGAGGATTTCTATCGCATGAAGAGATAGAGAGAGTAATGGAGGAGGTGAACGGACAATATTATGTGTGGCGTCAAAAATGTGGTGTTGTCAAAAAAAATAATACAGAAATGTCAAAACAACGTTGTTTCGAGGTAACAAAATGATGTGTTTTAGGATGAAAGTATGAACAGTGGAGGGAAATAAGGCTCTTTTAGTACAGGCTATAGATATAGGACGTTGGGACAAAATCACCTATTAGAACCTTAATATCACCGGAGTACTTTCTCTTACCAAAAATCTTTTTTCATTCCAAGAGCATAATCTCTACCTGTGAAGGAGAGAAAGGGAATTTGAAATTACCTATCTGCCACTGTGCCAAAGCTGAACATTAGCCACTGCAGTAT
This sequence comes from Forsythia viridissima, assembly GCA_030279155.1. Lineage (NCBI taxonomy): Eukaryota > Viridiplantae > Streptophyta > Magnoliopsida > Lamiales > Oleaceae > Forsythia > Forsythia viridissima. Next base: position 60,392,585 of record CM059033.1, on the reverse strand, counting down.
ACTGGAGTCAAAATCTGTATCTTTTATCTGAAAAAACATCAGAGCATAATTGGTAGCATAAGTCGGGTTTCCATTATAAAGAGTATATATTAATTTGGAAGCACAATACAAAGCAAAGCAATATGAAGATGTGAAGTCTAATTACCACATGTCCAAAAGAGATTTAAGTTCTGAAGGTACTGCTCCGTGTCCAAACAACTTCCACAAGGATGACAGTGATGATGAACTAAAACCTAGTTTTCCCACACTGTTCAATTGTCTAGCATGCCTATGTAATAAACCTCTGAATAGGCTTGCTTTCAAATTTTCTTCTTTTCAACATCAAGTCACGCACAAAACAAGCTTCATCAAACTTGTTATCTTCGCATAAAATGGAAATCAACCAGTGAAGGTTATATTTGCAGGGAACATAATCGTGGATAAGCATATCTTCACATATCCTCAACGCATTAACACTAGATTGATTAGCACAAAACAAACTGAGAAGATTTTCATACGAAATTTTAGAAGGTGAAAAACCTCTTTTCTGCATTGTATGTGAAAGTGATAATGCATCAAATAGCCTTCTAGCCTTAAAAAGACCTCTTAATAAAGTGTTATAGAGTAACTGATCCGGATCAAAACCACTAGCATTCATTTTATTAAACAACCCAACAGCAAGATCAGTTTCCCCAAACTGGATGTGGCCACCAATAAGGATCGTGAAAGTCACCTGATTAGGTTGCACTCCCTCTCTTTGCATTCTATTAAGATGATCATAGGCTTCCTGCATCCTCCCAGACCAACATAGCCCAGAGATAATGCCATTATACAGGTACAAGTTCGGCATGAAGGGAACATTTTTAATTTTCTGGATTAGTCGCAGCGCAAAGAATTTCATTTCTTCCTGAGAACTGATCAAAATTTTCAAACTATTTTCCTTTGGTAAAATGGTGCTTTGATTGAGTAAATTAAACATCAGCTCCTTTGCTTTCTTTGACTTTGCATGTGAAAGATACCATTTTCCTTCAACGCGCCTAATGTTTCTAGAAACGCCACTGACTAATGCAATATATGTGACCAGGTCTCCCTCAATTTCACTTTTCTCCATCAAATCAACCAATCTAAAGGCAAATTCAAACTCCCTCTTCCTCAAAAACTGGTTCATAAGGGAGGTATAAAGAACAACATTTGGCTTCAAACCCTCTTCCAGCATCCTATCAAGGTATAGGCAACCTTTCTCAGTCATATTTTTCTTAACAAACCCAGTTATGAGTGCTGTATAAGCATGGGAATTTGGTCTAAGATCATACTCTAACATATTCTCGAACAGCTTGCGGGCTTCATTCGCCCATCCATTCTTCGAGTAAGCATTTATCATCGTGACAAAGATGGTTTCATCGGGATCAACACCAAACTCAAGCATTCTCCTGAAAACTTTTTGTGCCTCAAATATCCGTCTATGTCTGCCTAAACAATCAAGAATGGAGTTATATATAGCAACAGTTGGCTTGACTCCCCTCTCTTCTATCTGGTTCAAAATATCAAGGGCTGATGGCAAGTCACCTTGTTTGCAGAATTCATTAACTAATATTGACAAAGTTGTATGGTTTGGAACCAATCCCTGATCCTGCATAATTTCAAGTACAGACTTTGCATCATCACCTAATCCTTCCTGGAAAAAACACTTAATCAAGGAATTATATGCAGAAAGTAAAGGTAGGAGACCTAAACGCGCCATCTTATCCATACAGAGCAAAGCAGGGTCAAGATCTCCTCCCATACACAACGCAGTCATGTAAATACTAAATGCTGTATCTGCTAAACAAGGTTGACTTCTGGAAATTTCCTCCAGCAGACACTCAATTTCAAGCATTACAACATTCATAGGTTTATGTTCCACGTAGCTAGAAACACCTGAAACTTCAATCTTGTATGCCTTTGTAGCAATTGCCTGCAAAACTGTAAGAGCTACATGCAACTCATCCCCTTTTGGATGATTCTTGGCAAGGGTGAAGAAAAGCACATGGTCAGGAATAATCCCACTGTCCAGCATCTGGAGATACAAACTGTCTACTTCCTCAAACCTTTGTTCTTTGCAGAGTGCACTGGTTAAGACTGTGTAACAATGCACATTGGGAGCTATATTGCGCTGGAGCATGTTGTTCAAGAGCATCAAGGCACAATCAACTTTCTGGTCCTTACAGTATTTGCTAATCATGATTTGGTAAGTTACTATATTAGGCTTCAATCCACAATTCACCATCTTGTTATGCAACACCCAAGCCTTGTCAAACAAACCCAAGTGCACATACCCATGAATCAATGTATTGTAGGTGTAGTTATCTGGCTCACAACCCACCTTAAGCATTCTCATAAACAACCTCATAGCCATCTTCATTTTCCTGCTCTTGCAATACCCATAAATTAGATAAGTGTACATAACTTTATCCATTGAAAGACCATAAGACTCCATTTCCAAACTCAACGACTCAGCCACCTCGACCCATCCTCGCTTGCAAAACTCAAAGATCAGCAATTTGCACAAGTGAACTGTTGGTGGGACCCCTCGATCCATCATCACATCAAAAACATGAAGTGCCTCATCTAAGTACCCCATAAAACACAACCTATCCACCAACCTATTGTAACAGGTGTAATTGAGCATAAAGTCACTAACTTTAGTAAAACAATCATAGCCCTCCAAGATTCTATCTTGTTCACAAAATCCTCTAATTACAGCATCGCTTGCCCCAACACAGGGTGTATATTTCAATTCAATCAGCCTATCAAAATAAGATTTTCCTTCATCTATTCTCCCCAGCTTACAATAACAAATAACCATAGAATTCAACAATGCACGGTCGGGTTTAACACCTTTACCAACTATACAATCTATATACAAAGCCTCAGCCATTTGTGCCTCACCAGAAGTCACAAGCTTCCTAATAAAACAACCATAACTAACTAAATCAAGCTCCATACCTCTTATAAGTGCAAAATCAACAGCCATGATTGCTTCCGAGACTGAAGATTTCGAAATGAGCCTCTGCATCACTTTCTGCGCTGAGGATAACAAGCCACGGTTAATGAGCTGGTCTGCTAAAGAAAAGCACAAATCTTTATGAGTGAATTTGGATGATGAAGAATAAAACGACGGTGATGATGGGGGCTCTAACCGTAAAGGGCAAGTGCTAAAGGGTCTTCTTCTTGTTCTTGAGAAGAGAATATAATTGTATACTCTACCTTTGTGCTTGAACATGATTATTTAAAAGGTTTTGAGGGAAAAATCATTGTTTCAAGAGTGATCTATGTGAGAAATACTTGATTTTAGGTGGATTTGGATGAGGAAAAATTGGGAGGAGTAGGATTTTCAATAGCAGCTTTTAAACCTTGAAACAGGAAAAAAGGTTTTTACAATAGCATTAGCTTAAACCCTTACATTTATCCTACACAATATATTAGTGCATATATCGCTTACACATACGGTGGGATCTGCTTTTTCAAATCATACAATGTGGGTCGGCACACAAGAAATCCCCCCAGTTGTTAGGTTGGGTTGGATTAGGAGTGAATTTTTGAAATGACCGTATCAAACGTTCAGAATAGTAGAAAAGTCTAACTTATACCAAATAAGTTTTAAATGCTTCTTTCAAGTAAAATAGACTAATATATTCTTACTTTATAATATCAGTTAACAGACCATCTGTTAACAGGTCAGTTAACAGACCATCTGTTAACAAGTCGGTTAACATATGGTCTGTTAACCGACCATTAACAGACTCCAAGTCTGTTAACAGGCTTGTTGGTCTGTTAACAGACCATGGGTCTGTTAACAGGCCCCAAGGCCTGTTAAAGCTAATTTGGCATTAACAGACCTCAAAGTCTGTTAACAGGAGTCTGTTAACAGACATTGGGGTCTGTTAAGGCCAATTTTGGCCTTAACAGGCCTTGGGGCCTGTTAACAGACCCAGGTGTGTTAACAGACTTATAGTCTGTTAACACAGATTTATACGATTATAACTGATTTTTTCAATTAATACATCCAAATCAACTCAGATTTGCAGGAATTTAAAGTAAAAATCAAAATTCATACTCAGGTTTATACATTTTTTCATGATTTATAATACAAAATCCACAATTTCTACCGTTAATTAAAAAAAAAAAGATGGAGAATGATGAATTTCTACTTTGAAATGAAATTTCTTACGTAAATGAAATGGGTTGGATTTTAACATTGAAATAGGTTGGATTCTAACCTTGAAATCTTCTCTTCTCACAGACAAATGAATTTGAAATCGTTTGAAATGATTATAAGTGGGAAAGAAGGCAAGGTTATATTTGAAAATTTACACACCAAAATTGGTCAACGGCCATTTTGGAAAATTGGTCGGGTCACCCAGCCATTCACCACCATTCCCACTTCGTTGGAGTGGGGCGAGCTATTTGGAGAAGATGATATTTTTTGTTTTTTTTGTTTTTTTAAATTTTTAAAAATAAAAAATTTAGGATTTATTTGTATTTTTAAAAAAGTAAGAAATCAGTAGCAATTTTTTTATTTTTTATTTTTTAATTTATTTAAGTTATGAGAAAATTTGTCTAAATTGATCATTGAAAGATTGGGGACGATACCTGCGAATAAAATTGAATGAAGTAGGAATAAAATTGTTACAAACTTGAAAAAATTAGATTGTGAGTATTATTTAACCTACAACTTTTTACTAGAACTTGATCTTCATATTATTATTTTTTTTAATATATGTTTTAGGGCAGAGTTTTGGAGTATTTTTAAAGTACAGATTTTGGAAATTTATGAAAATTTGATTTTAAGTAGTTTTTAGTAGTTATTTTTTAAAACAGCCAAACTAATATTGGAAGTTTATCATCCAATATTTCTAAAAAAAAATATAAAAAATAAAATTACATATATATAGGTATATCTATACTATAATATAAGTGTCTATGGTATGTTTACTATTCACCCTTCAACCAACGCGACGTCGTTTTGATGTAGTTTTAGTCTTCATTTTGTCCAAATCTCATTATTAGTACTATAAGTTTGTTTAACTTGTTAAGAAGGCTGCCTTTGTTGACTTTTCTTCATTTTATGGGAGCCGTCATTTTTTCAACGCTTTTTACCTTTTTATTTATTATTTGTTTAAATCATTTGATTTGTTTTCTGTAGACATGCGCAACTTTTGTTGACTTTGTATCTTGTTTTGTTTTAGTAGTTTTTTTCCTTCGTTGTCGAGACTGGAAAATATTTATTTAGTTTACTTGTTGAGTGACTCGAACATATTTATTGTCTCGTATTTTATCATGTGATTATTGTTCAATCACTTGACTTAGGAGATTTTTTTATTATTAGATGTGATTTCTGTTGTTCTTCATTTCATAAACATATTCCATTTTGTATTTATATTAATTGTTAAATTTTATGTTTTGGTTATTGTTTTTTCTATGTAGATAATTTAATAATTTAGTATTTTCAACTTTTTATTTGTTTATGTCATTGATAATTTAGGCATATATATATTTTTTTGACTCTAGCATTTATGATTAGATTGTCTATTAAATTATATATGATGTATAATTATTTTATGTTATATGAAATTATGATTATTGGTTATAAAAATTATTACTTTTTTATGTTGGACATTTTCATGATTTAATATAAAAATAAAATAAACATTTTTTCCCGACTTTGCTCATGCAAAATTATTATTGTTATTTTTTTTTATAGACAATTTGATGACAAAATATAAAAATAAATAAAAAAATAAATTAATTGTTTTAAATTTTTCCCACTTTGTCATTGTAATTTTGTATTTATATTAATTGTTAAATTTTATGTTTTGGTTATTGTTTTTTGCATGTAGGTAATTTGATAATTTAGTATTTTCAATTTTGAATATTTTTATTTTATTGATAATTTAGGCGTCTATATATTTTTTTGACTCTAGCATTTATCATAAGATTTTATATTAAATTATATGTCATATAAAATTACTTTGTATTGTATGATATTGTGATTATTGATTGTAAAAATGATATTATTATTTTATAGGTGGACATTTTCATGACAGAATATAAAAAAAAATTTTTAAATATTTTTTTCTCCATTTTGCTCATGCAAAATTATTATTATTAATTATTTTTTTTGGACAATTTCATGACAAAATATAAAATTCAAAAAATAAAAAAATATTTTTTTTTTGAAAATTTTCTCCACTTTGCCGAGTAACTCGGCAAGGTCGGAAAAATTAAAACATTTTCTTTATCCCACTTTATCGAGTAACTCGGAATAGTTGGAAACCTTGGAAACAATTCTCTTTTTAACATTTTTTATTTTTGTAGACTTTTAGGAATTTATTTATTAATATTTTTTTTTTGCAGTTTTAGTCCACATTCTTTTCCTTTTATAACAAATTTCTCATTATTAATTTTTTTCCCTCATCTCTGACGTTTAAACTTTTATTTATATTTAATTTGGCTAGGTTTTTTAATTAAAAACAAAAAAACTAATAATAAGAAAATAAAATTAAAATATACATTAAGTCTTGCAACTTTTAAAAAGTAGTCTAATTTTTTTTTGATAAATTTTCCTTTTTTTAAATTATTATTATTTTTTTTTCATTTTTCCCACTTTGTCGAATCAATCGGCAAAGTGGAAATATTAAAAAAAATTTAGTTATTCTAGATTGGCGATTGTTAAATTTTATGTTTTGGTTATTGTTTTTTGCATGTAAGTAATTTGATAATTTAGTATTTTCAACTTTGAATTTTTTTGTTTGATTAATAATTTAGGCGTTTATATATTGTTTTGATTCTAGCATTTATGATAAGATTTTATAATTAATTATGTATGATATAAAATGATTTTATATTGTATAATATTATGATTATTGATTATAAAAATTATATTAATTTTTTTTAGGTGGACATTTTTCTTGACAGAATATAAAAAAATATATTATATTTTTTTTTCCGTATTTTGCTCACGTAAAATTATGAGTATTAATTTTTGTTTATGGATAATTTGATAACAAAATATAAATATAAAAGATTAAAAAAAAAAAATTTTTATAATGTTTCCCACTTTGTCGAGTAACTCGACAATGTGGGACAAATAAAAACATTTTATTTATCCCACTTTGCCGAGTAACTCGGACAAGTGGGAAACATTGGAAACATTTTGATTTTTTACTTTTTTTTTTTATTTTTGTGGGCTTTTAAGAATTTATTTCATATTTTTTTTTTAATTTGCAGTTTTGGTCCACATCTTTTTCCTTTTATAACAAATTTGTGAATGAAATTTTTTATTTTTTGTCATTTATGACCTTTAAATTTTTTTTATATTTAATTTATCTAGCATTTTAAATAATAAACAAACAAACTAATAATAACAAAATAAAATTAAAATGTATATTAAGTCTTACAACTTTTTTAAAGTAGTCCAATTTTGTGTTCACAATGTTTTATTTTTTTAACATATTTTTATGAGTATTAATTTTTATTTATGGACAATTTCATGACAAAATATAAATATAAAAAAACAAAAAAATATATTTTTTTTTATATTTCCCACTTTGTCGAGTAACTCGGCAATGTGGGAAAAATAAAAACATTTTAGTTATTCCACTTTGCCGAGTAATTCGGAAAAGTGGGAAACATTGGAAATATTTTGATTTTTTACTGTTTTTTTTTTTTTGTGGATTTTTAAGAATTTATTTCATATTTTTTTTTAATTTGCAGTTTTAGTCCACATCTTTTTCCTTTTATAACAAATTTGTCAATTAAATTTTTTTTTTTTTTGTCATTTCTGACCTTTAAATTTTTTTTATATTTAATTTGTCTAGCATTTTAAATAATAAACAAACAAATTAATAATAACAAAATAAAATTAAAATGTATATTAAGTTTTACAACTTTTTTAAAGTAGTCCAATTTTGTGTTGACAATGTTTTCTTTTTTTAACATATTTTTATGAGTATTAATTTTTATTTATGGACAATTTGATAACAAAATATAGATATAAAGAAACAAAAAAAAAATTTTTATAATATTTTCCACTTTGTCGAGTAACTCGGCAATGTGGGAAAAATAAATACATTTTAGTTATCCCACTTTGCCGAATAACTCGGAAAAGTGGGAAACATTGGAAACATTTTGATTTTTTCCTTTTTTTTTTAATTTTTGTGGCCTTTTAAGAATTTATTTCAAATTTTTTTTTTATTTTGCAGTTTTAGTCCACATCTTTTTCCTTTTATAACAAATTTGTTAAAGAATTTTTTTTTTTTTTTGTCATTTCTGACCTTTAAATTTTTGTTATATTTAATTTGTCTAGCATTTTAAATAATAAACAAACAAACTAATAATAACAAAATAAAATTAAAATGTATATTAAGTCTTACAACTTTGTTAAAGTAGTCCAATTTTGTGTTCAAAATTTTTCCTTTTTTTAACATATTTTTATTTTTTTCCATTTTTGCTACTTTGCCGAATGACTCAACAAAGTGGAAAAAATCAACATTTTTAGTTATTCTATATTCTTGAGTAACTCGATAATCTAGGAAACATAGGAAAACAAAAATTTTTGTATTTTTTTTATTTTTATGGGGTTTTAGCAATTTATTTATTTATTTAATTGTTTGTAATTTGTACTTTTACTTTACATCATTTTCATTTCATAACAAATTTAAGCATGACCTTTTATTTTTTTTGCCCATCCCCGACCTTTATATTTTGTTACAGATTTTAGTTTGATTTTGTTGAATAACTCTAACAAAAATAAAAAAAATTAATATTTCATCAAAATTTATCAACTAACTCGATTTTATTTTTACTGGATTTTCATGAAAACATAAACAAAAATTAGAACATCAACAAATGAGAAATTATATATGTGTATTTTTTTATAAATGTCAGGCATTTAATTTTGTAGTCATTATATAATTTCTAATGTAATGATCAGCTTTCATTATTGTTAATAATAATTGTCAAATTTAGTATGAATTTCTGCTGTTCGTGTAAGTTGTTTTCTCGATGAACTCGACAAAATGAAATGTCGTTTCTCGATTTCCTCGAGTAATTAGCTGTCAGTATTTCTACATAAATTTTTGTTTTTGTTGCATTTTGCAATTATTATATTGTATAATCTTGTTTCTCACACTAGCCGCAATGTTTGACTTCAAAATTTGTGTATAATATCTGGTCTTCATTTTCTATTGGATGCATATTTTTTTATTTTAGTAAATCTTTCCAACTTACGAGATAATTAAGAAAAATTATTAAACTTAATTTATTCAAAATGTTACCATATTATTAACACGTGTACGCATTTAGAAATTATAACTTACTTGGTTTTCAGTTTTTTTCATTTCTTTGTCCTTATCTTTGTACTTATTATTAATAACATATATAATTTTATGTACATCTAAACCATGCACTTATTATAAATATACGATATTGTTTTGGCAGTATTATTTTATATATTTCCTTTGTTTTATTTGTACCAGACATATATAGACAGTTTTTGCTTCTTTTCTATTTTCTTTGTTCTTAGCCTTGTTCTCTTATTTCTACTCTCATCAAACCTTAGAATTTTGTTGATTTCCTCTTTTTCTTACTCGAAATCATTGTAGCTTCTTACTTATATTTGAAATCATAATTCCCATCTCCTTTCTTCACCTATTGAGTTTGAGTATAGATTGTAGAAGATCTGATATTCATTTTTTTGATTTGATCAGTTCTTCATCAGTGGTTTTATAGCAAGTTCCTAACTTCAATTTATAGGTATGTAATTATTCGCTGATAGAAATTTGAAATTAATTATTTTTTGTGTTCTTTGGTTTATTTTTTCATTATATCTTTATTAATAAGTATTTTTTTTTTATATCATGTATTTACATGTTATAGTTGAATATTACAATTTTAACCAATACAATTTTTTTCCCTGTTGGTTATTACATGTATGTACTAATCTTATTCATATTTGTGTTAATAATGTTTATAGTATATATTTTTTTTTCTACATTGAATGAGACTAATTTTTATATTTATTATATGATAAAATATATTAGATGACAGGTGAAAAATTTGTTGACTCAAATAAAGAACAACAAAAGAAGAAAAGAAGACAGATGTATGCTGAGCATACACAATATAAATCTAACAAGAAGATTCAAAAAACAAGGATTCAGTTACTTGAAGATGTTGAGTTGAACGATGTCAATTCAATAGGTAGTTTGCAATTATCTGGTGAGCTAAGGTTTTTTTTGTTTTTATGTTTTTCCCGTTATGCACATTTTTTTCCCATTTATTTATTTATGTTGTTTTCATTTGTCATATTTTTTATAGCTCAAGAATTGAATGAAGATGGACATGAAATTTCTTTCATTGACTCTAACAATTTAGAAGATGGTGGTATAGAAAGCAATATTTATTATGAAGAACATGAAAATCAAAATCATGAATTCCAATTAACTCCCTGTATTTCAAATATTACTATGAGACATGTACCCACAGAAACTTATGTATTACGTACTCCAACAAATTGTATTCACTGTTTTGCAAAAAAATTTGAAAAAGAAAGTAAAGGTTTTTGTTGTGCTGATGGAAAAATTAAATTGCATATCAATTGTTCTCCCTCTATTTTATATGATTTATATACTTCAAGTACAGATGAAGCATTGGATTTTAAAAATAATGTGCGGAATTATAATAACCATTTTGCTTTTACCTCTTTTGGAGTGAAGTTTGATAAAGATTTATCTAAATCTACTAACTACAAAGGTATTTACACTTTTAGAGTTCAAGGACAAGTATACCATTATATAAATCCAATTCTAAACATTGATAGTAATCCATCATATTTACAGTTATATTTTTATGATACAGACAACGAAATACAAAATAGATTAAATACATGTATCAATTTCTCATCATCTTTACTACATATATTAGTAAATATATTAGAGATTAATCCATATTCTAGATTTTTTCGTTCCTTAGGTGATATTGAAAATCTTCAAACTTGCAAAATTCAAATTAGATGTGATGCTGGTCTTGATCAAAGAGTATATAATGCACCTTCTACATCTGAAGTGGCTGCAGTTTGGGTTGATGAGGACCCATCTGCAGACATAAGATATCGTGATATATCAATTTATTGTCACTCTAATAATTCACATAGAATACATTATTATTATGGATGTTATGATCCCCTACAGTACCCATTATTATTTTCCTTCGGTGAGACTGGTTGGCATGAAGGTATTGAAAAGGCAAAAAATAATACAGTTGATATTTATAGTACAAATGAGAATTCCTTTTCTACTGAAAACATGAGTTGTGCAGCTGATATAATAGAGAAAGAAAAAAAAGGTAAAGATTACTAATGTGTTTCTTCATTTAAACTCATTCAATTTAGAATTTCTTTTCATTAAATTTGTTTGCATTTTTCTATTCTGCAGTTTACAAGAAGAATAAGAAAGGTTTACAAGTATCTTGCCGTGAATACTATTGCTTCAAATTACAGGTACGTGATACACAAAACAATGTTTTACTTCATGCTGGTAGACTTCTACAACAATATGTAGTAGATATGTATGTTAAACTTGAAACAAGTCGATTAGATTATTTTCGTCAAAATCAAAGCGAAATTCGTGCTGAATTATATCAAGGAGTTGTTGATAGTGTAGAAAATGGTCAAAATAGAGGTGCACAAATTGGTCGTCGGATTATTTTACCTTCTTCTTTTGTTGGAGGTCCTAGAGATATGAAAAAAAGATATATGGACGCAATGGCGTTAGTACAAAAATTTGGTAAACCTGATTTATTTTTAACATTGACATGTAACCCTAATTGGGTAGAAATAAAACAAGAGTTAAGGCATAATGATATAGGACAGAATAGACCAGATTTGACTGCTAGAATATTCAAAGCTAAATTAGAAGAACTTAAAGATGATCTATTTAAGCACCAAATATTTGGGCCTGTTGCTGCATATATTTATGTTGTAGAATTCCAAAAACGAGGACTTCCACATGCTCATTTCTTGCTCATCTTACAAAGCAATGCGAAAATTAATAATATTGATAGAGTTGATTCTATTGTATCATGTGAAATTCCAGACAAAGTAAAATATCCTCACCTTCATTCTATTGTTGTTAAACATATGATGCATGGTCCATGTGGTCATTTGAATCCCCATAATGTTTGTATGGATAGAAATAGTCATTGTAAGAATAAATATCCAAAGGAATATATTTCAAATACTTCTATTGGCCATAATTCTTATCCAACTTATAGACGATTGAATGATAGACGATCATTTATGATTCGAGGACATTTATTAGACAATAGATGGGTTGTACCTTACAATCCATATTTGTGTGCAAAGTTTGATTGCCATATTAATGTGGAAATATGTTCAACAGTTAAAGCTGTTAAATACCTCTATAAATATGTTTATAAAGGCTATGATCGTGTAAGTATTTCAATTAGTAATACTAATAATGAAAATCCTATTGATGAAATTGAGATATATCAAAATGGTCGTTGGATTTCTCCACCTGAAGCAATGTGGAGAATATATGGATTTGTTTTGTATGAAATGTCTCCCTCAGTTATCTCATTACAATTACATCTTGAAAATAACCACTTGATAACATATAGAGATTATGAAAATTTAGAAACAGTAATCAATAATGAATCTAGACAACGCACAATGTTAACTGAATTTTTTCATATGAATGTTTCAAATGAACTTGCAAAAACATTATTATATAAAGATTTTCCAAAATTTTTTGTATGGGATGGCCAAGGGAAAATATGGTGTCGAAGGAAAAAAGGAAATGTTATTGGTAGAATAGTTACATCTACTATAACTGAAGGAGAAAGATATTATTTACGTATCTTATTAAATCATATTAAAGGAGCAACTTCATTTCAAAATTTAAAATTAGTTAATGGTGTTTATTTGTCTTCTTTTCGTGAAACGGCTATGGCACTTGGTTTATTACAAGACAATAATTATTGTCAGTTTTGTTTAGATGAAGCTATTAATTATCAAATGCCTTCTTCTCTTCGTAGATTATTTGCTACCATACTCATTCTATGTTCTCCTAATAATCCAGATATATTATGGAAAAAATTTCGCCTATTTTTATGTGAAGATTATTTATCTAATAGTATGTCTATTGCAAATGCAGAAATAAAAGCACTACATGAAATCAATTCTATATTAGAAGCAAATAATAAAAATATAAATGATTATCATCTTGTACCTTTTCAAATATATATGGAACAAGAAGACATATTAGCTAAGATTATTAATGAAGAATTAAACAATGTTATTCATGCTGACAATACTATGTATGCAAATAACTTGAATGAATATCAAAAAATTTCCTATGACAAAATTCTTTCAGATGTATATAGTAATACAAGTCGTTTGTATTTTATAGATGGACCTGGTGGAACTGGTAAAACTTATTTATATAAAGCTTTGCTGTCTACAATTAGATCTAAAAATCTTATAGGTTTAGCAACTGCTTCCTCAGGTGTTGCAGCTGCTTTATTACCTGGTGGACGAACAGCACATTCAAGGTTTAAGATACCACTTGAAATAAATCACAATATGACATGTTCTGTTAGTAAGCAATCTGCTTTAGCAAGTTTCTTTAGATTGACAATTTTGATTATTTGGGATGAAGCACCAATGGTTCACCGTTATGCAATAGAGGCTGTAGATAGAATGCTAAGAGATGTTAATGATTCTATATTACCATTTGGAGGGAATGTTGTTGTTTTAGGAGGTGATTTTCGACAAGTATTACCAGTAGTTCAAAAGGGAAATAAAGAAGTTATCATTGGATCAAGTTTAGTGTATTCATACTTATGGCCAAATTTCATACAATTACAATTGGTGCAAAATATGAGAGCTCAATTAGACCCATACTTTTCTAAATTACTGCTCGATATAGGCAATGGAATTCAACCTAGGCATACCTGTAATATGATTACATTACCAGATGAAATAGCTATACCCTTTGATAACAAAATAGTTTCTCTAAAAGAATTGATCGAAAGTGTTTATCCAAACTTACAAAATTATACCAATGAATTAGATAAGATGATTAATCGAGTTATTTTAACTCCTACAAATAATGCTGTTGATGAAATAAATAATATTGTACTTAATCAAATTGCTGGTGAAAATGTTATATATTATAGCTTTGATGAAACATTAGAAAAAAATGAACAAAGTATTCATGAAGATTTTCTTAATACACTAACTCCAAATGGTATTCCACCTCATGAACTTGTATTGAAACAAAATTGTCCTGTTATGTTATTAAGAAATATTAATCCATCTGAAGGATTATGTAATGGCACTAGATTAATTTGTCGTGCATTTGAGCGTAATATTATTCATGCTGAAATATCTGTTGGAGAGTGGCGTGGGAAGAAAGTTTTTTTTACCTAGAATTCCATTTATTCCACTTGAAAGTGATAAGAGTACATTTCCTTTTAAAAAAACGCAATTTCCAATTCGTGCTTGTTTTGCAATGACAATAAATAAAGCTCAAGGTCAAACACTAGATTATGTGGGACTATATCTTCCTGAACCTGTATTTTCTCATGGTCAACTTTATGTTGCATTATCTAGAGCAAAAACAAGTAAATCTATAAAAGCATTAATTATACCAAATGATAAATTTAAAAATCATTTTTGTTGTACAAAGAATGTAGTTTATACAGAAATATTAGCAATTGTGCATTCATAGTATTTTAATTATTATTATGCATATTTTTTTTTAATTAGGGGATTTTTACTTTCTAAACAATAGTTAAAATTGTATTCTTGAAGTGTATTCTATTTGTTCTTTGAAGAACACTTGTATAAATCTGTGACATGAATGATATTGCAGTGAATATTGATGAAGTATATTCTATGTGTTGTTTGAATATTACTTCTAAAAAGCTTTCACATGAATTGTATTCCAGTCAATAAAGAGCCAGTGTATTCTTACATTACAATTGGTGAAGGATATTGTATAAAACTTTGAAGAAAATATATACAGAGCATTTAAATTATTTATACTGTAGTGAATGAATGGCCAGTCTGTTCAGATGTATAATGCTATAGTTATGTATGGTTTGTAACATCATCGATTTATAATCCAAAATAATAAAACTCATCATTTGATTTAGATAGTTTTTGAATTTTATTTTACTATTTTCTGTTTTTTTTTTTTTTTTGTCTTCAAATATTATACTACAAATAGTGTAGATTTATCAATGATTATTTTATTTTAATTTTACATTATGAATAATTTAATAAAAATTTAATAATATATTTATGCTAAATTTACACCAAATTTTGACCGTTTATTTTTAACAAAGTGAAACATCTTTTATTATTGTATTTTTATTTTGCTAATATTTAATATGTTTATATTCGTATTATAGATATACTAAATATTATATAATACGTTCATTCAAATAATGAATTTATGAAATATGATTAGTATAAAATTTTTTTTTCATTGCTATTAATACAATTTCTAATGATGCCTATATATTAAACTCTAAAAAGCTATATTAGTCTCTATTAAATTTATTTGTATAATAGATATAGTTATAAAGTGTATTTGATAACCAACATAATTATATGAAAAAAAATTCATATAAAATACATTATATTTATCGAATTTGAATTTTTAAAGTTTAAAACTAAATTTATCTTATTCATGATTTTATGAAACTTAATCGATTTTCTAAGAACGTAGTATTGATTTAGTTAAATGAATAAATGGAATACAAAATTTAACAAACAAATATTTAAAGTACAAATATTTAAATATTTAATGTTATCAATTTATATTTCTTTTGCCATTGAACGCGTTTTTATACATATGTTATAAAGTCATTAGCTATTAACAATATAAAATTTTTTTTATATTCTATATGACTTTTTTTCCTCTATATTTAAATGAACACAAATCAATAGTTGTAACTAAAAAATATCTAAGTATAATTTATTTCTTACTTTCATTAAATTCAGAGAAATTAATACAATAGACTATAGATTACTACTTAGTCTACTCTTATATATAATCATACCTAATACAAGTAATAATTCAGATCATAAATGTACAAATATCTTTTTATTGTACACATGTCAACATGATCTTTAATCTATTCATTTTCACCATACACGTATGAAAATTGTATATACATTAACATATATTAATATCTTCAAGTTGTGCTTCACCTCGTTATTCCCAATTCGGGTTTCATATCCTCATCTCCAATTCTTGCTTTGCTTTCCACGCATCATTTAATGCTAGACGACTGGTCTGTATCTCCTTGAAGACACGCAATACGTAATAAATGCTGGACCCTATCTTATCTTCTATTAATTCAAAGAAGGACTGCCTCTTCTTTCATGTTTGTAACAATTTGATCCCAATTCGCTCTTCTATTTTAAATATGATTCCTATTTTCCTATTTATAGTCACAAATGGTCATAACATCACTATTTCTCACGCATCTAAGAATTCTTGACTAATTTTAACTTTAACTTAACTTCATTAAAATAATAGAAACATTTACAGTATAAACATTGTGATTGAACACTTTAATTTTTTTGCATTCTACATAAATCCTAAATAATTTTTTTTTGTTTCACTTATCGAAAAGATTTTTGTGTATTGTGGTTTATCTATAAATTACTAATATAAAGCCTACTTTATTATACATTTCCTTACCTATTGTTTTATTATAGTTTCATCCATTCATCTCATAACCTCTAATAGTGTAATCTTTCAGCTTAGAAAATAATAACTTCGAATCTACTCAAGTCTCATATATGTTTGAACTCTAATGAATAATATTTTTCTTCTGTTGTAGTAGTTACTTATTTTTATTGTATATTACTAAGTAAAGCAAATTTCATATTCACAATTTAACCCTCAATTATTTATTTATTTATTTATTCTTAATTTTATAGGTTATATTTTCTTGCTCGATACACAAAAATACTTAAATGTATAATAACTAATTATACTTATTAAAATCTTAATAAACTTTTTGAACTCAATAATAAATTTTTGCTATTACATAATTTTAAATAATATACATTATAATAATAAAATTTTCTTTATTTCAATTTGATCAATTTGCCTTTACTATAATTTAACATAATAGTAGAAATACTGACATAAAATTTTTGAGTGCTTATATTAATATTTTGGAATCTTCAAATCTATAATAAGTATAATCAACACCTTATTTAAACTAATTGGGGCTGAGTAGGATGAAGTGAGGACAACTATGAATGAGTTTTTATGGCATCATTATTGGGGCCCACATCATTTATTAATTACGGCGTCACAAGGCAAGCATCAATCAGGACAAAAGATTTAGACCTCTATTGAGTAAACATATCCTTACTATTGGCATAATAGATACTATATACCTCTATATATATACATTAGTTGTGATTACAAACCAAACACAACAAACATTCTATATTAGCATTTATCAACAAGTCTTTAATTCTCAATATTTGTATCCTCGTACTCCTCTTTCAGATTTGAAGTACAACTTCATACTATATTTCAATATATACTCTTACAATTCATTATTAGTATAATTATTATTTCACTTTGATAACTTATTTATAGTCTTTAATTTATATTTGACATTTTCTACAGGATCAAACAATGGATAAACAGTACAAATTAATACCAAATATTGCTCCCAACAATACAAACTGGACGTCAAAAGTCATTGTTGTGGAAAAATCGTTTCCACGAATAGCTCAACGAAGCCCAACAAAATATCAGAATATGGTATTTATGGATCCTGAGGTATATTACTTTAATCTATTATTTATGTGCCTTGAGTTATTTCATTTTAGCCACATAAAATTTTAAAAAATTTTTTTTTGCCTTTAATATGTTATAGCTTTAAATTGTCTTATTTCATATTCAAAAATAATATCTAGCCAAAATTATATATATGTTTATACAAAATATCTAATTTAAATGTATGGTATTATACAGAAAAATAGAGTCCATGCAACTATTTATGATGCGAACATCTCGGCATATGAAGACAAGCTATTACTTGACAAAACATATCTTGTCTCAAATGTAAATGTTAAATTTACAAAGCCTGAGTATCAAGCTTCGATGGGCAACATACAATGGACAATATCTGATCGAACAAGAGTCGAAGAAGTGAATGAAGACCACAGTGTTTTAATATCTTCTACATATAATTTTGTTCCTTTCGACAAATTGGAACCTTATATCGACTCAAATTCTGATATAAGTACTTGTTCCTATTTCACAAAAAAACGAACATGTTTCTTTTTATGCATTCCATTGTATTCATAACAAATTTCATTTGTCCTAATTTCTTATTTTTATCCTTTAGGTATTATTGGAGTTGCAATTGATGTCAAACCTAAAAGGCTGGTGCAAACTAGGTTTGAAACACAAACATCTATTCAAGATGTAGTTCTCATCGACACAAGGTTTATATATATATAGCTATATTATTTTCATCTATAAATATATATTCCAATAATTATAATATTATTCAAGAAATTCATATACCACTTTCTCATATATTTTCTGTGTTTCTATACTAGCTTCAACACTGTGTTGCTAACAATGTGGGATAATTTTGTGGAGAAGGAGTGTCGTTTCATTGCTGATAACTTGAGCACAAAACAAATCATCATTGGAAACCATTTAAAAGTGACATCTTTCAGTGGTAATATATTGTCAATAATTTTATAAATCATCAATAGAATTTTACAAAATTTGTAGGCAATCTTAGGTCTTCCAATAAATATATCTATATCTTTATTTCATGCACAGGCCTTTCAATTTCAACCAAGGCCAACAGCATTTTCTCCTTCAATGCCCACTTAGAACAAGTGATTGAGCTTACTTCTTGGTAAAAATTTATTTTTTTATTATATTTTTTTGAAATATATATATATATATATACATGTGTATAAATTGCTAATATTTTTAAACATTGTGCAAGGGTTGAAACAAATTCGGACAAGTTAGATGAGATGATCTTGACAAAGATATATCCATCCTCGGCAACAAAGAATCTTTCCAGTCCAGACATAAAGAATATCACAAAGATTCAACATATTCCAAATTTGTTATCTGGAGTAAGCCTAATCTTATTTAAAATATTATATAGAAATTTTTTTTTTCATTATTGCATAATATTTATACAATTTATCTTCAACAATAGCTAACAGGATATGCATATTTCTGGGTTCACGCACGTGCATACGTGAGAGTTTTTAAACAATCCTTTTGGTACATGTCATGCAATACTTGCAAGAAAATATCAAGTGCTGATTTGAATGAAACATACGAATGCGTTTTCTGCAAATTTTCTCATGCAGTTGCAGTACCAAGGTATAATATTGTTTACAAATCATTTATTGTTTATAATTATTTACACATGCAACATTTTTAACATTTTTTATATTTTAGGGCACGTGTATATCTGGAACTTGAAGACTCCACAGGCTCATTATCTGGGACTATGATTGGAGATACAGCAGAAAAATTCTTACAGTACACAGGCCAACAACTAATGGACAGTGGATCACAAGTCTTGGAAAAAATTAGAATCACATTGGAGGAAGCACAATTTTTTAATGTTAAAGGAATGAAGAAAAATGTCCTCGACAATGAATACAAGTATGACATTATCTTCCTTAATGAATCAGTTCCTTCGATGTCGACCAGTTCTACAAGTACAAGATCAAGGAGTAACAAAGGGAAAGATGTAGCATATACCGCTGACACACCAATGCCTCTTCAAGGGCAAACATTTCCAAGTGCAGTGAAACAACTTAATTTCCCTTCTTCACCTGGGTCTAAATCCAAGAAGAAAAAAATTGAAGAACATCCAATCTCATCTGAGACTGAAGTCATCCCAGAGAAATTGCCTACGTCAAGAGTAGAGAGAAATACACGACTTTCGAAAGAGAAAGACAACATTTAAAAACAAATAATATCATTGTATGCATTGCCAACTTTTTCCAATACTTTGAATGAATATTAGGTTTTTTTATGTAATATTTCTAAAGTTTTGTCGTTTCTAGATACAAGCTTTTTGTAATGTACTGCAATGATGTAAATTATATTTAACAAATCTATATATTTTGTATTTTTATGTATTTTTATTTTGACTATTAACTTTATATTATTAGATATATATACTTATTAATAATAATAAACAGAATACAAAAAATTTATTTGTGCCCTAAATAAATATATATGATATTTTTCTTATCAAAATTAAAAAATAAATAAAAAATAATAAGCATAGGCACCAAAAACTATAAGGGTAATTATATTACTATAACATTATTTGTTTAGTATACTACATTTTTATTGCAATAAAACTCTTCAACTATTGGTTACTTTCGTATTTATGAATGTAACTTTTTTTAGCAAATTTTTATCATTAATCTATTAATTTGCATGTCTTATACTTGTCTTTCACGATGATTTTTGTCCAAAAAGTTAATTAAAATGGAGTAGATAAATTTAAAATGTACATTAAGTCTTGCAACTTTTAAAAATTAGTCTAATTTTGTATTCACAAATTTTCCTTTTTTCAAATTATTATTTTTTGTTTTTCTGTTTTTCCACTTTGCCGAGTATTCAGTATTCTCAAGTTTTTATTTGTTCATATCATTGATAATTTAACCATCTATATATTTTTTTTACTCTAGCATTTATAACAAGATTTTATATTAAATTATATATAATATAAAATTATTTTATGTTATATGAAATTATGATTATTGATTATAAAAATATTTTTTTTTGTGGATCGACATTTTCATCATTGAATATAAAAATAAAATAAAAAATTTTTTTCCCACTGTGCTCACGCAAAATTATTATTATTAATTTTTTTTTATAGACAATTTGATGACAAAATATAAAAATGAAAAAATAAATATATTTTTTGTTTAAAATTTTTCCCACTTTCTTGTTATAATTTTGTATTTATATTAATTGTTAAATTTTATATTTTCGTTATTGTTTTATGCATCTAGATAATTTAATATTTTGGTATTTTCAACTTTCATTTTTTGTATTTGATTAATAATTTAAGTGCCTAGATATTTTTTTGACTCTAGCATTTATGATAAGATTTTATATTCAATTATATATGATATAAAATTACTTTATATTGTATAATATTGTGATTATTGATTATAAAAATTATATTATGTTTTTTTAGGCAGACATTTTCATGACAGAGTATAAAAAAAAATTTATATTTATTTTCCCTATTTTGCTCATGTAAAATTATTATTATTCATTTTTTTTTATGGACAATTTGATGACAAAATATAAAATTCAAAAAATACAAAAAAATTTTATTTTCAGAATTTTTTCCACTTTGCTGAGTAATTCGGGAATGTGGGAAAAATAAAAACATTTTGTTTATCCCACTTTATCGAGTAAATCAGAATAGTGGGAAATATTGGAAACATTTTTATTTTTTACTTTTTGTATTTTTGTCGGCTTTTAGGAATTTATTTTTTGTTTTTTTTATTTTTAGTGTTATTCCACATCATTTTCCTTTTATAACAAATGTCCCATTAATTTTTTTTTCGTTTTTTCGTACTTTGTCTCATAAATTGACAAAGTTAGAATTACAACAAAAAAAAATTTCATAAAATTATTATAATAAATTTATAGCATAATATATTTCCTTCTGTAGTCAAATATTATCAATCAATTTTTACATTATTATAATAATGTTATTATTATATTTAATTTTGTGATAGAATATTAAAATTTACTCATCTAATATTACTCATGTATTAATCTTATAAAGTTACTCGAGAAACTGAATATTGAATTTCTAGCTATGTGTCATATTATTAATCGAGTAACTTGGCAAACTCATATTTCATTTTGTGAAGTTGCTCGAGTAAATAATCATTTATATAGTTTGCAATTTTGTTCTTTGTAAATTTTTTTCATATTTTTTTTAAAATTATGTATTGTTTTTTTGTATTCTGTCATGCTATCAATAATTGGCAAAACAAAATAAAATATAATATATTTTATTAATTCATTATGATATATATTAGATTTATATAATATATACTTTATTTGACTATGTTTTAATACATGATACATTAAAAAAATTTCTGTTCATGCTTAATTTTTCAAGTAACTAGAAAAAACAAAATTTCAACTTCATGAGTTCCTCGAAAATTAACAGCAGGAAATTTTATTATTTCATCGAGTAACTCGAGAAACTCGATTTTGAATTTATCGAGTTTCTCGATATATTAAATAGTGAAATTTAATATTTTATATTTTCGTTTATGACAAACAATTTTATTACTTGTTTTACTTATTTTTGTAAATAGCTGTTTTTACTTATCTATATATTCAAGCAAATCAATAAGCTCCATTTTTATCTTGTGGATTTATTTGATAACATAAGAAGGTAAGCAATTTTTTCCATTCTATCACTTAATATAATATATTATAATAATAAAGCTATTATAAAAAATATTTTTATATTATTTTATATTATTATATTATATCATATTTAATTTTATCATTTCAAAAATGACAATGTAATAAAAATATGTTATAATACTTATTTTTATTTATCATAAATTTTATATAAAATTATACTATAACATATCTTTTATATTTATAATTAGTAATAATAATATTATTTATAACAAAATTTATAACGTAATAAAATTATTGATGTAGTAATATATTATTAATCAATTTTTACATTATTATAATAATTTAATCATTATAATCAATTTATTATAATAAATTCATATGATTTTTTTTTTTTTATAAATGTACATAAAATTTATTACATATTTATTTATACATAATTATAAAATTTATTATATATTTTTTTATCAAGCAATTAAATAATCTCATTTTATTTATCAGAATAATTATATCAAATTATAGTATAAAAATCAATTTATATTTGTAATCACTAATGATAATATCATCCCTAACAAAATTTATATTTATATTTACAATAATAAATTATAAATAAATATGTAATAAATTTTATAATTATTTATAAATAAATTTATTTCAAATCCATTTATTATATTAAATTGAATATAATCATTAAATTATTATAATAATATAATAATTAATTAATAATATATTAATACAGAATATCATTTTATTATGCTATAAATTTAATATAGTAATTTTTTTATAAATGTTATAGTAATTGCTAAAATTAAAATAAAATTCATATATTGTATTAATTCATTATAATATATATTAAATTTATATAATATATATTCTATTTTACTATATTCTAATAAATGATATACTAAATAAAATTTTTTATATGCTTTATTTATCAAGTTAGTCGACAATTCCAATTTCCCATTGATGAGTTCCTTCAGAAATAACTAACATAAGAATAAACAAATTTTTACATGTATTACGTATTTTAAATTCAAAACAAAAACAAAATAATAAAAAGTTTACATTTCCCTGTTTTGTCGAGTAACTCGGCCAACTCCAGTTTCATTTTGTCGAGTTACTTCAGCTGTTAAAGAGATTGATTTTCTATACTATTTGTAATCAAGTCACTCTACAAACATGATTTTCAGTTTGTCGAGTTTCTCGAGTAGGTACAAAAATGCACATTTTTCAATTTTGTTTTTTTTCTTTTTTTTTAAATTATGTAATACACTGAATTTTTTTTATTTTTTTATTTTGTCATGTTCTTTTTTAACCAACTCATCAATGTTAAATTTACCTTTGTCAAGTTACTAGATAAATTCATCATAATAAAAGAAAATATAATATATTATATTAATT
Organism: Forsythia viridissima; assembly: GCA_030279155.1. Lineage (NCBI taxonomy): Eukaryota > Viridiplantae > Streptophyta > Magnoliopsida > Lamiales > Oleaceae > Forsythia > Forsythia viridissima. The sequence goes on along the minus strand of CM059033.1, from coordinate 60,368,691 downwards.
GATTATCATATATATTAAATTTATAAAATGTATATTTAATTTTGCTATGTTTTAATAAATAATTAATTAAATACAATTATGTATGTACTTCATTTATTAAATAAGTTAACAAATTCAAATTTCATACTGACAAGTTCCTTAAATAATAATATTACAACATACAAATTGAATAAAATAGTTAATATATTAAATAATTTAAATACAAAAAGTTCATAAAATTTAAATTTATGTATATAATTACTTTATTAAGTAACTCATCAAACTCGATTTTGATTTTCTCGAGTTATGTGATATAATGAATAATACCTTTTTTTATATGAATAATATTTTATATTCTATAACTTAATATAATATCTTATAATATAAGAGCGATTATAAAAAAAAATTATATATTATTTTACATTAATATAATATATGATATTTAATTTTATAAAATAAAAAAACAAAGTGAAGTAAAAATTTGTTACAATAATTATTTTTATTAATTACAAAAATTATATAAAATTGTATTCATTCATAATGATATATTTTATTTAATATGTATTCTATTTTACTATGTTCTAATAAATGATATACTACATAAAATTTTACATATATTTTATTTATCAATTTACTCAAACAATTCTAAATTTAAGATTCACGAGTTTGTCGAAAAATAACACAACAAAATAAGAATAAAAAAGTATTTAAATATATTACATATTTTAAATAAAAAACAAAAACAAAATAATCAAACTTTTTACTTTCACTAATTTGTCGAGTAACTCGAAAAATTGAAGTTTATTTTTGTCGAGTTACTTGAGTTATTCAATATATTCATTTTTTATACTATTTGTGATCGAGTAACTCAACAAACTCGATTTTCAGTTTGTCGAGTTTCTCGAGTAGCTTCAACCTTGTACATTTTTAAATTTCTTGTTTCATTTTCTTATTTAAATTATGTAGCACACTTAAATTTTTTATGTTTTTTATTTTGTCAGGTTATTTTGTAACCATCTCGTGAATCTTAAAATTTCTATTTGTCAAGTTACGAGATAAATTAATGATAATAAAAAAAAATATAATATATTGTATTAATTAATTATCATATATATTAAATTTATACAATGTATATTTAATGTTATTATGTTCTAACAAATAATCAATTAACTACAATTATATATGTGCTTAATTTATGAAATAAGTTAACAAATCAAAATTTCATATTCACAACTTCCTTCAATAATAATATTACAACATATAAATTAAACAAAATAATTAATATTTTAAATAATTTAAATACAAAAACTTTTAAAAATTTAAATTCATGCACAATTCCAAATTTCATATTCACAAGTTTATCAACAAATAATACAACAAAATAAGAAGAACAAAAATTTTATTGTATTATATATTTTAAATAAATAACAAAAACAAATTAATCAAGATTTAAAATTTCATTAGTTTCTCGAGTAACCCGAGAAACTCATGTTTCATTTAGTCGAGTTACTTCAACTATTAAACAAAATGATTTTGTATCCGATTTTTCATCGAGTTACTCGATCAACGTCATTTCCAATTTCTCGAGTTTCTTGAGTAAGTTCAAAAATACACATTTTTCATTTTTTTTGTTTTATTTTTTTATTAAAATTATGTAATAATCTTATTCATATATTGTATTAATTTATTTTGATATATATTAAATTTATATAATATATATTCTATTTTACTATGTTGTAATAAATGATACACTAAATACAATTTTTGATATGATTTATTTATCAAGTTACTCGACAATTCCAATTTCCCATTCATGAGTTCATCGACAAATAACCAACATAAGAATAAAAAATTATTTAAATATATTACGTCTTTTAAATAAAAAAGAAAAACAAAATAATCAAAAATTTTATTTTCCATGATTTGTCAAGTAACTTGTCCAACTCAAGTTTGATTTTGTCGAGTTTGTTGATCTATTCAATAGCTTGATTTTGTATATCATTTCTAATCGAGTAACTCGACAAACAGGATTTTCGGTTTGTCGAGTTTCTCGAGTAGGTTCAAACATGCACATTTTTCAATTTTGTTTTCTTTCTTTTTTATTTAAATTATGTAATACACTGAATTTTTTTGATTTTTTTATTTTGTCATGTTTTTTTTAACCAACTTGTGAATCTCAAATTTACCTTTGTCGACTTACTGGATTAATTCATCATAATAAAAGAAAATATAATATATTATATTAATTCATTATCATATACATTCAATTTATAAAATGTATGTTTAACTTTACTATGTTTTAATAAATAATCAATTAAATACAATTATGTATATATTTCATTTATTAAATAAGTTAAGAGACTAAAATTTCATACTGACAAGTTCCTTAAATTATAATATTACAACATACAAATTAAATAAAATAGTTAATGTATTAAATAATTTAAATACAAAAAGTTCAAAACAATTTAATTTATGTATATAATTAGTTTGTTGACTAACTCATCAAACTCGATTTTGATTTCCTCGAGTTATGTCATATAATGAATAATGCCTTTTTTATATAATTAATATTTCATATTCTATAACTTAATATAATATGTTATAATATAACAGCTATTATAAAAAAATATTATATATTATTTTACATTAATATGATATATGATACTTAATTTTATGAAATATAAAAACAAAGTAAAGTAAATATTTGTTACAATAATTATTTTTATTAATTACAAAAATTATATAAAATCGTATTCATTGATTATGATATATTTTATTTAACATATATTCTATTTTACTATGTTCAAATAAATAATATAATACATAAAATTTTGTATATATTTTATTTATCAATTTACTCAACCAATTCTAAATTTCAGATTCACGAGTTCATCAAAAAATAACACAACAGAATAACAATAAAAAATTATTTAAATATATTACATATTTTAAATAAAAAACAACAACAAAATAATCAAACTTTTTACTTTCACTAATTTGTCGAGTAACTCGAGAAATTCAAGTTTATTTTTGTCGAGTTACTTAAGTTATTCAATATATTCATTTTTTATACTATTTTTTATCGAGTAACTCGACAAACACGATTTTCAGTTTGTCGAGTTTCTCGAGTAGCTTCAACCGTATACATTTTTTAATTTCTTGTTTCATTTTCTTATTTAAATTATGTAGGACACTTAAATTTTTTATGTTTTTTATTTTGTCAAGTTATTTTGTAACCATCTCGTGAATCTTAAAATTTCTATTTGTCAAGTTACGAGATAAATTAATCATAATAAAAAAAAATATAATATATTGTATTAATTAATTATCATATATATTAAATTTATACAATGTATATTTAATGTTATTATATTCTAACAAATAATCAATTAACTACAATTATATATGTGCTTAATTTATGAAATAAGTTAACAAATCAAAATTTCATATTCACAACTTCCTTCAATAATAATATTACAACATATAAATTAAACAAAATAATTAATATTTTAAATAATTTAAATACAAAAACTTTTAAAAATTTAAATTCATGCACAATTCCAAATTTCATATTCACAAGTTTATCAACAAATAATACAACAAAATAAGAAGAACAAAAATTTTAATGTATTACATATTTTAAATAAAAAACAAAAACAAATTATTCAAGATTTAAAATTTCATTAGTTTCTCGAGTAACTCGAGAAACTCATGTTTCATTTTGTCGAGTTACTTCAAAGATTAAATAAAATGATTTTGTATCCGATTTTTCATCGAGTTACTCGATGAACGTCATTTCCAATTTCTCGAGTTTCTCGACTAAGTTCAAAAATACACATTTTCCATTTTTTTTGTTTTATTTTTTTATTAAAATTATGTAATAATCTTATTCATATATTGTATTAATTTATTATGATATATATTAAATTTATATAATATATATTCTATTTTACTATGTTTTAATAAATGATACACTAAATACAATTTTTGATATGCTTTATTTATCAAGTTACTCGACAATTCCAATTTCCCATTCATGACTTCGTCGACAAATAACCAACATAAGAATAAAAAATTATTTAAATATATTACGTCTTTCAAATAAAAAAGAAAAACAAAATAATCAAAAATTTAATTTTCCATGATTTAGTCGACTAACTTGTCCAACTCGTGTTTGATTTTGTCGAGTTGGTTAATCTATTCAATACATTGATTTTGTATATCATTTGTAATCGAGTAACTCGACAAACAGGATTTTCGATTTGTCGAGTTTCTCGAGTAGGTTCAAAAGTGCATATTTTTCAATTTTGTTTTCTTTCTTTTTTATTTAAATTATGTAATACACTGAATTTTTTTGATTTTTTTATTTTGTCATGTTTTTTTTACCCAACTTGTGAATCTCAAATTTACCTTTGTCAAGTTACTGGATTAATTCATCATAATAAAAGAAAATATAATATATTATATTAATTGATTATCATATAAATTAAATTTATAAAATGTATATTTAATTTTGCTATGTTTTAATAAATAATTAATTAAATACAATTATGTATGTACTCCATTTATTAAATAAGTTAACAAATTCTAATTTCATACTGACAAGTTCCTTAAATAATAATATTACAACATACAAATTCAATAAAATAATTAATATATTAAATAATTTAAATACAAAAAGTTCATAAAATTTAAATTTATGTATATAATTACTTTATTAACTAACTCATCAAACTCGATTTTGATTTTTCGAGTTATGTGATATAATGAATAATGCCTTTTTTTATATGAATAATATTTTATATTCTATAACTTAATATAATATCTTATAATATAAGAGCGATTATAACAAAAAATTATATATTTTATTTTATAAAATAAAAAAACAAAGTGAAATAAAAATTTGTTATAATAATTATTTTTATTATTTACAAAAGTTATATAAAATCGTATTCATTGATTATGATATATTTTATTTAATATGTATTCTATTTTACTATGTTCAAATAAATAATATAATACATAAAATTTTGTATATATTTTATTTATCAATTTACTCAACCAATTCTAAATTTCAGATTCACGAGTTCATCAAAAAATAACACAACAGAATAACAATAAAAAATTATTTAAATATATTACATATTTTAAGTAAAAAACAACAACAAAATAATCAAACTTTTTACTTTCACTAATTTGTCGAGTAACTCGAGAAATTCAAGTTTATTTTTGTCGAGTTACTTGAGTTATTCAATATATTCATTTTTTATACTATTTGTGATCGAGTAACTCGACAAACACGATTTTCAGTTTGTCGAGTTTCTCGAGTAGCTTCAACCGTGTACATTTTTTAATTTCTTGTTTTATTTTCTTATTTAAATTATGTAGGACACTAAAATTTTTTATGTTTTTTATTTTGTCAACTTATTTTGTAACCATCTCGTGAATCTTAAAATTTCTATTTGTCAAGTTACGAGATAAATTAATCATAATAAAAATATATATAATATATTGTATTAATTAATTATCATATAAATTAAATTTATACAATGTATATTTAATGTTATTATGTTCTAACAAATAATCAATTAACTACAATTATATATGTGCTTAATTTATGAAATAAGTTAACAAATCAAAATTTCATATTCACAACTTCCTTCAATAATAATATTACAACATATAAATTAAACAAAATAATTAATATTTTAAATAATTTAAATACAAAAACTTTTAAAAATTTAAATTCATGCACAATTCCAAATTTCATATTCACAAGTTTATCAACAAATAATACAACAAAATAAGAAGAACAAAAATTTTAATGTATTACATATTTTAAATAAAAAAAAAACAAATTAATCAAGATTTAAAATTTCATTACTTTCTCGAGTAACTCGAGAAACTCATGTTTCATTTTGTCGAGTTACTTCAACTATTAAACAAAATGATTTTGTATCCGATTTTTCATCGAGTTACTCGATGAACGTCATTTCCAATTTCTCGAGTTTCTCGACTAAGTTCAAAAATACACATTTTTCATTTTTTTTGTTTTATTTTTTTATTAAAATTATGTAATAATCTTATTCATATATTGTATTAATTTATTATGATATATATTAAATTTATATAATATATATTCTATTTTACTATGTTCTAATAAATGATACACTAAATACAATTTTTGATATGCTTTATTTATCAAGTTACTCGACAATTCCAATTTCCCATTCATGACTTCGTCGACAAATAACCAACATAAGAATAAAAAATTATTTAAATATATTACGTCTTTCAAATAAAAAAGAAAAACAAAATAATCAAAAATTTATTTTTCCATGATTTAGTCGACTAACTTGTCCAACTCGTGTTTGATTTTGTCGAGTTGGTTAATCTATTCAATAGATTGATTTTGTATATCATTTGTAATCGAGTAACTCGACAAACAGGATTTTCGGTTTTTCGAGTTTCTCGAGTAGGTTCAAAAGTGCACATTTTTCAATTTTGTTTTCTTTCTTTTTTATTTAAATTATGTAATACACTGAATTTTTTTGATTTTTTTATTTTGTCATGTTTTTTTTATCCAACTTGTGAATCTCAAATTTACCTTTGTCAAGTTACTGGATTAATTCATCATAATAAAAGAAAATATAATATATTATATTAATTGATTATCATATAAATTAAATTTTTAAAATGTATATTTAATTTTACTATGTTTTAATAAATAATCAATTAAATACAATTATGTATGTATTTCATTTATTAAATAAGTTAACAAATTCAAATTTCATACTGACAAGTTCCTTAAATAATAATATTACAACATACAAATTAAATAAAATAGTTAATGTATTAAATAATTTAAATACAAAAAGTTTAAAAAAATTTATTTTATGTATATAATTAGTTTGTTGAGTAACTCATGAAACTCAATTTTGATTTTCTCGAGTTATGTCATATAATGAATAATGAATTTTTTTATATGATTAATATTTCATATTCTATAACTTAATATAATATGTTATAATATAACAGCTATTATAAAAAAATATTATATATTATTTTACATTAATATGATATATGATACTTAATTTTATGAAATATAAAAACAAAGTGAAGTAAAAATTTGTTTTAATAATTATTTATACTAATTACAAAAATTATATAAAATTCTATTAATTCATTATGATATATATTAAATTTATATCATATATATTCTATTTTACAATGTTTTAATAAATGATAGACTACATAAACATTTTTAGATATTTATTTTATCAATATACTCAAATAATTCCAAATATCAGATTCACCAATTGGTCATCACCTAATACAACAAAATAAGAAGACAAAAAATTAAGATCTATTACATATTTTAAATAACAAAGAAAAACAAAATAATCAAAATTTTGAATTTCATTAGTTCGTCGAGTAACTCAAGAAACTCATGTTTCATTTTGTCGAGTTCCTTCAACTATTAAATAGAATGATTTTGTCTCCGATTTGTCATCAAGTAACTCAACAACCGTGATTTTTAATTTCTCGACTTTCTCGATTAACTTGAAAAATACACATTTTTCATTTTTTGTTTTATTTTTTTATTTAAATTATATAATACACTTAATCCTTTTGTTTTGTTTCTTTTGTCATATATTTTTTTAACCAACAAAATAATTAATATTTTACATACTTTAAATACAAAAAGTTTTAAAAATTTCAATCTATGCATATAATTAGTTTCTTATATAACTCGGGAAACTCAATTTTGAATTTGTCAAGTTATGTAATACAATGAATAATGAGTTTTTTAATATGAATAGTATTTCATATTCTATAACTTAATATAATATCTAATAATAAAATAGTTATTACAAAAAAATTTATATATTATTTTACATTAATATAATATATAATATTTACTTTTATAAAATAAAAAAACAAATTAAAATAAAAATGCCACAATTTATATTCACAAGTTCGTCAAAAAATAACAAAACAACATAAGATTAAAATTATTTTCAATATATTACATATTTTAAATAAAATAGAAAAACAAAATAAGCAATATTTTTAATTCCACTGGTTTGTCGAGTAACTTGGGAAAGTAAAGTTTCATTTTGTCAAGTTACTTTAGCTACTGAATAGATTGCTTTTGTATCTGATTTGTAATCGAGTTACTCGACAAACATGATTTTCAGTTTGTCGAGTTTCTCGAGTAACTTCAAACATGCACATATTTCATTTTTTTTGTTTTATTTTTTTATTTATATTATTTAATATACTTAAATTTTTTACTTTTTTATTTTTGTCATGTTTTTTTGTAACCAACTTATGAATCTCAAAATTTAGATTTGTCCAAATACTTGATAAATCAATAATAACAAATCAAAATATAACATATTCATTCTTAATATTTGCTTACACTATATATTTTATTCTACTGTAAGTTTATTTTAGTCATTTGTACTAATATTATTGTACAGTCATCATTACATATACATATCTATATATATACTATATATTTTTGAATTTAATATAATATATATTACATTTTTTTAATATATATTTTATTATACTACACTATAATAAATCATATACAAACAAAAAATATGTAATATGTTCAATTTATGAGGTAGCTCGCCACACACATATTCCGAATTCACATAAATTACTACTTATTTAATTGTCAATCTAGATATATGCTTCATTTTCTATTTACCAATTCGAACCGTCCACTCTTTTCCGCATCGAGCTTTGTGCTCTGACACCATCTCCATATTAGAAGTATCTTTGTCCAACATAAGTCATTTCGCATTAAATTGCATTTAATAAAACACCTTGTAAACATTAAATTTCTAGATTTGCCATTATATGCCTATATTGAAAATTAAATAAATATAATTATTATATATACTCTTACAAAACAACTACTTATTGAGTTACTTAATTAATTCCACTCATATAGAATACTTTTTTACCTATTACTTATTATAGTAAAATACAATAATTTATAATATGTCTTTATTATTGATAAAATTAAATATTACAACATTAATTATTATAGACTCTAATAATTTATAACGTCTCTTCATTTTTTAACATACAATGTGTCTTCGTTATCGATAAAATCAAATATATTAGAGTGCAATAATTTACATTAATATATAATTTACCTATATAATACATCTTTTGTTATAATATATTATATCAAATAATGATACGATCAAACTTATATATAAGTTTATAAATTTTCTCGATGGAAAATCTTATATATAGGTTTATCATGTTTCTCGATGAAAAATCTTACACAAAATAACATATCATCAAATCAAGATATTTTTGTGAATTAAATTCAATAAATAATTTTAGAGTTAATAATTAATTTCAGTTTTATATTTACTACTATTAATTAATAAATATTATAAATCTATGTGTTCATTTCCGTAAAAATTTAGCTTTTATATATTTTACATTCTATGGATTTATATATATTATATTATAGGTTTCTCTTCATTTTAAATGAAAATATTTTATAGATAACTTCATAAATTCTATTACAAATTTTTCAGTTATCTTAGTAATTAAATGTACAATATTGTTTTTGCTTGTAATTTTTTTTTTAAATAAAACAAAAATTATATATGTGTTACTATAATTATTAACAAATATTTAATGTTATGGATTAATAATGATTATATTATATACTTATTATTTTAATAAATATCAGTTTATATGAGCCTCGTGTTATTTGTGTGTGTGTGTGTGTGTGCACTTTTTCACTTACTATTTAATTCGCTAAACGTTGTCAAATTCAATAATATTGTACTATTCAGGAACCAAAAACTCACTATTTTGGCTATGTGAATTGTTGAACATGCTATTTAACCCAACAAACTCTGTCAAGTTAAATATTTGTATTTTTCTAAAAAAATCGATGCAAATATGTTTTATCTATTTTATTTTTTTTCTTTATTTCATTTTCTTCTCCTTGTACAAAGTATATATTATAATATAGTAAAATAAAATATATATTATATTAAATAATCAAATATTATATGAATTTATTACAATATACAATCTATACATAAAATAAAAAATAAATAAAAACTAAAGAACATACCCTTAATCAGTTATTCAACATCCCTGAAAAAATGTTACACGAAAACAAAGATCACAAATTCGGAATATTTATGTGAACTAAATTAAATAAATTTTTACGTCAATTTTATGTTGTACAATTGAGTTACAAATATTATACCTACACATGTAAATATTGGCAAAAATAATTTTTTTATATATTTATTACAAATGTATTCCAAAATATGCATCATTTAAGTTATTCAAGTAACTCGACAAACATATATATCAGTTTATCAAGGTATTTCATAAAAATTACAAAAACAAATAAAAAATTATAAAATGGGAATATTTCTATCAAAGAAATTCAATAACAAAATTTACATAACATATAATACAATAAATTTAAAAGAATTGTAAATACATGTATTCATTTGTGTATGAAAAATGATTGTATATATCTATTTTAAGATTTCATATATAACTAAAATATCCAAAGGAAACTAAAAATTCGAAAATATGCATTTCATTAGTTATTGAACTTTATTATGATATTTTACTATCTATTTTATTTTTTCCCTTTAGAGATAGAATTAATCGTTTTACAATTAATAAACTAGATTGACTATAATATATTATATTAAATAATAAAATAAATATATCTTACTTTCGTTCGATTTATCACATAAGTTAACAAACTAAAACTTGACATTGCCAAGTTGCTTTATGAGGTAAATCGAAACAACCAACTAGAAAGTATATTTAATCATTTTATAATAATAACGATACAACATGATAACTAATAACTTACAAAATTAAATATTTCAAACTAAATATATTAACAAATCATAAATTTCTTACCAAACCAAACAAAAATGATAAACTAAAACAATGTTTTACATTCATTACTCAACTAACTCCACAAAATCTTTAGCATCCATTTGTGAACTGATTACACATACTTAGAAATTCAAAATTCCAATCTACTAAAAAACAAACAAACGTACACCCATAATAATAATCAACAATAGCACAAAATATATAAGATTTAAATAGAGAAAATTTCATAACATACAAATATATAAATGTGTTATAAAATCAATAACATAAGTTATGAATTCATCTGCTCATATTAAACCACAACACACAATAAATAATTTTGCTCTTGTTCATATAAAAAGAAAAAATCAACACTAATCTAAACTCAAAATATTATACTATAACTCAAATTTGTTACATACACTAATAAACTTGCACAAACAATTATATATAACCAATGTATTTTACACTACGTAAAATGTCAACCCATAACTACAATAAATAAAATTAAAATCAAAAAACAATTTTCACTTCAATATACAAACATCATAGCTATTCATTTTGTTCATTTGGAACAAAAAAAAAAATTCATTGTAAAAAAAATCAATTACAAGCTTTCCTCTATACAAATCTACTTTCTCCAATTGAACAGCATCAATAAGTATTCCAGCAAGGAGACACTCAACATATTTGATAACAAATATGCCACTGTCACTGCAAGAATGATTGAAAACCTTGTAAGTATATATAAATATGATTACAAATACGAACATATATTTTCATTTCTTACCTATGTCGAATAGACTGTGGTATCTCAACATAGGATTTCCTGTAATATTCAAGCGGTTGAATCATCTTTTTGCCAAGGTCTGCCCGATCAGCAACGACATATTTTTGAATAATATCTGGAATAATATGTATGGCAGGAACAACATGTCGATATAACATTGCTTCATCATAAAAGTGGTAATTGTTATCATACACTGTCAGCCTCCAACTTAGTAAATCAACATCGAGGACCCAATACTTATCATCAATAATATCTGGCCACAATATATGATTACAATCTTTCCAACTTTTACCAAAACTTCTGGGAATGGAACCATTCGCATATCTCTCCATAGAACCATGGTAAACAACAGGAACTTTACGAATCAGTTGTCCTGTAGAATCCAATATTTTCAAACCAATACCCCGAAGAAATATTCCAAACCCGCTATCTAGAATTCCATATCTTGATGAAAAAATGTCTGTAAAATTTGCTCTTCTTTTTTTAAGCAAAAACATGGCATTATCCATATCCTATAAAAATTTTTTTTTTATAAGAATGTATTCCTAATAGTTTACAATAAACATAAAAGATGAAAAAATACAAACAGGACATACCTCAGCCGCCAATATATATTCACGTTGGCCAATAGATTCTAGCTTTTGCTTTGTCAATCTAATGCCACCACCCCCACCACGCAATCGGACAACATCTCTATAACAAGAAACTTATTATAAATAAAATAAAAATAAAACATATACATAATAAATAACCAAATAAAAAATTCAAACTTACTGATCCTTCGATTTGTGCATCCAACGAATAAATTCAACTTGCCTTTCCTCATCAATATCACAAAGTATAGGAATGTGAATAGAACTAGATGCCAGAGATGCACTTTCCTTGCTATCCTTTTTTTTTTCATCCACTCTCTCCTTCGTAGAAGCAGCCTGCTGTTCTATTCTACTACTCTCCACAACCGTATGCTTTTCTACTAATGCTCCCTTCAACATGTCTTGAATCTTGAAAATAGAACTATCAATCTTTGTACAAAGTTCTTCACGTAAACTACCAATCATATTACTATGTTCAACTTCTAAACCAACTAACTTTGTATCAATATGTTCCTGTATCTCTTTTTTTTTTTCATCAAAAAATAGTTCACTCCTCCTAGATACAGATGATTCAATCTCATTTAAACAACGCATCAAATCATCTCTTGTACCTGCTAATTGTTGATCAAAGTACAAACGTTGAGCATCAATCATGTCACGAAATTGATTATCAATATAATCTCGTTGCTCATCTCTAAAATTCCCTAACTGATAATCAAAATATGCTCTTTGTTCATCCCCTGTACTACCAAACTGCTGATTAATGTACACTCTTTGTTCATCAAATAATGATTGTACAAATTGATTTGTAGCATAATCATCATGATAATCCTGCTGATCACTTTCGTGGCCTTCATCCACAATTCGTGCAGGCCAATTATTTAGAGGTTCTTCCACAACTATATATGGAGACCAGCCCTCATTTTCACCATCATCTTCGTTCCCAAATTGTCCAATCTGTTGATCACCTTCATAAAACTCTCCAGCCTCATGAACAATATTCTCACATGGTACTACAACATCTGGATCAACTACATTTACAGGCTCAAATTGTTCTATTTCTTGCCCTACCTCATCAATTTCTTGCGCCTCATACAAAAAATTTTGAACAACTGCATCAACTCGTATATCTCCTACATCCTCTATTAAGACCATCGTATACAAGTATGGTTGTTCAATCTCTTCTGCAGTTGGTTGAAGTATTGGTAGAACATGTATCTATAAATCATAGCAAAAAATAAACATCACTTTCATAACTATTAAACATTTCTCATAAATAATTAAAATTACTTTAACATACCTCAGTTGATTCCAAAAATAGGTCCAAATCTTTCTTCCCAACACGATGTTGTGCATACCAATTTACAATACGTGGAAACGTATCATACACTTTTTCACCAAATCTTTCACCAACCTCACGGCATGCCTCATATATCCAAATCTATAAACAAAATAACCAACACTTAGTCATGACACACATAATATTTTTATCGAGCATTCATTAAATATTAAAAATAATTATACATATTTACCTGGAACACAAGAGGACAACCATATATGGTGTACTTTGCAACTGCAGCACTATTATCAATGCACTTTAACGCACGTCTCTCCCAAGAAGTTAACAACGAACGCAGCAGTATGAAGTAAGAATGTCGTCCCCATAGATATTCATAACAAACATCCAAATTATCTACCAAAGACAGTGTCTCTATATTTATTTTTTTCCTCTCCCTAGGCCTAATCACTCCTTCAATCAATAATGTCAACCCTAACTTGTACTTATCTTCCTCATTATCACAATGAATAAAAACATTCTCAAGCTCATTTAACGATATATGAGCAAAATTGTTGAACCACCTCCTACGAATTCTATGTCTCGCCAAAACTCTTATGGTACTAAGATTATCATCATTATCATGGCACAATAAGCCTGTTATCAAACAATACTCCTGCATTCCAAACCTACACAATTCACCTTGTATTTTAAACCAAACCTCATTTCCTTTATTCGAATGCACAGTATTGAGCAAAAATTCATGTACCAACTTTCCGCTAAACTGACATTTCCTACCATGAAAATATTCAAAATGAGCAAAACAGCTATTCCTAAATTTTTGAATCTGTTCCTCATTAAAATTTTCCATTATAACATCAATATATGTAAAATTACTAATCTGTGTAATGACTCCATCAAATCTGTGATTCTCACTGACCACGTATTCAACATCCATATCTAAAAAATATTTACGATCATTCTCATCAGCCAACTTCTACCACAAATATAAGTACAAATTATATATTCTAAATACATAGTTTATATATAATAGAATACATAAACTAATATAACAAGGATTTATATATGTATAACTTTATCTATACATTAATTAAAATGAAACAATATTTACATTACATAGTGTCATACAAAATAAAAATACATACCTTAAGAAGATAATGTTATAATATGCCAAACGAAATAACGCCCAAAATCCAATTTTTTTGTAAACAAAAATCTTGCCTCCTTCCAACCTCTACAAACTGAAATGAATAATATTGTTTTTTCAAAATACACGGTAACAAATGAATAACCAGTTTAGACAAATTGAATGGCCCATTAAATGACAATGAATACTTTTTAACTTACACGTGTCCACCATCAACACTAGGGTTTGACACGTTTTTGACTTTTACCTCATTTTTCTTTTACTTTATATTTTCCTATACAAACTTATTTAATGTATATCTTAATATAAAATACGTTAAAACATTTTTGTTAATATATTAATAAAATTACTTCATCTATTAGTAAATATAACATAGTAAATAATATCACATATCAAATGTCCCATTTATTTTACACCAAAAATAAAAAATATACAAATACAAAAATTATTAATTATAAATTTTATTCATAAATTTACTCAAATAATTCCAAATTTAAGATTGACAAGTTTGTCAAAAAATAACACAACAAAATAACAATAAAAACTATTTATATGTATTATATATTTTAAATTTGATTGTTTTGTCGAGTAACTCGAGACACTCGAGTTCCATTTCACCAACTTACTTCAGCTATTGAAAATATTGATGTTATCTCCCATTTGTCATCAAGTAACTCGACAAACATGAATGTTAGTTTGTATAAAAAATATTTAAATGTATTACGTATTTTAAATAAAAAAGATAAACAAAATAATCAAAATTTTAAATTTCCCTACTTTGTCGAATAACTCGACCAAGTCAAGTTTGATTTTGTCGAGTTGGTTCACCTATTGAATAGATTGATTTTATACTACATTTGTAATCGAGTTACTCGACAAACATGATTTTTGTTTTATCGAGTTTCTCGAGTAGGTTAAAACATGCACATTTTTCAATTTTGTTTTTTTCCTTTTTTATTTAAATTATGTAATACACCAAATTTTTATCATTTTTTTATTTCGTAATATAATGAATAATGCCTTTTTTTATATGAATAATATTTCATATTCTATAACTTAATATAATATCTTATAATATAAGAGCAATTATAAAAAAAAATTATATATTATTTTACATTAATATAATATATGATATTTAATTTTATGAAATATAAAAACAAAGTGAAGTAAAAAATTTTTATAATAATTATTTTTTTTAATTACAAAAATTATATAAAATTGTATTCATTCATAATAATATATTTTATTTAATATATATTCTATTTTACTATGTTCTAATAAATGATATACTACATAAAATTTTGTATATATTTTATTTATCAATTTACTCAAACAATTCTAAATTTAAGATTCACGAGTTCGTCAAAAAATAACACAACAAAATAAGAATAAAAATATTTAAATATATTACATATTTTAAATAAATAACAAAAACAAAATAATCAAAATTTTTACTTTCACTGATTTGTCGAGTAACTCGGGAAATTCAGGTTTATTATTCTCGAGTTACTTGAGTTATTCAATATATTCATTTTTTATACTATTTGTGATCGAGTAACTCGACAAACACGATTTTCAGTTTGTCGAGTTTCTCGAGTAGCTTCAACCATGTACATTTTTTAATTTCTTGTTTCATTTTCTTATTTAAATTATGTAGGACACTTAAACTTTTTATTTTTTTTATTTTGTCAGGTTATTTTGTAACCATCCCGTGAATCTCAAATTTTATATTTGTCGAGTTACGAGATAAATTAATCATAATAAAAAAAATATAATATATAGTATTAATTAATTATCATACATATTAAATTTATACAATGTATATTTAATGTTATTATGTTCTAACAAATAATCAATTAACTACAATTATGTATATGCTTAATTTATCAAATAAGTTAACAAATCAAAATTTCATATTCACAACTTCCTTCAATAATAATATTACAACATATAAATTAAACAAAATAATTAATATTTTAAATAATTTAAATACAAAAACTTTTAAAAATTTCAATTCATGCATATAATTAGTTTGTTGTGTAACTCGGGAAACTTGATTTTGAATTTGTCGAGTTATATGATACAATCAATAATGAGTTTTTTTTATATAAATAATATTTCAATTTCTATAACTTCATATCATATGTTATAATAAAATAGCTATTACAAAAAAAATTATATATTATTTTACATTAATATAATATCTCATATTTAACTTTATGAAATATAAAAACAAAGTGAAGTACAAATTTGTTTTCATAATTATTTTTACTGATTATAAATATTATATAAAATTGTATTAATTCATTATGATATATATTAAATTTATATAATATATATTATATTTTACTATGTTCTAATAAATGATATACTACACAAAAATTTTTATATATATATTTTATCAATATACTCAAACAATTCCAAATTTCAGATTCACAAGTTTGTCAACAAATAATACAACAAAATAAGAAGAACAAAAATTTTAATGTATTACATATTTTAAATAAAAAAAAAAACAAATTAATCAAAATTTAAAATTTCATTAGTTTGTCGAGTAACTCGAGAAACTCATGTTTCATTTTGTCGAGTTACTTCAACTATAAAACAAAAAGATTTTCTATCCGATTTTTCATCGAGTTACTCGATGAACGTCATTTCCAATTTCTCGAGTTTCTCGAGTAACTTCAAAAATAAACATTTTTCATTTTTTTGTTTTATTTTTTTATTCAAATAATGTAATACACTTAATGTTTTTGATTTTTTTCTTTTGTCATGTTATTTTTTAACCAACTCTTGAATCTCAAATTTTGATTTGTCGAGTTACTAGATAAATGAATCATAATAAAAGAAAATATAATACATTGTATGAATTGATTATGATATATATTAAATTTATACAATGTATATTTAATTTTACCATATCCTAATAACTAATCAATTAAATACAATTATGTATGTACTTCATTTATCAAATAAGTTAACAAATCAAAACTTCATATTGACAAATTCCTCGAATAATAATATTACAACATATCAATTAAACGAAATAGTTAATGTATTAGATAATTTGAAGAAATCAATTTTTAAAAATTTAAATTTATGTATATAATTAGTTTGTTGAGTGACTCAGAAAACTCGATTTTGAGTTTGTCAAGTTATATGATACAATAAATAATAAGTTTTTTTATATAAATAATCTTTTGCATTCTATAACTTAATACATTTCCTTTTCAAATTTTTTGTGTAATAATATATTATTAATCAATTTTTACATTATTATAATAATTTAATGATTATAATCAATTTATTATAAGAATTTCATATTAAAAATATTTTTTTTTTATAAATGATCATAAAATTTATTACATATTTATTTATAAATAATTATAAAATTTATTATATTTTTTTTTATCAAGCAAGTAAATAATCTCGTTTTATTTATTAGAATATTTATATCAAATTATAGTATAAAAATCATTTTATATTTATAATTACTAATAATAATATCATTTATAATAAAATTTATATTTACATCTACAATAATAAATTATAAATAAATATGTAATAAATTCTAGAATCATTTATAAATAAATTTATTTAATATCCATTTATTATATTAAATTGAATATAATCATTAAATTATTATAATAATATAATAATTAATTAATAATATATTAATACAGAATATCATTTTATTATGCTATAAATTTAATATAGTAATTTTTTTATAATATGTTATAGTAATTATTATAATAAAAAACAATTTCATATATTGTATTAATTTATTATGATATATATTAAATTTATATAATATATATTCTATTTTACTATGTTCTAATAAATGATACACTAAATAGAATTTTTGATATGCTTTATTTATCAAGTTACTCGACAATTCCAATTTCCCATTCAAGAGTTCGTCGACAAATAACCAACATAAGAATTAAAAATTATTTAAATATATTACGTCTTTTAAATAAAAAAGAAAAACAAAATAATCAAAAATTTCATTTTCCATGATTTGTCGAGTAACTTGTTCAACTCGAGTTTGATTTTGTCGAGTTGGTTCATCTATTCAATAGATTGATTTTGTATATCATTTGTAATCGAGTAACTCGACAAACAGTATTTCCGTTTTCTCGAGTTTCTCGAGTAGGTTCAAAAATGCACATTTTTCAATTTTTTTTTCTTTCTTTTTTATTTAACTTATGTAATACACTGAATTTTTTTGATTTTTTTATTTTCTCATGTTTTTTTTAACCAACTTGTGAATCTCAAATTTACCTCTGTCGAGTTATTGGATTAATGCATCATAATAAAAGAAAATATAATATATTATATTAATTGATTATCATATACATTAAATTTATAAAATGTATGTTTAATTTTAATATGTTTCAATAAATAATCAATTAAATACAATTATGTATGTATTTCATTTATTAAATAAGTTAACAAATTCAAATTTCATACTGACAAGTTCCTTAAATAATAATATTACAACATACAAATTAAATAAAATAGTTAATGTATTAAATAATTTAAATACAAAAAGTTTAAAAAAATTTAATTTATGTATATAATTAGTTTGTTGAGTAACTCATCAAACTCGATTTTGATTTTCTCCAGTTATGTCATATAATGAATAATGCCTTTTTTTATATGAATAATATTTTATATTCTATAACTTAATATAATATGTTATAATATAACAGCTATTATAAAAATATATTATATATTATTTTACATTAATATAATATATGATACTTAATTTTATGAAATATAAAAAAAAAGTAAAGTAAACATTTGTTACAATAATTATTTTTATTAATTACAAAAATTATATAAAATCGTATTCATTCATTATGATATATTTTATTTAACATATATTCTATTTTACTATGTTCAAATAAATAATATAATACATAAAATTTTGTATATATTTTATTTATCAATTTACTCAAACAATTCTAAATTTCAGATTCACGATTTCGTCAAAAAATAACACAACAACATAACAATAAAAAATTATTTAAATATATTACATATTTTAAATAAAAAACAAAAACAAAATAATCAAAATTTATACCATTTGTGATCGAGTAACTCGACAAACCCGATTTTCAGTTTGTCGAGTTTCTCGAGGAGCTTCAATCATGTACATTCTTCAATTTCTTGTTTAATTTTCTTATCTAAATTATGTAAGACACTTAATTTTTTTATTTTGTCATGTTATTTTGTAACCATCTCGTGAATCTCAAAATTTATATTTGTTGAGTTACAAGATAAATTAATCATAATAAAAGAAAATATAATATATTGTTTTAATTCATTATCATATATATTAAATTTATACAATGTATATTTAATTTTATTATCTTCTAATAAATAATCAATTAAATACAATTATGTATGTGCTTAATTTATCAAATAAGTTAACAAATCAAAACTTCATATTCACAGCTTCCTCGAATAATAATATTACAACATATAAATTAAACAAATTAATTAATATTTTAAATAATTTAAATAAAAAAAGTTGTCAAAATTTCAATTCATGCATATAATTAGTTTGTTGCATAACTCGGAAAACTCGATTTTGAATTTGTCGAGTTATGTGATAGAATGAATAATGAGTTTTTTTATATGAATAATATTTCATTTTCCCTAACTTAATATAATATGTTATAATAAAATAGCTATTCGAAATAAAATTTATATACTATTTTACATTAATATACTATTTCATATTGAATTTTATCAAATCTAAAAACAAAGTGAAGTAAAAACTTGTTTTAATAATTATTTATACTAATTACAAAAATTATATAAAATTGTATTAATTCATTATGATATATATTAAATTTATATCATATATATTCTATTTTAATATGTTCTAATAAATGATACACTGCATAAACATTTTTATATATTTATTTTATCAATATACTCAAATAATTCCAAATATCAGATTCACCAGTTCGTCAACAAATAATACGACAAAATAAGAACACAAAAAATTTAAAATCTACTACATATTTTAAATAACAAAGAAAAACAAAATAATCAAAATTTTGAATTTCATTATTTCGTCGAGTAACTCGAGAAACTCATGTTTCATTTCATCGAGTTACTTCAACTATTAAACAGATGTTTTTGTCTCCAATTTTTCATCGAGTTACTCGACAACCGTGATTTTCAATTTCTCGAGTTTCTCGAGTAACTTCAAAAATACACATTTTCCATTTTTTTTATTTAAATTAAATAATACACTTAATGCTTTTGTTTTTTTTCTTTTGTCATGTATTTTTTTAGACAACAAAATAATTAATATTTTAAATAATTTAAATACAAAAAGTTTTAAAAATTTCAATCTATGCATATAATTAGTTTCTTATATAACTCAGGAAACTCGATTTTGAATTTGTCAAGTTATGTGATATAATGAATAATGAATTTTTTTATACGAATAATATTTCATATTCTATAACTTAATATAATATGTTATAATAAAATAGCTATTATAAAAAAATATTTATGTATTATTTGAAATTAATCTAATATCTCATATCTAATTTTATGAAATATAAAAACATAATACAGTGAAATTTTTTTATAATAATTAAATATTTTTTTTTGAATAATTATATCAAATTGCATTAATTCATTATCATACATATTAAATTTATATAATATATATTCTATTTAACTATGTTCTAATAAATGCTTCACCAAATAAAATTTTGTATATGTTTTATTTATCAAGTTACTAAAACAGTTCCAAATTTCAAATTCACGAGATTGTCAAAAATTAATACAACAAATAAACAAATAAAAATTATTTAAATATATTACATATTTTAAATATAAAAAAAATACAAATTAATCAACATGCTAAATTTCATTGTTTTATCGAGGAACTCGGGAAACTCGAGTTTCATTTTGCCGAGTTACTCCAGCTATTGAAAAGATTGATTTTGAATTCCCTTTCTCATCGAGTAACTCGAAAAACATGATTTGAGGTTTGTCGAGTTTCTCGAGTTCCTTCAAAAATACAAATTTTGCATTTATTTTGTTTTATTTGCTTATTCAAATTATATAATACACTTAATTTTTAAAATTTTTTTCTTTCGTCATCTTCTTTTATAACCAACCCAATTACATACAATTATGAATCTGTTTTATTAATCAAAGAAGTTAAAGAGTCAAAATTTCATATTAACAAGTTCCTGCAACAATAATATTACAACATACAAATTAAACAAATTAACTAATCTATTAAATAATTTAAATTAAAAAAATTGAATAATTGAAAATTATGCATCTAATTACTTTATTGAATAACTCGGAAAACTCGATTTTCAGTTTGTGAAGTTATGCAATACAATGAATAACAAGTTCTTTTATAAAAATAATATTTCATATTCTGTAACTTAGTATAATATGTTATAATATAATACCTATTATACAAAAAAATTATGTATTATTTAAAATTCATATAATATATCATAACTAATGTTATAAAATATAAAAACATAGTACAGTTAAAATTTTTTCTAATAATTCTTTTTGTTTTTTAGAATAATTATATCAAATTTAATTACTTAATTATGATATATATCAAATTTATATGATATATATTCTATTTAACTATGTTCTAATAAATGATTCACTAAATAAAATTTTGTATATGTTTTATTTACCAACTTACTCAAACAATTCCAAATTTCAAATTCACGAGTTTGTAAATTAATAATACAACACATAAAGAATAACAAATTATTTAAATATGTTACATATTATAAATAAAAAAGAAGAACAAATTATTCAAAAATTTAACTTTCATTTTTTCGTCGAGTAACTCGCAAAACTCAAGTTTCATTTTACCACGTTAGTCCACCTATTGAAAAGATTGATTTTGTATCTCATTTGTCATCGAGTAACTCGATAAACATAATTTCAGGTTTGTCAAGTTACTCGAGTACCTTAAAAAATACACATTTTTCAATTTTTTGTTTTATTTTCCTATTTAAATTATATAATACGCTTAATTTTTTTAATTTTTTTCTTTTGTCAAGTTATTTTATAACCAACCCAATTAAATACAATTATGTATGTGCTTCATTAATGAAAGAAATTAAAAAATCAAAATTTCATATTGACAAGTTCGTACAACAATCATATTACAACATACAAAATAAACTAAAAAATTAATGTATTAAATAATTTAAATAAAAATTTTAAATAAATAAAAATTATACATCTAATTACTTTCTTGAATAACTCAGCAAACTCGATTTCGAATTTGTCGAGTTATGCAATACAATGAATAATAAGTTCTTTTACATGAATAACATTTTATATTCTATAACTTAGTATAATATGTTATAATAAAACAACTACTATAAAACAGATTTATGTATTATTTTCAATGAAGATAATATATCATAACTAATTTCACGAAATATAAAAACATAGTAAAGTAAAAACTTATTCTAATAAATAATTTTTTTTTTTTAGAATTATTATATCAAATTGCATTAATTCATTATGATATATATTAAATTTATATTATATATATTCTATTTAACTATGTTACAACAAATAATTCACTAAATAAAATTTTGTATATGTTTTATTTATCAAATTACTCAAACAATTCAAATTTTCATATTAACGACTTTGTCAAAAAATAATACAACAAATAAAGAATAAATTTTTTTTTAAATATGTTACATATTTTAAATACAAAAGAAACACAAATTAATCAAAATTCTAAATTTCATTGTTTTATACAGTAACTCGAGAAAGTCGAGTTTGATTTTCTCGAGTTACTTCAACTATTGAATTTATTGATTTTATATCCCATTTGTCATCAAGTAACTCGAAAAACATGATTTTAGATTTGTCGAGTTTCTCCAATAGCTTCAAAATTGCACTTTTCCCATTTTTTTTGTTTTATTTTCTTATTTAAATTATGTCATACACTAATATTTTTTGTTTTTTTCTTTTTTCATGTTATTTTTTTACCAACTCGTGAATCTCAAATTTTTATTTATCATGTTATTTTTTGCTTCATGTTATTTTTTCTTACTACATAAATTAATCATGACAAAACAAAATATAATATATTGTATTAATTAATTAAGATATACATAAAATTTATACGATATATATTTAATTCTACTATGTTCTAATTAATTATACACTAAATAAAATTTTGTATATGTTTTATTTTTCAAGTTATAATTTTTCTTAAATATATTACATATTTAAAATATCAAATACAAAAAACAATCATAAGTTTAAATTTCCTCCGTTTGTCGAGTGACTCAGGGAACATCAGTTTCTTTTTGTCGAGTTACTTAGGCTATTGAATAGATTGATTTTCTTTCCCATTTCAAATCGAGTAACTCAACAAACATGATTTCCAGTTTGTCAAGTTTCTCGACTGGCTTAAAAAATGCACATTTTTCATTTTTTATTTTAATGTTTTTTTAAAATTATGTTATAAACTTAATTTTTTTATATTTTTTCTTTTCTCATGTTCATTTTTAAATATATTATAATAAATATATAAAAACACTTTTATCACATACATTTACATATGTATTTATAGAAATCATTTTTTTTCATAATTACTATTTACAATATTCTTTATAAAAAAATTTATATTAGTATTTATGAAAATACTTTTTAAATAAATATGTAATAAATTTTATAATAATTTATACAAACATTTATTTAATATCAATTTCTTATAATAAATTGATTATAATGATTAAATTACTACAACATTAATTTCATTATGTTATAAAATAATTATAATAATTGTTTATTAGAATATGTTATAGTAATTGCTAAAACAAAAGTAAATATAATATATTGTATTAATTCATTATGAAATATATGAAATTTATATAATATATATTTTATTATACTTTGTCCTAATAAAACGTAGATAAAAACAATATATATGCTTCATTTTTCAGGATACATATAAAATTAATGGATATACTTCATTTATCAAATAACTCCACAATTCCAAATATGAAAATATCGAATTTATCAAATCTCATATAAAAATAAACAATTACCAAAAGATTTAATATACCAACTAATTTAAATAAATAAAATATATAAATATAACAACAACTTTGCAACCTAACACATTCTCGAGTAACCAATTTAATTCATTTTTCAATTTGTCAACTCACTCAATCTATTGACTATATCAACTTACTTCGAAACTTATCATCAACAAAAAGTTTTTTCTTTTTTTTTTTTAAACATACATAAGTCATACAAATAAATTTTTTATACACGTTCTTCACAACAGTGATCAACCACAAAATTTTAATACTCTTTCCTAATTTATGAGGCTAAAATAACACTT
Source organism: Forsythia viridissima (assembly GCA_030279155.1). Lineage (NCBI taxonomy): Eukaryota > Viridiplantae > Streptophyta > Magnoliopsida > Lamiales > Oleaceae > Forsythia > Forsythia viridissima. The sequence goes on along the minus strand of CM059033.1, from coordinate 60,343,587 downwards.
ACATTTAACTAATTTATCAGCCTAAAATATTCTTTTCTAAACATACAATTTTTTCCTACACATTTCACTGACGTGCAAAGCACGGCCTTAAAACTAGTAATATAGAAAAGTTGCTATTTGGAATAAAAGTGTCTATCACTTTTTACAATTCATTAAGACTTTACATAATTTACATAATCATATTATGTTGTGTATGACTAATTCCCCCCCCCCCCCCCCTATTTGGCTCATTAATTAGTTGCATTAAAGTTTATTAAAAGAGTTCAAATTTAAATCATCAATATTGAAAATGAAAATATATATTCGACTACAAAAAATTTCAAAAATAATTCAATAGCACATAAAAATTATTGTTTGGAGAGAAAAATAAAAATGTGTGTTTGGAGATAAGATGAAGAAGAAAGTATGCATTAGGTTTATGGTAATTTTGGAAATAATTGTTTTAAAGAAGATAAGATTAAAAGAAATTTTGAAAAAAGGTCAAAAATCTCCGATTTGGGATTGAGAAATATATCTCAAATTACACTACAATAGTTTTGGTTGGTTTTTAATCCACCCAAAACCAGTGCCTCAAAAAACAAATAAGTACCGATTTTCTAAACCTCTTGTAAACGGTGCCACCGAAAAGACGAAAACCGTTGCTTGTTAGTTTTTTAGGACAGCAACCATGCTGATCCGACCTGAAAACGTCGCGAGTGTGTCGACTTCGTCACTGGTTAACAACAATGACTATACAAGACCCAGAAGTCAGATCCGCCAAACTTAAATTGGATGGTTTAAAAACTACAAAAAACGGTGTAGTGTAATTTAGAGCGTATTTATCAAACACCCCCTCCCCAAATCCCAAATCGGCGGTTGTTGGTCGTTTTTCAAATTATCTTCTAATTTTTTTCTCTAAAATAATTAATTATAAATCTATCATAAATCTATCATAAATCTAAAATACATATTTCATCTTCCCTCCTCTCCCAATGCATATTTTACATCTTCTCTTCAAACATTAATTTTTTTTATGTGCTATTAAATTACTTTTGAAATTTTTTGCAGTTGAACATATATTTACATTTAATTTTTTATATAATTCATATTCTTTACAAATACCTATATTTTTTAATATATGGTTATATATATAATTTTATTCTTTTAAAAAAATTTCACAACCGCTGGATAATAAACTCTTAAGCATGAGTTTGACTATTTTAAAAATTATTATTAAAACCACAAAAAATCGGACTCATCGTAAACGTCCAAAACTAGTACTTTAAAAAACCATCATAATTGGTACTTCAAAACTTCCAAGCATGCCTTTAAAGTCTTCCATCTATTCTTAAAGAATGAAAAATAGTTATTTAATTAATGATTATACATTTAATTTAATTGTATATTGTATGTAATTTCAAAATCAACAAAATAATTATTCTAGTGGGACATACACTCCTCAATTCATTTTTGTTTATTTTTTCATAACAATATTTAAAGACACTTGTAATAAACGATAATTTTTTTAGCTAGACATCTAGTTTGATGTTCATATACCATAATCACCAATCATAAGGGAGGTTTCATCCCCATTCACGAAAAAAAGACATGTAAGTCTGTCTTCACCTTCTCAAAAAAATCTTTCATTTTCAATTCTCTTTTTCTTCATCATTGTTATCCAAATCTTTCATTATTTCTCATCACCAACTTCTATCAATCTTTATTTATTTTTTTACGGACGAATTTCACCGATAAGCGGTATTCTAGTACTTATTTGGGGGTGGGGATTAAGAATTAAAAAAAAAAAACTTTGGATGTAAAACTATTTAACTTCAGATAATCAGATTCTAGAACAACATCAACAATGCCATTTTTTTCTTTTCCCAATCTAGATTTTTCTTTGATTAACGCATGTTTCCTTTTCTTATTTCAAGCCTTATACTTCAATTTCTTAGGTCGGTCATTCATCTTGTTACCTCCATTAATGTATTAGATTGTTTGATGAAGGTAGAGTTTCAATTTTCAGAGTCTCATGGACAGTGAGTTAGTGACAATGGAGTGTGGTGGAATTTTATCTCTCTACTTTTGAGCGTTCAAGAGATTTTTCTATGTATGCAGTGAAAAAAGTCTTTATTTGGTAACATTTATTGTGCTTCATTTTAAGACCCAATTAGATAGAGATTACGAATAAAATAAATCCAAGTATCAAATATTTTAATTAATTAATTTCAGAAAAACCTAATTTTCCAAATTATTTTTTAATAGCCTAATTTCTCAAAAACACATAATTAAGGATGGGGGTATTAAGCCTAATTTTCTCTAAAAATTTTACACCCTTAATTACATCTAATAGTGTTTTCTCCCTTAACCATGGCTGTCTTTTAGAGCGGCTTGGATAATCTAGCTAAGGACCAGCAAAGTTTCTATATGGATTGAGGACCCAATGCATGCAATTTGGAGGTTTTATTCCTCGTGTTCGGTATTGTCTCTTACTAGGTTCTTCGACATCAACTTACAATAAAAGAGGCTTGATAAGTGTATTTTGTGCACTTATTAGGGCCTTTAAACTAAGCTTTTATTCCGTTATTTTATTGAATTTTTACTTAATTTGGTGCTTTATTCTTCATATTTCAGTTTTGGACCTGTTTAATAGCAAATGGAAAAGAATGAATGGAAAGAGCAACAACTTGGTGAAATCGACTACTAAATTAAGTTTTTGAAATGAATATCAAGAGCCAAACATTGGAGGATGAGGAAGAAGATAAAATCAATAAGTTTAAGGTGTTTTGGAGTGACAATGAAGAGTTAAATCAATGGATCAAATACCAGAAAGCTAAAGAACCGAATTGAGAAACTACCTACCGAAGTATCTGGAGAAATTCAAGCACAACTTTTGATATAGAAATTTCCAAAAGGCAAATGATATATCATTGGAAAGATAATTGAATTATGAGTCTATTACTTTTTACGGATCTCAATTTGGAGTTTCCTACAAGACGTTATGACCATTTGAAAAATATCTGCGGAGCATAAAAAAGTTGAACTGCGCTATCGCCCGAGATATAGTTGCGCGATCGCCCAAAACCTATTTTCGTCAGCATAATGCATTTTGGTTGGCCTGGGCGATCGCCCGGGTTTTCACTAGGCGATCACTCAATGTAATTTTGGCAGACACGGATTTTTGTTTCCTTTTTTAGTTCAATTCTGATTAGGTAACTTCTGGTCCACGACTTTTAGGTCTTTTTGGCATCTTTTGGGGCACCATTAGGGGAGTATATATATGAGTTATTAAATCATAATAGGTAGTTGAGTTTTGGGAAAGAAAACATCACAAGAAACTAAGAGACGGAATACCAAGATTCAACTCTCCAAGAACGAAAACCAAGATCAAGATCAAGATTTCTTCGTTTCCAGGTTATGAATTCCATAGTTTCTTCTTCTTTTTCTTCTCTTATTGTTAGTATGTTATGCTAGTTTATTTTGTAGTAGGATCATGATGAAGCTTGTATCATGAATCTTTAATTCTTCGAACCTAGTTTTTGATATTCAAGCATGTTTTAATTTTTAAATAATTGATATTGATTTTCTCTTCATCTACAATTATATGCGCAATAGTTGTATGATTCTTATGGCTTGTTTTACCTTCGAGAGATGGAAAATAGGTTATACATATATCAATTGTCGTACAATCCGCTAAGGGATAGAGATATACCGCTATGCTTTACGTGATCTCTAAGTATTCATAAATTTTAATGCATTCTTGTATGTTCGCATCCGTCATAGAGATATAGTCAGGTCACATATATGAATATGTTTAATTCTACTTGAGAGAGATTGTTAAACAAATTAGGAATATTGATCTTCATAATTAAATTATGTTATCAAATTCAAGGGTTTGGGTTAAAGGAAATAGGTATAAGTGGATTCGGGATCCTTGTACGCTTTTCTTTTCTTTTCTTTTCTAATTTTAAAGTAATTTTCATTAATCTAATTTTTAATTATTTGAATTATTATTAATTAATTGTTCTTAGTTTATAGCTTAATTAATTCTTAATCATCAAATCTCCAAAAGTTCATTAGATTCAGTTAAGGTTAGTATAATTGAACTGAATTATCTAAATTTTCGTGGGAATGATACTTGGATTCAAAATCCATTTTACTACTTGAGCGATCCGTACACTTGCAGAATATATTAAAGATACAAAATCGCTGACAAGGCTAAATTTTCTAGTGTTCATATTGCTATGTGTCAGCGTGAGATGTGGCTGTCTTCCATTTTTTTCCAATTTTTTCCCTTTTTCGTTTCATGTTTAAACGTTGTAGTGATGTATATCATTTGCAACCCAAGTCTATTCATCCAAAACACAACATCACCACAAGTTTGTGGCCCAATATATCAAATTCTCGTTTTATTGACAAACCCTAGTTTGCTTGGTGATTCTTCTACGTTATTTCAAACTCAGCCACAAAAGAAGAAATTTGGCAAGAAAACAAACTAAATCGAAGCAAGATCCTTAATTTAGATCTAAAAAACCCAAATCCGATCTGTGCAGAAAGTGCAGCATCTGTAATAGAGAAGAGAAAATGGCAGATTTCATGAAAGCCAACACCCGATCTATGATCGATTCACCTATTTGCAAATTTTATTGTTTGGTAAGTCATTTTTTTTAGTGATTTTGAGAACTTCTTTGCAGATTTGTTTGTTAGATTTGTAATCGATTTACCCATTTTTAGTGAAACCTATTTTTGTCCAATAATTTTGTTATATGCTCTTTCTTCGTTTAGGAGAACATTTTGAGAAACCCTTTCTTTTTTGCTGTCTATTAATATTGGTGTTTTTGTGAAAGATTTTGCAGTGTTCTACACAAAGAGAGTGATGCAATTCTATTTGTTGGGACGATTTCTTGCTTTATTGGGGAAATATTTTGCTTATGTTTGACTCAAGGAAATCAACCCAAAAACCCAACCACGAAAAGTAATTTTTCCATTTTTTGTGTTTCATTCCTCTTTTCATATGTCATTTTTAGTGGGTGTCTTTTTTTGTTTCTATGTATTGTGTATATGCATTAATGTTTGTTGTTTTTCTACATATAATGGAACCAATGCATAATGAGATCTATTGCAAAGAGAAGAAAGAATATGCTTGTGATGATGGGTTTAAATTTTGATTAAGTCCAGAATTTTATTTTATTTTTGCTTTTGACGCATACAAATTACTCTTTCATTTCTATTTGTATCGGTAAAATGACGTCTTTTTCTTCGTGTTGGATCCAAAACTTCAAATATGCTTAAATTTGGTTTGATTGTTATAAACAAAATGTTGATTTGCATTTAGTTATATATGATTCATATAGGTTGTATGTGCTTTAGTTAACTTTTAGAACAATTAAAATTGTAGATTCACTTAGGCGATAGTCTAAAATTTGGGATACATATAAAATTTGAGGATCTCGAGTGGGACAATGGTGGTTTGTTATTTTGCTACATTCAAATATAGGTTAACCAAGTAGTTGTACATTTATACATTTCATAGTTGATATGTAGATGCTTGGGATCAGTAATTGGAATACTCTTTTGAAATATCTGGAGATTGTAGATTTGTTGATATCGATTTAATCATTATATGTACTTAAACTTCAAAATTGTGATCATTAGTTAGTTTTAAATTTTTCCAGATATTAAGAAATAAAAAAATATTTTTTCAAAGTGCATTGTATGGATACCTGATTTTTCCTGTATGAGTTTCTATGGCGATCTGATAAGGATTTTTTTTTTTCACATTCTTGTACAGATAATAGAACAAAAGAGGTATGGCCAATTAATGATTTTATTGTCTTATGTCCCAAATAGTCCTATTTCGTTGACCTCTAAGTTTTTGTAATGTGTTACAATGTTTTATTTATTTTAACACTTATTGTTACTACATGATTTTAATAAGGCCTCCACGTCAGCAACAGGCCCAATGAAAGTCCCATAAAGGCCCAAAAAGAGCCTCGTAAATGTTAAGAAAGTCTCAGAGGCCCATCAAGCACCATATAGTCCTTGAATTGAAGTGTTGCGAGGCCCATGGAAGTCCTCGGCATCCACGCCTGACCCATAGGGCCTCGCCGGGCTTCGTATTTGTTATAACTAGCAGGCAGCACGATATTTCGGAAGAACCAGAGAGATAATTGAAGGCAGATTGCGTTGGATTGGCACATGGGTCCTCACAAGGAAACCAAATCATAATCTCCTAAAGATTAGGCAACGTGATAAATCCAAATAAGGTAGATAATCTTGGAGATTTCCCTAACAATCAATCATCCATATCCCGTAAGGAAGGAGGATCCGATCGAGTATCTAATTGATTTGTTTCCTAAATCAATTAAGGCTCCGTCTCCGGCTAGTCAAATGTACTCTATTTTTACACTTGAATTTTACCCCTAAACTCTGCTCAAATCTCTGTCTGTTTGTCTCTTCCACACCCAATTACCTTCGTCCCCGCATATTATTCTTATACCGACAGTTGACTTGATCGTCGGAGTACCAACGATCGCCAGACCCTTTTTTTCCAGAGATCTTGGTGCCTAACGATTGTACGAGTGTGCAGGTAACAAACAGGTTGACAGAGGAGTGATTTGAGATTTGTTGACATGTGGACGGTGTAGGTTCTAACGTCAACAGATTGGTGCCGTCTGTGGGAACGAAAAACATTACGCGACCAGAAACTTGTGGTAAAAACTTGTTTTTTTACCCGAAAGAGCATGGCAATGGAAAACTCCATGGAATAGGAAATAGAGTCCGATCATACTTACTTGAGGCAGGAAAGCATTCAAGATCTCCAGAATGTAACCCACCGCAAGAGGAGAAGACAACGGCAAAAATGGAAGGTTGAATAAAAGAACCAAGACCTGAGAGTGGACAATGCCCGGATAAAGGCAGCGTTTGAATTGTTGGAGAATCAATCCCTCCAACATGGACCCAAGCGCAGTTGTACCCGGAGAAGTCCATCACGGTCCAACTTGTTGACCTATGGTTAACTTTAAACCTTAATATTTTGATTATTACAAACAAATTGGTTATGTCTTCTAACATTTTATTTTCAAGCAAAATTCAAAGCACTACAAATCGAACTCTCATGCAATGTCAAGTTCAAAGTCAAAATCAATACAAGAGTTCAAGCATCTCAAGATCTGCCGAATTCAAGATTCGAAGATCAAAATTGAAGAATAGATTTTTAGATAAAATTGTAAAGGTATTAACTCTTTAATCCTTAGCAATTAAATAAACGAAAGCTCAAAATATAATTTTTTATCACTTGCATAAAAATTAGTTTTATCAAAGCCAAAAATCAGATTTTCAAAATTGTGGAAACGGATCATCCGTTTGGTAAACCGGATGAACCGGTCGACCGTTTACTTTGAACCGGTCGACCGTCTGAGCGTATCTTTTCAAAAAGTGTCCATTCTGACTTTTTGCAGTTCAACGGCTAGTTCTGACCAATCTGACCAGTCGACCGTTTGGTCATCCGTTTGGTCATCCATTTGGGCAGAAAGTGACGAAAATTCATCTCTATAAATACCACTTCATTTATTATCATAAAACAACACTTACAAGAGTATTTATAGAGAAAATCATATTGAAATACTTCATTCAAAGCTTCACTGCATTTATATCTTCAATATCTCTTATTGAAAAACTTTGTTTGATTAAATCAAACCTTTGATTCATCTTTCTCAACAAAGTTTTCTTCTAACACTTGAGCTTTCCTCATTCATTGCTATTCATTAAAGTGTTAGTCTCTCTTAGAACTAAACTTGTATCTATCATTCATCTAGAGAGAAATATTCAAATCAATCTCTTTGTATATTTGGGTCATATTGAGGACCCTTGGAAAGCTCAATATTGTATAAGGATCGGTGCTCCTTGTTTGTAAGTCATTGGATACATTGTAAGGGTTTGGATTGCACCATAAGTCAATCAAAATAGTGGAAAGGCCGTGCTCGTGTTGGAGAGCTTGGTAACGGGAGACGTAGATCATTGGTTGGATCGAACCTCCATAAAAATCGTTTGCACTCTCTCTTCTCTTTTATTTACTTATATTGTGCTTATATTTTTGTGAATCATTTTTTATTCCTTAAATATCATTTTTGAGAATATTTTTCGAAAAAGTTTGAGAAAACAAATTCACCCCCCTCTTGGTTAGTTATTCTTGGGTTATCACAACTCTATGGAAAGTCGTCGATCGCAGGATGAACCACCCGTTTCGAATAGGCAGAACCCTCGAAACACTGCGCAAAGGCCCTCGCGTGATGAGCAGAGGGAGAAACCTCTTCCGATGCGAGGAGATAGGCCAGTTCCTGCAGCTAGCGTGTTTGACAGGTTGGGATGGGATCCTTTATAGCACTGCCCCTACCAGCACACAGCAGGCGCAGTGAGCACAGCGAGGCCCGCACGAAAATGAGGAAGGACCCGAAACAAAGCAATGCGAGGCCCGAGGAGGAGAAGGAGAAGCTGGAATGCTACGAGGACGATGATGATGAGAATCTCTCATTTACCAATTACATGAAAGCGATGGAGATCCCCGTGAATTTTCAGATGCCTCTCATGGACAAATATAACAGGAAAGGTGGCCCCATGGATCATATTAACATATATAAGACAAAGCTCCAAGGCCAATCCCTTGCAGTGAAGTGTCGGAACTTCCACACCATGCTCACGTCCGACGCGAAGAGGTAGTACAATAAGCTGAAGCCTAGCATCCGGAGTTGGCCTCAGCTCAAAAAAGAGTTCGTCAATGCATTCATTGGTAATCGGATGATGATAGCGGACATTGCCCAACTCAATGACATACGGCAGAAGGAATGAGAAACAGTCAAGAGCTATTTCAAGAGGTTCAGTAATGTTATCAACAAAATTGAGACCGTGACCGATGAAAAAGCCTTGGACACGTTAGTGATGGGACTTTGCGTGCGCACTCCCTTCTGGAGAGACATACAGAACAGTCAACCAAAGACATACAGTCAGCTGGTAGACTTGGTCCAGTGCAAAATCCTGTCAGAAGTAACAATCGAAAACAAGGAGAAGGCAGAAAAGGGAGAGAAAAGATCGCTACAAAAGAGAGGGGCGACACTCCCTTGAACCCCGCTTCAACCGCTTTCAGAGAAGACGCTCATCTGGACCGCCGAACAACCATTACAAGAGATTCAACCAGACGGAGATAGCCCTGGCCCTCCATCCTAAAACACCCGCGATGGCCCCCTTGCCGGTAACAGTGCCACCCAAGTTATGTTGCATACATAGGACTAGGGTACACAACACAGAGGAATGCTCGGATGTAAGGGAACTGATCAATCTTGAAAACCATGAGTAGGAAGAGGATAACCGATCGGTGCGAGGACGTCGAGGGCCATCCATCCAGGAGTGAAGACCTCTTCCTCGACGCCAGAACGATAGACCTCGCCTCAATAATGGGAAGAATGACAGAAACAGGGATCCGTCGATGGTGGAAGGACCCACGGGGGCCCCCCAGTCAGAAAGATAAACACGATCATAGGGAGGGCCCTATGTCCAGGGGCACACGATGAACTTGCGGCGAAACTATGCGAAGGCAGCGAGAGAAGAACCTATGGAGAGTTGGAAGGTCCAAGGACACCGACCACAGACACCGCAAATCTTGTTTACTGATGAAGACGAGGCCGGTATACACTATCCCTACTGTAATGCCCCGGTAGTCTGTGCAGTTGTCGCCAGAAACAGACTGGGATGGATGTTGGTCGATGATGGAAGCACTGTAAATATTCTGTTTGGCAGTGCCTTTGACCAGATGGACGTGAATCATGAACTAACGGCCATCTCGGAGCCATTGTTCGATTTCACAGGGAATAGCCTTGTCCTGCGAGGAAGGATTACCCTCGCAGTGGACTTCGGAGAGTCCCCGTGCCACCTCAGAAAATTCATGAAATTCTTGATAGTGGATACTTGCTCTGCCTACCACGGAGTCCTCGAAAGACCCGCACTGAAGGATTTGCAGGCAGTCACGTTCATACATCATTTGACAATGAAGTTCTCGACACCAGGAGGGGTCGCCAAGATTTGCGACAATCAAACAGACATGAGGGCATGCTACATGAACGCGTTACAAAAAGTGGCAAAATGCGAGGATGTCATCCCGACAGTAATGACTATACGGTTGGAGCCGATGGACGTCGACCACGAAAAAATGGACGAAGAAATGATATTGGACGAAAGATTGGACCCCCAGATTATAGGCTCGGACTCTCTTACCCCTCCGACCGATGAACTAGAAGCCTTTCCAATGAATCTCTCGGAACCCACCCAGGTATTGCAGGTGGGAGAGAGACTCGAGGGAAAAATAAAGGAAGAATTGAAGCAATTCATATGGGAGAACACTGATATCTTTACATGGAAACATAGCGATATGGTGAGAATTGATCCCTCTGTGGCATGCCACGTCCTAAAGGTGGATCTGAAAGTGCACCTCCAAGATACAAAAAAGGAGACCCTTGAGCACCAAGAGATATGACGCCCTGAAGGAGGAGGTAGACAAACTATTAGCCAATGGGTTCATTAGGGAAGCAGTCTACCCCCAATGGGTATCCAACCCAGTGCTAGTAAGAAAGAACATCAAGAAATGGAGGGTGTGCATAGACTTCTCAGACTTGAACCAAGCGTCTCCCAAAGATAGCTTTCCATTGCCACGCATCGACCAGCTGGTCGATGCGAATGTCAGCCACAAGCTACTTAGTTGTATGGATGCCTACTCGGGCTATAATCAGATCCTGATGTTCTCGAGAGACGAGGATCACACTTCGTTTTTTACGGACCGAAGGCTATACTGTTACAGAATGATGCCCTTCGGCCTAAATAACGCGGAAGCCACATACCAACGGTTGGTAAACCGTATGTTTGCAGGACAAATCGAAAACACCATGGAGGTGTACGTTGATGACATGCTTGTAAAAAGCGTAAACGCTGAGGACCACATCGGGCACTTAAGAGAGATGTTCGTAATCCTTCGAAAATATCACATGAAGCTTAACTCCCTAAAGTACGCCTTCAGAGTCGCGTTTGGGAAGTTCCTCGGCTACATGGTAAACCAACATAGGATAGAGGCCAATCCCGAGAAGATTAGGGCGATCGTCGAGATGCGGTCACCATCTTTTTCCAAAGAAGTCCAGAGCCTGACGGAAAGATTAGCGGCACTAAACCGATTCATATTGAAGGCAACCGGCCGTTGCCAGCATTTCTTCCATACCATCAAAAGAGGAAAGAGGTTTGAATGGACAGAAGAGTATGAGAAAGCTTTCCAGGACCTCAAGGTCCTCCTCGGAAAGGCCCCGCTGCTGTCAAAATTGAAGAATGGAGAACCATTACTTCGTTTACCTCGCCGTGTTCGAAAAGGTAGTAAGTTCGGTCATAATCTGGGAAGAAGGTCTGGTACACCTTCCTGTCTACTATGTGGACGTAGAAACAAGGTACCCAGACATGGAGAAGCTCACCCTGTCCCTGATCATCGCTTCTCAAAAAGTCCAGCCGTACTTCCAATCACATTGCATCGAAGTCCTGACAAACCTCTCCATGAGACAGATTGTCCAAAAGATGGACACCTCTGGAAGGCTGATAAAATGGTCAATCGAACTCAGCCAGTTCGATATCTCCTACAAACCAAGACCTTCTATAAATGGACAAGCTTTGGCGGATTTTATAGCTGAATTCGCCCATATCCCTGAAGGCTCGCTTGAGGCACGGCCCCAGGAGGTACCAACATGGAAGTTATATGTTGATGGATCCTTGGGCGAGGCCGGAGCTGGAGCCAGGATTTTACTTGTCAGCCCCGATGGCCACAATCTCAACTACGTGCTTTGCCTGGAGTTCAAAGCCTCAAACAACGCTGCAGAATACGAGGCACTCCTAGCAGGCTTGAGGTTGGCACGAGAGATGAAGGCAAGAAAACTCCAAATCTACAGTGATTCACAGCTGGTCGTTAGTCAGGTCAATGGTACCTTCGCAGCCCACGAACAGTCCATGATGGCATACTTGACAAAGTTCAAAGTTCTCTTATCCCACTTTGGCGTATACGAACTCCTGCAGATCCCACGGATAGAAAATGGTTACACAGATGCCCTTTCGAAATTAGCAAGCAGCAAGGACTCCTATTTAATAAAGGTCATCCCGGTTGAAAAGCTTAAACAGCCATCCATTGACGAGTCTCCAGCACCCACCACCATGACGATATCTGAATCTCCAAGTTGGATAAAAGAAATCATCGCATACTTGACCAACCAGGAACTGCCAAGCGACCAACAGGAAACGCAAAAGCTCCGTAAGAGGGCATCAAAGTTTATATTACAATATGAGATCTTATATAAGAGAGGCTTTAGCCACCCCTCCTACGCTGCTTAACACAAGAAAAAGCCGTATATGTGATGATAGAGATACACGAGGACATTTGCAGTAATCACTTAGGAGGGATGGCTCTTGCGCAGAAAGCCTTGAATCAAAGATACTACTGGCCAACCATGAAGAAAGATTCTCATAACTTCGCAACGAAGTGCGACAAACGCCAGAAATTCACTACTATACCTAAACTCCCAGCTCAAAACCTTACCCAGTCACCAGTCATTGGCCTTTCGCCAAGTGAGAATGGACTTCATAGGTCTCCTCCCAACCGGAAGGGGTGGGGTCAAATTCACGGTCGTAGCAGTGGACTACTTCACCAAGTGGTGCGAAGCTTAACCCCTGGCCAAGATCACGGAGGAGAATACGTGGAAGTTTGTGTGGAAAAACATCATATGTCGCTTTGGAATCCCCTGCTCTCTCGTTTCTGAAAATGGCACACAGTTCACCGGAAAGAAGTTCAACTCGAACTGCGAAAACCTTGGTATTCGAAGGGATTTCTCCACCCCCTACTATCCACAGTCCAACGGCCAGGTGGAAGCTATGAACAAGATCATCAAGCATATCCTTAAATGCAGGCTAGAATCTGCGAAGAGAGGATGGGTCGAGGAGTTACCTGAGACCCTATAGTCCTATCGAACCACTTCTCGGACGGCGACAAGCGAAACCCCTTTTTCCATGGTGTACAGAGCGAAGGCAATGATTCTTGTCAAAGTAGGGTTATCCTCTCCCAGGCACTTACACTTCGACGAAGTAACAAATGACAATCTACGCAGGACGAACCTGGACTTGCAGGATGAAAGACACGCAGACTCGCAGCTCCGTCTCGCGGTCTATCAAAGAAAAATGGCTAAATACTACAACTCTAAGGTCAGGGGCAGGAGTTTTCGCATAAATGACTTTGTCCTGAAGAAAGTGTTCCAAGCTAATAAAGAGGTGGAAGTTGGACCCCTCGGGCCCACCTGGGAAGGTCCTTACAAGATCATCAAAGAAATCCGACCTATAACCTACAGAATAGAAGACTCAGAAGGAAGGAAGACGAGGCATCCCTAGAATATTGCCCATTTGCAGTCATATCATCAGTAGTCTTATTTTACACTTCTCAGTTTCTCAGCATTGTTTTCGACGTCACTAGACACCGCGTTTCTTAATAAAATTCATTGTTTTCTCAATCAAAAGTGCTCCCTGTCCTGCCATACCAAAAAAGTGAAATTCGGCAGCGAGGGGTGTGGTTCGCGGCCAACTCTGTCAACTCGCTAGATAAACATTCAACACGCAATTAAGCAAGTAAAGTAAAATTTGGCTATGAGAGAATGTGGTTCGCGGCCAACTCTGTCAACTCACTAGATAAACATTTAACGTGCAATTAAGCAAGTAAAGTAATATTCGGCAGCAAGGGAGTGTGGTTCGCGGCCAACTCTGTCAACTCGCTGGATAAACATTCAACGTCCAATTAAGCAAGTAAAGATGATTCAATAGCGAGGAAGTGTGATTTGCGGCCAACTCTGTCAACTCGTTGGATACACATTCAACGCGTAATCAAGCAAGTAAAGTGAAATTCGGTAGCGATGGAGTGTAGTTCTCGGCCAACTCTGTCAACTCGCTGGATAAACATTCAACGCATAATCAAGCAAGTAAAGTAAATTCGGCAGCGAGAGAGTGTGGTTCGCGGCCAACTCTATCAACCCGTTGGGTAAACATTCAATGCGTAATTAAGCAAGTAAAGGTAATGAATTATCGTTGGCCTACATGGCTGAATAAAACAATTTACAGGATAACGTACTACGCAAGAAGCTTTTACATTTTCAAATAAAAATGCAACACTGGAAAGAGAATGCAAAACTTTTAAGTCCCGGTCAGATCCTTGGGATCCGTATAACCCGGGACCCCGAGTTTAGCCAACAGATCATGGGCCCTCGACAACTCAGTTAGCGTCTCTGTCAATTATTTATCTTTGGCATGGACCATGTTTTGACAAGACCTCAGTTGCGATTCAGCCTTCTTCTGAGCCTGTACACATGCCTTCTAGATTGTCTTAGCTTTGGTAATGTCATATATGGCACGAGTAATCGTGTCTTCGGAGAATGCAAGCTATTCTCGAAGATCTTTGTTTTCTGAACACAACGCGTCAACATCCTCATCCATCCAACAGTGGAGCGCAATTTGTCAACCTTCATCGCCAGTACTTTGTACAACTCGTAGTTAAGCACGTGACTCTGAGAGGTATACATTTCGACCAGTTTCAACAACTCCATCAACTCTGCGTTATCGACAGCTTTCCTGAAAGCAGAAGTCCAATATTTATGAACTGAGGCCGCTGCTATGGCAGCCGGGGCTGGAAATTTACCCAAAACTGTTGGGTCCAACTCATCCCAACGAAACTCGATATTGATGAGTTCTACAGGAGGAGGTACAGAGGTACGGAACGCCCCTTCCCTGCCATCGATTTCTGTCTTTCTCTTGCCTAATTGTCTTGAGTTCTTAGACGAAGGCACAGGTCCCGCAAGAAACGAAGCGGAAGGCACCTTCAATATCACTACTGGCGCGACAGAGATAAAGGAAGAACTGCCCACCATTATCTCAGGTGTCTGAAAAACAGTGACCCCCAGAACGGACGCCACAGAATGTACCAGAGGCGGATGAGGTATATCATCCACAACCCTCCCCTCCCACGCCTTATCTTAAGCTTCAGGACGATGGGAAAATAAAAACTTGACATAACTGACGACAATCGAGATCTGAATAGGGCGGTAACAGAGCGAAGGTAGAAAGAATAAAATGAAATCCTACGATCGTATATATAAGCATAGAAGAATACGAGCAGACAGATAAACCAGCACGTGAAGAAAAGGTAAATGCATCTCTACTAAACCCTAAGAAGATGTAAAGGGACAGCACATGGAGAAGAGGTAAATGCACCTCTAATAAACCCTAAGAAGATGTAAAGGGGAGCCTGAGGATACACGCCTTGTGAATTGTACAGTCATCAGTGCATGGTGACGCCACCAACACCTATCCCACATGGAAACGTAAAATATGAGAGCTTCGCAAGGTTCAGAAGGGCACATTGTCTAATAAGCTCTGCAACTGCGTGGAAGCGAATGCGGGGCCGAACGCCAGAATTTTGAAATGGCACGCCGACATTGGTCATTCTTCGCCAACCGTTGAAGTTGCGCGGTCCGAATACCGAGAGCAACCCACACAAACAAAACAACCAGGGAAATTCTAGCACAATCTTATTTTATTCACCATAATTCGGATTACAAGACAGAAACAAACAAGCATGATCATTATCCTACTACTCCGCCGCCTCTTTGGGTCGGTACATTTTGGGATACCGGATCTAATAAATCTATATACGGGTCTTCGTCACCCCAAGCCTCGTCAGGAGATGGAAGTCTGATTCCACCATGATATGAATTCTCTCAAAATCGATGCAAGTTGATTTGGTGACTAATTAGGCCATACTGCTCAAAAAATACCGTTGACACCTTTTGGCACACGGTCTCTAGCCCCTCACCCGAATCAAAGACACACCGTTCAGGACATGGTCGGGCTAAGGCTACTAGGCCCAATCTCCCATCCATCCTCCCGGTACGTTTGGTCCTCTAAATGTTGATTAGCTGGGCATTTGATCCTATGAATGGTGATTCTCTAATTGTTAGGCCCTTTGGACACTATTTCCTTATTCGTACTATCATAGCATGTTTGATATAAAAAGGTATGGCCACACGACGCAAGAAGAGTTATAGTGCTGGAAGCTAACTCACGTGATTTACCAGAGTTACGCATGCGTAAGAAACATGATCACAGGCCCTTAGAGTTTTTATAGTAGTTGCGTGGGAACTTGACACAGGGCAATAAGTGAGACAGGTGATGTACAACTGTCCCAGGGGTATTTGGAACCCCACACAACTGAGCCGCCTCCCTACTTACTGGGGCATTAAAGACGCTAAATCTTCATATTCTACAAAGAAGTCAGCGTCATTAATGCCCAGATGAATGATTCCTCAATTTCAGGAGCTACTTCCCATACCTAGTGGGCACAATCATTCAGGAAATTAAATACCGGAACAAAGATATGCTGGGAAAACAAATTTTGACAATTAGTGCGGAAACATGCGCAAGAGAGGAAAATTTTTTTTTGAACATACGCAAGAGAGAAAAAAAAATTTTAAGTTAGAGGCCCCACCGCCTCTCTATGGGTCGGCACACTGTGGGCCTTCCTCTACAACAGGCAGAGAAGTTTGAGCATCGACCTCGCTTGGAACAATGTTGAGCGTCGGAGTCTCGGCAGGAGCCTGTCGAAGGAAAAAGATATCCCACTCTGGAAGGGTTTTCGCGATATGCTCTACCAGCTGCTCACCTCCTATAGTCATCAAGCGATGGGCAAGGTCCTGATACTCAGGCGTATCCACAAACGCATCCTGATATACCTCCACCGTCCCGACTTCGGCATCTGCGTGTTCGACTCTGACCCTCTCCAACTCCTGCTTCGCCTCGATCAGCAGCTTCTCCTTTTCTGCAGCAACGACCTCCAAACTGCTGTTCGTGGTGGCTAATGCGGTCTCAGCAGCAAGGGTCCGGTCTTAGGCCGACTTCTGGGCCTCTTCGACATGTTTTTGAGAAGCCTCGGCAGTCCTCTTCTGATCTTGAGCTTGTTTCAAATGCTCTTTTGCAGCTTTCAGCTCGATTTCATACTTGTTCCTCGCGTCAGCCTCCTTCGTCACGACTAAGTCCAACTTGAATTGGAGAGCTCTCTTTTCCGACTCCATCTGTGCCTTCTCGAGGCTCATGGCCTTCAGATCCTCGGACAGCTTCGTGGACTTGGCGGATTCTTCGCTGCATTGACCATCGAAACTTTCTAGGGCGCTGAATAACTCTTTGGTCATAACCAACCCTCGTATCAGGTTCATTTTTGCCATTTGCAGCCGCTCGCATATTGTAGCCTCCTCGGTCGCTTTTTCCCACTTTTGGGTCCAATATTTGTACACACTCGCTACCATCATCGCAGGATGGGCGGAGAGCAGTTCTATCATGGAAGTTTCTAATTTCCTCTGGCGCCGAGAGATGCAGACACAGTTCTCCTGACCAGCTGAGGAGCCAAAATTCCCTGTGCCATCAGCTCCGCCTTCAGGATGTGGCACAGACCAGCGCCCTTTTTCAGCCCACCTTGTCTTGCGGTAATCTGTCATAAACCCCCCGTAGCCATGGGAGTCTTCTTCTTCTGGGCAGCCGCATCACATGTGTCCTTGGAAATTTATTTTCACTTATCCCTAGGTGGAGTTGAATCGGGCGGAGGTTGGGAGGATGAAGGCGGGGGTGGAGGAGGAATAGTCTGTACAGGATCTGGAACATCAGAAGTTGGAGGATGGACCGTCCCTAACGACATAGCATCTGAAACCTCTTGCGACGGACGCTGCACCTCTCGCAGAGGAGTCTGTGCCAAGGAACCCTCTCCACTAGCAGGACGGGAGAGACGAAGCGTAAGAATCTCCTTAAACCTGAAAGCTGTTGACATAAATACCAAAGAGCAACTCTTTAAACTAACCTTCCATAACAAAACCAGTATATCGTAACTTACGTGACTTACCCATCAGTCTGTAGCAGACCAATAAATTGTCGTCCTTCAACAAGTTGCCGAGACTCTTAAAGTCGTTGTTGAGCGCTCGTACCTTATTCCACTTCGACCTCAACTCTCCTTAGTCATTATTCAGAATAGGTGGCTTCCCGCAATCTGTAAAAATAAGCAAGACATTAAGTTAGCAACTATGATCAAAATCCACACAAAGACAACAGTATATACCAAGTTTCCTAAATTGACGGGGAATGGACACTTGGGGTAGGGGGTCCTCTAACATAAACTCTCAGTCCCTGCCTACGAAGATGAAAATCTCTTTCCAGTTATGCACTTTGTTGGGACTGTTAGTGGCCGTTCTCCACTTCTGGCCTAGCCGGGGAGAGATGTTGTACCAGCCTGCAAATCGACAGGGCCGGTATATGGATTCAAACTCTCTCAAAGTTAAGTTCATTCCCACTTCGGCAATACCCCACAATAGGTAGGAGGCCACCATTTGGCCGCAGCCATTTGGCGTCATCTGACAAGAGGCCAGATTCCAATTTCTCAAAACCTCGCAAAAGAAATGGTGCATAGGCAGGCGAAGGCCTTGCTGCATCGCCGGTTCGTAAATCGCAACGAATCCTTCAGGTAGATCGTCAGTGCGTTCATTAGGTCCCGAAGCCCTGAGTGTCACGGATGTAGGAATATCATAGGATAACCCTATGTCTTCTAACTCCGCTTCAGTTATCCTCGATTGAGCCATAGACGCTTCGGTGGCCGACCACTTGAGCTTCTCATCAAGCGCCTTGGCTACCGGGGCACCCTTCTTGTCGAGCGATCTCCTCATCTCAGGTACCCCAGTATCAGGCTGCCCTTTTTCCACGGCCCCTTTCGACGATCTAATTGGGCAAGCTCCCTCCTGCTCGTAGACAGGGTTGACGGGCGTGCAACTGGGGACGCCCGATTCACTTCTCCTACAACCTCAGATGATGAAGATGATGAGGCAGGTGATGGTGACTCAACCCTGAATACTAGGGTTTGTCCGAGTGTCCGATGGATTCTACGAGTCATCGTGTCCAGACAACATTACAACTCCTCTTAACTCTGGCAAAAAATTCTTCTACTATCACCAGAACGTGTGGTGGGGTACAATCCCCAAATTATGGACTCAAGAAATAAGTACACAACAAACTATGGAACAAACCACAGCAACTATATCCGCACTTACCTCGGAAAGGCAGTTAGAACAATGCACACACTTGAAAATTTCTTGATTATCAGCGGTGCACTCCACAATACTCACAACAGGCACAGAAGCAAGAAGAGGGTGTAATGAAAAAGAGTGCCAAGTTTTATAGATTGAGGCATCCTAATCTCCACCATCCAAATCCCAAGCATTACATCTGAGCCACTGACCAATGGACGCGTGTTTAAAATGGAGCGACGGGCGAGAAATGGAACCCTAAGCATTTAGTGAACCAAGGATGCACGCGCTTCACACGCACCTCCACTATCTATCATGCGCCATTAGCATTAAATGCGTACATCCTCTTACTCATGATTGCCTGGCCACAGATTGACAGAATCACACCAACCGCAGACACGTCACCAAATGTCTAATCACTAGAAGCCCTCACCCGTCATAAATGTTCGGCTTCGGACTTGGAAGACTATACCGAGTAAGTTGAATTCGTACTAGAAACCAATGCAAAGCACGAAGACCACACTCATCAGAACCCACTGAAGAGGAATTTTTTGTCCAAATATCCCTCTTCTCTCTTCTATTACTTCCAAAGTCTCACGCCTACTATAAATAATAGGCTTGGACTTGGGGGACTATTGTTACCACATGATTTTAACATGCCCAATGAAAGTCCCATAAAGGCCCAACAAGAGCCTTGTAAATGTTAAGAAAGCCTCAGAGGCCCATCAAGCACCATAGAGTCCTTGAACTGAAGTGTTGTGAGGCCCATGGAGGTCCTCGGCATCCACGCCTGACCCATAAGGCCTCGTCGGGCTTCATATTTGTTATAACTAGTAGGTAGCACGATATTTCGGAAGAACAATAGAGATAATTAAAGGCAGATTGCGTTGGATTGGCACACGGATCCTCACAAGGAAACCAAATCATAATCTCCTAAAGATTAGGCAACATGATAAACCCAAATAAGGTAGATAATCTTGGAGATTGTCCTGACAATCAATCATCCCTATCCCGTAAGGAATGAGGATCCGATCGAGTATCTAACTGATTTGTTTCCTAAATCAATTAGGGCTCTTGTGCTATAAACACAACGTCTCTGGTTAGTCAAAGGTACGCTATTTTTACACTCGAATTTTACCCCTAAACTCTGCTCAAATCTCTGCCTGCTTGTCTCTCCCACACCCAATTACTTTCACTCCTCGCGTATTATTCTTTTACCGGTAGTTGACTTGATCGTCGGAGTACCAACAATCGTCAGACCCTTTTTCTCCAGAGATCTTGGTGCCTAACGATTGTCCGAGTGTGTAGGTAACATACAGGTTGGCAGATGAGTGACTGGAGATCTGTTGACACGTGGACGGTGCAGGTTCTGACGTCAACACTTATGATTTTATGAACATGTTAGATTATTTATGATTTGAAAATGCATATGTTGTAAAGAAATTGTCTGTTTTCTTTTATAATTAGGAAACTAGAACTAAACAAAAAGAGAAACAATGATGTCGTAATAAATAGGGAGAAAGATAAGATAGATACAAAAATAGCCATTAATGTGAATTGAATGGTTGCCTCAAATAATGAGTTGGTAATTTATCTTGGTTGAAATATTCACTTATTACACATATTTAATGACATTAAGTTGTTAGGTTCAAAATAAATCAGTTAATAATTTTGGTTTTGAAACTTGTTATGCTTATTATTGTTAGCCTCTCGAGTTTAGATAATTGTACATTTATGTCAGCTGCAAAATTCTTTCTCTCGTACATTTATGCTAATTTATGCTAATTTGACTAATCATTTAACAATAGATACGCATTCTCTCTTCTTTCAACACATGTTACTAGTGCATTTTCTTACGAATTGGAGACCCTAATTCGATTATATTGAGAGCAATAAAGAAAAAATAGACTAATAAAAGAAAGGCACAAAACACGCAATATTCATCAAGTTCACCTCGATGTAAGACTATGTCATGTTCTTCAACCGTTACAGTAATTCAATATATATTAACTCTACCTCTAATGACGATCTCCTAATTATATATCGATCTGCGTGACATACTCTACGTAAGACATTAATTATGCTCCACAACTTAACAAGTTTTTCCTTTCTCAAAATAGAAATGAATTCTTTAACTTAAGTTATCTTTGTGTATTACAATATCTGCAATGCTATTTGTTTTTATTTCAGTGTATCTTAGGTAATTTAAAGTCGAATTTTATTTGTTTTTCTTGTGAGTTTCTTCTTTGGCTACATGACTTCCCCACTTTATATGCCGAAGAATCTTAGTTTATATGTTAAAGATCTATTGCCTTGTTGTTACTTTTCACTTCGTATATGTATTGATTTAGGTCCATTCAGTTGTTTCTTCTCTATTTCTGTTAAATAATACAGACATTGTTTTGTTTTTTTCCTTGTACTATAGTATTTTCACTGTTTTTCAAATGAATACTGCTGAAAGTAGTTCTAAAATTTGTGAGCCAACATTGTTAACGAAGAAAGAACTACATACACAACAAACATCAGCATAAGTTGTATGCTCAGACGAAAGAAACACGAAACACACGTAAGAAAGAATTACCTTGAGAGGTTGGAGAATTGCGTGACAGGTGGCGAAAAGATAGGCATTCTCAACGAAACGAAAAATGTGACAATCATTCAAAACAATTGAGGATAAAGTAGTTGAACCATAACTGCTACACTTTCCAGTGGTATTAGCTATGATCAAAATTTCGTTATACCTAAATTCAGCAGCTATGCTTTTTTAGTTGTCGCTTTCTTCTTAGGCATTGGTTAATTATTTAAAGTTCCAAATCAATTTTGAGGTGATGTGTCCTACAATGACATCCCAACCACATCTAATCACAACAATGATGATACTGATCGTTGTGGTAAGCAATAAAATAGCTTGTCGAAATATTTTTTTTCATCATTTACATGTCTAATTTTATTGCTGTGTTACATGTAGGTGTATTTGGTTTATTTGAGAAAGGTGGTGAAGAACAACTTCCTTTCAAAGTGCATGAATATGTGACAAAAAACATACAGATCAATGCTTCATGTATGATGAATAATATTTTACAAGACATCCCAACTGAATCTTATATTTTGCCACTATTAAACAATTGCCATTTTTGTGGAGCTAGAAAATTTCATAACGAAAGTAAAAGTTTTTGTTGTAATGATGGTTTTGTGAAGCAAAAAATAATAATAATAAAACTCCTAAAGTTTTGCATCATCTTTTTACTTCCATGTCTGAGGAATCAATATAATTCAGAATATACATTCGAACTTACAATAGTAATTTTTCTTTTACATCATAAAAAATCTTTGCCAAAAAAAAAAAAAAAGGAATATAAACATTTAGAGTACAGGGACAGGAATATCATTACATTAGTGATCTAATTCCAATGGACTGTCGCCCTTCGTATTTACAACTATATTTTTATAACACTGAAAATGAGATAAATCATCGCTTAGAAATTTCAAGTAAATTGTCCCGAAATATTTTAGAAAATTTGATTGATATTTTACGGATTAACCCATACGCCTAAATCTTTCATAGCTTGAGTGATGTCCCTAATTTGAAAAATCATAAAATAACTATTACATGTGATCCAAACATGGACTAAAGATTTTTTAATGCTCCAGTAGAATCACAAGTTGCTAGGGATATGCAGAAAAGGTTTAATGTTGCAATGGCATTACTACAATGATTTGGTAAACCTGACATTTTTTTAACAATGACATGTCACCCTAATTGGCTTGAATTCAAACGAGAGTTATATCCATGCAATGAAGTACAAAATAGATCTGATTTAACTTCGCGTATTTTTAAAGTAAAATTAGAAGAATTGAAACATGATACGTTGAAAGAAAGAAAAAGTTGTTTGGACAATTGCTGCATTTATTTATGGGATAGAGTTCCAAAAAAGAAGCTTACCACATGCTCACCTTTTAGTAATTTTGAAATCTAGTTGTAAAATTATTACTCCTGAAGCTGTAAATAAAATTGTTTCCGTTGAAATTCCTGATGTTACTAAATATCATCATTTACATGCATTGGTTGCCAAACATATGATACATGGTCCTTGTGGTTCACTGAATCCAACTAATGTTTGTATACAATATCGGTAGACCTGTAAATATCAATTCCCAAAAGAATACTACTCATATACTTTATTTGACGAAATTTATTAACCAAGATATGGAAGAACAAATAATAATAGAAAAGTTAATGTCATAAATTATTCACTCAATAATAGATGGGTTGTCCCTTATAATCTATATTTTTTAGCTAAATTTAATTGACACATTAATGTAGAAATATGTTCCACTATTAAAGCTATTAAATATTTATATAAATATATTTACAAAGGACATGACAAAATAAACTTTACTATTGCTGATGATAGTGATAGCAACATTATTGATGAAATTAAAATATTCCAATTTGCAAGATGGATATCTCCACCAGAAGCAACATGGAAAATTTATGCATTTACTAAGTATGAGATAAGACTAGCAATTGTTTTGTTGCAACTACACCTTGAAAATTACCAATTTGTTACATATAAAGATTCCGACAATTTAGAAACAATTATTAATAGAGATTATATCCAGTAAAAAATGCTTACTAAACTTTTGCAATGAATGTTGTAGATGACGATGCTAGAAAATTGCTCTACAAGGAGTTTCATGAACATTTTGTGTGGAACAAACAAAGCAAGTATTGAACTAGAAGGGAAAAAAATTGTTGTCATTGCTAGAATTGCAGCAGCAAATCCTATTCAAGGTGAGAGATAATATCTTCGTCTCTTGTTAAACCGTGTTAGAGGACCAAAGTCTTTTCAAAGTCTAAAATACGTAAATGAGTTGCTTATGGAATCATTTCCTGAAGCTACTATGTTGTGAGGTTTACTTCATGGCGATAATGATTGTGAATTGTGTTTACAAGAAGCTTGTACTTACCAAATGCCACACTCATTACATCATTTGTTTTCTACTATTTTGGTATTATGTTCTCCTAATAATCCAAAACAAATATGGAACCAATTTAGACAATTTATGATTGAAGATTATGTACGAAAAGGATTCCATTGTCATCATACAAAAGTAGAAGCATTGAAGTCTATAAATTCATTTTTAGAACCAATAGGAAGATCTTTAAATGACTATGAGTTAGTTGATTTTGATGTGAATGTTCCAGAAGTTGAAATGTTTACAAGAATGGTTAATGAAGAATTAGGAATGCTGGTTTCTGAAGATGACATTTATTGTGCAAACAAGTTTAATCAAGTGCAAAAAAATGCTTATGATGCTATCTTAGATAAAGTATTTAGTAATGTAAGTGGTATGTTTTTTGTTGATGGTCCTGGTGGGAATGGGAAAACTTTTTGGTACCGTGCATTGCTTGCAGCTGTTAGATCCAAAAAAGCAATTGTGTTAGCAACGTCGTCATTAGGAGTGGCTGCAAGTTTATTACTAGGAGGTAGAGCAGCCTATTAAAGATTTAGGATTTCACTAGAAATCCACAGTAGTTCAATTTGTTCAGTAGTAAAGTATGATATTGCTGATTTATTTAGGACTACAAAATTGATAATTTGGGACTAAGCTCCAACGATAAATTGCCAAGCTGTAGAAGTTCTAGAAAAAATGTTAAGAGACATAAACAACAACGATTTATCGTTTCTTGGAGGAGATTTTCGACAAATCTTGCTTGTAGTTCAACGAGGGAATAAAAATGATATAATAGCTTCAAGTTTTGTGAACTCGTACCTATGGCCATTTTTTACAAAAATTAAATTAGTTCAAAATATGCGAGCTATTTTGGATCCATTGTTGTGTGAATATTTACTTCAAATTGGCTACGAAAAACACAGCATTCTTGTAGTATGATTAAGCTATGGCGGGATATGACTATAGATTATGACGAAGACATTATTTCATTAAAAAATTGATTGAGGTTATATTTCTTCACATACCTAACTATGCTGAAAACCTTGAGTATATGATTAATCGAGTTATTTTAGCGCCTAAAAATGAACATGTTGATGAAATCAATAATATACTCATTCAGCGTTTTCCAGGTCATGCTTACACATACTAAAGCTTTGATAAATCATTGGATGAGTCCGATCCACCACATGAATTACTACTAAAAATAAATTGTCCTGTAATATTACTCTGAAATATTAATCATACTAAAAGACTTTTTAATAGAACAAGATTAGTTTGTCGAAACTTTGAAAGAAATGTTATTGGCGCAGAGATTGCTACTAGAGAACACAAAGGAAAGAGAGTATTCTTGCCTCGCATTCCTTTTATTCCAATTGAAAGTGATAAATCTGCATTTCCTTTTAAACTAACATAGTTTTCAATTCGTCCATGCTTTGCAATGACAATTAATAAATCCCAAAGACATACATTAAATTTTGAAAGGTTGTACCTTCCACAACCAATATTCTCACATGGACAACTATATGTTGAATTATCAAGAGCAAGAACAAGTAAATGTATTAAAGTTCTTGTTAAGCCATTATCTAACAACCAAGAACACTCTACTTGTACCAAAAATGTCGTTTACTATAAAGTTCTCTCTTCAGTGATGTATCATTAAATGGATGTATTGTTTCTGAATTATATATAGTTTCTTTTTCTGTCATAGTCTATCTACTATATTGCATTAAGATTCTATCTTTCTTTCTTCCCTTGAAGGAAAAAAGGGCGAATGACATAATGAACATAGAAAATTGAAATTCGACATAATGTTTGTTGGATTTCTTAGTTCCAACAAAAGCAGTTCCAAATACTGATGAATAATACTTTATTAGGACATTGAATACTGATATGACAATGTAAGAGAGAAGGTCAATTATAATCAAATATTTTATGCTTTCATTTTTACTGATAAAATTACATAAAAACATAGTACAATGGACACGATAACCTACTTTACACATTATTAACATATGACGTGTTTACGTTTCACAGAGTGTAATAGGCCAACCCATTCTATGAGTGATAGTCATGTAGTCCTAGAATCACGGTATTGCTAGCTAATCCAACACTTTATTAACTATAATATAAGATTACACTCCATGCAAAAATACTAAAAAAATTAGAATTTTACCAAAACTCTATTGGATTTCTTACAAATCTAGAGTGAGCTATAGAGAGAGTATAGGTTATGGTATGTTATAATACGAATCACCAAAAAATTCTTTGAACAATATCTTGGAAAAGCTGTGAAATAAGAAATAGATTTTGTTTTATTTCCTTTCCGTGGTTATTAGTTTTATGACATTTTCATTTCTTATTTAACAACTTTCCGTTATTGTTAGGAATTTTAAGTAAAAATAAGATTAATATTTCTTAATAATGTAGATTGTTATTGGTGGTACTCAGTGATATTGATTTGTTCTAAATCTCTTCGAAAAATTCTCCAATTCCTCTCTTCTTTTTTCTTTCGTTTCTCTTTCTTGTTCTACTTCATCTTTTGTATCTTACTTTTTTTGCATGATGCCTCAACTTTGTTATGCGGAGAATAATAAATTTAGTAGAATAAGACCTTATGGAGCTAGATAATCTCGACACAATAAATATTTGTTTTACTCGAGGATGATAAGAAATAGGCAAAAGTAGTTGTTTCTAATTTTTTTTGTTAGCAATTTTGCCCGCAGAAGATTTGAGTTATCAACTTTCTTAGGTTCTCGTACAACAGAGCTTGCCATGAAACTTGTTCAATTGATGATAAGCAAGATAGCGGGAGGAAAATATATGTTGAACTTCCATCTGAATTGTCAAAGATGGTGAGCTTTCATGTGCTTAGCCTCTTTTTATTTTCTGTTTCATACTTCTGTTATCACTGTTGAAAAATTTAATTTTGATATTCATATTTAAGTTAGGTAGGAGGACTTCTATCTTCCTTGTTTCAGGTTGATGCTATAGCAAAACAATTTGTTGTGGTACACAATGCTTTGAAGTTTGTAACGAGCACACTATAATTAGTCAGGAAAAAATCTTCCATAAATTGCTCTTACTCCGATTTCTAGAAAAATAGCACTTTTCTCGTGTGAGGTGTGACATTAAATAGGAGTTTGGGGAAGTAAAACTTAATAACTTGTGTTGCTAAATTATATGTTGTTTCAATGGTGCTCTGAGTGATAGCACGAGTTCGTAGCTCATTGGCTTAATGTTAATGTGTGGTTGATTTGATAGATAAAAAATCTCATATAATTGTATTAACGTACATTTATGTGGGATTTTTTAAATTTTCCAATTTCTTACACTTTTAAAAGTAGATTTCAAGTTCTAATTAGTTGGTGGTTGTTCTATGTCTAGAGATCGACTAATAAATTACTTTATTGAATAACCACAAGTTTTCTTGCAATACATAAATTTAGAATCTCATTTTTGCTGTTTTACTGATATGCAGGGATTTATAAATGTGGGACTTCAGTCAATAGTTGGTGATGATTAGTCAACTCAGTGACTAACATGTACAATGGTATTATTGTTGTTTTGTAGAATCGAGTTGGTATGTTTTACTTATATGAATAAAAATAAGCTTTTTTCTTATGAAGGTGGACACTTAAGACACGTGATTATACAAAACTTTTATTTCTTTTCTATTTCAACATTAAGATTTATCTACTTGACAAATGTCATCATAGTCAATCAAAAGCCAAGTAGCTTGACTGCAATTAGTTCTCTATTACAATTGTTGTTTGGATGCCTCTTTATAAAATTTAATAGTATTGTATTCTAAAAACCAATTTGTACCACTCTATGATTTTTTGGCTTTATTTACTACAAGACCATACCCAAATCTGTTCACTTTTCCACCTTCTCCATATTTTCAAGTTAAAAAAAAAATATGCAGATTTTCAAATAGTTCTATGACCATACTCAAATATGTCCACATCTCTATCATATACATATTTTCAACTAAAAAAAAAAATTTACTCTAGCTTTTTTTCATTACTTATTCTTCACATGTGCATGCTGTATTTTTGAAAAAGTAAAATGTACCATTCTCTTATTTTCAGGCTGTTTGCACTAAAAAAGTCATACATAACTCCATCATCAACTATTCTATCTTTTGCACATTTTACACTCCAAATAAATATGCATGTTATTTTGAAAGAGTTTTCAACACATATAATTGTACTTTGAGTTTAACCTCTTGCAACACATGTTCAAAACCTCAACACCTGCTTCTCATACTTCTTCTTGCAAAGTTAATATTAGTTAAGCATTCTTATTTTTTTCTTCAAGAAAAAAAATGTAAACTCAACACCTCCTCTGTTTATAATCTTCATTCTTCTCTTTTTATTTCTCAATCTTATTATTTTTATCTATACACTACGTTTTGTTTTATTCTATACTACACTTGAGGGGTTTTTTTTATATTTAATTGAATTGCTAACAGGTTCCCTTATGCTTTTTTTCCTTTATCATTCTTTTGTTGCTGCAAAAAAATGGACACCAAATACAAGCTCATCTCTGAAATATCTTTTAAAGATAAGGATAAAAATTAGACAGCGAAAGTCATTGTCTCAAAAAAAAACATCTGCAAGGACAAGCCAAAATGGCTCAATGAATATCAGAATCTAATTCTGATGGACCCTGAGGTATATTCTTAAAAAAAATTGTATAGTGACGAAAGAATTTTTTCCATATAAGTGTAATTGAAAAATTATTAATATATTTGCCATTATTTAATTGCCAATTTTACACAAAAGAACAAGATTCAAGCAACTTTGTTTGATAACCATATAACAACTTTTCAAGATCTATTGATGTTATCAAAGACATACTTGATATCAAATGCAACCATAAAACTTGCAAAACCAGAGTATGTTGCTCCAGTTGGTCTCATACACTGGGTCATTACAAGAAAGACAAGAGTAATTGAGATTCAAGAAGATAACAATGCACTCTTATCTTCTACATACAACTTTACCCCGTTTGATAAATTGAAAGAGTACATGGATGTAGATGCATATATCAGCAAGTTCTAAAACTTTCTTTACCAATACTTTATCTCTGTTTTTAGCATACTGAATCATCATTTATTTTAAGAATTAACATAAATATATGTAATTTATATAGTAATATTATCATTGATCTCCTTGAAGGCATTATTGAAGTAGCAATTAACATTAAATCAAAGAGGCTCATCGAAATATAATCGAGAAGTCAACCATATGTACAAGATGTTCTTGTTAATCAAAAGTTTTTCAAATCACTGTTTTTTGTACTTTTATATTTTTATTCTATGATTCACCACTTAACGTACTCTAACCACCACTCTTTTGTAGCTTTGACAGAATTCTACTTAATCTTTGGGATGCCTTTGTGGATAAAGAATGTGTTTACATTTCACAGCACTTGTCCAAAAAACCAATTGTTATCGCCAAGCATTTGAAAGTGTTGTCTTTCCACGGTATTCCATTTAGTGCTATTTTTTTACGAATGTATTAACAATCTCAATTTTTAAATTTAATTCCGTATACATTTGTTTCATTTTAGGTGTGTCATTACCAATAAAAAAAAATAGCTCTTTCTTCATTGATGCACCTTTCCTACTAGTCGTTGAGCTAAAATCATAGTAAAAATTTGAAACTAATCATTTAGAACTTTACTAATCAATAATATAATTCTCTAATATAACCTTGATTCATGACATGTTAAACAAGGGTGGACGAAAATGTTGAAAACTTGAACCGATAGTGGAAAAATCATATTTCATTGCAAGTCCAGCAAAGGTGCCTATTCCAGGTGATAACAAGATAACGGATATCAAGAATATCTCAGGCTTTCTACATTCTAACATCTATTTATATGAATGAAGATTTGTGTGTTCTTTTGACATTCTATACTGGTTGTTTCAAAATTCAGAATTCATATATGTGTACTATTTAACTGAATAAATTAATGTTAACATAGCAAACCTACTTCTGGGTGAAAGCAAAAGCAAATCTTCAAAGGAACAAGCATACTGGTAGATGTCATACAGTAATTGTAATAAATTATCTGGTGCTGATGCTAATGAAGTCTTTGAATGTGTTTTTTGCAAATGTAAGCGGGAGTATGGTGCTCCAAAGTAATATTTACATAGAATCAAAAATCGATTGTAATTAATTGTCTTTTCAAAACGATTTCATGTATTTTTGTGGTTTTGTAGAGCTAGAGCTACAATTCAGCTACAAGATGCAACCAGCTCACTTCTTGCTACTATCATAAGACAACCAGTTGAAACTTTCTTCAAATGCTATGCATATGACCTAATGAAAGGCACAACACCGGTATCTCAATTCTCAAAATATTTTTCTACTAAATTATTTTATCTTATCATTAACTCCTTAGCATAACTAATATGACCATGATTACTTCTACAAAATGAAAAGTCAGACATTGTTGAACAAATGAGAACCTCAATAGAAGAAGATGTGTTGTTCTATGTGAAAGCTGTGCCAAAAGAGAAACAAAAAGGGTACAACTATGTTGTTGTTTTTATTATCAATCTGTCTGAAATACAAAAAGAAAAACAATTTATATTGAAAATGAAAAATAAAAAACCACCACCGTAAACAATGCATCCTCTAATTTGGTACCATATACTCCTATTACACCAACTTCAAAAAGAGTTCTTTTCCAAGTACATTCAGCCACTTCCAATTCAAAGAAAAAACAAAGCAGCAAAGATAAGAACATTGACCAATCTACAAGTGATGAAGGCACTCTAGAAAAATCCTACTAATGCAAGAACCAAATTGAGAACAACTTCTGATAACCAAAACACTTCTTGTTTCTTTTTGTCGTCTTGATATAGCATAATGATGTTGCTTATGATAGTTATATGTAATAGTATTTCTCAACTTCTACTATTTTGCGTAGTAAACATTTTGAAAATAGTTAGGGAAATTGGTGCAAATGGTCCCTAAAATTTGCCCTTATTGTCCAAATGGTCCATAACCTTTGTTTGTTTGTGCAACAGTCCCTAACATATATATTTTAGTGCTCAATTGGTCTTTATTTGATAAAAAAGACAAAAATACACTTAATTTTAGTTTAAAAAACTGCAATTGGATTTCTAACTTTTACAAAATATGCAAATAAGTCTAATACATTTATTAAACAATATTTAATTTAGCATATTAAATATATCACTACAGTTGTGTCAATTAAATTTTTCATAAGAGAAAAATATAAAATTATTGCGCTTTAGATATATGTAATTGTTATGTGATATGAAAAACTTGAATAAAAATTAAGTTAAAGAAATAACAAAATGGCGTATATAATTTTATAACAGTGAACCAATCTTATTATATTTTTTTAACATAAAAATACTAACAAAAATTAATTTACAAATTATATGTTCCTTATTTTTGAACGATAATAAAACGATAAATTAAAATATGAAGAATACAATTTGAGTTCTAATATTTGTAGTTAATAAACGAATAGCTCAATTAAATAATAATATTTGAGTATCAAGTTTGTGACAAAGTTATCTTTCTTTTTATGTTGTAATGATAAAATTAAAGCTTAAAATTTAATGATTACTTAATAATAATAAAATAATTTTAATTAACACGTTTGTTAATAATTATGAGCTTAAATTTTAGTTATTTTATAATAGTTCGTAAAAACATACAAAATAATGTAGTATATTATCAATTTGTTAGTTTCTTTTAATTTTTTATAAAAAAAAATAAAAGTATTGGACCAATTTGTACTTTTTGCAAATGTTAAGAATCCAATTGAAATTTTTTCTAAATAAATATAAGGGCATATTTGTCTTTTTATCAAATAAAGATCAATTGCGCACCAAAACACATATGTTAGGGACAGTTGCGCCAAAAAACAAAGGTTATGAACCATTTGCACAATAAGAGCAAAGGTGAGAGACCATTTGCGCCAATTTCCCAAATAGTTATGCAATCAACCACAAGTTCTTCTAGGTTGTAAATTGTGACTTGTTCAAATAACTATTTACTTGTTCAAATAACTGTTTAAGAAGTACCTTTTGATTATCCATCTTATATTTGTGAGTGCTAATTCCTCAAACCATTAGCTGCAAATTATGCTCATTACTTTTACATTCGCTACGAACCACCTTATATACATCGCACGTCCTACATCTAGCTATTGAGATTTCTACTGATTTCAGTTCAATACATTTCCGCATAATGTAAATATCATGGCCATTGCAAAATCATGAACAGTTCAATGACCATTTAACTTTTAGCATTCAGGTTATAATCTACATTCGAAACAAAGCTGAGTTCTTAAAATAGCATCTTAAATGAGTAACCATTGGCAAAATGTACCAACTCAGATGCATAAAGAATAATGTATGCCGACCAAACAACTATTGTCAGCAACACTAAAAACATGTATTCCAAACTTTTGCACAATTTGACACTACTAAACCCCTACACAAACCCGTATAGCGAATGCTTAAAGAGAAATAGAAAAAAGAATCCAGTATCCTCCACCTTCCCCACAACACGGTAACTTCTCCTATCTTTTCATTACACATTAAATGGTTGCTCCAATTTGTCACCAACCTCAAGTTTAGTTCATCATAAAATGGAAATTGCCGCAGAAAGTAGTACCGCAAGCAGGGTTAAGTACAGCTTTGAGCATGCACGTATAATGGATGCTGAGGAAGTTTTCTGCGGCCTGCAAATAACAAGGGTGCAACAGTAATTTAGTATAAGAGAGAGAAAGACAAGAACGGGGCAGGTGGGCGAGGAAAGTTATGGTGAAATACTTTTGCTTGCTACTAAGGGCACCACAATAGAGAGCATTGTCGGGCACAGGCAACTCTGTTTTGTTGCTTTTATCTTCAGGATTGACAATTCTCATGTATGTTTCCTGGCCAAGATACCATCGGTCAAGATTATCTGCTCTAAGATTCCAGACACCAACGTTGTCAAGAGATACAAAGACTGCAGTCCAGCCTCCAGCAAAAACCTATGGACAGAAAACCAAGTCAAATAAGAAAACGAGGAAACACGTCAACTCAAGGTGCAAATTCACATTTTTAGTTAGTTCACAAATCTTCGGTAATGGGATAAATACAAGGTTACTAAGTATCTGAAGCTCAAAGGATACTAACTAAAATGTTAATAAGAGAAGATTTAATGGACTCCAACCATGTGCATTTATTTGAATATACAAAACAATGAAATCCAACAGGCACATACCTGAACACTAGAGCGAGATATTGCGTCCCACTTATTGTATGATCCTCTGTTGTTCTCGGTCCATATACCGTAACCCATCCTGTGAAGTATTAATTTGCAATGATCAATATTAACACAAACATGACCACATACTCTACATACATGTTCAATATAAGGTACAGACTATACCCGACCACAAAAAACGAATAACCATCCATGTGGAAGCTCTGGACAACACTGTCATTATTCTGCAAAATGATTTCTATGAACCCCTTGTACGTAGCGTTAATGATAGATCTATCTATCCTGGGTGGCTTGTCTAGTGGCTTATTTGGAAAGTCAAGCTTGTAAGCACCTTTCACTTTGTATACATCTGCAAGTCGTATCGGTGTATCTGGATTGACAAATGAAATTCCATTGTATGTAGCTCGGAGTTTCCCATCAATTGTGGTTGGTGGTAGACTCTGGAGCACATAAACATCGGTTACGTTGATTGAACCATAATGAAAGGAACCCTGTGGATTGGGACGAGCTCCACTGGCAGATACATTTTGCCTGATCAATTTGCAATAAAACACGTTAGTTAGGACAGGTTTATGATGACAAAACCGGGTACGAAAGTCGTGGAAAATTGTGTTACAAAAAAGAGGTATCCACCGAGTTCTAAAATCTACTCAATGGTAGTACTTGGACTGGGAAGACTATTCTTGAGGTGCATGTTTCGTAAGCTGTAATAAATCATACTAGACAGTACAATTATGACAATAAAATAAATTTTTTTTTTTTTACCTAATATGGTCCTACTCTCTAATCCACCTTTCACCAAACATGCCAAAAAGGTTAAATCTTATAATTACTCTCTTAAATATTACCCTGATAATTTCAGCGATATAATATATTGCTTAAATAAATTATTAGCTACTAGCTAGCATCGTAGAAAATTAGCAATTTCAACATCAAGTACAATTCAAGAAAAAAATTACAAATTTGATATGCATAAAGGAAAGTAAAGAAAACTATGCACACCTGATGGACATTGCCTGATTCAGCGAATATGATGTGTCGTAAACGTCATTTGGAGGGTCTGGGAGAGGACCAGTAGCCTTTCCTTTTGAGTTGGAATAGTGCAAAACGGCAACACCGGTGACTCTTTCCCAGAGAGACTGATTCACAAACCTTGCACTGGCCACAATGTAATAGTCGCTACTTGCATTCTGATCCATGGTAACCAAAAACGAGTATGACTGCCCAACATGGATGTCTAAGCTAGTATAGTTCTGTTGTGAGGTGTAATAACCCTCGGTTTCTGCCAAAAGCAAATTATGGTTCTGAATCCGAAAATTCAAACAAGTGGAAACACCAACGTTGTGCACCCGAATACGGTAAGTTTTGCCTGCAATTTTCCAGTTCAGCCAATTAAGACCACAAGAATTTAAAATGCAGAGAAATAGACCAAAAAAGTGGTTTACGTGTGATAGGCATAAACAATTACGGACCATGTTTAAAAATTTACAGTTATTTATACTAAATGTAAAGTTATCAGATCAGGCCTCCCAAAAAATGCTCTTTTCTAGAAACACAAATCGACAGTCGCCATCGCAAAAGTTACTTAAAAGAGTATAAAGAGTCCATTGAGAGGTATGTTGTGAACACGCCCCATGAAACACCAAGAAGTCTAATAATAATGGGACATCAAAATGTCGTTAAACTAGAGATTAAATTCGAAAATTCATATATCTGTGTTTGTTCTGCTGGCTAAGAAAGATCACGGAGAAGTAACCTATGACAAACTTCAAAAGAATGGGGAAAAAATCAAATTACAATCTAAGTTTTATTTGAAAAGTCACAGATTTAGAAATTCAGTAGTAGGTTAATACTGCAAAGAAATAACAGGCAAAAGAAACAATTCCCATTTAAAAAGGACTGCACAGCAATATCTAAGAACTCAACCTGGATCAACATTAATAGTCTCGTAATCAATGCCGTCTGGAACAAGTGTGGAGTTGTATTTGTACGGTCCTTTCCCATTGATAAGAACTCCATCTGGCATTCCCAAAGCTTTCCCACCGTCAAGGGCCTTCCGAAGAGCCTAATGTTTAAAATGCTACCAACATTAGGTGTTAACGAATAGAACAGAATCAGCATTCAGACAGTGACCCTCTAAGACACCTACCGTATGGTTGCGAGTATACCAATCACCAATCATGATGACTATATCCCCATCAGGCATGTTAAAAGGAATCGGTATTATATTACGATTCGTGATGATAAATGGACCGAATCCACCAGATGCTCTCTGCATGTTCAATGATGGGAAGTAAAAGAAACTACCAATCTGATCCTTGACCTGAAACTGGTAGGTCCAGTTCCAGTTAGGAAGGATGGGGCAATTTGTTCCCAAAACCCCGTCTTGCCATGAAGACCGACGCATCTGGATCCCAGACCTATTAAATCACAAAAATTCAATCCTAAAATAATCCGAATACAAATCCCACGAACATCAAGTAGAATAACATTAGATCCTCTACAAGAACATACCATGTAATTAGAAGATTTTCGTCCAATTTGTTCTTAACATTTACGACGACATTGTAATTTGTTGTGACATTAATAACCGGACCTGGAAACTTCCCATTAACAGCTATGACCTGCAAATTGCAATGAATAAGGACAGATTAATTTATCATTCTGATTCTATTAATTACTAAAACCTCACGAAAAACAAAATTAAATGACAAGAATGATTAAACAGAGAGACAAACCAATTTTACACTTCAACTTATCTATTGAATTATACGTATAACCTTAAACACAAGTTTAGGGAAAATGAATTTGACTAAAACTTAAGTGATCAGAATTCAGAATTTTTTTATCAGCTTCATGAAAATTGAAAGGATAAAAAAAAATCTCAAAGCATGAAAGCATACTCTCATTGTACTGTCCTACAAATAATGTTGGACATTTTTCTAATGATACTCGTGTAAAAAGTACATCCAAAAAAAGAAAAGAACATAGAAATTGGCAGAAGGCAAAAACCCAACAAAAAGAAGCAATGAAAATCGTATAAACGCGCAAAATAAATCCTGATTTCAGTAGAAAACGAATCCCACTTTTCAGATGATCAAAATAAATACAACCATATTCAAAGAAAGATGAAAATAAACAGACCTGCTGAGGAACTCCGAGTGGAGAAGCAGTAATATAAGAGAGCTCCAACTCATAGTTGGAAAATGGGTCGTCACCAAAACAGAGACAGAAAAACAGCGCAATGCAAATCCATTGCAATAAAGAAAATGACTCCATTATTGATTTTGAGAGCAAAATTTTGTTCAAAAATAATAAACGGAGACTCTATGGTGTAGTTTTCAGAATTTCACACACACAACACAACTCTCAAAAAGCTTTGCCTTTCGACATAAAATGAATATACAGAAATTCCGCAAATGCACACTATCACGCAACACAGAACACGGAGCGTGTTTCCAATTACACTTTTTCTTCGGAGAGAGAGAAAGACTGTGTGTTAGAGTGGCTCAGTTTGCGGCGTTTCTGTATTTCACCCTAAATGCCACTTATGAATTTCTATGCTTTGTTCTAGAAATGTGTGGCGTGATGTGCGCTATTCCTTTACCGGTTACTTATTAAGCCAGTCTGTCTTGTCTTTTAAAAAGGAAATTAAGGCTACACTTCGTATGATTCGATGTATATAATCTATTATAATCTTTACTGAATAAACTATAGAAATTATTAGTATAGACGTTAAAATCATACATGACTTAAAGATGAATGGTACATGATTTGACAAATTTTGCCTCTATCGTTAACTCACATAAAAATTGCGTAGAATTTTAATATCAACATTGATAATTTACGTCATGTGAAGATCCATATATATAAATTTAAGCAAGGATGGCAACGGGGCGTGGGACAGCCCTTACTATCCCCGCCCCCGTCAGAGATTTTTGAGATCGGACGAAAATTAAAATATCTCTATTTATCGCCTATTTAATTAATTAATTTTTAAAAAAATACGATTTAAATTTTAAACATAAAAAAAAGGTATATGGGACGATCTCCTCGATTACTTAACAGGCGAGGATTCCTACTCTATTTGGGGCGGGCAAGGGGATATAGCAGTAAATGGCCGAGTGACCCTACTAATATATCTGAATAGTCGTTGACTCATTTTACAAGCAAATTATCAAATATATACATATCTTTTTCCCTCATTTATTCAATTTCATATTTTTCAAATTCATTTATGTAAGTTATACCTAACTCGTGAAAATAAACTTCTCAAATTTCGTTATTTCGTTATATCATTAAGGGAAATTGGCGCAAATAATCCCTAACGTATGTCAATAGTGCGCAAATGGTCCCAACCTTTTTTTTTTTTTTTTTTGTGGAGTGGTCCCTAACCTATCTATTTAGATGCGCAATTGGTCTTTATTTGATAAAAAGACAAAAATACACTTAATTTTAGTTTTAAAAAAATTAAAATTAGATTTCTAACATTTGCAAAATGTGCAAATAAGTCCGATACATTTATTAAACAATATTTAATTTAGCATATTAAATATATCACTATAGTCGTGTCAAATAAATTTTTTATAAGAGAAAAATATAACTTTATTGTGCTTTAGGTATATGTAATTGTTATACGATTTGAAAAATTTGAATAAAAATTAAGTTAAATAAATAACAAAATCGTGTTTATAATTTTATAACATTGAACCAATCTTATTATATTTTTTTAATATAAAAATACTAACAAAAATTAATTTACACATTTTGTGCTCTTTATTTTTGAACGATAATAAAATGATAAATTAAAATATGAAAAATACAAATTATGAGCTTAAATTTTAGTTATTTTATAATAGTTCGTAATATACAAAATAATTTAGCATATTATCAATTTGTTAGTTTCTTTTAATCCAATTAAAATTTTTTCTAAATAAAAATAAGGATATATTTGTCTTTTTATCAAATAAGGACCAATTGCGCACCTAAATAAATAGGTTATGGACTATTCCACCAAAAATGAAAAGTTAGGAACCATTTGCACAATAAAGACAAAGGTTAAGGACCATTTGCGCCAATTTTCTTCTCATTAATCTTAAAACAAGCATATTTCAAAGTTAGATTCTAACGCATCTAATTATAATGAAGAATAAAGATATTAATAAATTATTTTCAAATTATTTTTTTCTGAAAATACTGGCATTCTCTAAAATATCTTTGGAGTTATTAATAATTATTGAATCAAATGCGTTGATTATAAGTTAAAGCATATGATTAATGATATTTATTGAATGATTTAATGATGGTCTACAAGTTTCTTTATTCTCAAAGTCTTTAAAGTGGTCAAAATAAGTACGTAGTAATTGAAAAACAAAAATCACATAACATCTTTTTTTGGAATTATAAATGATAAAATAGATCCATAAAGTAAATAACACTATTCTATTTATTTTATAAGGTAATAATACATGTTTTAAAATTGCTTTTAAATATATAAAATTATGATACAAATTTTGACATGAGTATGTTATACAAGTATCGGAGTAAGAATTATGTATGTTATTGTCGTTTATGATCTTATCAAAATAGACGATGAAAAAAAAATAGCCTTTATTTTCACTTAGTGTAATAATTACTATTTTATTTTTCTTATTTATTTAAAAAATAATAGAATATTCCAGTACTCAAAAATATCAAAATACGTATTTACATGG
The DNA here is from genome assembly GCA_030279155.1 of Forsythia viridissima. Taxonomy (NCBI): domain Eukaryota; kingdom Viridiplantae; phylum Streptophyta; class Magnoliopsida; order Lamiales; family Oleaceae; genus Forsythia; species Forsythia viridissima. The sequence continues at coordinate 60,304,503 of CM059033.1, read as the reverse complement.
AATAACTTTCTTAATATACTATACATAAAAAAATGATGAGTAATATCCTCAAAAATCTTATAATTTCGGGATAATCCTTTCATTTTTTTTAGAATAAAATAAATTATTTTGAGACGACTACCTTTCATTTTTTTTATATGTTATAAAATAAATTATTTTGAGAGTTTTGATATAACTAAGTCGTAATTTTAATCCACTACACAAAAACATTTTCAATATTTTTTTCTCGATCCTTTAATATAAGGAAAATAAGTTATTTTGCGATAAATGTATAGGATTTATTAAATCTATTTAATATAATCATTACTTACCATAATAAATACATAAAAATATTAATTATTTTTCCTATTTCGGTTCATTTTATTAATCCACCTAAGATTAAGGGAATTCTATATTTTCGAAATTGATTTGAAACAGGCAACAAGCTGTTGCCGGTAACGACCAATGAAGGTCAACCGTTTTTGCAACGGTGTCTCTACGCTTTCGTGTGGGCCCCCTACCGTTCAAATTTCCTGCAATGCTTTTCATGCAAATGACAAGGCCCCACGTGCCACATAATATATATAATGTGGGTCCCTCTTACCAAAATTTATCCACTTCTATATTTGTTTTGTCCCCACTTTAGGCTAAGGGCCCACCTTTAAATTTATAGCTTTTGTAATGCATAGCTGGCCAACCTACCGGAACAAATGACAAACGACATGTTTAAACGCATAATAATTAAATTGAAATTAATTAATATAATATAGTCTGTTGTTGTATTTTATTCAATGTTCTTAAACGCGTAAAACATAGCTAAGTGTGGAGACTGAATTTCAAATTTTTTGGGCCTAGGTGAGTTTTAGACGAGAGCGAGATAAGGATAAGACGAGGACGAAGCGTGAGACGTAATTAGGCGTTGGGGTCCCACTTCACGTTTAGACGGAGCTTAGTCGAAATTTAAGCAGACTTTTTAGAACAGTGATTTTATTAATAGCTTATTAATGATAGAGTTATAGAATGTTTAAATAATAAATACGTAGTAAATTATATGTTTTATGAAATATATAAGTAAAAAATATATTTGATCAATTTAAATTAAAATTTATCTTTACCCAAATAAATTGTTATAAATTGTACAAACATAGTAATAATGTGAACAAAAATAATAGTGATAGAAATATACAATGATTGAGACTTTTAAACTAGATTAAATTAAACCCGCAAAGTACACTTAAATGAAACAAGTTTACAAATTAAATAGTAGAAATTGGACAAATTTATTTAGACAAAAACGACAAACACATCTATTTCCTTCATTAAGGTATTTTTTAATATAATCCCGATAACAAAAAGATTTTTGTAATGATAATAGTGACGATATTGGTAGTAGTGATGGACTTTGATATAGAGTATGAAACTCGTTAATTTGTGTTACATTTATTACATTTAGTAGTGAAATTATTTTAAAATATTGTTTTTAATTTTTATAACATTTGTTTTTATATATTTTACAAAAAAATGTGTATTATATTTGTTACATTTAGTACAACTGAAATTGAAAATGTTGAAAATTAATTGTAAAATTTTAATATAAAATGAAGTATGTAACAAAATTATCATATTTTTATATTATCATTCAATTACATAAATATGATATATCTTTATATAGTATTGATTCCAAGCATTGTCAAGATGTATAATTAATAATTATATTTCAAAAGTAATAACAAAAATAGAAATTGTTAAAACAAAAAAAAAAAAAAAAAGCAAATCGCATAAAAATAAATAATAAAAGCATCTCCAATACGGAACTCCGTCTATTATAGTCCACGTGGTAGGTAAAATAGACGAATTTCTAGTTTATGTGGCACTACGTCTATTGAATAGACAATCAAATTTATCTCCAATGAGTTCCGTCTAAAATTAATATTACCATTTATGTGGCATTAATTTTTTTTAAATTAGTGGGTCTTCAAATTTTTTTTTTTTTTTGTCTTATTGTTTTCTTCAAAAAAAAATGCTAATTTGATTTAATTGTAGGGATCTTTGAATGGATGACATAAGTAAACTTTAAACGTGATTTAAGCCGAGATAATGTACAATTAGATAGCTGGATTAAATAAAATAATTAAGGATATGATTAAAGAAAACATTGGTAGTTGCAATGATTTCGTTTAGAATCTATACACATGCAAGGATCATTCAAATTGTCCACATTTGACTTTGTTATATTTTTAATATTAAACTTTTAATTGGCATTACTCATTTGCTCGAAAAAGATTGACAATTTGCGTAATTTGGGAATAATCAGTAACCACTATACGAGGAAACCAATTAAATTTAGTGAAATATTCTTATTTTATGGTATTCAATAAGTTGACCTTCAAAAATCAAAATTATTTGACAATTTTTTGTCCACATGAAGTATGATTGACGATGAAAAATGAACAGTATTTTAAAAAGTTTAAAGTGTGATTAGGTGTGGAGATCGATTTTCAAACTTTTTGAGTCTGTGCGAGAACGAGACAAAGACAAGGCGAGAGACATGACTAGACGTGGAGACTGCATATCTAGACAAATTTTTTAAACAGTAAAAATGAATGAGGGATTTCTATCAATTTTTCGGAAGGCATAATGATCAAATCAGTTGTCTCAAACTTGGAGTGAATCCTTAGAATTTAATGACTCCATTGCTATTTGCACATCAACTTAGAATTCCAATCCTGGCCCTATTGGGATCATAGCTAAAAGGTCGACAATCTATTATTTTGGTATTAAAATTTTAATTTTGTAACACTAGATTCCCCAATAAACAATTTTACTCCTATTTTTTGATTAAACGAAAAAGAAAAAAAGAAAGAAAAGATAATAGAACCATAAAAGTAAAATAAAATACAAAATCCATCAATCTTATCTTTTTATTTCTATTTTTTTTTTTTTTTTTTGTTTAATTAAACAAAAGGATAAAGTTGTATTTTAACCCAAAAAAAATGAAGTTTTTAATTAAACATAAAGTCAAATCGTAAAGTAAGGACCCAGTTATTACCAAAAAAAAGGTTGGAGATTGAAACTGTCAAAATATTAGGTTGGCACTTGCTATATTTTTCAATATGATAAGAATCCATCTATAATTTTCTAAGTGTTTGAAACGCTAGTCTATGTCTAGTTCGTTGGTCGGGTATCATGTTAACTTCTATTTGTTTATTGTCTATTCAACCATTTTGCTCGACTTTGTGTTTCTCTTGGCATGGATTTGGTTTTCCTAATCGACCTCGCCTTCCCATGCTCACAAAACTCTAATTTACATATCAGTCTTGCCTAGTTTTTTATTGAGTTATTTCTAGTCTCTTCTTAACATAGGTTTTACTTTGTCTTGCCTTATATTGTTATGCCCGACCTACATTGGTTCCTTCGCATAACTTATGTATTGTTGAACTAAATTTATAGCGTTCGGTCGAGCCAACTCCTTTAATCTTTACTAACGATTCGACTTAATTAACAATTCTACCTCGCGAAAATCCACACATCTATCCCATGTTATCATATTGTATAACACATTCTGGAGCCTTACTATATTATCAAGCACAACTAAGTACTAAGTTTTAACTTTTAAGTCACTAAACTTTGAGAACACACAAGTATTTTATGCATTTTTCCTTTGTTAATTATTCTAATTTGGGATGTCTCGTATTTTATTGTTCTAACGAAAATATATAAACATCTACAATGAATGAAACACTTTAGGGTCATTGAGTGCTATAAGTTTAAATTTGTTTTGCTTTTACGTGTTACATACAAATTATTTCCGTCTTTTATTTTTTCTTATTTTTTGTGAATTTATATTTAATTTAATTTATTAATTCAATAAATATATTCAATGCAATCACTTTCTTGATAGGAACAACAAAGAGATACAAACAAAAAGAATAAAAAGAAAATAATAAAATAATTGTCACAAATAGAGTTGTAATGAAATAAATTAAAGCAACATTTGATATATACTTTTTTTTTTTTTTATCTAAAATATTAAAAGTTCCAAAAGTAAATACGTGTCAATCGAATTGGCTGCATTGATCCTGCCAAAGAATAAATTTACAAGTCACAATCGTCATGCTACAAAAAAATTGGACATGAAAATGTGGACAAACTGAGTAAAGAATTTGATAAAAAATAGAAAGCCAACTATAATTTAAATAAATATTAAAAGTATGCAATTACAGAGGAAATGTTAAAGGAGATTATAATTGTTTTATATGTATCTTTATATTTGACATTAATTTAGTGTCTAATTAATTTTACTGAGAAAATAAATATTTCGTGACAACTCTGTGCATATTTGGCGATATTGAAATTATTTTTTAAATAATTATAAATTGTGAGTCTTATAAGTAGGTAATAAGTTGTGAGTTCTACGAAATATATAAATAAAAAATATGTTTGACGAATTTAACCAAATACTTAAATTATAATTTAAGCAGAGGCAAACGAGCACGAAGTTAAATATTATGAATTTATTTTGGTACACGAGCATGTTTGTCAATGGTTATAAGTATTTATAAGTTAGTCAAACATAATTTTTATTCACACATTTCGTAGTACTCACAACTTTATCTACTTGCTATCCCCATGTTCCATAGAAATAACTATTTATAATCTACAAAAAATTTTATTACACAAACATTAAAAGCATGTTTGATATAATTTTTTATTTTCAAACTCGTTTTCAATCACATATTTAATGAGACTTACAACTTTTATCAACTTTTATACCACACATTTCACCAATTTTTTTCCAAATATTCTAAATAATTACTTTTAAACTCCACTAAACAAGCAAAATATACAATATATTACTAATTACTTAGGAGGGTGATCATTGCATGGAGGGCTGACCTCTCTTGGTGGCAGGATAAGGTGCCCACCTGCTGAGGTGTCAGCAGGTGGGTAGTTGATGTGCTAACTGTTGATGATAAGGTGCCCATCTGCTGAGGTGTCAGCAGGTGGGTAGTTGATGTGCTAACAGTTGATGATAAAAGTTAGCACATCAACTACCCACCTGCTAACACCTCAGCAGGTGGGCACCTTATCCTGCCCACTTGGAGAGCAGGAGATCAGTGGCAAATCACTGCATAGGGGACATATTCCTAGAAGTTTTCCTTGAGTTGGTCATCCACTTTGTAAGTGACATTTTATGTTGATATGGTTAATAGATTTACAGTATGTTTGGTAGTGTCGAATATACTTTTTAAATTGTTAATAAGTTGTGGTTTCTACAAAATATATGATTAATAAGTTGTGGACTTTACGAAATATGTGGATAAAAAGTACGTTTGATCAACTTAACCAGTTTAACTAATAATTTATACTTGACCAAACATGAGCTTCATTGGGTTTGGTTTGAAGGGGGGAAAAAAAAGTCAAGTTGATCGATTGAGTGACATTGAATTTTGATGGTTAGGTTTAATCAGGCCCGGTTTTGGGTCGAGGCGAGTGAGGCGACCGCCTCGGGCCCAAAACCAAAGGGGGCCCATTTAGAAAAAAATAATAATAAATTTCACACACAACAGTTCTGGCCGTCCAAATGCCAGAGCCCAAAAGTCAAAACTAATCTAAAATCTTTTTTAACCCACAACCCAAGCCCAACAAGAAAACTCACTGAAAGAAAAACAAGATCTCAACGCCTACGGCCTACTACCATCAACGGCTCAACGTGCCCGCTAAGCTTCTGCGACTACGAGAGACTGCCTGCGATTCTGCGAAGTTATTTCAAATCACGAAACGAAAGACACGCTTATGGAGTTATAGGTATCCTTCTAAGTTCAAAGTTCTAACTTTTTGTTCAATAACGTTACGTGGAAATGGAAATGTAAAATAGAGAACAAAAAATAAATTTTTGGGTGGTATTGAGTACAAAATTCTGAGAGAGCATATTCCGGCAACATCGGAATATGCCTTGTGCTACTTGGAGTATAAATGGAAGTGGGAAAATGATCGAGATTGGCATCCTTTTTCTGTGAATCATTTTAACAAAAACCTTTGATGCATTGACTGGAAAGATTGAAACTTTGACGAAAATTAGTCAGAAAACTTGAGTCTTTGATAGATTTTACTATCAGGAACTGAATGTTGGGAATATTTGGAGTGAAATTTGTTGGGAATGACTGAAAATCGGGCATTTTTTTTGTGAATTTTTTCTCTTTTTTGCTTAAAATCTGGAACACTGACTGATAACTGCTATGACAGTGAAAAAAGAAAGAAAGTGATTGCCATTGAGGGAGAAAAAGCCACAACCCACCTTGAGATTGTTACTCTAGTTCTTTACTTCATAAACTTCGATTATAATAGTAATAAAATTGTATTTGACTTAATACATCATCATTTCATAGTGCATTTTCATGATGATTGACTGTTGCTCCATTAAAATATAGGGCACTGCCCTTGGCCAGTTGGCCTTGGCCTGTGTGCTGCCACCAATGATTATGTATTTATGTTTGCAGTCAAAGTGTCAAAGCCAATTTGGAGAACAGGAGAAGATAGGATATGATGTAATTTTGTAAAGGAATCTTTGTTAGTGTTTTAATTAATAATAAGTGATTATTGTTAATTTGATAGATTATTACTTATTAGAATAACAATAAATCTGTAAATATGTACTTCTACTAATAGTCATTTTTCATTTTTTGAATTTATAGTTTGACAATTTTTTTTTTTCATTTTTACCCTCTTTTGTGCAATGGTTGTATTGTATACAATTTTCTCATTTGAGAAAATAGGAAATTAGGAATTGTAGGAAATTAGGAAATTTATTTCAATATTCAAGTAAGCAATGGCTATCCCTCGCTTATTTATTGACTTATTAGAAGTAGTTGAAACATTGCTGCTGGCTTATATAATTGTGGCCTCGTCGGCTTAAATGATGTGACCTTGTAGGATTTAATTTTGAGATTATTAAAATATTTTATTAATTTTTTAGGCTAATCATGCCTCATAAATATGCATCTGGAGCCCAAAAAAGAAAACAAAAATGAAAGAAAATGGCATTAGTTCAAAGTCAAGCAGGAGATGTGGATAAGTATTTTAATCGAAACAAGAAAAGAGAGAGTGAAGAAACAGTGGAAACTGTTGTGATTAAGGAACAACAAAACGTGGAAGAACCAACTGAGAATGTTGAAGATGATGTTCAGCATATAAATTTAAATGAAGATGGTGGCTTTTGTGAAAATTTCGATGATCCCGGGAATTGGAAAAACATAGATTAAAAAAAATGAGGAATTATTTAGTTGAAATGGGTCCAAAAAGAGTCCATGGCATCTTATTTCCCAAAGATGGTGCACATAGACATTTTAATTGTTCACAATACACGCGATTGCTACCAAATGGGTAGACTATTGATAGAAAATGGCTAGTATATTCAGTATCTTTGGATATAATATTTTACTTTTGCTGTAAGTTGTTTAAAACACCATCTACGATGAATAAAATAGGCCAATTGGGTAATGATGGATACAAAGATTGGCATAATCAGCAGCGATTTATTAAAAGTCATGAAATAAATGAAGAGCATATACGTTGCATGTCTAATTGGATTGATTTGGAAAATAGACTTCAAACAAAAAATACAATTGATAGAAGTGTGCAATTGGTGATTGATAAAGAAAGAAAACATTGGAGAAAAGTGTTAACGAGGATAATTGCTATTGTTCAAAGACTCGCCAAGAATAGCTTGGCATTTCAAGGTGATGATGAACAACTTTATCTTGAAAACAATAGTCTATTTTTGCAAATGGTAGAAATGGTTGCTGAGTTTGATCCAGTAATACAAGAGCACATTCGGCGTGCTAAAGCACGTAAGATTCATTATACATATCTCGGTAAATCAATTCAAAATGAATTGATGCAGATGTTGGCAAAAGAGGTTAGAAGTGCAATTCTCAAGAAAGTTAGACATGCAAAATATTTCTCAATTATATTTGATTGTACTCCATATGCGAGTCACGAGGAGTAAATGTCGTTAGTCATACGATGTGTGGATGATTTGGTAAAATCACCGACAGAAGAAGAATATTGGCTTGAGTTTTTGAAGGTAGATGATACGTCAGGACTTGGACTTTCTCTCGAGCTTCAAAATGTTTTAAACAATCTTGAGCTTGATATTGATGATATTCGAGGGAAGAGAAATGACAACGGAGCTAACATAAGCGGGAGGTACAAAGGTGTACAAAAAAGATTACTTGAAATTAATCCTAGAGCTTTTTATACTCCATGTGGTTACCATAGTCTTAATCTAGCATTATGTGATATGGTGAATTGTTGTCCTAAAGCTCTTTCCTTCTTTGGAGTGATACAATGCATCTATACATTGTTCGCTTCTTTTCCTAAGCGATGGAAAATTTTCAAAGATAATGTAGAAGGTCTAACAGTGAAACCATTGTCACAAAAACGTTGAAAAAGTCATGTTGAAAGTGTTTAACATATAAAAGAGCAAGCTGCACAAATAAGAGACGCTTTACTTGAATTGGTAGACATTAGTGAAGATGGTAAAATAAAGAGTGAAGCTGAGTCTTTAACGACATATGAACTTGAAAATTTTGAGTTCTTGCTTAGCATGGTAATTTGGAACAGGTTGTTGTATGCAATTAATACGGTGAGTAAATATCTTCACGTTGAAAACATGGATGTGGATGGTGCTATCGACCTCTTACAAGGACTTGTTACGTTTTTCGACGATTATAGAGAAAATGGATTTGCTATTGTCATGGAGGAAGCGAAAACAAAAGCAAGTGAAATGGGAATTGAAGCTGTATTTTGAGAAAAACCCGTCATTCGAAGAACGAAGCTGTTTGATGAAAGTGGGAGTGATGAGGTAAATCAATCAGCAAGAGAATCTTTTAGAGTTGATTACTTCCTTTTTATCGTTGACCAAGCTCGATTTTCACTTCAGACACGATTTCAACAATTTAAACAACTTGAAGAGACATTTGGATTTTTGTTTAGTTTGGAGAAGTTATATCGTACATATTGTGTCAGTTTGTTGAAGTTTTGTACGAATCTTGAGCAGTATTTGAAACATAATGGACTTCGGACATTAAAGGAGATGATTTATATTCAGAATTGACAGTCTTGAAGTGCTATTTACCAAGTGAAACAAAAAAAGCAATTGATGTACTACATTTTTTGAAGACATTGGATGGTTGTTTTCCAAATGCCTATATTGCTTACAAAATTTTGCTAACCATACCGGTTACAGTTGCATCTGCAGAAATGAGTTTTTTCAAGTTGAAGCTGATCAAAACTTATCTCCAATCAACTATGTCACAAGAAAGATTGAATGGATTGGCTATGATATCAATTGAAAAATAAATTGTCGAACAATTAGATTATTCAAATTTGATTAATATTTTTGCTTCTAAAACCGCTAGACGAGTTGTATTTAAGTGATAGTTTTGAATATTTTCGGCATTGTTAACAATATATTATAATATTTTTTTTATATAATATATTTTGTTTGTCAATTTTTTTTCGAGTTTTAAATTTGCAATTAGTTCCTTAGTCTTGTGGATGTTAAATGCATAATACAATTTGAGAGAGAGAGAGGGAGGAGGGGGGGGGGGAGGGGGGGCTTAATTTCTGAACTTCGTCTCAGGCTCCAGAAATGTCAGAACCGGCCCTGGGTTTAATGGATGTATGCCGAAGTCTCTTGACTTTTGTAATTTGGTCGTGATGTCTTTATTTTATTCTAAAAATCGTTTTAACACGTAAATAAGTAAAAATGATTCTTTGGCCTTTTTGGACTCATTCGCATTTCAAAATGATTCAAATACATTGTCTGATGAAATGACTGAATGATATTCAAATTTACACTCAAATCTAACGAATTGGGAGTTAATGGTGATGAATGTCGAAAATGAGTAAGAGAGAATTATGATAGTTTATATAAGACCCAGAACCAACATAGGTAACCGTTAAATTTGAATCTATGGGTAAGATTTATTATTTAAAAGACTAAGAACTGATTTGGATGTAATCCAATATTTTGGTATCGGAGCGCAAGTTACTTTCTCTTCCACGTGTTACGGATTTGTTTTAATTAGATAATTAGATATAATCCTACATGTCATTGAATTAATTAATTTAATTGTGATAATCATAGTAGTTTCCATCATTTAAAATTTGAATAGACTCCTAAAATAAAGTTCTATTGAGATTGTGTTATCCTCGATAAATCTTATCACTTAAGATGTGGTTGGTTTCTCAAAGATAAGAGTTCGAAATCATGTTTATCTTTCAAAGGCTTTCAGTGGGATTCAGTTAAGTCTCTTGGTGAACCTATAAATAGACCATTTAAGTTCAAAATTTTCATTCCACAAGATACATATATCTCCATCACCCATTCTCTCTCTCTCTCTCAGTTTATACTACACTTGCTTATATATTTATATATATAATTGAGGTGAAAGTATAGAAAATCATATTTCTTCAATTATTCAAATAACAGTAAGTATACACATGTTTGTTCTGTAACACTTTTAGAATATTATTATCATGGGTCTATATTTATGTTATAAGATCGAACCGGAGTTTTAGTAGTGCTACGCACGAACAACTATTATCATCTAAGTTCAGTATAGTTTTTGTGTCTCTTCTATGCAAGTTTCAAGTTTTAAGTTTCAAGATTTAATAAAATTGTTAAAATATGAACACGTATATAATTAGTGAGATTTTTTCACCCTTATATTTTTCTCCTTTCCAGATAACTAGGACTTGTGGAGATCGGAGTATGAACTACATCTATGGTGGAGCAATTAATTTAGAAGTTTTCTATTAGATTAAGAATTATAAGTATTTTAGTTTTACGAATTAATTGCGTTTTAAATAAGATATTGTTTGATGATCTTTTAATCATGAATATTTGAAATTAATTACGCATTTTCTTTTACTGTGTTCATAATATGTCATTATGGCCTCAGATTTTAGGATGTGTGTGTCACAAAGTGGTATCAGAGAAAGAAACATGAGAAGTTCTTGAAATTATATAAGACATATGTAAAGAACCCGAACCATAACCTACTAGACCACTTGAACACAATGGACAAAATTATAAGAAGAGCATAGAGAAATGGACATTACTTTCATAGAAATGAAGTTATTTATCAATCTATAAGACACTTAGCCCTTACTTGGAAACAATTTATGGAGGATATTGAACAGAAGTTTGAATATGAGACATCCCGGCCTTGTTAATAGTGTGTTTAGGAGAGAAGTGGTTAATTAGCAGCAATAGGAAACTGATCATATCCCAAAGATCTTTCAACTGAGGGCACAACTGTGAGGTCAAAATCATAACCCTTTGTCTTTCAATTTTCTTATTGCCACTAATTAACCACTTCTCCCTCAAACACACCATTAACAAGACGGGGGTGTCTAATATTCGAAATTGTATTCAATCTCCTCCATAAACTATTTCCAATAAAGGCTAAGTGTCATATGAAAGTGATAAATAAATTCATCTCTATGAAAGTTATGTCTAGTTATCTCTGTTTCTCTTATAATTTTGTTCATTGTGTTCATTGTGTTCAAGTGCTCTAGTAGGTTATAGTTCGGGTTCTTCACTTGTCTTATATAATTTCAAAAACATCTCACGTTTCTTGGCCTGACTCTAACTATTTGTCGACGTCTATCAACCATCTAAAAAGAAATAAATAACACATTTAATTGTCTTTTTACTTAGATTAGTTAAGTAAGAGTTTCTTAATATTGTTTTTTCTTCGTTGAGTTGAATATCGCGCAACTAAAATGCTTCCAGGTAAGGAGAGGGGTTTACTGGACCACTTAAATCACAAGCAATCCTTAGACAATTTATATCTTTTTACAAAGCCTTTCACTTTTGTGAGTACCCATCAAAAAAATTCTAACAATGAGTAGATACCGAAAGGTCTAAAAAAATATAACTTACCTATTTGGGTAGTTTCTAATAAGCATATTCTTAACTTAAAAAGTTTTCCATATATTCTCACTAGAATTCTCGACAATTTAAATGGCAAAATAACACATACTTAATTAACTTCAAATATAAGACATGCGTTTCTCATAAATTCTTAATTCAAACGTAGATATCATACATGTTCAAACACTAAACAAGTCATGTTCACATGACAACTTAAAAAAATAAATACAATATGCATAACTACTTTTTTTTTGTACCTGACTTGGAGATTCGAAGTTTGGATGATCGTTAGGGTGAACTTTAAATCAACTTATCGTAGAATAATCTTTATTGCTAAAATAATAACTTTTAAATTTTTTTTTTCTTTTTACTATTCACATATGTCAACAGTGCATCATCACTGTTTGCGTGAACAGTATGCAATTTTATTTAAGCAAAATCTACGTGAATGTTAACATTCACTCTGATACTATCTTGTGACACTCGGATACTAAAACCTGAGGGACATAATGACATATCATAAACGCAGTAGAAGATAATGTTTAATTAATTTTAAAAATTCATGATTAAAAGATCATCATATGGTATCTTATTTAAAACGCAATTAATTTGTAAAACAAAAATATTTATAATTCTTAATCTAATAGAAAACTCATAAATTAATCGCTCAACCACATATGTAGTCTATAATCTGATCTCCACAAGTCCTAATTATCTAGAATGGGAAAAAATATAAAGGTGGGAAAAATCTCAATAAGTATATACATGTTCATATATTAACAATTTTATGAAATCTTGAAACTTGCATATAGGAGACACAAAAACTATATCGAACTTAGATGGTAATAATTGTTCAAGCGTAGCGCTATCAAAACTTCGGTCAGATCTTATAACATACATATGGACTCATGATAATATTCCAAAAAATGTAATATAACAAACACTTGTATACTTACTGTTGTTTAAATTATTGAAGAAGTCTGATTTATTAGACTTTCACCTCAATATTATTTGAATCGTGTGCTTATTATATATATAAATATATATAAATAAGCGTATATAGTATAAACTGTGAGAGAAAGGGAGAGGGATGGGGAGATATATATCTTTTGGAATAAAAATACTAAATCTAATGGTCTATTTATAAGTTACGAACAGACCTAACTCAATTCAACTAAGAATTTTTAAAAGATAAACATGATATCGGATCTTATCTATGAGAAACCAACCATATTTTATGATAAGATTCATTGAAGATAATCTAATCTCACTAGAACTCTATTTAAAAGTCCATTCAAATTTTAAATGATCTAAAATACTCTAATTATCACAATTAAATTAATTAATTAATTAATTAATTAATAGGCAAAATTATATCTAATTAACTAATTAAAACAAAATATGTAATACTTAGAAAAAAAAAATTTGTGCACTGATCCTAAACTATTAGTTTACATCCAAATTAGTTCATAATCTTTCAAATAATAAATTTTACCCATGTATTCAAATTTAACGGCTACATATGTTGGTTTCAGGTCTTATAGTCTATATTTATATCATGAAATTTGTTTTTGAGGCTTATAAATTGATGAACAAAATTAGGGCTTTGTAATTTTTTTCATAACCACTCAAACCAGACAAAATTAGCTGGTTTAATCTTAGAATTATTTTTTATAATCTCTTTAACTTTTAAATTTACGTAAATTTACATGAATTAAACAAGTATTACTATGGCGAATGAAGTATAATTTCTTTAGTTCTTTAATTATGCTATGTCTCTAAACACAAAAAAACAAAAAACAAAAAAATTTATTTATTTATTTATTTTGCATATTTTACTGGAAGTGAAGTTGAGTGAGTCCCCTCTTAACTGTCTACTGTGTTTCATCTTTGTTATTAGTAAAACATACCACACATAAGCAGTGGCAGAGGGAGCAAGTTGGGGGTCCATATTTTTTTCCCCTTCAAACCACAATTACTGAGCCCATTTTTATGAAAATTTAATATTTTTTTATGTCATAATTTTTAAAATTTTACAAGAAAATATTGAACACAATCGATTCATGCAGTTTGACTTATTCGATACTCAATTCGTGTTTGTTCTAATTGCTTGAAAAGACTAGTTTCAATACTTTCTTTTTGGTTATTGAATGATTCTAACTTAATCCAAGTTAGGTTAGACTTTATTTCTTTAGTTCATTTATTGTTGGGTTTGAGTTTTAGCAGGGGCGGATCCAGGATATGACAAAAGAGTGGGTTAGTTTACGGGGGTTCGAGGGCAGCGCCCCCGAAATTTTTTTTACTAAATTCACAATTACTTAACTTATTTTTATAAGAATCTAATTTTTTGTATAAGTCATAATATTTAAAAAGTTTACAAAAAGCCATTGCACAAAAATATTCAAGATCTAAAATTAGTTAAAGAAAGTTGTACCCGACGATCTTTTACCGTTGCAAATTCTTGTATAATAGAATCTATATCTATTTTATTAATAAGGTCTCTCTCAACAAAATTTGTTATGTAAAAACATATAAAATCCTAAGTACCTTTTTTTTTTTCTTTTTCTAATTTTTAAAATTTGAAATAATTTCTCAAAATAAAGTAAACATCATTATTTATCTTTCAATAACAAATCAAAATTCATATAAAATTATAATTTATAGATTAATAAATAAACAGAAAAAATGGATAAAGATAAATAAATCCAATTGGATTTGGCTATTTTGGAATTGGCCATTTAAGAATTGGGCTTTTTTTTTTTTGTTTGGGATATGATAGATTTTAATGTTTAAATGATTTAAATTTTATTGAAGTGGGCTATTTTTTGTTTGAGATGGGATGAATTTTAATGTATAAATAATTTAAATTTTTATTTAGCCCACTTAAAAAGTAGGCTATTTTTTTTTTTTTTTTTGTTTGGAATTGGATGGATTTTAATGTGTAAATGATTTAAATTTTAATTTAGCCCATTTAAAAAGTGGGCTATTTTACTGAGCCCATTTTTATGAAAATTTAATATTTTTTTATGTCATAATTTTTAAAATTTTACAAGAAAATATTGAACACAATCGATTCATGCAGTTTGACTTATTCGATACTCAATTCGTGTTTGTTCTAATTGCTTGAAAAGACTAGTTTCAATACTTTTTTTTTGGTTATTGAATGATTCTAACTTAATCCAAGTTAGGTTAGACTTTATTTCTTTAGTTCATTTATTGTTGGGTTTGAGTTTTAGCAGGGGCGGATCCAGGATATGACAAAAGAGTGGGTTAGTTTACGGGGGTTCGAGGGCAGCGCCCCCGAAATTTTTTTTACTAAATTCACAATTACTTAACTTATTTTTATAAGAATCTAATTTTTTGTATAAATCATAATATTTAAAAAGTTTACAAAAAGCCATTGCACAAAAATATTCAAGATCTAAAATTAGTTAAAGAAAGTTGTACCCGACGATCTTTTACCGTTGCAAATTCTTGTATAATAGAATCTATATCTATTTTATTAATAAGGTCTCTCTCAACAAAATTTGTTATGTAAAAACATATAAAATCCTAAGTACCTTTTTTTTTTCTTTTTCTAATTTTTAAAATTTGAAATAATTTCTCAAAATAAAGTAAACATCATTATTTATCTTTCAATAACAAATCAAAATTCATATAAAATTATAATTTATAGATTAATAAATAAACAGAAAAAATGGATAAAGATAAATAAATCCAATTGGATTTGGCTATTTTGGAATTGGCCATTTAAGAATTGGGCTTTTTTTTTTTTTGTTTGGGATATGATAGATTTTAATGTTTAAATGATTTAAATTTTATTGAAGTGGGCTATTTTTTGTTTGAGATGGGATGAATTTTAATGTATAAATAATTTAAATTTTTATTTAGCCCACTTAAAAAGTAGGCTATTTTTTTTTTTTTTGTTTGGAATTGGATGGATTTTAATGTGTAAATGATTTAAATTTTAATTTAGCCCATTTAAAAAGTGGGCTATTTTTTTGGTTGGAATGTAATGGATTTTAATGTGTAAATGATTTAATTTTTTTTAGCCCACTTAGAAAGTAGGCTATTTTTTATTTGGGCCAAACTATTGTTTAAAAAATCAATATTTACACATAAACTTGGGCTTAGTGGGCTTGGGCTGCACTGAGCTTAAGCACAGTGCAGCCCCCCCTTGAATCCGCCCCTGAGTTTTAGTATTTTTTGTTTAGGTTGATTATTAAGAAGAAGTGATATTAGAAGCATGTCTAATTCTACTATTTTGAAAGAAAAAATCGATTTTTCCCAAACAATTTCTGAGGCCACATTCTATTCAATAAATTTATAATTTCAATTTTACCCCTCTTGTGTGTATCCAATTATTAAATAGAGGGGCAAATTGGTAAATTGATAATAAATAAAGTAATTAAAAGTCAACATTTGTGGGCTACAATTAATCAATTGGGTTCCACTTTTGCTAAGAATAGTGTATTTTTCCTCCAAAATAGTAGTATAGACACAATATTTAAAATAAAAATTAAAAAATTAAAAAAATAATAATAATTTCAGAAAGTTGGGGGGTCCTGATCTCCCCCCAGGACCCCCCGTACCTCCGCCACTGCGTATAAGAATCCGTTTGTGATTGATGTTAGAGTCAACTTCTTGATAATCAGAAGTTGTTTTAAGCGTTTGATATATTTAAAAAAAAATTATTATAAAAGAATCTGTTTCATTTGACAGCAAAATTTGAGAAGCAACAAAATGGTAACTTCTCAAATTTTGCTTAAAACTATTCCATTTATTTATTATTAAAATATCAATTCTAACATTAATTAATTAAAATAATTCATTTTATATCCTAAGTTTATTAGTATTCTAATTATAAATCATGTCCACAAATAAATTAAATTTAAATTTATTGTACTATATGACTATGTTTTTATTTTTTATAAATTTTGAGATTTAATAGATGTTTATTATTTTTTAATTTTTATAAATTTTGAGATTTAATAGATGTTTATTATTTTTATTTAAAAATAATTATGGTGATGCTTCTTGAAAAAATATGTGATAATAATAATATTACATATTATAATAAAAGTAAAAATGAATTTTACAATTCTACTCATGATAATAATAATACAAATGAATATTATTATAATCAATGTCAATTTTAGTAATTTTATATAGTCACATCAATAAATCAAAGCTGTTTACCAAAAACTCAAATGCTGATTATGAAATATATAACAATTTAAAAATAAGAGTTTATCAAATACTTATTTGATTTTTTCTATAGTTGATTCTTTCAGCAGCACAACAAAAATTAATTCTCTTAAAAATATAGCAATATCAAACAAAGTCTAAGTCAAACAAGAAAATTTACAAAAAAAATTCAATGGTACTCAATTGGGTTCGGTTCTTATTAGAATCGGATAAGTATCAAAATCGGACTAATATGTTTGACAAAGCTTAAATTATAATTTAAGTTGGTCAAATTAGTCAAACGTAATCTTTATTCATACATTTTGTATGATCTACAACTTATTATCTATAAATTTAATAAGATTCACAACTTATGAGTACTTAAAAAATAATTTTATCCCTACCAAACATGTGCTTAAGCCTATCCATAAGACAACTGTAAAATGAGGAAATACACTTCAGGTTGTGATCCTGCACAGATTGACAATATTTGATAGGTTGGATCAGATTGATGGTTGGCCAAGATTTGATCCATTGATTATGAAAAGGTAATGGGCCATAGATTGTCCAACAAGGCCAGAACTAGAAGAAAATGGGCTATCTTTTTACAAGTTTAAGGAGAAACTTTAATGCGAGCTCCTTATTACGACACTAGCCAAAATAAAATCTAGGATTGGCCTAAATTTTATTTGAATTCGGACTAGCTCGTATACTCTCGAACCTTGAAGATGGCACACTAGGTATTACATATCTGATTAATTTATTTAACTCTCAAACCCTTTTTTTTTTTTTTTTTTTTTTTTTATGGCACACTAGCACTTGAATAGAATGGCTGAAGTCACATATATTCATGCTCTTAGTACTAGCTAATGATCACCATTTTCCAATCACGAAAACATTTAAAAAAATAAAAAAAGGAAACAGAAACAAAAATGTTACAACCAACACAGAAAATACAGAAGATGTTCACTAAAAATATAATCTCAATTGTAGAAGTACAGAAGCAAAATTTGCTTTCATTACAGGGAAGCAAAAATCTCTACCAGACAAGAAGCACTTCTTTTTCCCTGGAAGAGTAACTAATAACTAGACTGGACTCAACAATATCCATCCCTCGACTTCAAGGGAAATATTTTTCACAACATTATACAACGGTATCCATAAAATAATAAAATATTGCTGCTGGATGTCCCTTCTTCAAATGGAATGAAATCCAGCAAAATAATAAAATATTGCTGCTGGATGTCCCTTCTTTAAATGGAATGAAATCCAGCATAAAAATAAGAATTCCTCCACTTGATGAAACCGAACCCAGTAATAAAACAATTATAGTACAATATTCGGGACAAGTCACGACTGATTGAAGGGGAAGTGACGAATATCAGCAGAACCCATGTTCCATATCTTCACAGATGCTGTCACACTCACTCCAGTCGCATTGTTAAACAAGAAAACTCGTGCTGCTCCATTGATGGCCTTTGTTGGATAAATTCGTGACGTTATAACTGTTCTGCCTCCTTGAGCAAAGCTCTCCACTGTGGAGTGATCAACCTGAATTTATTTTTTGAGAAGTTGAGTTTTCAAATTGACTCAGATAAAGTGAAGATGGGATACTGCTTGAAACTTTAACTTCTACAGATAGCTTAATAGTTCTTAAACTTCCCAAGTATATTATGCACATAGAGGGGTTTTCTGCATTAAGATTGATTGTTGCAAGGTAAATTGAGGCCGAAGTGAGAATTTGCGGCCATGTGAACATACACTGGTGATGAAAAACATGGGTTTTTCGAAATTTCAAGAACTAAAGTGCGAGTGCACAAGTATATCAGGTTTCTCTATTTTAAGCCTTCAACTTTAAAATGCATGATAATCACATAAACAAAAAATGTGCAATGAGAGCTAGAAAAGGAAGGGATCGAGGAGGAAAATACAATCACTTATCACGTACCAGTGATCTCAGGGAGTATTTTTCACCATCAATGACGGGGACTTTGCTCCCATAGACTACTTTGTAAACATCAGGAGCCTCTGATGATCTGCATCAGAAATACAGTCATGAAAAATTTCTAACAAGTTACAAGCATAATTTTCTTATGAATACTAACAAGTGACTTCTAAACTCAATTTTACTTCTAATGCCTTCAAGTTTGCAGGCATTGATTATGAATGCAAAATAGCTACAAATGATAAGAATAGGAAGAAGGTGAGGTAGAAAAATATACATCAAGCCCGAAAAGGCAAATGTACAATTGACTTGTTTGGTAAGGTGAAGTGTACCCGCAAATTATACCTTACATCGACATTTTTGTTTAACTTGCTGAAAAAAACATAATATGCATAAAGTAGGTACAGAGAAGAAATAAATGTACCTCAATTCATCTGCACAAAAATGAGTTTCTGCCTTTCCATTAGCCCCTTTAGCAACGTAGAAGTAGATAGGGGTTCCCTCTGATAGGGTTTCATCAGCAAGGACGATAATGCCAAATGGTCCCAATTTCCCCCTATTAGCAGCACCACCACTTGTTGGGCAACTGTAACTAGCATTAGCTTCAACTGTTCCTTCAAATGCATCCTTATCAATTTCAAACGAGGCAACTATGTCCAACTACAAATCACAAAACAAATCCTATGTAAACATAATGGTTTTGAGTGACAATTTTCCAATCCTCACTGGTTTTAAGGTAGGGTACAAACCTGTGAAGGTGAGCCAACTTTAAGTGGAGAAATGGATCCCGGTCCAAGCTTCACATTATCAAATTCAACACTTTTTGATCTCAGTTCTTCCACTTCTATAACTGGCCATTGAAGTAGATTACTACCTGTCTTCTGGTCGAACACAACGGTCCTCGGAATAGACTGAAATAAAGGGAATCTCGATATGAGGACATTGTTTAACAAGGATGAAGTTGAGGAAGAAAATATAATAGAACCTTAACTTTTGTTAAAAAGTTCATTATAAGCTTGTATCCATTTTTCTCTAACTGTGTCTTGTATCTGCAGCCCCAGCCCACCATACTAGCCTCTCTTACACGTGTTCACCTTCCCTCGCCTTCCCCACCCCCACCCCCCGGTTACTCACTACACCTATTCGTTGCCCTCTCTTTCCCGTGAACCCGCCACCCATCCCCCACCATTGCTGCCTTACTAGGAAGCTCCTGGAGTCCCAAGTAAGAACTGGGGTGGGGTTAACCATTTTAATAAGAATAAAATTAATTTTTAGCATATAGAAATCATTTATTCCTGAAACATATTATGCCATAACTATCATAAGATGGCCTTTTTGAGTAATTACCAATCTAAATACCAGATCTCGTCTTTGTGCCACAAACATGTACTTGAACAAAAAATTCGACTAAATTATGCATCAAACATGGATGAAGGATTAAATTAATCATCAGAATTAAGAAAAGGTCAAGTAATTTATACCTGAACAGATGCCCATCCCTTCAAGAGGTCATCATATTCACTATCAGTCTCTCTTACCCAACCCCACAAAATTCTCCTCTGCTTATTCTGATCATAAAAAGTCTTGGACGCATAATATTTTCCATAATCATATCTTAACCCGATACCCACATCCAATTCCGGGTCATCCGGTACCCACTTATTCTCGAACTGGTCGTAGGTCCCAAGTGCATAATAATCATTCTTGTCATCATCCAAACTTGCTTTCAGCACATGCTTAATACCCGGTCCGTTTACTGATGTGTCCAACCCATTTACCTCTTTTGTCGAAACTGGGTAGAAGTCCACACACTCCCACATACCCGTACCCGGAACCTCATGCAAATACCCATCTAACATATCATAACTTTTGAAATCAGCCGTTTCATACACAAGAGAAATACCCGTTTTATTAACCTTAGAACCAATCGTGAACCGCCATTTATCACCATCCGGGCTAAGCCAAGCGGTTGTCGGGTCCCTAAAGTCTTTTACTCCAATACCAGGTGGGGGAAACAGAACTGGGTTACCCGAATACTTGACCCAATCAAGGAGTAGAGGATCAGATATGTTGGCGGGGTACGCTAAACACTGCACCTGCACAATATCAACGGTATCTCCAGTGTAAAGCATCACAATCCGACCGTCAGGAAGAAATGTGGCGGAGCCGGTCCAGACTCCACTGATATCATACCACTGATCAGGGACCATTGCGAAGGGTAGGTAGAACCAATGGATAAGATCCTTTGATACTGCATGGCCCCATGATATAGTTCCCCAAACTGCTGAATCTGGATTGTACTGGTAAAACAAATGGTACCATCCCTTGTAATATAACGGACCTGTATTTTGTACACATCAATTTTTGTTATAATTTCAATTCCTCACATGTTAGTAACATAAACTACGAGAAACGACAACTATTTTTTAATTTAGTGATGGGATCAATTTAAATTAGGAATTAAAATTAAAATTTGAATTAGTTTCATTGGTTGTTAGTTAAAAAAAAAAAAAACTTTTTTAACAAAACAAATCATCATTTTGTGCAAGAAGAAAAATTAAAACAACAATAGATATAACACGCGTTTGGAGTTGCTTAAATTATTATTTTAGCTGGTCAAACATACTTTTTATTTACACATTCACCAATAACTTATAAATTCAGTACTTAAAAAATAGTTTCATTACTACCAAACATGCACATAGACAGCTATAAAAAATGAGATTAGTATAATTCTCTAACAATTTTAAGTTTTTTTTAACAAAACAAGTAAAACAAACAACTCAATTGTATACATTACTTTATCGTATTATTCAAAATAGGCAAATCATCATTTTATGCAAGAAAAAAATTTGAAACGAGAATAGATATAGATCGCTATGAAAACATGAGGTTAATATAATTCTTTAACAAAAAAAAATTTGAAACGGGAATAGATATAGATTACTAAGAAAATATGAGGTTAGCATAATTCTTTAAACGTGAAAAGGTATATTTGATATTTTTTTTATTTTTATATAATTATTCAGTTATTACACAAAGTATATAAATATTAGGGCGAAGATCATTTCCCATAAATATTATACAAAGATGTGCGCACATGCTCGGCATATTTCATAGACTTGCCTAAATTCTAGAAGTTGCGAACTCCATACTTGTGGGCCCTATTGACCGTCCAACAATTGCGCAAACGAATGGCCCCTTACGATAGAAACAGCCAATCATAATTGCACCCGACATTATTTTTTATATTTTATTTTCTATCTATTCCAGATAAGCAGTGTCGTAAACACTTGCCCACCACTCATTTTTTTCCAATTTTTGACCCAATAATAGAACTAAATTATGGATTTTTTTTTTAAAATCTAAAAAGTTAGCAGACACGCAACCCCCATCTAATTATATAAATCGAATTATATTCTCAATTAAAACCTGCAATTTTTTCTAACTTTTGTCAAATTGATATTAATTTTAAAGTATATTTCGTAATAAATTAAACTATTAGAAAGACAATAATTATTTGAATAATGTTATTTATGATAGTTTACTATCAATAATCATTCTACATGACATTACTCAATTACACGAATTATTCACTCCAATTAAGTAATATATATAGTTATTAATTATGAATAATTCATCTAAACTGAATAATGACACTTAAAATGACTACTAGTAATGAGTGACTATAAATAGCATTATATATCTTTATCCACTAAATCACATATTTTGGAATGTTTAAATTGTAATTTCAACTAGTGAAATTAGTCAAACATACTTTTTATTCACACTTTTTATAAGACCTACAATTTACAATTCATTTTTTATCAACACATTCACCCACAACTTATAATATAAACAATTAAAAATAATAATTTCATTACCATCTTACATGCGCTAAATTAAAATATGAGAATTTAAAAATAGATAAAAGTTTACGTACCATTAGGATCTGTAGCAGAGGGCAAAGGATTCATCCCAGAAAAGTTTGGCACGAGAGTTAGACAAATTAAGTTAGACAAATTAAAAAGGATAAATATAATTATGGAAAATTTAGAAAGAAATTAAGAAAGAAAGAAAAAAAGAATTACCATTCATCCAATTATCTTCTGGCTGAAAATGATAAGACGTTCGCTGCCAAGACAGCATAGTCTTAGTCCACGAGTAGGATACATTTTCACTGCCGGCCAGCCGGAAAGCCTTCTCCGACACACCCTGAGACACCCCTCTTGACGGCGGCGGAGTTCGAGTTGCCGGCGATATGGGTTTAGAAGTTGAAGACTTTTCTTGATTAGTGCCATTGAATTTGGTTTGTGATACTGCTGATTCGGGTTGATGTTTAATGAACAGAAGAATTAACGAGAGTAAGAAGAAAGATGAAAAGAGAATGCTGGCGAGAAGCTTCTTGGATCTCCGGTGGCCAGCCGGAGCGGAGGTGGCGGGGGGTTGGTCGGGGATGGGAGAATAATAAGTGGCGTCTTCAAGATCATACGCCGGCGTTTTGGATAAGTAGGTGGCCATTAAATTGGAGAAGGAGATTAATATGAAAGATTGAAAGAGGAAGAGGTTACGTACTTATACTAGTTGAGGACCACAAGATTAGACATTACAGGTCGGATTTGGATTTTGTCAGAATGAAGGATATGAGGTGGGGTCAGCCGGTCAGGAGTAGGAATTCTAAAAGTAATACTAATAATAATTCTAGATAAATAAATAATTATTCTAATTAAACTTTGACAATTATGTTAATATTAATACAGTTCATAATATAACCATCGGTTAAATAGTAAAGAGTAAAATTGATGATCTCATCATATCTTAAAAGTGAGATAGTTGGAAGCGACATGTTGTTCCGACTCATGTACTTGCTTGACACATCATTTTAAGATTTTAAACGAACATCGTATTAATATTAGAGACACATCTCATTCAAAACTAGCATCTTCACTTGGCCATGATCCCTTCTATATGCCATTATCGGCCCTTTAGCCGAATCTTGGCTCGAAAATTGAATGTTAAATTCCTTTGTTTCTAGTGAGTTTGTATTAATTGGAGTAAAAAAAAAATAAAAAAATAAAAAATTGAGTTTAAGCTTAATTCAAGACTTGATATATTCAATTTGATTACAAATTTTTTTAGTTCAAATTGTATTCATAATATAAATAGAATATCAATTAATAGATATATTCTCAAGTACGACAAGATTAAACTTTTTAAAGATTTAGTCAAACTCGAATTGAATACAAAAATGAGTGAAAATTGTTGGGTTTTAATTATTCGACTCAATTGTTTATTTTAATTAAATAGGTCCAGTTCATGAGAATTAAATAATTTGGATTCAAGTGAAAATTCTAATTAAATTTAAAGACCATGGTTGCAATTTTTTGTGCAAAAATTCTAATTACATTAGAATTGGATTCCTGTGGCACATTAGAATTACATTATATATATATGGCTGCGGGACAATACACGTGCAGAGGAAAAGATCAGAAAATATACCAGCAACAGTAAGAAACAAAAGGCGCGCGAAAGGGGAATTTAAAAGGAAGAAAAATGATTGTTTTTTTGCAAAAGTAAGAAACAAAAGGCGTGCGACAGAGGAATTTTAAAAGGAAGAAAAATGATTGTTTTTTTGTAAAGAAAATTTGGGCACAAATTTTGGACTTTCTTCTTCATCTCTTGTATTCCATTATTTATTATTTGGTGAAATCTTTATCTCTTTTATTGGTTTTATATTTTTGGGGTTTCATTTATTGTGTTAGATGATGGTTATTGTAGTTAGCCAATAAAATGTTGTTGATTTAGTGTGTTGGATTACCTCTTTATTTAGAGCATAAATCTGGAGAAGAAACATTGTAATATTTATTCAATTGATAGTAGATTACTGTCGGTTTGTCCCGTTGATTTTCCTTTATCTTAAAGAGTTTTACGACGTTAAAGAATAATTATGTTGTTGTCTATCTTTATTTTTTATTCTGATATTTATATTTACTTTAATTACTTGCCTTGAGTAAATTGTGCACAAATTAACTTGTAGAATGTTGGCCACACATTATTTAATTTAATAATAGCCATTCGTGACGACATAGAAATATCAACTGTTTTTAGATAATGAAATAAAATCTACGATATTGTGGGACCGTTTCACTTATTAATAAATTTATTAATTATTACTGAATTAATTTAACACTTTAGATTTATTAAAAAAATTTAAATTTTTATACTCACATGTAATTGCATTTTAATAAAGACTTTAATATTAAATTAATTAAAATTAAAAACTGTAATTATTTATAAAATGGTCTCCAACATATATATATTTATACACACGCCAATGCCATTGACCATTCTCACCAAAATAATAGAGGAAAGTAAGGATAACGTGAGCAAGCTTTTGCAAACCACCTGTCACGTGTTCCATGAGTTAGGGTCACTATCATATTAAACGTGGCAGCTATTTGTAGAGAACATTTATTTTTGTACGGTAAAAAATTATTGAGTTAATAATTAATTTAAATTGATGACAAAATAGATTTGTTAGTCTACTTTCCTTCAAGTGTGATTTGAAAAATTCAGCGTTGAACAAAAAAATAATAATAATAAAAAGTATCTCAATGGTAAATGGTTCAAGTCCAATAAAGTTGGAACTATTTTTTTTTTTAATATTATAACTTGTGATATCATTAGAGTTTGCAGAAAAAAAATAAAATAAAATTCTGTCTTTTTCTTTGAAAAGTTATGGCAAATCACATAAACTAATCATTTTTATTATTATTATTTTGCCAAAATAG
Organism: Forsythia viridissima; assembly: GCA_030279155.1. NCBI lineage: Eukaryota > Viridiplantae > Streptophyta > Magnoliopsida > Lamiales > Oleaceae > Forsythia > Forsythia viridissima. The sequence goes on along the minus strand of CM059033.1, from coordinate 60,278,654 downwards.
TTACTAATATGAAATTAAACCACTCTTAATAGGTTCGCCTAGGTGTGAAGTACTGTCTTCATGTCTCATTCTCGTCTTGTCCTTATCTCGTAGGCTCAAAAATTTTGAAACTCGACAATCATATTTTACGCTTTTTAGAACATTGAATAAAATAACAAATAAGTTGTAGTTTCATCAACAAAATCGAGACCTTAAAATAATGAAATTACTATTAGCCATACATCAATTTTAAACTGATAAACTTAAATAAAATATAAGTGAACAGGAAACAAAAGTAATACAACTGCAGAATGTAGATAGAAAACAAATAAACAATATAATTTCAGAATACAAATTTGAAGAAGAATGCAAACCGAGGCCTGTACAAGTACAATTTCCTTAAAACAGATTCATCCCCTACCGTATGTTATGAACGGCTGTTTCTCGGGATACAACGGTAGAACTGGCTATACCAGCGAACCGACCTACTGCCCGAACAATATCATTGTGAGGAAATTCGAATGCTAAATAACTGAGGGAGAAAATGTTGAATTGTTGTGATGAATTGATGAACTTTGGACTTGTTTATATAAACTCTCAAATGACCTTACAAATCTAATTCCAAGGTAAGTTACAAGAGTTACAAAACATGAATAGATTGAAAGTTGAGAAGTTGGAATGTGAACTTTAATTTTCATTCACCAATTACTTAATTTTCAACAATTACAAATTGAAATCTCATAAAAAGTTTGAGCAATATATTTAATTTTTATTAATTTCTATCTTAATTTATGTAAATTTTATTACTAACAATTCCTGAAATCAGTTATTCGTTTTACATGAAAATATATTTACATAAATGATATTAAATTATTGTTACTGCTATTTTACTCTGAAATATATAATTAAAGCATATTTTATCTATATTAATTCTAAAAGTCCCTTAAAAGGAGAAATATTTTTGGACTATATTGTCCCTCAAATAACTTATAATTTCTAAAATCATCTTTCAATTAATATAATTTATTTTGACTTTAATTTAAACTATTTAATACTATATAAATATTATATTTTGATCATTAAAAGTGATTTGTCTCTTTAAATTCCATTATATATTGTAATTAATGAAAATAAATAAAAATATACTAATAAAATTTTTAATATATTGAAATTATTATCTTTAATTATAAACAATCAAATAGTCAATCTTATTCTACACGATAATTTAAGCAAATTTCTTCATTAACATAACAAAATAAAATAAATTTGACTTTGCATTTCGACTTTCTTATTATTGATTCATACTTTCTTTCTCTATTCCAAATATGTGAGAAACATTTATGGACGATATCGCCCCTCAAATAACTTATAATTCCTAAAATCATCTTTCAATTAATATAATTTATTTTGCCTTTAATTTAAACTATTTAATACTATATAAATATTGCATTTTGATTATTGAAAGTGATTTGTCTTTTTAAATTCTATTATATATATTGTAATTAATAAAAATAAATAAAAATATACTAATAAAATTTTTAATATATATATATATACTAATTCTAAAAGCCCCTTAAAGGGAGAAAAATTTTTGGATGAGAGAAACAATTTTAGACAATTTTACTCTCATATATTACAACTTTGGACAATTTTATCCTCATACATTAAATTAAAAATATCCAAAACCCTTTTATCTCCCGAAATATTTTACCCTCTTTCATTAAATTAAAAAATCCAAAACCCTTTCATCTTCTACCATTATTAAACAAAATAAGTTGTTTTGGACCTTTAAACAATTTATCTTTAGTTCTTTTTTTCATCGCGGAATACAAATAATATGCCATAAAAGGGAGAAACAATTTTGGACTATTTTACCATCGTATATTACAACTTTTAGACTATTTTACCCTCATACATTAAATTAAAAAATCCAAAATCATTTCATCTCCCGGACTATTTTACCCTCCTACATTAAATTAAAAAAATTTCAAAACCCTTTCATCTTCCACCATTATTGAACAAAATAAGTTGTTTTAGACATTTGGATAATTTATCTTCCGTTTTCCTACATTACATTTTTAGACTATTTTACCCTCCCATATTAAATTAAAAAAAATTCAAAAACTTTTCATCTCCCACCATTATTGAACAAAATAATGGGTTGTTTGGATCATTTGGACAACTTATCTTCATTTTAAAATACGTATTTAAGATTTAAAAAAACGGGATTTATAAATTGGGAAGTCAAAAAGACCTTTCTCATCCCACTGTTATTAAATTATATAACACAATCTCATTAAAGGTTTACACATAGAATATTGTTTACAAAAATCTACTACTACAATAAATGTACAATATTATATAGTCAGTCATTACATTATCTTAAAATACAATTATTAATTATTAATTTTGTTCCTCGTAAAATGTAGCAATGGAGATCCATGTTATAATACATCATCAATTCCATAAGATTTGATATCAAAATTTTGTCAATCATCAAAGCTCAAATTAATTACCAAATTGTATTCACTGCGTTCAAGTAGTGTTGGTATTACCACAATATAAAACTCATCTCTAATTGCAATATCAACAACCGTCTTGTTTTACTTTTACTGCAATTGCTACATTAACATTTTAACTATTAATAATTAAAAATAATAATTTTTAAAATACCAAAAATTAATAAAATTATTGCAAAATCACGTGCAACGCACGTCTTTTTAACTAGTTTAACTAAATAAGAACATAAAAATTAATGCATGGCCTACCTATGACTAGACTTATTAGGTTGTTGATATATACAGTATACTTGTTTATATATGTCGGTCACGTTTTATTGTATCCAATTTAGCAAAAGAGTCCTAATCATTGTCACTGTTCTACTTGGTCCGTAGTTAATGATTCCATAGGCCATAGTAGAATTAGTGATGCAGATTGCAGCGTGAGATAAGATAAAATGCGATTGCAGTCTAATAATTTTTTTTTTCTTATTAATAAACAACCAATAGACAACTAAATAGTAACAAAACATGAAAAAAAAATTCTAAGACGAAATAAAGACTAATATGTCCCTGAACTAATTAACAAATGACTATAATTAAAATAAAATTAAATACAATAAATCACTTTAGGGGTGAACGCAGTTCGATTTGGACGATTTATGATATATTTTCAACTCAAACCATTTTATACGATTTGATTTTTTTCCAAACCAAATCAAACCATTATTTGCGTTTTGATTCGGTTTTAATCCGCGATTTACCTATCGATATTATAATAATATATTTGAATTAACTTAACATATAAGTTTAAAAGAGAACTAATAATATTAAATATTAAATTACATTTACATTTGTCTAAAATTCGAAATACAAACAAAAAATCAAAAAAGTAGTAGCAAGTTAGCATTTAGCAACATGCCAACTTTACATTTTTTAAAACTGTAATATTTATAATTTAATAAAATTATTTTTTAATTTAAAAATTTAAAAGCGGTTCGGTTCGGTTTGGTTTTGTACGATTTTTTGAAAATTGAAACCTAAACCAAACCATTTGAAACGGTTTGGTTCGGTTTAAGAGAAAAAACCCGCAGGTCCACGTGAATTTGAACCAACGGTTTTGATTCAATTTGCGGTTTCGTGGTTTTTTTTTTGTGCAGCCCCAATTTGATTCTTCGCATTTGCAACTCATCATATTTATTAACTTTGGTCCACTTTATCAATCCATGTTATTGTGGGGTGGGGTGGGGTTCATTTATGACAAAATATTTTATTTTTTAACGTGTTCGAGTTCGATCATACAGCATTCATACACTTCCCTTTACTCCATAGGGACTTCCCCAGCAAGAAGCGTATGAAAAGGCAAGGTGGGATTAGAATTCACACATGCAAAAACTAGGACTTTAAGTAGCTTAAAAATCACTTCAAAAACAGAATTAGGATACAGTCAAGTGTCAAGTGCGCTACTACAGTTGGTTCTTCGTCAAAAGAACTAAACTTGAAAAAGATGTTCTATTAAGATTTCATAACTCTTCTGAGCAGAGTTTCTTTAGTTATACGTTAACCCCTAAATCATCATTCTCTCGATTTACTATAATTGGTTCATCTTCTAATTTTTATCTTAGTTTTCATTATTTTTTCTTATTAACTCGAATATCATTATAAACTTATCTTAATATCCAATAATAGTCATCTTTAGAGAATTAAGTTATAGTATTTATACTTATATTATGTTTTATATTGTTAGATGGATAATATTGTTATTTTTACTTGTTTGAATATAATAGTTTAGACTTTTTTTTACTTATTAAGAGCATGTTCGGTAGAGTTTTTTGTCCAAAAAATTCATTTTTTTGCCTATAATTTTTGACTTTTTGACCATTTTTACACTATAAAAAAAGTCAAAAAGTCAAAAAGTAACAAAAAAAACCTATTTTTTCCCAAAAAACTCTACCGAACAAGCTCTAAACTATTTAAACTAGTTTATTTTTATTTTTTAAGATAATTTCTTTTATTTTTAAAAACCCGAGCATATTTTTCCCATTTCTCCCTTGCTTCCTTTGGAGCCATATCTTGTATAATCCATTCAACAAAGCAATAATTAAAGTTGAGAAAAAAAAATGACGTTTATCGACATGACCTAACCAACGAACTATCTACAAACAACAGCCATCTGTATATGAAGATTCATGCACTGTGATTGGATTTGGAAGAAACATCCATTTTAAATTATTAATTCAAGACAAAATTGTAAGTGTCGACTAAATAATTTAATTTTACACGTGGCTATAATTATTGCCTTTGATTATCCTCTTTGATTTTAGGAACCCACATCATTGAGCGATGTGGGTGGGGTGGAGTGGGGTGGGGGACATTCAAGCAATTGGATGAGAAGATGACAAATAATCAATACCCGCAATTTTATTTAATGTAACGGTCTAGATGTATATAAATTAATTTATTGAAATGTATTTAAATATTAATATATAAAAATTTTAATGCTTCTAATAAATCTATATTATTATATTAATTTAAATTAAAAATTGTAATTATTTATCAAAATCATTAATAAAAATAAGGATCTACACTGACGGACAAATCGTACGTGGAATTTACACTCAGCTGTATAATATATATTATTTCAAACTGCGGCTGTCAATCTCATAATTGACTAATCTTAAAAAGAAACAATTTTTTTACGGGACGATATCAGGGGTTTGTTCTGTGTAGTTTATTTTAATTAGGCTGTGTTTGATTGGAAGCATGGAAAATGGGTGGAAAGAAAATGTTTTCCAGGGAAATGATTTGCCAAGAAAATATTTTCCAGGGAATTGTAAATGTAGTGCGTTTGATTAGATGAAAATTCATCCTAGAAAATGTTGTAATTTTCCAACTTTTGGTGTTTGATTGTCTTTATTTTCCATGGAAAATGTATTATTTTTCAACTTTTGTTATTTGATAGCAACTATTTTCTAGGGAAATTATCACATTTTCCATGACTAAAATATTGAAGAGAAAAATTGAAAGTTTACTATTGACAATTGTTAAATTATAATTTACCATTTTTTATGCATATTTCCACCATACATTTTATATAATCTAATACAAATTTTGAAAAAATTATATTGTACGTTGAATTACCACAAGCATATGGGTTTGTTAAAAAGTAACTAAAAGTGAGTTAAATAGTAGCATTCTCATGAGGCTTACGATTTACACTTACGTAAACTAAAATAAAATGTCCTATATTTTGAATAAACACAATGGACTAACTTAGCTAACTACATTAAATTTACTTTTAATGATTTAGAGCAACTTAAATTTGCTTAAAAATTAAAAATTTTGCCGAAAAATTATTTTGCCAACTTAAAAATTAATAATTTTGCCAACTTAAAAATTAATAATTTTGCTTAAAATTATAAATTTTAAGCAAATTTAATAATTTTCTTAAAAATTAATAATTAATAATTTTGCTCTAAATCATTAATAAATTTAAATTGATTTGGAGCAACTTAATATTTGGTTTCTTGCTTTGGAAATGATTTGGCCAAGAAAATTGCTTCTCCTCCCTAGCCAAGCAAATGTTTTCCCACTTTTCATGGAAAACACCTCACGTGCAAGGAAAATGGAAAAAATTTTCCATGGAAAATTTTACCAATCAAACAGCGCAAAAGATGGAAAATGGGTGGAAAATATGGATTTTCCATGGCAAATTTTGCCAATCAAACGCACCCTTAATGTTGTACTTGAATTGTAAAAGGCAAATGTTTATGGTTAAAATATTGGTTGTATTATCCTAAGTTTGTATTAATTGCAGTATAAAAATGATTTGAGTTTAATAAGCTTAATTAATTCAAGAGTTATATATATCCAACTTGATTACAAATTCTTTTTGGTCAAAGTGTACTCGAACTATAAATAGAATATCAATTAATGGGTATACTCAAAAGTACGACAAGATTAAATTTTCTAAAGATTCATTCAAACTCGATTTGTATATAAAAACAAGTAAAAATTGTTGTATTAAATTCGACTTGACTCGAAAGGTAATTTAATTCTTTTTATCTTATTCTTTGCAATTACAATTTATTTCAACAATTGCTCAAGTGATCCAAAGTGAAGTACGACGAGATTAAATTTTCTAAAGATTCATTCAAGCTCGATTTGGATGCAAAAACAAGTGAAAAGTGAAAATTACAATATTAAATTCAGCTTGACTCGGAAAGATGTATTAACAAAAAAATTTACTTTTAACGATACATTTTTTTGTTATAAAAAGTTATTTTTAGGTTGTTTTGTCAAAAAATAATCGTAAAGAGACTTTATAAGACCAAAACATCCGTCATTAAAAGTGAAATTTCTTCTAATATACAGTTTATTTCAACAATGGTCAAAGTGATCCAAACTCAAATACAAATTCCCCTACTAATACTTTGTCAAGATAATAAAAATGATTATTTGACACTAGGCATTTTTTCATTTACTTGCCTTGAGTAAACTTTGCACAAACTTGTAGGCCCCACATTATTTAATTTAATAATAGCCATTCTCCGAAACATATAAAGCATTATTTTATACATTTAAATTAACTAAATACGATTATAAAGAAAAATACGTGACAAAATTTAATAAATATAAAATATAATGTTTAATTCTAGATAACAAATAGATGAGCTGTCCTCAGTCCTCTTTGGGAGATAGGATTGCTGTCCTTTTTGGAAGATAGAGTTGCGTAGGTAGTTTGTTATTTGTATTATTAGTGCGTATATAGATTTTCTCCTACACAATTAGTGCATGACTCGACTTATTGGGTTGTCTTGGTTATAGTTGTTGATATGTCTGTCACATTCTATTCTATCCATTTTAGTGAACACAAATTTAAATCTTAGCAAAGAGTCCTAATCATTTTGAATTTAATGATCTTACTATTTTTAAACCAAAAGTCCAATGTACCGATTATTATTACAAGCAGTTATGTGTTATCCGAATCGAGTAACTGCCCGACTTGGGTGGCCTCCACAGATACAGAGGGCTCACCCTTTAATGAGCAGACAGTTGCCCGATTCGAGCAACACATAATTTTTCTTATTATTATTGTTTTATTTTATCTATAGTACATGATTTCACCGCTCCACTCGATATGTAGCTACATTTACCATAGAATTAATGACGCAACGTTAAATAAGATAAAATACGATTGAAGTATCTAATAGTCTTTATTCTTATTCATAAACAACCAAAAAAATAACTAAGTTTTTAAGAGAGTTTAAATAGTAACAAAAAAAAAAGCCTTCTAAGACGAAATAAATAAAAGACTAATATGTCCTTAAACTAATTAACAGATTATGACAATTAAAATAAAAATAAAAACAATAAATCACTTTATTCAATCTTCATCAATTAGATTTTTTTCAATTCCAACTCATCATATTTATTAACTTTGTTCCACTTTATCCATCCGCGTTATTTTGGGAGAAAAGATATTATTTATGAGTATGACAAAATATTCTATTTTTTAACTTATTATATTAAGATTTCGTAATTCTTTCGAACATAGTTTCTTTAGTTATACGTTAACACCTATATCGTTGTTTTTTAATTTACTATAATTGGTTCATCATATACTTTTATCTTATTTTTCTTTATTAACTTGAATATCGTTTCAAATTTATCTTAACATCCAATCATAGTAGTCCTTTAGAGCATTAAGTTATAGTATCTATATTTATGTTACGTTTTATATTGTTAGACATTTTAACTTATTAAACTATTTAAACTATTTTATTTTTATTTTTATTTTTTAAGATAATTTCTTTTGTTTTTAAAAATCCGAGCATATTATCCCATTTCTCCCTTACTTATTTTGTTAAAGATTCGCATGTAAATGTTTTGTCTTTTAACAATGTAACATTTAATATTATTAATAATTATTTTAAAAAATTTGTGTTATATTATATTATTGTATAAGGGTGGCTATATTATTTGTACAGATAATTAAAAAATTGTATTTTACATTTGGAGCCATATCTTGTATAGAGCACTGATCTCCTGCCCACCTGTTGAGGTGTTAGCATATGGACAATTGATGATAAATTATCATCAACTGCCTACCTGCTGATACCTTAATATCATCAACTGCTCACCTATTGACACCTCATTAGATAGACAGAATGCCCTGCCTCCAACAGAGCAAGAGATCAATGCCAATATTGTATAATCCATTCCATTCAACTAAACAATAATTAAAGTTGAGAACAAAAGTAGGTGGTTCCACATGACCTAACCAACGAACGTTCTACACATTACAGCCATGAAGATTCACGTGCACTGATTGGATTTGGATGAAACTGTTGATTTTTTTTTTTAAATGTGGACTTAATATTTAAAATACAATTATATTATAAATTATCTAATTTAATAGAGTTATATAAATGATCAATTAATTAAATTCTAGAAATATATACTGGTATTGACTCCGTAATGTGTAAAGATATAATATTAGTCTCATTAAAATTGATAGGAATCTAATTAGCTAGTATACAAAGAGTATCATATAGTTAGGTCTCCTAAGTCAAATTATTAATTATCTCATAACTTTTTCACTCTATTCCTATCTTGAAGCGAGATCTCGTTAAACGCTAAAGAGATTTGGCGGTGGAAGATCCCTACCTTCTTAATTTCAACACAATTGATTCAGGTATTATTCCGCAATACGGGTTCTTTAATTATTTAATTATAATTAGAAATTTATGTTTAAAATCTAGCAGAAACATCTATATTAATCGACCGAATTGCATGTGTCAACAACATAATTTAATTTTCTAAATGGCTATAATAATAGCCTTTGATTAATATCATCTTTGATTTTAGGAATAAACATAGTGATAATCATAAACAACTTTTACTTGTATGTTAATTTGTAAGAATAATAAAATTCAACTATAAGACATGTTAATTGACACACTATCAAGAATATAGTAAATTTTGAGAAGATTCAAAATTTTATTTAAAAACTAATTATTTAGTCGATTTTAGACTCCTAATTAGTCTTATTTAAACAATTAAGTACATTGTCATAATGAGAAGAAAAATTTTATTTGAACAATCCTATATGCACACACGATAGAATTGTCCACTCAAATCACAATATCTCAAATTTTGAAGCACTCAAATCACGACATTTCGAACGCCGAGTAGGTAAATTTTTCTTTGTTTCTCTCGCATCCACTTGACGTCCGAAGTATACAGATTTAAATAGTTCGGAATTCAAAGTATCGTACTTAACAAAATTAACAAAAATAAATCGTGCTGCAATATAAAAAAAAAATACTAAGTTTTTGACAATATAATAAAAAGTGCATTTGACCTAAAATAAGTGATTCAAGTTTCTTTTGAATAAGCTACAAGTATTGTGACCAGAATATAAGAATTTGAATTTTCTTATTTGAAACTTGACTTTTACATTTCAAACGTTTCTACAGCCAAATCTATCACGTGTCTTAAACATACTTGATTTATTAAATTGCCATATAATGGCCTTTGATTTCAAGAACCGACGTCGTTAAACTCTGTGGACAAGAAAACCATTATTATAATAAAAAGTTAAAAAGTCGATAAATTAATAATTTTGTTTAATAAAATTTTAAAGTCTAAATTCAAATATGTTTACTAAATTAATAATCTCGCTAAATGCTAAAATCTTTTAGGACCCAACAAAAATATAAAATAACTAAAACTTTATAATATATGTCAAGTTAAACAATATTGAATTCCGAAATTTTGGTACTTTAAATAATTTGAACTTTTAACTTAATTTTCTCGAAATAATTAATTAATTTTTAAGTTAAATTCTTTCAACAAAATTCCTTTCAATCCAACTAACTTAGAATAATTGATAAATCTGATTAAATTAGACTTTTTTCATTGTAATCCCTGTTGGATCGACTTCGTTGCTACTTTTCTATATTCCAATAGATTTGTACATTTACGAGTTATTTAAAATTTGACAATAGTAGAAAATGAATAGCATGGTGATGAAAAAGAAGATGAATTCTCAAAAGGCTGATTATGGTGTTTCCAGAACCAAACTCGGGATGAAGAAAATCAGGGCAAATCAAAATGGTGCCGTGTAGGAATGCAATGTGACTATTTCCATTTAATTGATTTTTTGGTACTTCAATTTTCTCATTTTTATGCTTTATGGTTACTTTCATTAATTAATTTAATATGAAAATAGTAAACAGCGTGTGATTAATCTTAAATTATTAATTATATATGATAATTAAATAGGAGAAAACGTTATATTTACGTAGTTGTGATCAGTCTTTAAACTTTGTAATAGACATCACATCACACTTCATAGCATATTTGGTATACTTATAGACATTTTAAATATATATGTAAAATATTTTTGTTCCGTTTGACGATAAATCCATCAAGAAGTTTAATAGATGTGCATTAATGATTAAGAAACAATAGATTTCTATATATTTAGACCATACAATTGAGTTTGAATCGTTGAAATGTACATATTTGTAGGACGATGGAGAAAAATGATAGTAGATAGTGCACCAGTGAATTGGTGAATTAAAATTGAACTCGATTTTTCAAATCTGGAATGGCCAACACAAAATTGAACATTATGATTTATGACTACCATTGATCCCAAATTAGTCCAACCAACACTAAAAAAGCATAAAATTTAGTTTAAGTTTAATTCAAGAGTTATATATATCCAACTTCATTACAAATTTTTTTTTTCCCTCAAATTGCACTCGTACTATAAATAGAATATCAATCAATAGATATACTCAAGTACGACAAGATTAAACTTTCTAAACATTTGTTCAAACTCGATTGGATGCAAAAACGAGTGGAAACTACAGTATTAAATTTGACTTGACTCGGAGAATTGTATTAACTAAATGTAAAATCTTTGTTTTATTCTTTGCAAATACGATTTATTTTAACAATTGGTCAAGTGATACACAGTCAAGTATGACAAGGTTAAACTTTCTTAAAATTCATTCAAAATCGATTTGTTACAAAAACGAGTGAGAACTACAATATTAAATTCGACTTGCTTCAAGAGATTGTATTAGTTGAATCTAAAATCTGTTGTCGTATTCTTTGCAAGGACGATTTATTTCAACAATTGTTTAAGTGATCCAAAGTCAATTATGAATTCTTCGAATACTACTTTGTCGAGATAATTAGAACAACAAATACATGCACATATACCATATAGTTTTATACGTAAATTTTCCTTCAATTTTAATTATAACATTTTTATCATTTATAAAAAAAATAACAGTTCTATGACGTAGATATATAAAATACACACACACACCATTCTCACCAAAAGAAGAAAGGAAAGTAAGGTACGATTAAAAAAAAAAAAAAAGAAAAAAAAAAGAAAGGAAAGTAAGGACTAATTTTGACCTAACCAGCGTGAGCGAGCTTTTCCAAACCATCTGTCACGTGCTCCATGTGTTTGGGTTAATATCATATTAAATGTGGAGGCTATTTGTAAATAATATCTATTTTTCAACGGTAAAATTATTTAGTTAATTATCTATATTATATATAAAAATAGGATAGTTTGCATAAATTTTTACCAAATGGCAATTATGGTAAAGTCAACTATTAATATCTCAAATTTTTTTATTTTTAGTTAATTCATTTAATATTTCGATTTTGTAAAAAAATACTATTTTCGCCCCAAATATATATGCCACATTTCCTTTTTTTCTAATCCCAAATATATAGGTTTGTTTCTATTTTTGAAGTGTTTTTTTTATTCCTTTACTAAAATACCCTTATTTAATTTGCTTATTTATAATCATTTTTCTCAACTTAATCTTGAAATTGTACATTAAATAATACTCATTAAATAAATGTAAATTAGGAAAACTATTAATAAAATTTATTTTTTCAATAACATTCTTAATTCGTGTGAAAAACTCAACCAGCCTATATATTTGGGACAGAGGAAGTACATCATTTCTATTATCCAAAGTCAAAATGCATTAATACATTTAATATCAATCACAATATATATATATGCTACATTATTTATTTATTTATTTTTACTTCATTTCATGCTTCGATTTTGTAAAATTACATTAAATAAGCTTATTAATTAACTTTCTCAAAAAACGAAAGCAAAATAAATGGCTCTGTATTTTTTTTGTTTTGCAATTCAAAATTAAATTAAATAAGCTTATTAATTAACTTTCTGAGCTCTGCACATTTTTCATTTTGCAATTCAATCTTATCAATATGACTTTTTATTTTGCAATTAAAAAAAAATTCATTCAAAATATTGGACTCTGCACTTTCTTCTACAAATAAAATTAATTGATATTCGTATTTAATCTGGACCAAAAAGTAATGTTAGTATAAAATAACAATTCATTAAATTTGAAATTAATTTTTTATATATATATATGAACGTGACTTTTCACTTTGCAATTGACATTAAAATATGAAAAACATGCTTTCAACCTAATGGGCTTTGTACTTTTTTTACAAACAAGTTAATGAACCATGCTTTAGTATAAATATCAATAACTTTTGCATTAAAAAATTAAGACACCATACATTATTTGTGTGCAAGTATGTTTTTGAGCATGCACGTCTCTGTTTGTATTTCGAACTTATGTACAGATAGAAATTAAAATTTTTGCTTCTAATTTTTTCTTTCATTTACGTTGGCAGTAACTTAGTCTAAAGGAATGACACCGATTTTTAATTTGGTCAAAAAAATCAATTTAACGAAAACTTAATGGGCAGTGAAAGTTCGAATTGTGCACATTTTGGAGATACCCAGTTATGGAAACAACGAAGAGACATATAATCTTGAGTTAGTATTCGTTGATAAAAAGGTATTTTGTCATAAATAAATTGTCGAATTTTTTTTATAATTATTTTTTTGGTGCTTTTATCCCGTTTACAAAGAAAGAATGTGTAGAACCAGAAAAATGATAAAAAAAAAACCATACATTAACCCGATACCTTAAAATTAGTAAGAAATTAAAATATATTCTTGAATAAATTTTTTTTTTTTTGGTTTTTATCATGTCTATGTAGAAATACTGTGTAGAATCAGAAAAATGATAAAAATCTATACAATAAGAATGTCGATACCTTATATTTGATTATGTGTCAATTTTATTGCCAAATCGGCCGAAATAGAAATATATATCAAGAACTTGAATAATTCTTTTGTAGAATAATTGTTACTGCTCATTTTAAAATCAGTAAGAAGTTAAAATTTATTCTTCAATAACTTTTTTTTTTTGTGCATGTATGTTTTTTCGAAATTAATATCACAAAACACAACTCTCGTACATCGCGCGGGTTAAACACTAGTGTAATTTAAAGATAGAGGACAATGTGGATTTACTCTTTTTTTAAGTGTGATTCGAAAAAGTCAGCATCGCACGACAAGAAAAAAATATAAGTATTGATTTAAATAAATGACTCGTGTCTATTATTTACGATCTCAATTTCAATAGTAATAAATGGTTCATGTCTAATAAAATTGGAACTATTCCATGTTAAGATTAAAACAATAAATAAATGAATAAAAAAATAAAGAACATAAGGATTTATACAAGTTCATTTTAATGTGAGACTATGTCCTATCTTGAGCCACTACAATATTTTCACTACAATAAATGATAATCATTGTTTATAAGAGATTAGTCATATATATAACAACCCAATGAAGATTCTTTCTCTAATAATAATAAAATTCTAATACAACCCAATAAAGGTTCTCTAATAATAATGAAATTTTAAGACAATCCAATGAAAGTTCCCTAATTATAATGAAATTCTAGACCAACCTAATTACAAAGAAAAAAAATATTAAAAACACATTTACTTAAGCAAATACAAATACCGTGGACCATTCGCCCCTGAGCCTCCAGGAGGGTAGCCACCTGTCCTCTTTTCAACTCCCATGGCGACCTTTCAATCCGCGCTCAACTCCACATATCGCAACAAATTGGACTCCACAACTTAACAATCTCCCACTTGAAGACTAATCAATCATCAACTCATTCCTCTACAGCAGCCGGTATACATTCTCCAATCTTCAATGAAGAAGACCAACTGAAGTTGCACACAACTTCAGTTTCTCAATTGTAACAGTCTTTGTCAACATATCAGTAGGATTTTGACTGCCCTGAATCTTCTCAAGCGCTAAAATTTCATCTTCCAAAACCGATCTAATAAAGTGATAACGAATCTGATAATAGTTGAGTTATTGTAGTCTATCTGTCATTCCATTGGTCGTCTGTCTGGCTAATCTGATGATAGTTGGATTATTGCAGTCTATTTGTCAGAAGCGTGCTCATGAGACCCACGAGATGGACAAGCCGGTGAGGCAGGCGAGTCGTTGAGGCGGGCATGCCACCATAGCTAAATAACATACAGCAACTGTCATTATTTATATTATCAGTAGATTTTATTAATTATTATTATGAAGTATGATTGGATTATTAGATATTTTTCATGCTATTTTTTTGGTGCCTAAGATTTACAAAATTTGTTTATTTGTGTATTTATTTTGAAATGACAATTATTAAAAAAAAAAAAAAAAGAAAAACGGGTTGAACCGGAACCGAATCGGAACCAATGGTTTTGGATCCGGTTCGGTTCCGGTTGAAAGTGGGTGGTTCCGGTTCTTCCACTAACTGAACCGAACCGAACCACTCGACACCCACCCCTACCTAAATCGTTATTTTTTCAATTTACTATAATTGGTTCATCCTCTGCTTTTATCTTATTTTTCTTATTAACTTGAATGTCGTTGAAAACTTATCTTAACATCCAATCATAGTCGTCCTTTAGAGCATTAAGTTATAGTATCTATATTTATGTTACGTTTTATATTGTTAGACATTTTAACTTATTAAACTATTTAAACTATTTTATTTTTATTTTTTAAGATAATTTCTTTTGTTTTTAAAAATCTGAGCATATTATCCCATTTCTCCCTTACTTATTTTGTTAAAGATTCGCAGTCCTCTAAATGTTTTGTCCTTTAACAATGTAACATTTAATAATATTAATAATTATTTTAAAAAATTTGTGTTATATTATATTATTGTATAAGGGTGGATATATTATTTGTACAGATAATTAAAAAATTGTATTTTACATTTGGAGCCATATCTTGTATAGAGCACTAATCTCCTGCCCACTTGTTGAAGTGTTAGCAAGTGGGCAATTGATGATAAATTATCATCAAGTGTCTACCTGCTGACACTTTAATATCATCAACTACTCACATCTTGACACTTCATCAGATAGACAGAATGCCCAGCACCAAAAAGAGCAGGAGATCAATGAAAATATTGTATAATCCATTCCATTCAACTAAACAATAATTAAAGTTGAGAACAAAAGTAGGTGGTTCCACATGACCTAACCAACGAACGTTCTACACATTACAGCCATGAAGATTCATGTGCACTTATTGGATTTGGATGAAACTGTTGATTTTTTTTTTTTTTAAATGTGGACTTAATATTTAAAATACAATTATATTATAAATTATCTAATTTAATAGAGTTATATAAGTGATCAATTAATTAGATTCTAGAAATATATATCGGCATGGACTCTGTAATATATAAAAATATAATATTAGTCTCATTAAAGTTGATGGAAATCTAATTAACTAAAATACAAAGAGTATCATATGATTAGGTCTCCTAAGTCAAATTATTAATTATCTCATAACTTTTTTACTCTATTCCTGTCTTGGACCGAGATCTCGTTAAGCACTAAAGAGATTTGGCTGTGGAAGATCTCAACCCTCTTAATTTCAACACAATTGATTCAGGTATTATTCATCAACACGGATTCTTTAATTATTTAATTATAATTAGAAATTTATGTTTAAAATCTAGCAGAAACATCCATATTAATTGACTGAATTGCACGTGTCAACAAGATAATTTAATTTTCTAAATGTCTATAATAATAGCCTTTGATTAATATCATCTTTGATTTTAGGAATAAATATAGTGATATTCATAAACAACTTTTACTTTTATGTTAATTTGTAAGAATAATAAAATTCAACTATAAGACATGTTAATTGACACACTATCAAGAATATAGTAAATTTTGGGAAGATTCAAAATTTTATTTAAAAACTAATTATTTTGTCGATTTTAGACTCCTAATTAGTCTTATTTAAACAATTAGGTACATTGTCATAATGAGAAGAAAAATTTTATTTGAACAATCCTATATGCACATACGATAGAATTGTCCACTCAAATCACAATATCTCAAACTTTGAAGCACTCAAATCACGACATTTCGAATGCCGAGTAGGTAAATTTTTATTTGTTTCTCTCGCTTATCCACTTGACATCCGAAGTATCCGAATTTAAATAGTTCGGAATTCAAAGTATCGTAATTAACAAAATTAACAAAAATAAATCGTGCTGCAATATAAAAAAAAATATACTAAGTTTTTGACAATATAATAAAAAGTGCATTTGACCTAAAATAAGTGATTCAAGTTTCTTTTGAAAAAGCTACAATTATTGTGACCAGAATATAAGAATTTGAATTTTCTTATTTGAAACTTGACTTTTACATTTCAAACGTTTCTACAGCCAAATCTATCACGTGTCTTAAACATACTTGATTTATTAAATTGCCATATAATAGCCTTTGATTTCAAGAACCGACGTCGTTAAACTCTGTGGACAAGAAAACCATTATAATAAAAAGTAAAAAAGTCATAAATTAATAATTTTGTTTAATAAAATTTTAAAGTCTAAATTCAAATATGTTTACTAAATTAATAATCTCGCTAAATGCTAAAATCTTTTAGGACTCAACAAAAATATAAAATAACTAAAACTTTATAATATATACCAAGTTAAACAATGATGAATTGCGAAACTTTAGTACTTTAAACAACTTGAACTTTCAACTTAACTTTCTCGAAATAATTAATTAATTTTTAAGTTAAAATCTTTTAACCAAATTCCTTTAGATCTAACTAGTATAGAATAATTGATAATTCGGATTAAATTAAACTTTCTTTATTGCAGTCTTTGTTGGATCGATTTCGTTGCTATTTTTCTATATTCCAATAAATTTGCGTATTTACGACTTATTTAAAATTTGACAACAGTAGAAATTGAACCAAACTCGGGATGAAGAAAATCAGGGCAAATCAAAATGGTGCCGTGTAGGAATGCAATGTGATTATTTCCATTTAATTGATTTTTTGGTCCTTCAATTTACTCATTTTTATGCTTTATGGTTACTTTCATTAATTAATTTAATATGAAAATAGAAGATAGCGTGTGGTTAATTTAAAATTATTAATTATATATGATAATTAATTGAGAGAAAACGTTATATTTACGTAGTTGTGATCAGTCTTTACACTTTGTAATAGACATCACCTCACACTTCATAGCATATTTGATATATATTTATAGACGTTTCAAAAATATATGTAAAATATTTTTGTTCCGTTCGATGCATAAATCCATCAAGAAGTTTAATAGATGTGCATTGATGATTAAGAAACAATAGTTTTCTATACATTTAGATCATACAATTGAGTTTGAATCTTTGAAATGTACATATTTGTAGGACGATGGAGAAAAATGATAGTAGATAGTGCACCAGTGAGTTGGTGAATCAAAATTGAACTCGATTTTTTAAATCTGGAATGGCCAACGCAAAATTGAACGTTATGATTTATGACTACCATTGGTCCCAAATTAGTCCAACCAACACCAAAAAAGCATAAAATAACAGAAAATTAGTGAAGAACACAAGAAGTTTTCGTCCCTAATTCCGAGTGTTCAACTACTAAGATTTATGTCATTTGTTGAACATCTAAACAAAAAATTACGCTCACGATACACTAGCACCCCAAGAGACGAAATTTAGAATATTACATAAGAAAACAAAAAAAACCCAGAAACACTCTCCAGACACAAAGTACAACACAGATCATTTCTCTCCAAAGTTATTGTTTATTCAAAGAATCAGAAAGCTTCTCTATTTCCATGAAAAAAACATGAGAGAGAGAGAGAAAGAGAGAGAGTAGATCAGATACAAAATGGGGGTTGTACTAAAGTTAGTGGGCTAACCCTTCATCCAATGGTTAGTAGATTGCCATGTGTCAGAATCTCAAGCAAAGAGTCCACTTTTTAAAAATGTATAATCATTTTCTCTTGAAAAACATGATTTTGATTTCATACCCACCGGAAGCAATAGATCAAGTTCCTTTGATTTCTAGTCCACAGTTTAACTTCTTGGTCAAAATTCAATCAACATTTTGGTCAACAATTTCCATCTTTGATTTAATTTTGAGATACAGGAGTATACTTTGAGGCAACTAAATTACTTCTTCATTTGCTCACTTACCTGTCCCAAAAATTTAGCACGTATCAATGTTCAAATATTATAAATAATTTCTGAATATATAGAAACCTTCTATTTTTTTTCTAACTAATCTGGTCGATATTAATTTAAAAGTATGCCTATTAAATGAAACTTTTAAAAAGGCAATAATTTTTTATCTTTATCTTTATTCACTACATAAAATATAAGAAAATAAAAATAGATAAAAGTTTGTGAAGGACGTACCATTAGAATCTGTAGCAGAGGGCAACAGATTCATGATCACAAAAGTTTGGCACAAGAAGCAGACAAATTAAAAAGTATAAATATAATTATGGAAAAACTTAAAATTACATACTTGACTAGTAGAGGACTATAGAACTAGACATTACGAGTTCAATTAGGATTTTGTTAGAATGGGGGATGTGAGGTGGGGTTGGGAGTAGGTAGGAGTGGGTGTCAGGTTATTCAGTTTGGATAGTGAAAGAATTGGAACTATTCGTTTATGTTCAGGTATATTATAAAAAGAACCGAAACTATCCACTTTCAACTGGATCCAAAACCACTTGTTCCGGTTCTACCCCAATTTTTTTTTTTTTTTTTTTTAATTATTGTCATTTCAAGCTAAATGTACAAATAAACAAATTTTTTAAATCATACTTTAGCCTATAGGCACCAAAGTTCTCAAATAATAATCATACTCCTTGATAATAATTAATAAAATATACAGTATCGGAACTACATCTAATGAGATATAGGTAGGTTAATGAGTTTTTCCTTTGGGCTTTGAGAGTAATGTGTAATAGGTTTATTTGGTAAAGAAAATATGAAAAGTGAAAAAAAAAAAAAAGAAATGCAAATTTGAAAATTAAAAAAAAATTAAATTTTCTGTTATGAAATAGGTATCCAGAACCAGTTCCTAGGAACCAGAAATGGATCCAGATATTTAGTGATAGGAACCGGACCGGATCTGTCGGTTCTAGTCCGATTCTAGTTCAAAAACTTCGATTCTGGATAAAATGCCCAGGCTTAGGAATAGGAATCCCAAAAGTAAGAGTAATAATAATTCTAGATGAATATATAATTATTCTAATAAGTTTGTATTAATAGAAGTATAAAAAAGATTTTAGTTTAAGTTTAATTCAAGAGTTATATATATCCAACTTCATTACAAATATTTTTTTCTCAAATTGCACTCGTACTATAAATTGAATATCAATCAATAGATATACTTAAGTAAGACAAGATTAAACTTTCTAAATATTTATTCAAACTCGATTAGATGCAAAAATGAGTGGAAACTACAGTATTAAATTCGATTTGACTCGGAAGATTGTATTAACTAAATGTAAAATCTGTCTTATTCTTTGCAAGTACGGTTTATTTTAACAATTGGTCAAGTGATACACAGTCAAGTACAACAAGATTAAAATTTCTTAGGATTCATTCAAAATCGATTTGAATACAAAAACGAGTGAAAACTACAATATTAAATTCGACTTACTTCGAAAGATTATATTAACTGAATCTAAAATCTTTTTGTCGTATTCTTTGCAAGGACGATTTATTTCAACAATTGCTCAAATGATCCAAAGTTATAAATTCTTCGAATAATACTTTGTCGAGATAATTAGAACAACAAATACAAGCACATATATCATATATCATATAGTTTTATACGTAAATTTTCCTTCAATTTTAATTATCAAACCGATGTTTTCCACGTCATAGAACTGTTATTTTTCTTATGAATGATAAAAATGTTTATTTGACACTATGATATAATATATATATATATATATATATATATATATATATATATATATATATATATATATATATATAATACACACACACACACCATTCTCACCAAAAGAAGAATGGAAAGTAAGGATTTTGACCTAACCAGCGTGAGCGAGCTTTTCCAAACCATATGTCACGTGCTCCATGTGTTTGGGTTAATATCATATTAAATGTGGAAGCTATTTGTAAATAATATCTATTTTTCAACGGTAAAATTATTTAGTTAATAATGGAATTCAAAGATCGACGACAATGCTGTTTAAGTGTAATTCGAAAAAGTCAGTATCGCACGAAAAGAAAAAAAAAAGTATTGATTTGAATAGATGACTCGTGTCTATTATTTAAGATCTCAATTTCAATAGTAGTAAATGGTTCAAGACTTCAAGTCCATTAAAATTGGAACTATTTCATGTTAAGATTAGAACAATAAATAAATGACGAAAAAAATAAAGAACAAAAAAATTTATACAAATTTGTCTTAATGTGAGACTACGTCCTATCTTGAGCAGCTGCAACATTTTTATTATAATGAATTATAATTATTGTTTATAAGAGATTAATCATATATATAACAACCTAATGAAGATTTCCTAATAATAATAATAAAATTCTAATACAATTCAATGAAGGTTCCCTAGTAATAATGAAATTCTAATACAACTCAATAAAAGTTTCCTAATTATAATTAAATTTTGAGGCAACCTAATTATAAAGAAAAAATCTCGAAAACACATTTACTCAAGCAAATACAAATACCATAGACCTTTCAGAGCGCTGTCCCCGAGCCTCCAGGAAGGTGGCCACATGTCCTCCTTCCAGCTCCCACGGTGACCTTTTGATCCGCGCTCAACTCCACATATCTCAACAAATTAAGCTCCACAACTTAACAATCTCCCACTTGTAGACTAATCAATCATCAACTCCTTTCTTTGCAGCGACCAATATACCTCCTCCAATCTTCAATGAAGAAGACCAACTGAAGTTGCACACAACTTCAATTTTTCAATTGTAACAGTCTTTGTCAACATATCAGCAGGATTTTGATTGCCCATGAATCTTCTCAAGCGCTAAAATTTCATCCTCCAAAACCGATCTGATAAAGTGATAATGAATATGTATATGCTTCGTTCTCGTATAATAGACAAGATTCTTTGCTAAGTGAATAACACTTTTACTGTCACAATGCAACACACTCTTATCATTCTTGTGACCCAATTCTTCCAAGAAAGACTGTAACCATATCATCTCCTTGCTAGCTTCGGTCACGACAATATACTCTGTCTCAATAGTAGAAAAATCAACTATTTCTGCAACTTAGACACCCAACTAACTGCTATACCAAAAAGTGATCACTAGAAATGAATAGTAAGAATACTAAGGTATTTAAGATATGCTCGTGATTATGGGCTGCATTATACCAGATATCCCAGGATTATTGAAGAATATTGTGATGCTAACTGGATATCTGATATAAATAACTCAAAGTCTATAAGTGGATTTGTGGTCACACTAGGAGTTGTAGCTATTTCATGGAGACCCCCTAAACAGACATTTATAACCAGATCCACTATGAAATCTACGTTTATAGCCCTAGACAAGTTTGGTAAAGAGGTTAAATGGCTACGCCAATTCTTAGAGGATATTTCGAGATGGCCAAAGCTTGTGTCAGTAGTTTGCATACATTTTGATAGTTAATCTACCATTGGAAGGGTACAGATGAACATGTACAATAGCAAGTCTAGACACATACGTCGTAGACATAAATAGAGAGTTGGTTGAAAAATTATCAAGAAGAATGAAACTTAAGCCTTTGAAATAATTAGTTGATACAATGGAAACTCAGCCTAGTTGACAGGAAATCCTAAGATCTAGGTTCAAAAAGACAACCTAATTGTAAAGACATCGGAACATGGAACTCACCTACGTACACAAATGTTGAACCAAAATTGACTCTTTAGTAGGGTCTACATTTTTTCATTAATTTCTATATTTATTTTTCTGAATTAATAGCCTTTTGATTAACTCAAATGGCTATTAAATGGGGTGTTAATTCTATAATACATGAAACTGCTAAATTGAAATGTCACCTAGGAGCTTATATAACAGGTCTGAATTTTCACAATCAAAAACACGAATTTTATTCTGCTATCTTCCTTTTCAGTCCAAAAAATTCTTCTGTTCTTTGCAGTCCAAGTTTTCCTTGTTCTTGTAGTCCAGTACTTGGTAATTATTTTCAAAACAAACAAGTCAGCTCGTCAAAGTTGAAGTTTTTTGCTAAACTTATTGCTATTTCCATCGTTGTATCTTAGGAGCTTGGTTATCTCAAGCAACTACGGTTGGAGCTCTAATATTTGTAGTTAATAAACAAATAACTCAATTAAATAAAAGTATTTGAGCATCAAGTTTGTAACAAAATTATTTTTCTTTTTATGTTGTTACGATGAAACACAAGTTTAATTTTAAATAATATAATTACTTAATAATAAAAAATTAATTTTATTTAACATGTTTGTTAATAATTATGAGTTTAAAGTTTAGTTATTTTATAATATGCTTTAAAATATTTAAAAAAATAGTATATTATCAATTTGGTCAATAAAATATTAATTAAAAAAAATCTTGTTAGTTTTTTTTTTAATTTTTTATAAAAAATTAAAAGTATTGAACTTATTTGTACTTTTTACAAAGGTTAATAATGCAATTATAAATGTCTTTAATTAAAATTAATGACATATTTGTATTTTTCATCAAATAAAGATTAATTACGTACTAAAAACACATAAGTTACATAGTTCTGTACTAAAAAACAAACGTTAGAAAATATTTCTACATTTGTAGCAAAGATTAGAGACTATTTGTGTTAATTTTTCTTATTTTTGTAGATAATTAAATATTTTAATTTTACATTTGGAGCCATATCTTGTATAATCCATTCAACTAAACAATAATTAAAGTTGAGAAAAAAAAAAAGTAAGTATTTCGACATGACCTAACCTACGAACCTTTCTATAGCCATCTATCACGATTCACGTGTAGTGTTGTTGGATGAAATATCGATATTAATTGACGGAAATGCACGTGTCCACAACATAATTTAATTTTCTAAATGGCTATAATAATTGCTTTTAATTATCATCTTTGATTTTAGGAATAAAATGTAAGAATACTAAGAGCATCTCCAATGCAACAATGTCTAATATGTATATGTGGCAAAAGACATTGACATTATATCAAAAAACTTCTCCAATGCAACAATGTTTATTATGCAAATGTGTCAAATTATTATTAGCTTTTTAAAAAAAAGAAAGAGAGAGAAATCTATTGATTGGTTATAAATTTTTAAATTAATGGTAGATGATAAGTGCATTTTGTGCACTTATTATGACCTTTAAACTAAGCTTTTATTTCGTCATTTTATTGAATTATTACTTAATTTTGTGTTTTAATCTTCATATTTCAGTCTTGGACCTGTTTATAAGCAATTGGAGAAGAATGGACAGAAAGATCAACAACTTGGTGAAATCGACAAGTAAATGGAGTTTTTGAAGTGAATATCAAGAGCTAAACATTGGAGCATGAGGAAGAAGATAAAATCAATAAGTTTAAGGTGTTTTGGAGTGACAATGAAGAGTTGAATCAATGGATCAAACACCAGAAAGCTAAAGAACCGAATTGAGAAACTACCTACAGCAGCATGTGGGGAAATTCAAGCACAACTTTTGATATAGAAATCTCCAAAATACAAATGATATACCATTGGAAAGACAATTGAATTACGAGTCTAACACTTTTTACGGATCTCAATTTGGAGTTTCCTACAAGAAGTTATGGCCATTTGAAAAACAGCTGCGACAGAGGAAATAGAGTAAGCTGGGCGATCGCCCAGGCTTAAATCTGGGCGATCGCCCAACACCTTCAGCCAACAGCAGAATGTAAAACAGCATGCCTGGGCGATCGCCCGGGTTTGCACTGGGCGATCGCCCAGTGTATTTTCGGTAGAAACGTAATTTTCTTTCCTTTTTGAGTCCTGATACACTTAGGAAACCTTTGGGACACGATTTTAATGAATTTTTGGGATCTCTTAGGGGACAATTAGGTAAGTATATATATGAGTTTTTAACTCATATCAAAGGTTGTTCGGTTTTTGTTGAGTTTTGGGGGAAGAGAACATTACAAGACACACAACGCGGAAGATCAAGATTCATCTATCCAAGAACGAAGATCAAGATCAAGATCAAGATTTCTTCTCGCTCAAGATTTCTTCGTTCCGGGTTATGAATTCCATTGTTTCTTCTTCTCCTTCTTCTCTTAGTATTAGTATGTTAGGCTAGTTTATTTTGTGCTAGGATTACGATGAAGTTTGTAATCTAAATTCTTCCATCTTGAGACTTGATTTTTGGCAAATTTATTTCATGATAGTTTTGAATAATTAATTTTGATTTATATGAATCTACAATTATTTGATCAATAATTGTATGATTGTTGTGGTGTGTTTTACTGTCGAAAGATCGAAAGCATGCTAGACGCTATTTTAATTATCTTAAAGTCCGATAGGGGATAGAAATATACCGCTATGCTTTAGGTGATCTTTAATTATCCATAGAAATTTAATGCTTTCATTTGTATTCGCATTCGTCATAGAAATATAGTCGAGTCATGCATATGAATAGGTTTAGCATTATTCGAAAGAAACTGTTGAACAATCTAGGGATATTGATCTTCATAACTGATGTAATTTGTCAAGACCAAGAATCAAGATAGAGGAATTAACGATTATAGACGGATTCGGGATTCTAGTACTCTTCTTTCTCAATTTTAAAGTAAACTTTATTGATCTAATTTTTAGTTATTTGATTTATAATTAGTTCATTGTTTTTAGTTCAAATTCTTATTAGTTCTTAAACACCAAACATCAAAAGTTCAATAGATTCGGTTAAGGTTAATATAATTGAACTGAATTATCTAAATCCTCGTGGGATCGATACTTGGACTCAACATCCATTTTACTACTTGAGCGATCCGTGCACTTGCGGAATTTTTAAAGATACAAAAATCGCTATCAGTAGACATTGTCTTTGACAATGTCTAGAATTAGACATTGTGCTAGACACTTTCTAGCATTAATTGTGCCACATAAGTAATTTTTTGCCATTTGTCAAAAAAAAAGACTAAACATTGTGCTTGACATTGTTGCATTGGAGATGCTCTTAATTGTTGCATCTAGCATCTCCAATGCAACAATGTCAATAGTACTTTTTTTGACAAATGGTCAAAAAGTGCTTATGTGGCACAATTAATGCTAGAAAGTGTCTAGCACAATATCTAATTCTAGACATTATTCTTGACAATGTCCACCATTAATTTAATTATTTATATCCAATCAATACATTTCTCTCTCTTTCTTTTTTCTAAAAAACTAATAATAATTTGCCACATTTGTACAATGAACATTGTTGCATTGGAGAAGTTTTTTTAATACAATGTCAATGTCATTTGCCACATATACATAATAGACATGGTTGCATTGGAGATGCTCTAAAATTCAACTATAAGACATATTAATTGACACACTATCGAGAATATAGTAAAATTTGAGAAGATTCAAAATTTTATTTAAAAATTTAATTATTCAATCGATCCTAGACTCCTAGTTGGTCTTATTTAAAAAATTAACCATGAGAAGAAAGATTTTATTTGCACAGTTCTATATGCACACGCAATAGAATCGTCCACTCAAATTATGATATCTCGAACTTTGAAGTACTCAAATCACGACACATCTAGCGTCGAGTAGGTTAGCCTATCTTTGTTTCTCTCGTTTATCCATTTGACATCTGAAGTATCCAGATTTAAATAATTCGGAATCCAAAGTATTGTGATTAACAAAATTAACAAAAATAAATCATGATGCAATATAAAAAAAAATACTAATTTTTTTGACAATATAATAAAACGTGCATTTGACCCTAAAATAAGTGTTACTACAATTACTGTGACTAGAATATAAGATTTTGATTTTTCTTATTTTAAACTTGACTTTTACATTTCAAATGTTTTTGCAGCCATCTATCTCGTTACTTAAACATACTAGTGTGAGCATGTGCAATGCACGTGATGTTTCGTTAAGTAAGAACGTAATAGTGTTTATTATATTTTTATTTTACGAATTGACTTGATATTGGTAATTTAATTAGAAAAAAAATTAAATATTAAAAAATCGGGCGATTGAAACATAAATATAAGCATATTTATAACTTAAAACTTAGTTTATTAAAATTCATTACAATAGATGACTCAAACGTATGATAAAATTGAATTTAATTTACTTCATAAAAGCCACTATTCTTAAGTACAATTTTCCTAAAATTTGCATTCCTCTTCGAAGATTAAGTTCATTCTTTTATAATATTCTAGTCACGTAAAGAAAGTCGAATGCTTTTGTATTAAGAAATTTCACATTTGCTCAAAAATAAGACTATAGGCATAAGTATGTACAACAACATCTGTACATTAAAATTTTTTTTTTTTTCAAATAACTCAAATAAAAGATAAAGAGAGGCGCATTGAGCTTACACCATCAAAGATTTTTATTTTCAAAAATGACAAATTATACTTCTTCAGTAAGTGTACCAATTCAATCATCACAGTGTTTAGTGGTAGAATAAAAAGTTAATAAAAATCTTCTTTGTTGCTTTGGAGATAATCAATAAGTTAATTGATCAAATCGTTTCATGTTCGAATTTAAACTCTTAAAATAATATAATTTCTAAAAGTAAATAAATCACGTTACAGTTGTTAATTAAGCATGCTAGTGGAAGTTGTATATATTTGATGCAAGTTAGAGACTGTGGCCACAAATGTGTAGAAAGGTAAACAAGTCAATACACATATTAATTATAATAAAAATTGTTCCATAACTACCCGTATTATAAAGTAGCATCATAAATACAAATTTCTAAAGCAATAAATAGAGTTTGCATTGCTAATCTACAAATAAGTCATTTTAAAAAATAATACTATAGAGTTGCATTAATATTCAAAAGGAAAATGACAATAAAATTATATACGCCATTTTGTTATTTTTTTATGGACCATTTACGCGATTTTTTCTAAAAATTAAGTTAAAATGTAAAGAATACAATTAGAGCTTTAATAGACTAATATTTGTAGTTAACAAACTAATAGCTCAATTAATAAAAGTATTTTAATATCAAGTTTGTGACAAAATTATTATTTTTATGTTGTAACAATAAAATAAAAATTTAAAATTTAAATAATAAAATTACTTAATAATAAAAAAATAATTTCATTTAACATATTTATTAATAATTATGAGCTTAAATTTTAGCTATTTCATAATAGTTTCCTAAAATATACAAAACAATTTAGTACAATATCAATTTGGTCAATAAAGTGTCAATTAAAAAAAAGAAACTCGTTAGTTTTTCTTTTTATAAAAAATAAAATTATCGAACCTATTTACACCTTTTGCAAATATTAGAAATCCAATTTCAATTTTCTTTAATTAAAACTAAGAGCATATTTGTATTTTTCATCAAATAAAGATACATTGCACACCAAAATATATATGTTAGAGGTTTTCTGTATAAAAACAAATATTAGAGATGATTTGTGTACTAAGAACAAAGGTGATAGATTATTTGTGCTAATTTACTTTTTTGATTGACCATTATGAATAATAAATTTAATATTCACACTTTTTATAGAAGAGAGAGGAGAGATGAGAGATAATAGATAGGATATCCTTATCCTTATCCTTAATCCTTAATTATATAAAAGAATGACTTTGCAATGCTACTGTTCATAGGATTTCGTGCCAAATACTATTAGTCCCCTTTTTATATTTTTTTTCCCATGATCCTAATGCAGAAATGAAAAATTATTCATCATTTTTGGTCCTCTAAGGACAAATACGACACCGTTTGGCGCACATTTAAACTGGAATGATGTATTTTCTCTCTCTCCACACGACTCCACTCTCTCTTCTTCAATTCAAAATCGCATTGTCCATCTTTGATTGCCACATTTCTCTTCAACTGAAATCTTTCATTTCTCTTCTGCTCCTCTATCCTTAATCGCTGCTCCTCTTCTTCTTCTTCCTCTTTTTTTTTTTTTTTTGGGACCTTTTTTTAAAGTACGGTGGACACAAAATACATGGATTCGGAAGAAGGATGTCCGCGGAGCGAAGCACCATCAAAGGTAATGTTTTTCAGTCGAGAGTGGCATATGGATTATATATGTTTAAGTTTTTGATTTTGGATTTTTTTCATAAATTAGTTTTTTTTTTTTTTTATTTGTGTGGTTTCTTTGAACCTATTGTTTACTTTAACCATGTTATATATGTTTGAGGTATTAGAGTTTTCGATTTTGAGTTCTTTAAAAAATTAGTTTAATTTTTCTCGGTTTTGTTTAATTTTTTTGAATTTATTGTTTACTTTCAACAGTTTATATATTTTTGATGTTTTAAGTTTTCGATTTTGGGTTTTTTTCGGAAATTAATGTAATTTTTCTGGGGTTGTTTTACTTTGTTTGAATCTATTTTTTGCTTTCAATTTGAATGTACTAATTAGCTGTTTTTTGTGTATATTGGTTAGAATGAGTTCATTTGTCTTTTTTTTTTTAATGGTGTTTTTTATTCTAATGTGAATTTAATCACAATTTGCCAAATGTCTTGGAACCAATTTCCAAATCACGACAACCGATGATCCGTCTCCTGCAACATTATTCCACACAATAGGTTGTTTCGGCAAGTAATTTTCTTTATGATGTTTCTTTATATATTTAATTGTAAAGACTGACTTGCACAATTTAGTCACCATTTCTACTGACTATATTGTTTTTAGGTCATTTCCCAAAGATAAATTGAACAAAAATTTTGATGCTTGAAATATTTGCCGCGGTTTTTAATTGTGGATTATTGAATTAGTAGTGTAACAAACACAGCTCTAATTTCTTTCTAGCCAAATATTTTCAGCATATGATGTGTTCAATTTTGTGCTGATGCTTGCGTGCTGCATTCCTATATATGCTTTTGTATTTTTAAGCATTTTTATGTGTGCTCTATTTCTTTTCTATGCCAAGTTTTTGGGACTTTTTACTTATGTTCATAGGTTTTTCTCTGCCTTAATAGTTTCAAGCATACTCTTACAGTGAGAGAGAGGTAGATGAACAAGTTGGGTGTGAAAGGCTGCAGAGGCAATGCCTTCGTGAGCAAGAACATATTAAAAGTGAGTATATGTTTTAACATGTTATAATAATTCTTGGTGTTTGAAAGAAGATAAATTTCTATTCTTGTGTCTACTTTCCTGTTGTTCATTTAGACGAGCCCCTTCAAATCACTTAAAGCTATTCAGAAGGTATTGGCCATATGAGAGTGATTCAGGTTATTAATTTCTATATTTTTATCATACTTCAACAATTCCCCACCTGGTCGATGCAGTTCTATAAGCGAACATATTGTTTCGCTGACTCGCTGGAATTAATCACTGCCATATTCTTAGGTACGGAAAGGCGATACCATTGGTGAATTTCTCTAAGCCGTTCAACAACAGCTATCACCAGAGTTCTGATAGGTCTGAACTACGAGAACCTGCTCTATGTGAAAGACGATCTTATTATTCCACATGTAAGATATGTGAATGTGCTTTATTCAAGAATGACTGCATTCCCAATCCCCAACCATGTCCCAATACACCCACCAATCCACATGCACATACATACAAAGAAGCAAATAGCACAAGGAAATGTAAGAATTATCTTGCCTACTGGCTAACAAGTACAATTTTGCTTCTTTCTGTGATGGTGCAGCAACATAGTTTCTATGAGTCGTTCATAAACAATGCAAGAGGAACAAGTTCACTGGTAATGTTCAGTTTCTCTGATTTAATCTATGAAAGTGCATAAGTTCAAGGGAGCATTTTATTGCCTTCATTGACCTCGTTACAGTAAATGAATATGGATGGTGGATGGCGGATTTGTAATGGACGTTAGAAACTCATTCCAAGTTCTCTTCCTTCAAAATGTATATATAATTCTCCACTTATTATTATCATGTGTTCACCATTAACATAGCTATCATTACCTTTTAGTTACCTTCTTTTCAGTTCATGCTGTTTAATGAAGAACTCTGGCCTACTTTTTCAGTTATTCTCAGTATATGAAGAAATCATCCCAATCCATTCATATTTTTTCTTTTTAATTTTTGTACAGCTTTTCCATTTTGATGTACTTGAGGATGTTCGTACCATTGCTGATGCCACAATAGAGAAAGATGAGGTACTTTCTTCTCTACTTAAGATTGTCTCCAAAAAAATATATCAAGTTCAAGAAATGATTACATCATTTCATCATGATTTTAAATTATGCCAATCTGTGTGAGGTGGTATCTATTTTCCTATATATGATCTTCCATACAGAGTTGATAGTGTATATGAGTTGAAATCTTATTTCTTACACATTGCCTCGCTTGCATTCTAACCAAGACTGTTGGATAGTGTACTTGAAATTACATTTCATCATTTAATCACAATGTTCTGTTTAAGAATTTTCTTTCAAAAGAATACCTTTGAAAATGTTAGAATCATCTTTCAGGTATTAAGTTTTCAATTCTATATTCTATAATCTGCTACCCAAAATGGAAACATGTCTGTTAGATATGTCGTTAAAATCACAAAGCATCACTAAATGAGTGGGTGCTATTAAAATCACAGTGGTAGTTGAAATACTGTTTTTGTGAACTAATTTACAATTACCACAAATTGGTGAGTATATCCTTAAAATTCATCATTTGTCTTTTCTGGCCTCCAACAAGTAAGTCACAATATAAAAATTGAGCAACACGGTTCTTTAAATTATGTTGAGCGGCACTTATCATGATTTCTGTTAAGTTCCTTGACATGTTGTAAATTTAACTGATTCGTTACCATCTTTTTTTACAGTCGCATGCTGGAAAAGTTGTAGAAAGGCACTGATATGAGAAGAACAAGCACATTGTTCCTGCTTCAAGATGGGAGGTAACCTCTCTTTTCGTCTCTGTATCTCTTTCTTTCACACACTCGAGTGCTCTTGCGTGCATGTGCATGCACATTGCACACACACAAGAGAACTCTTCCACTTATCAGCATTATGTTTGTTTGAGAGCAGAGGTGTAAAAATGTGACCTCCCCCCGGACGATGTTTGGCTTTGCATACGCTTTACCAACTGGAACATCAAAAATAATAAATATAAGAGATCTCTCATAGGAAGAAAATTAAAGACCATATCAAATGCAGAGAGAAAAAATAATATTTGCTAGCTGAATAGATTATATTTTCATTTCTGGTCAAACTTAAAAGATTCAATATTAAGCAAACAAATATATGGAAGGTCAGACTTATCTTACCATATAGTAGATAATTTATGAAGATAAATTCTCTCACACCACGTTGTACATAATTTCAGAAGAAACTAATTCTTTTGGTTCCAGATTAAAGTAGATTATTTCTAATGTCATTTTAAGAGATTATTGGAGATTTCCATAGGTACTCAACTGTGAAGTAATGGTACCAAAATATACTACTATTCTACATGGAGATCTAATTGAGTTTTTGTAGAGCTCCTTGCCCGAATGGTATTTAATTGCTTCAAATAGTCGTACGACTGGCCTGTTTTTATAATATGTATTGTAATTGTTTATTTTATAACGTCCACGGTGCATATGAATTTTGCTACGTGTGATTGTTTATTTTGTGTTACTTGATTGAGAGTTCAACATTTGTAACACTACAGATTAATTTTGCTACAATTAAACTATGTTCTCACTTCAAAATATCATCAACCACTACATTCTTTGGGACATGCACATTAGTTATATTGTACACATTACACATTCTTCTCCAGTTTTTATTCATTTCCTTGAGTCATGGTTGGTTTCCGCAAGTCAATAGCATCTATATTCATTCTACACTATTAAATACTTAATTATAACTCTACCACGTGCAATGCACGTGCACTCACTAATATATAAATAAATGTTGGATAAATTATTAAATTGATTTATTAAATTGCTATACAATGGCCTTTGATTTCAAGAACTAACGTCATTAAACTGTGGACAAGAATTCCATTACAATAAAAACTCGATAAATAATTTTTGGATAAATTAATAATTTTGTATAATAAAATTTTATAGTCCAAATTCAGATGTGTCTACTAAATTAATAATCTCGCTATAAATGCATAATATAATAATTTTATTTTAATTTTTTAAAACCCAACAAAAATATAAAATAACAATTGATTAAATACGTAAAAGTTTATAATATATATTAAAGAACTTTTTGCCTGAAAAGTTTCTTTTTCAATAAAGCTTTTTCTCAAATTATGCATCATAGTTGTTTGCTTTTTCTTTGTACTAAAAACTGAACTTAACCCTATTCCTAGTTTTTTGCAATGCATACCGTATTTTGTTGTAAAATAATAAATAAGAATGATTATATGATTTTATCTAAATGTTTATATGATTGTTCTACTTATTATATAAGAATTTTTATATTCAGATTGTAGGTCTCGTTGAAACCCAAGAAAAGGTTTACGTATCTCAAATTAGTGAAAGTAAAGAAATTTCGATAAAGTTATATCGTTATGGGGAATAGAAAGAATCGAAGAAAAAAATAGTTGTTGACAATATAAAAAAAATAATACAGCGATCATAACTGTTGTGTGATTTTAATCTCACAAGTAGATGAATTGTTAACAAGTAATAAAATGATGTGAAATGTGTCGAACCCACAATGATTAATTATCAATTAACCAATTAATTTATAGTTCGAGTTTTAACAATGTAAAGAACACATATTCGTTTTAGGATTTTAATTCTAAAACTATTCTACTTATGTTTAATTAAATCTAAATTATCAATCAATCAAAGTAAATTTGAAAGAACGAATTCAAGTTTTACTAACACTAGGATTCGAGAATCCACCTACACATTCTTTAATCAATTATCTGTTTAATTGCTTTACCTTATAATTACTCTAGTTTGAAAATCGGTGATCCTAAAAGCCTCTCTCGATGGTTACGGATGTCAATTTATCCCGCGACCCGCAACCTGATCAATTTTGAGATGTCCTGCCCTGGACAATCGGGTAATAAAGGTGACTTTAAGATGTCCCTACATACACACACAATGTCTGCATCTACATCTCCAAAAATTCTGCATTTGCATCTCCAACGTTACCCACTCCCACAGACCTTACTATACATACATACATACACAGTTTCTATATCTATATTTTTCCTGATCTGCATCTCCAAAAATGCAGAGTACTGCGATTTCGTTCTCTCCTTCAATTTCCATCTAGCTGTTCTTTGAAGCAAAATGCAGAGTCCAATGAACCCAGTTAGCTGTTTTTTGAGGCAAAATGCTGAATCGGCCTCAGACTCACCTTCACAGTCACAATCTTCACGCCTTCTTGCAGTACCTTGGCATATCCCATCTTTCCCTTTTCCCCTTTGGTAGTGGTGTCGTTAATGTCGGCACGTTATGGTTTAGCATTGATGTTGCCATTCTTCATGCACTCTGAAAGGATTTAATTGTTAGTTGTTTTAAAAAAAAATACAAAAAAATAAATAAATAGATTAATCAGGGCATTTGGCAGGACATACAGGCGCCCCGCCACGCCAATTGGCGGGTCTAGGGGCGGGGGCCCCTAATGCCTCGTAGGCGGGATAGGGCGGGGTTGACCTGTTCCAAACCCGCCCCATTGCCATCTCTATCGATGATCAATCAATTCTATATCGATATGCGAATTTAATTATCTCTGATTAAATTTCGAACATAACAACATGCATTTAAATCACAAGAACACCTAATCAAATTTCATAAGGCATAATAGTAATTTTTATCTATTATTGGACTCTATGTTATTCAAAACCACGTGCTTATCTATATTGAATCTCTCGACTTCAATAAAGATCACGAAACATTCTAATGGTGATCAAGCATTAAAACATTACAAAGAATGAATAAAGAATAATCAATCAAGAAGTAATTAATTACTAAAACAGAAAAATATGTAATTAATTAAAAATATGAGGTTTCATCGTTCATCCTAGCAATAAGTAATTTAGTCGGACATGATTTTGTAAAATAATACAAGAATTGTATTAATCATGTTTCAGAAGAAAAATAAGAAATTAGAGATACAACCCGTGATTCCGGCTTAAGAATCTTCAATCCGTTTCTTGATCTTCAATTCTTCTCTTGTAATTTCTTCCCCAAATTCGTCTCCCGTGATATGTGCTCTATTCTACCTTTTAGATTCATTCCCAAACTCTTCAAAACGTGTTTTAGGTAGTTGTTTTATACTGGACTTGGTAGAGTTCTATTTCCATCAGGAACAACTTAACAACTGCCTGAAATACCCATGCGATCGCATGGTTTTGTCCATTTACGTTCTGTAGAAAATCTTGGTAGCTTGCGATTGCAGTACTAGGATATCATGCGATCATATGGTTGTTTGAATGCAGTTCTTGAATTTTTTTTCTTTGATATTTTCCTGACAAGTCCCTCAAGTTTCTTTGTCTGTTCAATTGAGCCATTTTTTCTTCTATTTACTTTCTTTTCATTTGATCGACACTTGAATTTGGTTATTATCCTGTAATGATAAAAAATAACACACCATTATACTGAAAACATGCAAGAGTACTCATAATAGTATCTTTCTGTGAGCTCCAATAAGTACAAAATTGTACTTATCAAACACTCCCAAACTTGAACTTTTATTCATTCTCGAATATAATTACTATAGACAATCATGCATAGAATGAAATAAACAATAACATAATTCACAACATAAATAGCTTACCGTTCTTACTTTTGGCTTTTGCAACAACTTATAATTCATGACAATTGTTCATGTGTTTTGCAAATGTGATTCTACTCAAACCATACTTGATATGTGTGTGAGAGTAGTTAATTCGATCCACTTAATTTCTAAGGTGGTGATAGTCCAACTATTTGGTCAACTTTTTATTCCCCTCTCGTAAGGTACACTTTTTCCCAAAATGATTCTCTTTTAATTCCCGAGATTTTGGTTCAAAGATTACACTTCACTCATTATTTTCTTGCTCGAAACTAGTTGAGAAAGCTAATAATCGTGACAAACTAGTTTTATGAAGATTCTCTTATTTTTTAGTGCTCTCGACTAAGAAGTTTCTACTAAGTAAGTCAAACCCGTTAGTTATCTAATCCCCATATTTACTTTGCAAAGGATTTTTTCACTGGCTTTAACAGAATTTTTTTTGGTATATATAAATCTTATGTGCAAAACTCAATCCTTAAGTTTTCTAGATGACTCATGTAACGAACTTTAGGTCGATAACTCTTAGATCTTTTGAACCTTAGGACATCGAGTTTTGAAAAACCCCTACGGGCCTTTTCACTCAAGTCAAAAAGGCTACGAAAAAAGTTATAAGATATTAATAGTGTGCAAAATTCAGTCCATTAAGCTGTATAGATGACTCATGTAACGAGCTTTATGCCGATGAGATTTATCACTCAAGTAAAAAATGCTACGAAAAGAGTTATATAATAGTAATAGCCTTGTTCATTGCGTGCAATAAGTTCATGCGCGGGGATTAGATTCTTAACATTCGGTCATTACTTAGCTTCCTCTAACTGGTCAGAAGTGCTCCACACAAATTTTCAACACACATGGAATCAACACAAGCCTAGATAGCCACCATCACAGCTTAACTACCACACTTACTCACCCTATTTGTTACTTGTTCGAGATACAGATGATTCTAAGTTTTAAAAAGGTATTCTATTGTTTTCAATTTAAGTGCACCAACATAACTAAATAACATCATCAATGGCTGACACAACACTATATCAGACATGGTTAAGTAGCCTCATATTTAAACAAAAGTAATAATCTATCCACAAGTCATGATTAAAACTAAACTTAAAGAAAAATTTTCATCATTAGTTGGCAAGGCTATTCATGTCACATAAACACACAAACAATCACTAATAATAATTTTTTTTGGCATATGTAGAATGACGATGATCACAACTCATTATTACCTAGAATTGAAAGTACCTACTTTAAATACTAAAAGTGTAAAAAACGTGCAAAATGTCAAAAGAATCTCAAAACTTAAATGATACGAAAATTTAAATAAAATAGTAGAAAAATAGGGTGCCCTCCATTAAGCGCTTCTTTAAAGTCATTATCTTGACTTTGTCGTGGTGATCACTC
Organism: Forsythia viridissima; assembly: GCA_030279155.1. Classification (NCBI taxonomy): domain Eukaryota; kingdom Viridiplantae; phylum Streptophyta; class Magnoliopsida; order Lamiales; family Oleaceae; genus Forsythia; species Forsythia viridissima. The sequence goes on along the minus strand of CM059033.1, from coordinate 60,241,707 downwards.
AAGACACTTTGAATAGATTTTTGAACGACTTGATTTGCTTGCATCGATTGTCTTTGCACCAATTTTTGTTCACCTTCTAGAATTTGATTTTTCTCTAATCATATTGATATAACTTTATTTTGCTACCCTAATCGAACTCAACTATGAAAACTTCAACTTCTTCATTGGACATGTGTTCGTCACTCCTTATTTTTATGATTGGTATGTGTTCTTTTGGGTTTGACTAGTTTTCCAATGTTAAAGTGTTGGTTCTCTCTTGGTCAATGGCATTAATCTGGAAATATGAATATGAAGAGCTCGAAAATTTAATTCCTTTAAACACATCGAATGTGATATGTTTATCATTCAACCTCAGCTTTAGTTGCTTTTTTTACACATCAATCAATGCTCGATCAGTAGCCAAGAAAGGTCGACCCAAAATAAGTGGTATATCCAAGTCTTCGCACATATCCAAAATAATAAAATCAGCATGGAATATGAACTTGTCTACTTTCAATAATATGTCTTCAACGATACTTCTTGGATGTTTGATGGACCTATCTACAAGCTACTAGGACTGGACAAAACCCGACCCGACCCGAGCGGTTTTGGTCAGTTTTTGGACTTCATTGAGTCAGGTTCGGGTTTGGAATTTGAAAATATGGTCGGGTTGGGTTGAGTTGTGGGTTATATGAGTAAACCCGACCCAAGTATTTAAAAAAATTAGCGAATTACTATATACTGGAGTTGCCCTAAAAATAAAAAGGGCCCATTCCCAATCCCAGGTGCTAAGTCCCATTTTCCCAGCAAAAAAATCAAGTCTCCACCAACGTAATGTTTCCAACCGGCAGCCGCACCTCGCCAATCGTCACTCATCGTCTCCGGTGAAGTCCTTTACACTGATTCTGCCACCAGCCTCTGAAGTATCTCCTCATCAATCTCCAGTCCATCAAGGTAAAATTATAGAATCCTTCAAATCTTCAACTTTCAAATGATTGTGAATAAAAATAATTTTCTCCTCAAATCTTTTTCACTTGTGGTATGTAGGACTTGAATATTGAATATTTGTTCCCAAATATGACAGATTTGAAAACAAAATCGAACCCATAAAACATTAGGGTCGGTTTGGAACGAAGAAGGCATTATCTTGTAGATATTTGATTTTTTGAGATGATTTTTTTGCTGCATTTTTTTTGATGACCAAACCGATCCAACCGACCCAACTCGACCGACAAACCCACGGGTCGGTTTGGGTCGGGTTTTGACTCGTGAACGGGTTGGATTGGGTTGAATTTTAGTCAAACTAATGTTTAGGGTTGGGTTGTGTTGGGTTGGGTTGGGTTCGGGTTGGCCCCAAAATCAACCCGACCCAACCCAACCCAACCCAACCCAACCCAACCCAACCAAACCAAACCCATGCCCAACTCTACAAGCTTCAATGATATTGTTGTTGGCTTTGCTTCTCCCAAATCGAGCTGCTTAAAAATAGAATAATGCATTAAATTCACACTAGCACCTAAGTCACATAGAGCTTTGTCAAAAAATAAACTACCAATAGTGCAAAGAATAATAAAACTCTCTGGATCTTTTAATTTCAGAGGTAGTTTGTTTTGTAAGGTAGCACTACATTCCTCAAAAAATATGATTGTTTCGTGCTCATCCAACTTCCTTTTGTTTGAAAGATTTTTTTTCATAAATTTTGCATTACTCGGCATTTGAGCTAAAGCGTCGACAAAAAGTATGTTAATTTGGAGTTTCTTGAATACTTCGAGAAATTTCTGGAATTTTTTGTCTCGCTTATATTTTCGCAGTCTTTGAAGAAATAGAATCGGAGGGATGTAAGCTGGTGGTGGAATATAATCTTGTGAAGAGTTCTTTTTTATTGTTCAACTGCTTTTTTGAATTTATCGGATTTGTTTTCTCTCTCTTTGCTGGACACAGTTTCGTTGTCTATACCTGATTTATTTACATGAATTTCTTACAACTCAACTCTACTTCTTATGGTAATTGCATTTACTTGCTCTCTTGGATTGACCTCGGTATTGTTTGGCCATGTGTCTAGTTGTCGCTCGATCAATAGTTTAGCTAATTGTCCAATCTGATTTTCTATATTTTTATCACGACATCTTGTCTTTTCTGCACTTTCTTGAATCTCATCTCCATCTGTTCAGACAATTTAGCGATTGTTTCTTCTAATCCTCGTTCTCTTTCCTAGGGTCTTCCTTGATTTGGTGAATTTTGAATATTTTGGGTATTAACATGTGAGAAATTTAGATGATTTCTCCATCTAGGATTGTAGGTCTATGAGTATGGATTATTCTGCTGTCGCTGAAAGTTCTAAGCATATGCAACTTGTTCAGGTGATGACATATCAATGGTGGTTAAATGGCATTCTGATGATTAATGGTTTGTCCTGCATGTTGCACATATTGGTAGGGATATCTGAACCATATTAATTGAGTGAGAATATTTAATTACTTCCATCTACTTTGCCAATGCATCAATTTTCGACAAGCGAATAATTTCCACTTCGTGCATTCCTATTGCTTTCTTCTGTAATCATTTGTCTGGCCACATAACGAACTGTTAACTAATGGTTTTATATAGGTCGTAAAGGTCACTGGCGGATCTATCTTATATAGAGCCACCTGCTGCAGAATCTACTGAAGAATGATTGGTTGGAGTTAATCTAGAGTAGAAATAATGATTCTGAGTTGCTAAAGAAAAAACATAACTTAGACACTTTCGGAGCAGTTCCTTGAATCTTTCCCATGCCTCGTGAAAATTTTTCAACTCAAATTGTTAGAAATTGGATATTTCATACTTCAGTCTGTTCACTCTAGTCGGAGGGAAGTATTTCAGTGTGAATTTCTGGATCAAATCTTTCCAAGTAATAATGCTTCCAGACGGTAGAGAATCTAACAATTCTCTAGCTTTATCTTTCAGTGTATGTGTGAGGAGCCTCATTCTAAGTGCCTCTTAATTAATACCGTGGTATTTGAAATTTTTACAGTATTCATCGAAGCGAGAGATTGGTAATGAGAATTTTCATTTGTTCTCTCATAGAATGACAGATTGTTCGAGAAAAAATTAATCATATATGGCCTCAACTGGAAGTTATCGTGTTCATAAGGCGAATAGATTATGTTGGACTGATTCTCAACAATTGGTGGCATCATATACTCACCTATAAGAATATTTCGTTCATTAACTTTAACTGGTCGAGTCATTGGTGCAAAATTATTTTTCACATCTGCAAGTAATGGATCATGGATTCGGTTGTCTTTCATTGTGTCTTTTTACTGTTGTTTCTTTTATCTTCGCTCACGTTGTCGTTAGCAAAAGCTCCGTTCGATTTCTGGGTCTAAATCAAATAGATCAAGATCTTTTATACGACGCATACACACTTGACACCTGAAACTTAAGAAAATATCTGAAATTCAACAATAACACGAAGAACTGAGATGAAAATAAAAAATAAAAATTATTTAAACTAAATTATCAATTAATGTAGTAATTAATAAAAACTAGTCCCGACAACGGTGCCAAAAACTAGTTGTGTGATTTTAATCCCGCAAGTAGATGGATCGTTAACAAGTAATAAAGTGATGTATAGAGTGTCGAACACACGATGACTAATTATCAATTAATCGATTAATTTATAGTTTGAGTTTTAACAATGTAAATAAAACATATTCGTTTTGATTTTAATTCTAAAACTATTCTAATTAAGTCTAAATTATCAAGCAATCAAAATAAATTTGTGAGAATGAATTCAAGTTTTACTAACACTAGGATTTGCGAATCCACATACACGTTCCTTAATCAATTGTCCGTTTAATCGCTTTAACTTATAATTACTCTAGATTGAAAATTGGCGATCAAAAGTCTCTCTCGATGGTCAATTAATTCTATATCAATATACGAACCTAATTATCTCTAATTAAGTTTCAATTATAAGAATATGCACTTAAATCACAAGAACTCATAATCGAATTTTATAATACATAATAATAATTTCTATCTATTATTTGATCATATGTTATTCAAAACCACGTGCTTATCTATATTGAATCTCTCGACTTCAATAAGGATCACAAAATATTCTAATGATGATCAAACATTAAAGTATTAGAAAGAATAAATAAAGAACAATCAATCAAGAAGCAATTAATTACTAAAACGGAAAAACTTCTAATTAATCAAAAACATGAGGTTTCATCGTTTATCCTAGCAATAAGTAATTTAGCCGGACATGATTTTGTAAAATAAAACAAGAATTGTATTAATCATGTTTTGAAAGAAAAAAAAGAAATTAGAGATACAACCCGTAATTCCGGCTCAAGAATCTTCAATCCGTTTCTTGATCTTCGATTATTCTCTTGTATTTTTTTCCATAAATTCGTCTCCCGCGAAATGTTCTCTATTCTGCCTTTTGTATTTCTTTCCCAATTCTTCAAAACGTGTTTTATGTAGTTGTTTTATCCTGGACTTGGTATAGTTCTATTTCCATCAGGAAAACAATTTAACAGCTGCCCGAAATACCCATGCGATCGCATGGTTTTGTCCATTTACATTCTAAAGAAAATCTTGGAAGCTTGCGATTGTAGCACTATGATATCATGCAATTGCATGGTTGTTTGAACGTAGTTCCTGAATTTCCATCTTTGATATTTGCCTGACAAGTCTTTCAAGTTTCTTTGTCTGGTCAATTGAGTCTCTTTTTCTTTTATTTGCTTTCTTTTCATTTGATCGACATTTGAATTTGGTTATTATTCTATAATGATAAAAAAACAAAACGTCATTATACTGAAAACATGCAAGAGTACTCATAATTATCTCTTTTTGTGAGCTCTAATAAGTAAAAAAATTGTACTTATTAATAACGTTAATTGAAAAGAATGATATTGAACTGAAATCTGTCTAAGAATGTTTGCGCAGAACTCATTTGCCAAAAATAAGAAGAAGTTTATTGGCAAAATTATGTTCTTTAGAGTAATGCAAATTGTTTGGACCTATAGTTCGAACATAGGAAATATAATCTTGTAGAATAAAAGTAGTAATTGCATATTTATGTGGTTCACTTGATAACGACATCTATATGAAAATTCTTGTAGGATTTAAATTGCCATAAGCAAATAATTCATTTCTCAAAGTTATGTTTTCAATCAAATTGCAAATATCATTATAAGAATTAAAGCAATCTAGAAGTATGTAGTATAATCGTCTTAGCGAATATTTAATGAAAGTGGGTTATAAGAATGACAATGTTTGCCCATCTGTTTCAAATTTTCATAAAGAAAAAAAATTAAGTTTGCAATTGTGGCATTTTATATGGATGATTTAAATCTTATTGGAACTCTTAAAGAGCTTCCAATGGCGATTGATTACTTAAAGAAGGAATTCGTAATGACAGATCTTGGAAAAATAAAATTCGGCATCAGCTTGCAAATCAAGCATTTAACTAATTGAATTCTTGTTCATCAGTTACCTTAGATAAAAAAAGACTAGAAATGAAAAAGAAGACCATTTTAGTTTGATGTCCCTTGAAATGAAAGAAGACCATTTTAATCCTTGAGATGATAACTTATTGGTCCTGAAGTACCATATCTTTTTGTAATAGATGCACTATTGTAATTTGTTAATAGTTCGTGATTCGAGACTAGTTGGTTATGATGATGCATTTTATTATTTGATCCATATAAATCTCATCAAGTAGTTTAACTATTTACATGTGGCTATCATGACAATTTACGTGCAGAAATGTTCATAAATGCATTATCTATCGCAACACTTGCGAAGTTGATAGACTAGATATACATATATCAAGTGATATTATCATGAATGAAGTAAATACGTGTGATACTCTTTTTTCTTTTAGGCTGATAATGTTTTTAATGAGGCAACTTTCATAGCGAATTCAAAACAATAACGTACTATTTTTCCTACTAAGATTTTAATAATTTATATTCTTTGTGTAATGGACATCCAATGAGGAATGTTATAAATGTTATAGTTATGGATGTTCATAACCTAAAAAACATTTACCCTCAACACAACTCTATGGTTTCACTCTTGTATTGTTACGAGTCCACAGAAGATAACAAAAAAAAAATATGTTTTTAATGTAATTGCATCAGACTATTATGATGACTATAATCAATTAGAGATAGATGAGTATCTTGTATAAAGATGATATTACTTGGAAGCTATAACAAGGCAACAACATGAAATATATTTAACCAACATTGTTTCATACAAATTTTAGAAAGATGGTGGTATTGAAGACATTGACACATAAGATATGGATGATCCACTACAAAGATTTGTAGATTGATAGTGCAAGGTATAACATAGCTTAGCAGCTATATTTAAACTTTTTGTGCAATAGTTTAGTGCGTTCTCAAGTAATATCAAAGTTTTGAAAGAGATTAAGATTAATTAAAAGTGCTAGACTTTATCAAAACGTACCAACTGAAAGTCATGATCTTGTGAGTGCATAATAGGTTGGAAAATCTCAGTGGTAGATGATTTTTGCTTCCTATTGTATTTGTTGGCTGCGTAGAATCGTATGATTTGTTATTATAATATTTTTGTAGTGAATATTTTCATTTAGTAATTAACGAAATATTTCTAATATAGTAATAATAAATAGATTTAACTTATAATGCTACAATAAATAATATTTGACAATAAATTTCTAAACTTTCATGTGGGGAGAAATGAAGTTAGGATATTAGAGTTATGGGAGGAAATGAAGTACAATATCAAAGGAGATAAAAAAATTTGTTTATGAGTCTTGTCAATCGCTATGTAATCTATCGATATATTGAATTTATTGTAAATGTGTGTTGGAAAAATTAGAAAATTGGGTAATGTTTGAGTATAATTTTGCATGAGACCTGTTTTCTATTTGATGAAAACAAAAGTTGATTTGTGTTCTCTTCTGCGAGAACATCAAAATCATGTATTTACTTGCTCAAAATGATGCTTGGGTGAATGGGAAATTGATGCTCAAAGATGGAGTTGAAAATAGTTGAAGGGAAAGAAATTGGTTCTATCCCACATCGAAAAAATAGAAAAAATTGGACTTGTATATATATATATATATGGCCACACTTATTGAAATGTGTAATTATGTGTAGTGTAGAGGCTCTTTCTTGTGTGCGCCTGAAGAGGGGGTGAGATTGAACTCATGTGTGAGCGCGACCTGCGTACACAAATGTTGGACCAAAATTGGCCATATAGTCAAGCCTATGTTTTGCCTTTTTTTATTTCTGATTTAATTATAGAATTAAAATTATGTCTTTTCAGCTACCTTAAACTCCCGAATTCCTAAAAGACAGCAACTGAATGTTTATTGTTACTAAAGATTGTTGTTAATGGAGATGGAGGAGGAGGAGGAGGAGGAGGAGGAGGAAGAGGGTCATCTGGGAGCCTATAAATAGGGTCTGAACTTACACAATCGAACACACAAAATTCAGTCTTCTACTCCTTCTTTTCTGTTCCAAAAATTCCATTCAAGTGTTCTTGGTGAGCATGTTCTGTAGCCCAGTTCGTTGTTTTAACAGCTTTGTCCTAAACAATTTATCCGTTGTATCCTGGTAAGCAGACGCTAACTACCCTGAAGAACCTACGGTATGGGAGCGAATCTATTTTAAGAAAATTATATTTGCACAGGCCTCGGTTGCGGTTTTACTTTCTATAGTTACTGTTTATCATTTTCTTTTCCTACAGTTTACTTGTTTTGTTTCATGTTATCTTTTAGTATAATAATATGTACTCTAATAAGTTCAATATAAATCTTGTACTAACAATATGCTATTCTACATTGATGTTTATAGTTATCTATGTTGGAGAATCCAATTTTTGGCATATTTAATTATATTTTATTTATTGATATGAGCCAATTAGCATTTAATGATTATCTAGTAGTTGTGGAAATTGGAAACCTTAATACTATATTTATCACAATCTATTTATCAGTTTTAGTTATTCTAAAACTCTTGTTCCTTATAAGTTTAATAAGTGATTGAATAAATTGAATGTTTAAGTATTCTAATTGAACTAGGTTTCTAAGTAGATAAGATATTAAAATACTATCTTTATTTTTATCTACTTAAATGAAAATATATAACTGGATTTGTGGAATCAATCCGGGGACACTCGTGGAATGGACCAAGGTCAAGACCGAAGTACTTGACTGCATTCCTTGACTAGTTGAAGAAGATATAAAATAGAGAAATTTTATTATTGTTCTTAACTAAGTTTTACTTTTTGTAAATTGCTGATAAAGTTTCAGATTAGGTCTATAATTGTGATTTCAAATAGTTGATACGTGTGTAACCTGTTCTAAAATAGTGTATTTATTTACCCGTGGCATGGGGGTCTGTGGATGTTTTCCTTAGGAGTTTACCACGCTATATCTGGTGTTAATTAATGTTTTAATCACCTTATATAATAACTATCTCAAAACTGCTAAAATGTTCAATGAAATGTTATAACGTTTAACAAACTTTCATCAACATCAGAATATTAAAGTGAACGTTGTGTTTTATAAAAAAAAAAATATTTACAGACTTTCAGTAACAACCTATTCAACCTCCCTTCTAAGTTGATTGTTATCTAGATTTAAAACTAACAATCTACATTTTGTGGGACTATCATTAATAAGCTAAAATAATTAACATGAACTTATTAAAAAGTGTATATTATATCAACTTTGACACGAAAAAAGAAGTGAAATAAGTCAAATCAATGGCACGTTTCATGTAAACCAATGATAAGTAACCTAATTTTTTTTAGATTTCTCACTACGAATAGTCATACTTTTGTAATGTAATTTTGGTCTCTTCTTCTTCAAAAAAAAAAAAAAAAAGTTTACTTTTACTCTAAGAAAGAAAGGAATACACACAAATTAGTAAATTTGAAACAAGAAACAAAAAACGCTATAGATGCACCAAGATGATAGTTAGAGAAGAACAAATACCTGAATAACATGGCAACAATGTCAACCAAAAAAAAAAAAAAAAAAAAAAACCTAAATAAAACTGAAAGTATTTGAAGCAATTGATGCTCAGAAAATCTGTTGCAATCAATGTTTGTAGAATAACAAGAAAACAGCAATGTGACTATTTCCATTTAATTGGTTTTTTGGTCCTTCAATTTTCTCATTTTTATGCTTTATGGTTACTTTCATTAATTAATTTAATTGGGATATGCTTATATGAAAATGGTAGATAGCGTGTGATTAATCTAAAATTATTTATTATATATAATAATTAAATAGGAGAAAACGTTATATTTACGTAGTTGTAATCAGTATTTTGACTTTGTAACCTCACACTACATAGTATATTTGGTACACTTAATTTGACTATAATAAACATTTCAAAAATATATGTAAAATATTTTTGTTCTGTTCAAAACATAAATCCGTAAAGAAGTTTAATAGACGTGTATTGATGATTAAGAACCAATAGTTGTCTATGCATTTAAACCATACAATTGAGTTTGAAGTGTTCAAATGTACATATTTGTAAGATGATGGAGAAAAATGACAGTAGATAGTGCACCAGTGAGTTGGCGAATCAAAATTGAACTCAAATTTTCAAATCTGGAATGGCCAACGTTAAATTGAACGTTGTGATTCATGACTACTGTTGGTCCCAGATTAAGTTCAACAAATACCAAGAAAGCGTAAAATAATAGAAAAACAGTAAAGAATACAATAATTTTTTTGTTCTTAATCTCGGGTGTTCAACTAATAAGACCTACGTCATCGGTCATCCGTTGAGCATCTAAACAAAGAATTACGCTCATAATATACTAGCACTCCGAAAGACAAGATTTACAATATTACAGACAAAAAAAAAAAAAAAACAGTAACATTCATCTCTGGCCACACAGTACAACACAGATCATTTCTCTCAAAAATTATTGTTCATTGAAAGAATAAGAAACCTTCTCTATTTACATGAAAAATATAGATGAGAAAAGGAGTAGACGACATTGGAGAGAGAGAATAAATCACAACTATTTTTTTTTTATTAAAGGAAAAGTCTCGAAGGCGAAATTTTCCTACTTGTGTCAGAAGTCTCTTGTGCACGAGTAGTAGGGACCTGAGGAAGAGAGCCAATAGACCAACCCTCCATGACAGACCCCCACAACATTTCAGTGAAAATTTACCTTACACGGAAATCGAACCTGCGTTGTCGGAAAATTTCATATACAAAATGGGGGTTGTGTCAAAGTTAGTGGGCTTACCCTTCATCCACTGGTCAATAGATTGCCATGTGTCAGCATATCAAGTGAATTGTCTACTTTTTAAAAATGCATAATCCTTTTTTCTTGAAAAACACAATTTTGACTTCAATTCCACGATTCAACTTCTTACAATCAACAATATTTTTTTGTTAACAATATCCACATTTGATTTAATTTTGAGATACAAGAGTGCACTTTGAGGTAACTGGATTACTTATTCATTTGCTCACTTACCTTTACCAAGAATTTAGCAAGTACCAATGTTCAAAGATTGTAAATGATCTTTGAATATATAAAAACCTGCTATTTTTTTTCTAACTAATTTAGTCGATATTAATTTAAAAGTATATTACCTATTAAATTAAACACAGATGATAATTATTTATTTATATCTTTATCCACTAAATTAAAATATAATAAAATAAAAATAAATTAATTTCATCAACGGTCACTAAAATTTAAAAGTTAGAGCACTGGTCATTAAAGTATATAAATCTTTCACAAACGATCACTCGCTTAAGTTTCTAACTTGAAATGGTGATGTGGCATACAATAGATATTTATTTATTGTATGATAGTCTATATACTTTATATAATATTCAATTTAGTCCCTATATTTTTAATTATCTTTTAGGTAAGTCTTCAAAAAATTGCATCTTGGTCCTTAATCTTTTTACATCTTTACACTTTCGTCTCTAAATTTTTAATTATCTTTCAGTAAGTATTCCAAAAATTGCATCTTAGATCCTTCAACTTTATACATTTTCAAAATTTGGTCCCCAAAATTCTTCATTTTAGTGGTCAAAATAAGTACAATTTTAATAGTCAAAATAAGTACACTTTCAGTTAAATTCTTGACTTTACACTCAAGTTTTCACCTAAACAAATAAAATAATATAATTAAATAATAAACTATTTGACGAAACTCACAAAAGTCCATTTCTAGTGGTCAAAATAAGTGCAAAACCGGCACTTATCACATGGAGTTGTCAATGAAATATATTTTTGTCTATTTTTGTCAACTCTAAGAGATAAGTACGAGTTTTACACTTATTTTGACTAATAAATGTGAACATTTGTGAGTTCTATCAAGTAGTTTATTTTTTAATTATGCTATTTTATTCGTTTATGTGAAAATTTGAGTGTAAAGTCAATGATATAACTGAAAGTGCACTTATTTTGACTATTAAAATTGTACTTATTTTGGCTATTAAAATCAAAGATTTAGGGGACCAAAATTTGAAGATGCAAAAAGTTGAAGGACTTAAGATGCAATTTTTGGAGAAATTAACCGAAAGATAATTGAAAATTTGGAGACCAAAGTATAAAAATGTAAAAAGATTAAAGACCTAAGATGAAATTTTTAGAGGACTTACCTAAAAATAATTCAAAAAATAGGGATTAAAGTGAATATTATATAAATTATATGGACTACCATGTAATAAATAAATATCTATTGTATACTATATCACTATTTTAAGTTATAAACTTAAGAAAGTGATCGTTTGTGAAAAGATTATATACTTTAGTGATCAGCACTGTAACTTTTGAACTTCAGCGACCGTTAGTAAAATTAACCCAAATAAAAATAAATGAAAGTTTGTTAAGGAAGTACCATTAGAATCTGTGGCAAGGGCGCCAATTCATTCCACAAAAGTTTGGCACAAGAACCAGACAAATTAAAAAGGATAAATAAATATAATTATGGAGAAAGTTAGAGATTACGTACTTGTCTAGTAGAGGACTACAGAACTAGACATTAATGAGAAATGGCGGCAAGAGAATTTGAGTTGAAAGTTCCCAAATTAGGGAAAAGATCTCCGGTCCCTAGTGGGCAGGAAATCCTTGCTCACATACTGGGGTAGAAAATTCTTGTCCACATGTTGATTTGTTGTTGATGTAAAAAGTAATTTTTTACATCAACAGTCCACATGCTGACAAGTGTGGGCATGAAATTGCTGCCCACTGGGAGCAGCAAATTAGGACCCTCCCAAATTAACGTGTAAGAAATTTAAAATAATATAATAATGATGATTTTTTTTTTTTAAAACAAACGTTCTTTATGAGTTTTTATATTTTATTTTATTTATACACTATATTATACATAAATAGATAAACAAACTCACTAACACATTTTTTGATTTAATTTCGCATCAATATGTTGGTTTTTATTTTAAACATATAACATAGATTACTAATTTGCAATGTCTGAAATAAGACCACAAAATATATATATATATATATATATATATATATATATATATATATATATATATATATATATATATATATATCAAACTATGTTTGTTCACGTTGCCTTCTACAAAATTATCCTCTAAAATAGGAAGACCCGGTACACAAATAAAATTAAATATTACTCAAACTCAAAAAAAAAAAAAATCAATTAAATACGATATGCATTTGTTGACGTCGGAACCTGCACCAGTCCACGTGCCAACAGATCTCCAGTCACTCCTCTGCCAGCTCGTATGTTAGCTGCACACTAGAACGACCGTTAAGCACCAAGATCTCCGGAGAAAAAGGGTCCGGCGATCGTTGGCACTCCAACGATCAAGTCAACTGCCGGTATATGAGATATACATAGGGGCGGGAACAAAAAGGGGTGTGGGAGAGACAATTAGGCAGAGATTTGAGCGGAGTTTATGGTGGGATTCTTAAGCATAAAAAGTGCGTACCTTGGAACAACCGGAGACGTTGTATTTATAGCGCAAGAATTCTAATTGATTTGGAAGACAAATCAATTCGGTCTTTAATCGGATCCTCCTTCCTTATGTGATAAAGATACCCAAGATTACATTCCTTCCTTAAGCTTATCATGTTGCATGATTTTAGGATATCATGATTCGGTTTTCTTGTGGGGATTCGTGCGTCTAATCCAACGCAATCTTTCTTTAATTACTCCTCTGGTTGTCCCGGTATATCGAGTCGCTCGCTAGTTACGAATGATGCGAGGCCTGACGAGGCCCTATGGTTCGCATGTGAGTGCCGAGGACCTCCACATGACCCGCGGATTTCTAGCTGTCGAAGGTCCAAGCGTGTGACGGGCCCTTCCAAGGCCCTAGCAGGGCCCAGGTAGGGTTCTTGACAGATTACGGACTGGGCCCTTACTGGGCTTGGATGGGGCCTGTGCTGACGTGGCAGCCATGTCGTAATCATGTGGTAACAATAGTCTCCCAAGTCCAAGCCTATTATTTATAATGGGCGTGAGACTTTTGAGGATAAACAAAATGTTGATGTGCCTTGCAGGAAAGGAATGCTGATGCGCTTCGCGGGAAATATATTCTTAAGGCAGGAAGTAATTTAACCTACCCAGTATAGTCCCCCAAGTCTGAAGCTGAACATTCATGCCGGATGAGGACTTCAAAGGGCCGGGCGGTGGAGAGCACCATGGAGTTTCATCCGGAGTGGGACCTTTCTTTTCTTCGGTAGGACTCATCTGAGGCTCAGGTTCGCGATGCTTGGCCTAGTTTAGTAAGCGATCAAACACCCCTTCCAACTGAGGAAGGCCCATAATGTGCCGACCCCTAAAGAGGCGGCGGGGGACTTATACTTTGTAATCCTTGTCTGGTTTTGCCTAAGTTAATTGAAACGGAATTGAAGTTGACTTTTTGCTTACCTGACGTTACGATTCTGTGTGCGCGTGAAAGGAACAACGCTTTAAATCTGAGAATCATTGCCCTAGTGTTGATGACGCAGACACCTGGTGGAATCTGGAAGGTTGGAGTCTTCAATGCCTTGGAGAGGTAGAACGTCCGTGCGTCATTCCAAACCCCCTGTTATGACTATATTCATTGCCTTGTACCTATTTCCAACGTAGTCCCTTATAAATAGGATGCAAGCGCACTAGGATTCTTCCACCATGAGCCTCTTGTGACTAACCTGTCGTTATCGTGTGATTGAGATAGATATAGCAAACGCGTGATAGTGGTGTGGCTGGAGGGCTTGTGTCCAAGATGCCCGTTAATCTGAGAATCAACATTCAGAGGACCAAAGATCTTGTCAATCAACGTTCAGGAGACCAAACGTTCGGGGTCGGGATCTAGGTTTAGCAGCCTTAGCCCGGCCTTCCCCTGAACGGTTGACGGGGTTGGGAAGGTCTCCCACTGCCAAAAAAGGCATCAACGGCATTTTTTGAGCAGTATGGTCTAATAAGCCACCAAATTAACTCAGGTTGGCTTGGGAGACTCCCAATCATGGTGAAGTCAGGTTCTCCAACCTGGACGATGCCAACATAGACCAGGGGATAGGGCTAGTAGACCTAGTTACCCCATTCATCTGCTGGCCCAATGAGGCGGTGGGGTTTTAGAATATATCGCAGTTATATCTTCTTTTGTATTGTATTTCGTATTTAATGAAAAGGTGCCGAGTTACCTTCATATTTGCGTGTGTGTGCCCTTATCGTGTTTGTGATGCCCATGTTTTACATACTTGTTTCGGGCGCGGAGTGGATTGCCAGTCATGATCAACACTCATTCGCTATGTAGAAATTTTGACGAAGTTGGGACGAACGTCTAACAAATCTGACTTAACGTGGGCGGGCGTCGGCGGTAGTTTTATCAGGCTTTAGCGTTCGCGTAATCACGCCTCCCGCACCCCCAAGCGCTTAGATATATTCCCCTAGGGTTTATCAAATGTGCTTTTAATTCCACGCCACGTGTCGACCTACCCGACTGCTGGTATCCCGTTGGGGCTTATATAATGCGATAGGGCATTCCTAAATCACCATTTTCCTGTCATTTAGCCGTCATACCTGGACCCTTGATTATTGCCGGCCATGTCGGGCTTCCATTTTTCCAAAGTCCCTAAATTTAAGATTAGGCGTGGGGGAATAGTGGAGGATGTCTCCCCTCTCCATTTGGTGTCATCCGCGGTGTCTGGTTCTGGGCTCACAGTGTTACAGGGCCCAGAGACGGTGGTGGGTCACCCGCCTGTTTCTCCTGCGCCGGAGGTGAGGGCGGACGTTCCGTTTCTGACGAATCCTGCTAGACGTGGGTCCTCTTCTGGGAACGTTCGGTCGTCAGCGGGAAAGAGACCAAAGGTCGAGAGTGGGGAACAGGCGTCTCGGACGCCTGTTTCTCCCTCTCCCGGCAGGCGTTAGTACATTAACATTGGGGCCCGCCAAGACGAGCTGGATCCGTCAGTCGTAGAGAAGCTGTCCTCAGCGGTTGCCCTTGCGGCTACTTCAGTCCACAAATATTGGACATCTCCCTTCGAGAAGGCAGTAGATACCGCGGAGGTGACGGAGTTGATGAAGCTAGCCGAAATGTACACCTCTCGCAGTCATGTCTTGAATTGTGAGTTGTATAAAATGTTGGAGATGAGGGTTGACGAAATACAGTTTGTCCTTGGAGAGGATGAGAATGCCGAAGCGATGAGGGCCGAAATCAAACGCCTTCGGGCACGACTCGCGTTTTCAGAAGATGCGCGGAGTCGTGCCACGTACGACGTTACGAAGGCCCAGACAATCCAAAAGGCATGTATCGTTGCTCAGAAGAAGGCCAAGTCTCAGTTGAAGTCTTGCCAGAATATGATACAGGCCAAAGATAGAGAACTGACCGAAGTTTTGAACGAGCTAGCGAAGGCTAAATGCCTCCTAGCTAAACTGGGGGTCCCAGGTTATACCGAAACGTAGGATTACGTGCATAGGTCAAATTTTCTTAGCCATGCTGTCGCATGGATATTTTATGTAATCGAGTAGTGAGATTCTAGTGGAAGTCTGTACGTTTGTTCCAAATATTTGCGTACTTGATACCTTACCAAGCGAGCTTAATAGAGTTGGTCGCGGACCATGCTCCCTCGCCATCCAATGAACCACAATCGTACACATGCGCGTCGGATGTTTATTCAGCGATTTGAAAGAGTTGGCCGCGAACCACACTTCATTGCTGCGGAGTTTGTCTTTACTTACTTGCTTTACGCGTAAAATGTTTACCCAGCGAGTTGATAGAGTTGGTCGCGAATCACGCTCCCTCGCTGTCGAGTTGATTGTATTTGATTAATAGCACGTAAAATATTTTACCCAACGGGTTAATAGAGTTGGCCGCGAACCACACTCTCCCGCTGCCGAGTCGATTACACTTGCTTACCTGCGCGTAAAATGTTTACCCAGCGAGTTTGGTAGAGTTGGCCGCGAACAACACTCCCTCGCTGCGGAGTTTGTCTTTACTTACTTGCTTTATGCGTAAAATGTTTACCCAGCGAGTTAATAGAGTTGGCCGCGAACTACACTCTCTCGCTGCCGTGTTCTTTGTACTTGCTTACTTACGCGTAAAATGTTTACCCAGCGAGTTAATAGAGTTGGCCGCGAACCACACTCCCTCGCTGCCGTGTTCTTTGTACTTGCTTACTTACGCGTAAAATGTTTACCCAGCGAGTTAATAGAGTTGGCCGCGAACCACACTCCCTCGCTGTCGTGTTCTTTGTATTTGCTTACTTACGCGTAAAATGTTTACCCAGCGAGTTAATAAAGTTGGCCGCGAACCACACTCCTTCGCTGCCGTATTGGTACTCTCCGCTTGGGGAACGCTTGGGATTCATAAAAGACGAATATTATTAAACGGCGCCGCGTTTCTTGGCGTTTGTCAAAGAATTGTAAAAAGACCAAAACAATGCTAAAACTGTATTACTGGTGATATGGCCTCAGGTGGGCGATGTTCCAAGGGTGTCTTGTCTCTCGTCCCTCAGGATCTTCTAGTCTATAAGTTCCGGGGCGGATTTCTTCGATGACCTTATAAGGTCCTTCCCAGGTGGGCCCTAGGGTTCCGGTCCCTACTTCCTTATTAGCTTGGAATATTTTTTTCAGGACAAAATCATTGACACAAAAACTTCTGCCCCTGACTTTGGAGTTATAATATCGGACCATCTTCCGTTGGTAAACCGCGAGGCGAAGTTGTGACTCCGTGTGTCTCTCATCTAGCAGGTCGAGGCCCACTCTTTGTAAATTCTTGTTGCCCACTTCGTTGAAGTGCAGGTGCTTGGGCAAGGGTATCCCTATCTTGACGGGGATCATTGCCTCTGCCCCATATGCCATGGAGAACGGGGTTTCACCTGTGGCCGTGCGAGAGGTGGTTCGGTAGGACCATAGGGTCTCGGGTAGTTCTTCGGCCCATTCCTTTTTTGCGGACTCTAGTTTCTGCTTAAGGGTGTGCTTAATGATTTTATTCACGGCTTCCACCTGGCCGTTAGACTGTGGGTAATAAGGGGTGGAGAAATCCCTTCGGATGCCAAGATTCTCACAGTTCGCGTTAAATTTCATCCCAGCAAATTGCGTCCCGTTCTCGGAGACGAGAGAATGGGGAATGCCGAAGCGGCAAACAATATTTTTCCATACAAATTTTCAGGCGTTCTCCTCCATGATTTTGGCCAGAGGCTCAGCTTCACACCACTTGGTGAAGTAATCTACCGCTACAATCGCGAACTTGACCCCACCTCTCCCTGTCGGAAGGGGACCGATGAAGTCGATTCTCCATTTGGCGAAGGGCAAAGGACTAGTGACTGGAGTAAGGTTCTGAGTGGGGAGCTTAGATTCTCCATTTGGCGAAGGGCAAAGGACTAGTGACTGGAGTAAGGTTCTGAGTGGGGAGCTTAGGCACTGCCGCGAACTTCTGACATCTGTTGCATATCTTCGCGAAATTGTGGGAATCTTTCTTCATGGTCGGCCAATAGTACCCTTGTTTCAAGGCTTTCTGTGCCAGGGCCATTCATCCCGAGTGATTTCTGCAGATCTCTTCGTGTATCTCTTTCATCACGTATACTGTTTCCTCTTGCGTTAGGCAGCGTAAGAGGGGGTGGCTGAACCCCCTTTTATACAGAATTCCGTCCTGTAGTACGAATTTTGCGGCCCTTTTGCAGAGCTTCAGTGCTTCCAGTTTGTCTTCGGGCGACACCTGACTAATTAGATATTCGGTAATCTCCTTCATCCATTTTGGAGAATTCGAGATGGTTAGGACAGGGGGTGTGGTAGCTTCCTCGGTTGAAGGTCGGTTAAGCTTCTCAACTGGGATGGCCTTCATTAAGTCGGAGTCCCTATTGCTTGCCAGCTTTGAGAGGGCGTCTGCATAGCCATTTTTCGCTCGTGGGATTTGGAAAAGTTCGTATTCCTCAAAGTGGGACAATTGGTCCTTAGCTTTTGTTAAGTAGGACACCATGGATTGTTCACGCACCGCGAAGGCCCCATTAACCTGACTTACGACAAGCTGTGAATCGCTATGAATTCGGAGATTCATTGCCTTTATCTCGCGTGCTAGTCTCAAGCCTGCTAGTAGGACCTCGTATTTTGCTGCATTGTTGGAGGCTTTAAATTCCAGGCGAAGCGCGCAGTTGAGATTATGGCCATCTAGGCTAACTAGCAGGATCCCAACTCCAGCACTGGCCTCTCCCGAGGATCCGTTGACATATAACTTCCATGTCGGTACCTCCAAGGGTTGGGCTTCAAGCGGACCATCGGGGATATGAGCGAATTCAGCCACAAAATCTGCTAAAGCTTGTCCTTTTATCGAAGGCCGTGGTTTGTAACTAATGTCGAATTGACTAAGTTCTACCGACCATTTCATCAATCGTCCTAACGTATCTGGTTTCTGGAGTATCTGCCGTAGAGGGAGGTTCGTCAAGACATCTATGCTGTGGGACTAGAAGTGTGGTCGAAGCTTCCTAGAGGCGACGATCAATAACAGAGCGAGTTTTTCCATGTCTGGATATCTCGTTTCTGCGTCCTGCAGGGCTTTGCTTACGTAATAGACAGAGAATTGTGCTGGACCCTCCTCTCGGATTAGCACTGAGCTAACTGCCTTTTCTGAGATGGCGAGGTAAACGAGTAATGTTTCCCCATTCTTGGGTTTGGATAGCAGTGGGAATTTTTTGAGGAGGACCTTGAGGTCTTGGAAGGCCTTTTCGCACTCCTCGGTCCACTCAAACCGCTTCCCCCTTTTTATGATTTGAAAGAAAGGTTGGCAACGATCGGTCGCCTTGGATATAAACCGATTCAGAGCTGCTAACCTCCCTGTTAGACTTTGGACTTCCTTGGGGGAGGATGGTGACCGCATCTCAATGAGCGCTGTGATCTTTTCGGGATTAGCCTCTATCCCCCGCTGATTGACCATGTAGCCGAGGAACTTTTCGGACGCGACTCCAAACGCACACTTCAAGGGGTTAAGCTTCATGCGATATTTGCGAAGGGTTTCGAACATTCCCCTTAAGTGATCTATGTGGTCTTCTGCGTTGACGCTCTTCACCAGCATATCGTCAACGTATACCTCCATCGTGTTCCCAATTTGTCCGGCGAACATACGATTTACCAGCTGTTGATATGTGGCTCTCGCATTCTTCAAACCGAATGGCATCATCTTATAGCAGTACAGCCCTCGGTCTGTAATAAACGACGTGTGATCCTCGTCTCCCGTGAACATCGAGATCTGGTTATAGTCCGAGTATGCATCCATGAAGCTAAGCAACTTGTGGCCGACGGTCGCATTGACGAGCTGGTCGATGCGCAGTAATGGAAAACTATCTTTAGAGCATGCCTGGTTCAGATCAGAGAAGTCGATGCATACCCTCTATTTCTTGGTAGTCTTCCGAACCAACACCGGGTTAGATACCCACTGGGGGTAAATTGCTTCTCTGATGAACCCACTGGCCAGTAGCTTGTTAACTTCCTCTTTCAAGGCCTGGTACCTCTCGGCACTTAAAGGCATTCTCTTTTGAATCCTGGGGCGCACTTTTGGATCTATTTTCAAGACGTGGCACGCGACCGATGGGTCGATCTCGACCATGTCGCTGTGTTTCCATGCGAAGACGTTTGAGTTCTCTCGGAGAAACTACTTCAGCTCTTCCTTCATCCTTCCCTCGAGCTTCTCCCCCACTTGCAACATCTGGGTTGGTTCCGAGGGGCTCACTGGAAATGTTTCCAGCTTCTCGGCCGGGGAAGCGAGAGAGTCTAAGGCTATGATTCGGGGATCTAGACCTTCGTCCAGTATTAATTCCTCATCCAATCCTTCACCGTCAACTTCCATTGATTCTGAGCGCGCGGTCATTATCATTGGAGAGACGTCCTCGCGTTCGGCAGCCTCCTGTGATTCATTCATGTCATGGGAGCGGCGGCAGTCCAGTGAACCAGGCTGCGAAGGGCTTCTCCGGGTACGACTGCGCTTGGGTCCCTACTGGAGGGGCTGATCATCCAGCAGTCCAAGCGCAGTCTTCACTCGGGCGTCATCCAACTCCAACTCCAGGTCCTGGTTCTCCTGTCCCACCATCTATTTCTGTCGATATTCGGGTGCCATGCTCTTTCAAGTAGAAGACACGTTTTACCACAAGCACTTGGTCGTGTGAGGTTTTTCGATTCCCACAGACGGTGCCAATCTGTTGACGTCGGAACCTGCACCAGTCCACGTGCCAATAAATCTCCAGTCACTCCTCTGCCAGCTCGTATGTTACCTGCACACTAAGACGACCGTTAGGCACCAAGATCTCCAGAGAAAAAGGGTCCGGCGATCGTTGGCACTCCGACGATCAAGTCAACTGTCGGTATATGAGAGATACACAGGAGCGGGAAGAAAAAGAGGTGTGGGAGAGACAAGCAGTCAGAGATTTGAGCGGAGTTTAGGGTGGGATTCTTAAGCATAAAAAGTGCGTACCTTGGAACAACCGAAGACGTTGTATTTATAGCGCAAGAATTCTAATTGATTTGGAAGACAAATCAATTCGGTCTTTAATCGGATCCTCCTTCCTTATGTGATAAAGATATCTAAGATTACCTTCCTTCCTTGAGCTTATCATGTTGCATGATTTTAAGAGATCATGATTCGGTTTCCTTGTGGGGATTCGTGCGCCCAATCCAACGCAATCTTTCTTTAATTACTCCACTGGTTGTCCCGACATATCGAGTCGCTCGCTGGTTACGAATGATGCGAGGCCTGACGAGGCCCTATGGTTCGCATGTGAGTGCCGAGGACCTCCACATGACCCGCGGATTTCTAGCTGTCGAAGGCCCAAGCGTGTGACTGGCCCTTCCAAGGCCATAGCAGGGCCCTGGTAGGGTTCTCGACAGATTACGGACTGAGCCTTTACTGGGCTTGGATGGGGCCTGTGCTGACGTGGCAGCCATGTCGTAATCGTATGGTAACAGCATTCACAAGCAAAGTGCATTTATTAATTTTATTTATAAAAAATGACTTATTTTTAATATTCTCTTTACCTTAAAGAATATACGAATGGAGTGACGAACATGAAACGTGATATTCAGATTTCAAATAGGCGAATGTGGAATGAAATTGAGGAATTAACCAATCATTTGTAATATTGTATAATTAATTTTATTAGGCCAATATGTCTAATTGCTTAACATTAAATTGATATTTGGTTAATAGATCCATTTACTTTCTATTAAATTGATATTAGATCAAAGTTAAATTGTACATTAAAAAAAAAAGATGTCAAAATATTGAGTTGAAATCTGCTGTCTCAATTACATGTCCACTTGGTTGTCCCTCCAATAAAAAATTTACACATCATCAAATAAATAAATAATGATCATTATGAACAACATTTAATGCATTCATACTTGTTGTTATTGATGATGCATAATATTTTCATTGGAAGGACATCTAATTGAACATATAATTGGAACAACAGATCTCAACTCCAGAATATTGAGAGGTTTAGCTCCGCAAGTGATTTCGAGTCCGATTAGGATTTTTTTAGGATGGGGGATGTAAGGTGGGGTCGGGAGTAGCTAGGAATCCTAAAAGTAAGAGTAATAGTAAGGGAAAATTGTCTAAAAGTCATCCATAGGTGACTTGTTTCAAATTAGGTCCAAACACTTTCCAAAATTGTGAATAAGTCATATTAATTTATCTAATACCATAATTACCCCTGTAATCTTTTAAACCACTTTAAACCAGATTTCATCACTCACGATTCTCATTCATAAGCTGCCATTAACAACTTTCTTCTCCATATCTCCCCGTCGACGATCACATCACCGGCGCACCTCATAGTCGACGTTCTGTGAGTCACCGCAGTCTAAAAACCTTCTTTTGTTTTCAGAATTGATTATTTCAAGAATTTCATGGGTTTTCAGTTCTGTTTTCTTCTTAATCATGGAAGGTGGTCTAATTTTACTTTGTAAGTATATTTCAGACACACTTCCCATAAAAGTTTCTGCTGGTGGGGATTTTAATGGTGTTTTGCGAAAATTATGTGATAATTGGAATTCATTAGAAGTTGACACTATTTTATTACGTTATTGTATCCCTGGACATGATAGGTGTTTTCTAAGGAATGATGAAGAATTTAGGAACATGATTTCTTTGATTTCTGCGTTTGAATTGAAATTTGTTGATGTTAGTGTTTCGGACTCTAAAACAGTATCACTTGATTGTAAAACAGTATCACATGATTGTGATACTGTTTTCGAGAGTGAAGGATATGCCATAACTATATATTGTTCTTCAACAAATAGTAGGGCATTACTTTCATCTAGTTGGTCAAGTGTAATTACTCATGTTGGACAGAGGTTTGAGAGAAGTGTAGCTGAATTTAGAGATGCTTTATGCAAATTTTCGATTGAGAGAGGATTTAAGTTTGATTACATAAGAAATAACAATGGTAGGGTAGAGGCGCAATGTTCAAATAGATATTCTGATGATTGTAGGTGGTATGTTTGTGCGACAATATCAAAGGTTAGTGGTTTTTGTTACATACGAAAACTTGTGAATGAGCATAGTTGCCCTATAGTGTTGAGGAAAGAAAAAAGTGAAAGATTAAGTTGTAAGGTAATTTCTGGTTTGATTGTTGATATATTGAGGGAAAAACCAACATTGTGTTCTAATGATGTTGTTTCACACATTTTAACAAATTACGGTTACACGATAAGCTATGAGAAGGCTTGGGATGCGTTGGAGAGAGCGAAGGGATTGATTTTTGGTGATGCATCTGAATCTTTCAAGCAGATACATTGGTATATTAAGGCTGCAAGGTCATTTAATCATGGAAGTCATATTGATTTAGAGGTGGACCAAGCTTCTAAAAGATTTCAAAGATTGTTTGTTTCTTACCATGCATGCATTCGTGGATTTAATCATTGTCGTCCCATGTTGTTTATCGATAGAACACTTTTGAAAGGAAGGTTCAAAGGTATCTTATTGTCTGCAACCGCTAAGAATGGCAACCAAGGTTAGATACTGATTTTCTGTTCTTTTTGTGATACTGTTTTTTTGTTATTTTTGTGATACTGTTTTTGTAATATGATTTATAAGATCCCGTTAGAAACCGTTGTTCTGTTATTTTGATATTATTATTTTGTGTAGGCTTATATCCATTGGCTTATGCTGTTGTAGATTTCGCGAACTACGATAATTAGTTGTGGTTCTTGGAACAGTTGCGTAGTATTGTTCAAAGTACTCGAGAGCTTACATTTGTGTTTGATCGGAATGTTGGGTTAATGGAAGCGTTGCCTAAGGCATTTCCTACATCGAATCATTTTTTCTGTTTACAACACCTTAAAGGAAATTTGAGGGAAAAATTCAGTGGTGGTGGCTTCTCAAACAGTTATAGAGAACGTATGGTCTGGTTGTTCCGAGAATGTGTGCATGCTCCAACGATTGCATTATTTAACCAGAAGTTGGAGGTATTGAAACGTGAGGGAGGAACAATTGTTCAAAGGTTTCTAGATGGGTTACCATTTGAAAATTGGTCGAATGCTCATAGTGTTGGATGTCGATATGGAGAGACGTCATCAAATGCAGCTGAGTCTTTCAATGCATGGATAGTTGACTGTAGGAGTTTGCCCATTACCCGAATGGTTGACATGTTGAGGATAAAGCTGATGAATATGTTTGTTATGAGAAGAACTGATTCTGGTAATGTTATGATACTGTTTTATTTTCTGCATGATACTGTTTTATTTCCACTGTGATACTGTTTTATTTTTGATGTGATACTGTTTTATTTTCTATATGATACCGATGTAGGTGAGTGGACGGGGGTTGCCTGTCCCAAGATGATAGAGAAATTGAAGGGATATGCAGATGAAAGTCGATCATGGAATATCAAGCGGTCTTCCGATACAATTTTTGAAGTTTTTTCATATCCATCGGTTTGTGTGGATATCTGCAAAAGCACATGTTCTTGTTTCCAGTGGCAGTTGAATGGGTTCCCATGTGTGCATGCAGTTGCTGCAATTAACAGATCTGGAAGGCGCATTGATGAATTTGTTGATTATTATTTTCATGTTGCAGCATTCCGCAAGTCCTATGAAGAAGCTATTCATCCTATTCCTACGTCAATAAGGTTGGAATATGAAAATTCTGCCAATTTTGATATTTTGCCTCCACCTACAAAGAGACAACCTGGAAGACCTAAAAAGAGGCGAATTAGATCAAGGAGCGAACAAGTGCGGATGATACGATGTGGTAGGTGTGGAAAGTTGAGTAATCACAATAAGAAGACTTGTAAGGAGTCATTGGTCTAAGAGATTGTTCCCATGAAGGATATTATTCATTCTTTTTTAAATATATAGGAACACAGTTGTGTTGTAATGATTTGTTGGTTGAATTAATGAAAGCAACATTTATTTTCACAAAACAGTATCACAAAATGTTTATTTTCACAAAACAGTATCACAAAAATTAACAAAACAGCATCACTAACAGTATCTCATTAAGAACAAATTGTATTCAGTATCAAAAACAAAACTGCAAGTACAATTTATAGTATCAAACAAACTCCTTAATTAGGAAATCTATTCATCTAGAATGAAGAAAATATATTTATCCATTCATTCATCTACAACAAAATCTTTGATGAATTGAGAAACTATGTTTGCTTTGCATTGTCTAACTTCCTTCATTGTTATGGTTTCTTCTATCTCTTCATTCTTTGCCAGTCTTTCCATCACATGGCAAACGTGTATTCCACAATCGACACTGCAAAACAAAATTCAGAAACATGTAGTAAATGTCGGTGTGCTGCATAGCCATTTAAACACAAGATAATACAAATAGGGAGTTTAAATGATTAGTTGCTTCTTACGTCCCAATGTGTTGTTGCGGACATTTCTCGTAGGAGATCAATGGATGATTGAATTCTTCTTCTTTGTACTCAACAGTATTTGTAACGGGAGATTTCATAAATAGTTCTTTTTGTTTGCTTTCAACATATTCTTTCTACACGTATTTGAGAAAAAACAACAATGTAAAATGTTAGACTTGTATTTTTAAACTCACTGTAAAAACAGTATATGGTACTGTAACAACTTATTATCTTACCAATATCATAGCATCGTCCATATATCTGTTTGAAGTCCCGTCTCTTGGCAAATTACTGTTGTAATGTGTCCATTGACCTGCCTCAAAGTCGAATGTGAGTAGTGTCCAATGGTTTGGAACTATATCAGATCCTTTTCCTCTGTTTGAGTTCATCGAGAACAACAAAAGTGGAGGCTACCCGGTGTTGTGGAGGTGCTCCAACACTATGTTAATTTTTTGAGATCTTGGAATTGCCATTTCAGGATATGTGACATATAGCTGCAGTATTCAAGTACAATATCAAGATAAGAAATTATTTTGTTGTTAGACCTAAATTTGTAATTGAAATATTTATGTTGAAATTCAATAATTCACCCAGCACAAAAAATCAAAAACGACAAATCTTTTGTTGTAAGTGCTATCTATAATTGGGTCATTGGCCTTTAGAAATTCTCCATATGCATCAATTACCTGCATATAAAATATCATAGTTATGTTTTGTATAAGTTTATAATTTGGGAATACATTTTTTGGTTTTTACAATCTTACTGTATTTGATATTGACTGGTCCCCAAGAATATCAAATAAATCTTCCAATGTCACAAATCAAAATTCTGCTCCTGTCAGCTTGTAAACC
The DNA here is from genome assembly GCA_030279155.1 of Forsythia viridissima. NCBI lineage: Eukaryota > Viridiplantae > Streptophyta > Magnoliopsida > Lamiales > Oleaceae > Forsythia > Forsythia viridissima. Next base: position 60,215,565 of record CM059033.1, on the reverse strand, counting down.
GCCACTCTGCAATATAACACAGTATTAAAGTAATAAAACAATATCACAATATCTTAAGAAAAACATTCAGTAGTTGAAACAGTATCACAATACTTTTAAACAGTATCACAATATTATAAGTAAAACATTCAGTAATTGAAACAGTACCACAATACTTTTAAACAGTATCATGAATCAAAACATCAACCATTACTGTAGGGAACATACTTACGATGGGTCGTGAATTTTTTCAATCTTTACCATCTTCTTCCTGTCATCTGCAGTTAAATGCTTTGCTGTTAACCATTTTGCATTGATTTTCGTTGGTACTTTTTTTTTGTTTCCTCATTGAAAGATCGGGAAGTCCTTAACATTGATGATTGTATTGTCATCCTCTTCTTCTTGCACCTGAGATTTAGCCTTTTTACCCCTTGTGACTCTTTTTTTCGTAGTAGAATAGGTAAAATCATCATCCCTCTTTCTTTTTCTTTCATTTTTTTCTTTTATTCTTTTGACCATTGAATTTTGCTTTGTTGCATCCTTTTTTTTTTGGACCTCTCTGTCATTCAAAGCTTGAGTGACTTCATGCACCACCTTTTCAGTCAGCTCATTTACAAGCGAGGTATTCTCTTTTTCTAATGATTTGTTCTCACTTGTAAGAGATTCCAAAGTTTGTTGCAGCTTTTTGAGTTGTTCAGCAGTGTTATTCTTTTCCTCCAAAACTGCTGCATGTAGAGCCATTGACTTTTCTAGTTGGTCTTGTATAATTCTTATTCTTGTGCTCATCTCGTTGAGCTCCTGTATATTCCTTTCATTTTGCAAAGTATCAAAAGCATTAATTATCAGCATCAAAGTATTAAAATCATATTATTATTAGTATCTTAATTAAACAGTATCACAGGATTAAAACAGTATCAAAAGATAAAACTAAGAGATTAAAACAGTATCATTAGAAACTGGTAAATAGAAACAGTATCATGGATTAAAACAATATCATATATTCTAGTATTATAGATTTTTGTATCATATAAATATATATTAGTACCTTTCATTCTGCGAGATGCTTTCATCCAACGCAGCTTACAAGATGCGTTCATTTTCTCTAGAGGCTTGTAATTCATCACGAAGTCTGGATGAATTAGTTATGGCTTTTTTCTCTGATGAATCCTTGATTGCAATTTCTGCCAGACGACTCAAGGACAAGTGTAGCCAACTGTCATCCTCACTTTCTTCTTTTTTATTTTCTTCTGTTGAAACAATCTCCTCTATTCGATTGTCATCACTTTCTTCCTTTTCAGTAGTATCTTTTGTCTCCGTATCAACTTCATCACATTCTCCATCTCCATCTGATTCTTCATCTTCAGTAGATTCTTCATTTTCATTGGATTCTTCATCTTCATCGGATTCTTCGACAACCTACAATGGTGTAGTCGAATAATAAATATTCTGGATGTTTGTATGTTGAATAACTCTTCGTGTAAGATACTGTATGCTGTGAACTGGTGATACTGCTATTACCTTTCTTTTTGATAGTTCGTGTACAGTTGTAGATTTTAGACTACATGTCAGATCTCTTAAATCCCATTTAATGCATATTGGTTCTGCATTCTTCTTCAACGCTTTGTAGACTTTGAGTTTTTCCAACAACCAATACTAGATTTTCATAAATAAAAACTTATTAGTGCGAATATCACATTAAATGCAAAACAGTATCAATAAATAAAACAGTATCAACAAATAAAACATTATATAGAAATCAAATAGCTTACTGGTAAAACCATCACACAGCCTGTGACATCGATTGGATCTTCATTTTTACATAGGGAAGAAATTAGATATTCAAATATGTGCTTCGACCAATTGTAAGTTTTGATCTTGTCGAGATCTTCAACATACTTAATATATCCCCAACTCAAAGTCAGGGATTTATTTGGCACAAAGAACAATGCCATCAGGAAGAACATCATTAATCTAGAAACATCGTCTATGTCTTCTTTTTTGTTCCCATTTGCTGCAGCCTTTAACTGTGTAGATATTATTGTTTTGGTCAATCTACGACAGTTTCTGAACCTTCATTGGGAGAAATCTGAAATCGATGCTGGCTTTTGTTTTTCAACCTCCATCAGATTATTACCTTCGGCGATTCCAAAAATACCCTTCACATCATCCATCTTGAACTTTAGATGGGATTTGTTTATCAAAAAATCCTTATTTGACTTGTTGAAGCACTCAATCATCTTGTACAGATCCATATCACTTCGACGACAGCAATGTCTGTCAATTTTGTCATCCAGTATCAACTTGATAAGGTTGTAAAATCGCAATTTTTTCAACCCATCCGTTTGAGATTTTGTTAATGATAAACCTTTCACCTCCCTGATCACTGTTTGGAGGTTAGAACGGTATTGTGGGTAAGCCTTCTTATCCACTGTTATTTTTTTTCGTATAGAAATAGACTTCTTTTTTCCCATTGATTTGTAACCAATTGTTTTGTATCCAGAAGTATTTTTGTTTTACTGCATCATAAACAAAAATAGTATCAGAAGTATTAAAATATACTAATCCACATTACCCAAGCAAAACAGTATCACAAGATTAAAACAGTATCATGGATTAAAACTAAGACATTCAAACAGTATCACAGGTTCAATCCTTGCCATAATTAAACAGTATCAAAGATCACATAGATTCAAACAGTATCACAGGTTTAAAACAGTATCATGGATTAAAACTAAGACATTCAAACAATATCACAGGTTCAATTCTTGCCATAATTAAACAGTATCAAAGATCACATAGATTCAAACAGTATCACAGGTTTAAAACAGTAACATGGATTAAAACTAAGACATTCAAACAGTATCACAGATTCAATCCTTGCCATAATTAAACAGTATCAAAGATCACATAGATTCAAACAGTATCACAGGTTTAAAACAGTATCATAGATTAAAACTAAGACATTCAAACAGTATCACAGGTTCAATCCTTGCCATAATTAAACAGTATCAAATATCACATAGATTCAAACAGTATCACAGGTTTAAAACATTAACATGGATTAAAACTAAGACATTCAAATAGTATCACAGGTTCAATCCTTGCCATAATTAAACAGTATCAAAAATCACATAGATTCAAACAGTATCACTAGTTTAAAACAATATCATGGATTAAAACTAAGACATTCAAACAGTATCACAGGTTCAATCCTTGCCATAATTAAACATTATCAAAGATCACATAGATTCAAACAGTATCACAGGTTTAAAACAGTATCATGGATTAAAACTAAGACATTCAAACAATATCACATGTTCAATCCTTGTCATAATTAAATAGTATCAAAAATAAACCTATCAGATTAAAACAGTATCATTAGAAACTGAAAAATAAAAACAGTATCATATATGTAAAGAGTATCAAGCATTTTTTGTGGTTACATAGCACGGTCTAAGAAAAAATAAAATAAAAATCACCAAAATATTAACATATATTACACAGTATCAATTTGGCACAAATAAAGAGTATTAAGCATTTTTCAACGTTAAATAGCACGTTCTAAGAAAAAATAAAAAAAAAATCACCAAAATATTAACATATATTATACAGTATCAATTAGCACAAATAAAGAGTATGAAGCATTTTCATGGTTAAATAGCACGTTCTAAGAAAAAATCAAAAAAAAAATCACCAAATCGAAGAAATTACATTATCACGAATAAACAGTATCACGCATTTCAAAGCCGTATATCACTTGTTCTGACAGAAAAAACTAACTCACGGAAACTACATTATCAAAAAAATTGTCGAAGAAATTACCTTCGCCATCGATGTATGCGGTTAGGATTTGCGGTGAGAAGAATCAATCACGAAGAAGATGAAGTGTGCTGAAGTAAATAGAGGTTTTTTCATAGTGGTGTACGTGTTTATATGGCGGTTTTTGCAATTGGAGGGCATATTGGACTTTTGGTACTAAAGTATGACTTTAGTTGAATTAAGATTAGGCTATATGACTTTTTAGCCCAATTTGGCAGTAACAATGACCGGCCAAAAATTTTCCCAATAATAATTCTAGATAAATAGATAATTATTCTAATAAGTTTGTATTAATAGAAGTATAAAAAAGATTTTAGTTTAAGTTTAATTCAATAGTTATATATATATATATATATATCCAACTTCATTACAAATTTTTTTTACGCGAATTGCAATCGTAGTATAAATAGAATATCAATTAATATACTCAAGTATGACAAGATTAAACTTTCTAAACATTCATTCAAACTCGATCTATATGTAAAAACGAGTGAAAACTGTTAAAGTATATTATATATGATAAAACTATACTAGTAGTATATTATATATGTTAGAGTTATACTAGTAATATATTAGCATTAATAATAGAATGTTTTACCTTATATAAGTTAGAGTTTGCATTATTATAAATACGAGTTGTATCTATTATTTTATTATGTCGTTTGTTTAATAAGATTGGTTATTCTTTCTCTCTCTTTGCTCTTTTATTCTTAGTTCAATTTATATTATTGTTAGAATTTTCACAAAAATTACAGTATTAAATTCGACTTGACTTAAACGATTGTCTTAACTAAAAAGATTTGAGTTTAAGCTTAATCTTAATTCAAGAGAGACATATATATCCAACTTGATTACAAATTTTTTTAGCTCAAATTGTACATCAATATTATAAATAGAATATCAATTAATGGATATACGCTCAAGTACAATAAGGTTAAACTTTCCAAAGATTCATTCAAACTCGATTTGGACACCAAAACAAGTGAAAACTATAGTATTATTAAATTCGACTTGACTCGGAGGGTTGTATTAACTAAATGTAAAATCTTTTTGACTTATTCTTTGCAAGTACGGTTTATTTTAACAATTGATCGAGTGATCCAAAGTCAAATACGACAAGATTAAACTTTGTAAAGATTCACTCAAACTCGATTTGGATACAAAAATGAGTGAAAACTACAAATATTAAATTTGACTTGCCTCGAAGGATTGTATTAACTGAATTTAAAATCTTTTTGTCTTATTATTTGCAAGCACGATTTATTTCAACAATTGCTCAAGTAATAAAAAGTCAGGTACAAATTCTTCGACTATTACTTTGTCGAGATAATTAGAACCACATATACATGCTCATATACAATATAATTTTATACGTAAATTTTCCTTTACTTTTAATTATCAAAGTTCAAACCAAGGTTTTCCACCGCATAAAACAGTTATTTTTCTTATGAATCATAAAATGTTTATTTGACACTATGATTTGTTGGAAATAATTGTCTATAAATTGGTTTGACCAATTTTTGACCAAATATTCGGGTGAGTCCCGATAACCGATTACTATAAAATTATAGTCGAATACATTCTACTTCGTAAGTAGATACTTGTGGTACATTTGGTTTCACAAAATTATTTCCGATTGAATGAGAAATTAATATCAAAACTTGACACCTTGAAAGTGGAAATTAAATGTTGTAGCAAGTTGGGAAGTGTATCCCACATCGGAAGATGACTTGATTTTGAACCAATTAATATACTTCTAGTTTGAATTTGGGTTTGGGCTCCAAGGAGCACCGCAAGTCTTTAGAAGGGAGAAGGCTTAGATGCTATCGTGTTCGGTTCAAAGCCCACACGCGCGCGCCGTCGCCGCCGGCCGGGCTGGGCTCGTGGTTCGAGGTTCGAGGTAGAGTCGTGGGGCGTGTTTCGGGTAGTATATTCTTTTTAGACAAAATAAATATAAAAAATAATTTATTTATTTTATACACCGTTCCGAATTTGACACGTGTCACGTGTCTGTTTGTTGGATTAAGAACAGACATGATTGTTCAACATGTCCTTCCAGATTTGGCAACTATTCAGAAGAGTCATTTCAAGTGTTGTGTCTTTTTAGATACAACTTTTGGTATTCTATAAATAGGCCCCTATAGTTCTGCATTTATTCATTCCATCATATACAGAATTTGTTTTGCATTCCATAGCATTCGAGTTTTCAGTTTAGAGAGTACAAAAACAATTTAAGTTCGCTGTCTTTTTGGTTTGTAGTGCTACTACCGAAAGGTTTTGATCGTTGTATCTTGGGAGGCGTTTGCCACAATACCGTAAGCATCGGAGCGGGACAAATACGTCTTAAGGAAAGAGAGTTGAACTCTTGCCTCGATCTGCGTATTTTTATTTTTATCGTCTTTTACGAATTTACAAGTAAGTATTGTACATTATTTAAGTAAAAAAAAAGAATATAATTTTATATTTAAAATCTGGAACAACATGATTTATATTATATAAAATACACACACACACCATTCTCACCAAAAGAAAAAAGGAAAGTAAGGATTTTGACCTAACTAGCGTGAGCGACTTTTTCCAAACCATATGTCACGTGCTTAATGTATTTGGGTCAATATCATAGTAAATATCTATTTTTGAACGATAAAATTATTTAGTTAATAATATAATTCAAAGATCGATGACAAAGTAGATTTATTCATCTACTCTCCCTTTTTAAGTGTGATTCGAAAAAATCAGCATCGTACGAAAAGATAAAAATTATTGATTTGTATAGATGACACATGTCTATTATTTACAATCTTGATTCCAATCGTTGTAAATGGTTCAAGTCCAATAAAATTAGAATTATTTTTCTCTGTTATTATAACTCGTGAAGTCATTATAGTTTGCAGAAAATAATAATAATAATAAAATAAAAATAAGTTCTGTGTTTTTCTTTGAAAAGTTATGGCAAATCACATACCCTAATTAATCATTTTTTTTTTTTGGCCAAAATAGTTACTAAGCTAAAGTAAAACAACAAATAAGGTGTAGTTTCATAGACAAAATCGTAACCTTAAAATTATGAAATTACTAGTTGAAATCTCATTTAAAAAAAAGAGCAATATATTTACTTTATATTATATAGTTTTTTTATTCATTAATGTAACTTTATTACTAAGAGCATCTACCATGAATGTGTTAATTCAATTATTAGTCTCACATGTTAGGTAGTGGTCAAACTTATCTCTTCATTGAACGTGTTAATATATTATCTAAGAACATTTATTATTGTGACTAGTTAACTAGTTGACGTAGCATTTAGTTACCTTTTGTTTTTTATTTTTTGGTTTTTTTTATTGTTCTAAAATCTGGTATTATAGCCTATTTTAAGTCAAGTTTATTTAGTTAAATTTAGAACTTCTAAGAAATTTAAATAGAAAAGATAGTTTAGACAAAGCCTATTTATTTTGTAATTTTGATAAAAGCTTTAAACATCTTTTACATTCACAAGATAAAGCGAAAATCTAGAAAAAAATATTTCTACAAATAATAGAAAAATAGAAGCAATATTAGAAAATTTTAACAAGAGCATAAAAAATTTAGAAAATAATTAAGAATATATTAGAAACCAAAATAGTGAAATATTAAAAAAGAATTTTTATAATAAAGACACATATAATAATTTACAAACAATTAACCTATGACCAAATAGAAAGTAGAATAGCAGCTTTAGAAAAAGTTAAATTTAGTGAAATTCTTGAACAAGACTTGGATATCTTAATTAGTAAATTAGAAAAACTAAATTTAGAAAATACCAAAGAAGATGATAAATTTAAAAGCACCAAGTAGGTATAAATGTAATGAATAAAGATAAACAAGTTGTAGCTAGTAGTAGTAAAATATTAAGAAATTCTTTAATGAGATCAGCAACTAGAAAAATAGAGTCAGAAACAAGATTGATATCTTTAATAGACATAGAAAAATAAATAGAAATATTTAGACAAAATAAATTAAAATTAATAAAAGTTGTAGACATATACAAAAAGGATATTCTCTTTAGTAAATATTTAATATACCAACATTATGAAGAAAAATATATGTCTTCCACACACGAAGATCAGGTCATTTCTTTAGATCTAATAGAGAAAGACTTTTATAAAGAAATAACAAATAAAAACCTTCAACCAACACATTTAGGATTAACAATGATAGGAGTAAAATGATTATATAGAGAAAATTTAAGAGCCAAGACATTAATATGTTTATATGATAATAGATTTACAGATATTTAACGAAGATTATTAGGAGTATAGAATTATATATGAATAACAAATGAGGTATAATTTATTTTACACCTTAGTTAGAACAAAGAGTTTTTATAAAGATATTAAAATAAGAATAAAAACTAGAGGATACTAAATGAAAAGAAATGAAGAAAATTTGTTTGCACATGATATGTAGGAAGACATAGTGAAAACAGTACAACTAAATATAAATTAGAAAATGATCAAATTTTCACATTATTATGACAAAAATGTATAAATCCCGAGAATAATTTATATTATAATTTAGCCAATTTTTTAGAAAGACCAATTTTAAAACCAAAGAATAATATTATGTATAAAAATAGTAATGAAACTCTAAGTATTAGATTTGGAAATTACAATTACCAATCTGAAGAAACAGAACATAAAAAAAATGAAAAGAAAGTTGTAGATATATTAAAATAGAAGACTGTGAAAATGAAGAGATCAATGCTTTAGATGAAGAAAGTGAAGACGAGGATAAAGAATTTGAGTATATAGACATAGAATATTATAGAGACCTTAGAAGAACCCGAGAAGCAAAAATTAAGACTCTGCTGGAAGAAAAAAAATCAAGTAAATATATATATTAAATTAGAAGAAAGTAGTAGTAAAAAGCTTAAATCAGAAACAGACCAATTTTTTGAAAAAAGGAAAAAAACCCATGAACAAAGACTATGATATTGGAGAAAAATACCATTTTCTCCCTGCTCGGATTAATGATTGGGAAGACAAAAGATACAGAAGTTTAAGAAAAAGACAAATAAAAGAAGGATGTAGTCTACCAATATCAAGTGATAGATGATTAATATTAGAATTGAATAATTTCAAACCTCAAGACAGACCTATTACTTTAACTAAATAAAAAAAAATCCGTAATTAGAGCATGTGCTTACTTATATAAATGACCGTAAAAAAATGTGAGCTTATTTAGAAACTTATTTAGGAAAAACAGTGTTAGATATATATGTTATAGCCAAAAGATTAAAACTAGAAGAGATAAGATTAAGAATGGCTAGATGAGAAAATCCTAAAAAATTTACTAGCTTTATTTGAGAAATAATTATAGGAACTGACACGAGTAGAGATAATTCTTATGTACAAAATAAATCCTTAAAAGAATTAGAAAAACTAAGTATAAGTAACATAAAATACATACAACCATTTTTATTAGACTTTGAAAGATTGGTTAGTTCACCATGATTAGTTTTAGATGTACATTTATTAGATAGACTATATAGAAAGATTCCACCACTATAGAATGATAAAATTAAAAACGATGTAGAAAACTCAGAAGCTAAAGGAATAACTATTAATGCTACCATAAAATTTATAACAGACAAATTAAAAGAATATTGTATAAAAGAAATAGCTAAAAAGTAATTAAAGAAACTAAAATTTTTTTTTTTTTTGTTCAGATTTATATACACCTCAAACTTATGATTATAAAAATAGAAAAAAAAGAATGTATAAGAAAAACAAAGGATAGAAAAATAAAAAACAATACCAAAATAGAAAAAGATATAATATTAGACTAAGTAGAACATACTATAAAAATAGGAAGCCTAATTATAATAGATATGTTAAAAGATCGAAAAATAAAAAAAGATTGTAAATGCTACATTTGTGGACATCCTAGATATTTTGCTAATAAATGCCTTAATAAAAATAAAAATAGAGTGACGTTGAATAGAGAAGCTGTGGGATTCAGTTGATAGAGACCTTATGAGCCCACCTAGTCGGAATGTGGCTCGAAGAGGTAGAAGACAAAAAAAGGGTGGGACAAGCAAGATATAGAGAATTGGGACAGTTCCAATGATGTGCAGTCTATGTGGCCTATCCGGGCATAACAAGCGGTATCACAACAGATATAATGCACTAAACGAGGTAGTTTCATGTTTGTATCTATTTACATTTGTAAATTAAGTGCTTGTTATTATTTGATTAACACATCCTTGGGCTATCTACAAGATTGTTTTGGCCACGACATGGATCAATCCATACATGATATTGGGAGTCAAAATATAATCAAAACATCACAGTTGAGGGTAATATTATACATATGTTGTTGCTTATTTGTTGATAAGCCTGCAATTTTCTCAAACCAAATTTATATTCACGTTTGTTTTATGTATTTGTCTCTCATTCGTGAGCTAAACTTCAGCCAATAAGATCTCAAAAATCAGCTTCAACTGATTCTCACGAGCCACCACAATCTGAGTTCCAATTTATCCCTACTCCATACATAATTCATCAAAGCAACAGTGGATCTGCTTCAGATGTGCCTGGGAATGATTTGCAGACGAAGAGCCTCTCTTTTGACAACATGGTGGATGATTTGCAGTTTATGGAACAAGAAGAGCAATCTAGGATGAAAGCTCAGAGGGACAAAATAGAATAAATGTGAAATACTCGTTTCGTTTCAATGCTCCGCGGATGAGGAAGCCAAATTCAAGAGTGTAGTATCTACGCAATTAGAAGTTTAATTGGGGAAGCTGATAGATTTTGACATTTTGGATGTTTAGTGATATTTTAATATTTTGATTTGTAAGAGGTGCTTATATTAGAGGTGCTTATATGTTCATATTAGGATTGCTGATTTTTTGTAAGTTTCAAGTTGGGTTGATGATATTTTGAACTCCTTCGGACAAGTGAAATTGATGTTAGGATTGCTGATATTTTGTTGTAAGTTTCATATTGAGTTACATCTATAAAATGAGCTTTTGCAACAACATTTGAATCTTTTTCACTTGATTAGATTAGCTTAAATTCATTACTGCAATCATCAACAAGCTGAACTTCAATTACAAAATAAATTGAACGTAAAAATGAAAGTGAATGACGGAGTTATGATAATGCCCCATTTTCATTCCAAAATCAAAATGAAGTATATTGCCATTTCACTGGACCATCCTACCATCAATACAACTAATGCATACAATCCAAACCACTCTACTAGTAGTCCAAACCACTACCATTCAGCATTTTTTGTTAAAAATTTTCACAAACACAATTGCAAAAAAGTTGGGCTTAATAAACAAACTACTAAACCAAACAAAAAAAAGCATCACCAACCAAACGCATAAAACTTCAATTCCCATCTCGTCAGAATAAGTACTGAACCAAAGCTACCAACATAACTATTTCCTATAAAATCCGAAGGTATAATAGAATTCTTTGCAACTTCTTCTCTAAACCAACTTCTCAGTTAGCATTCTGCAACATACCATTAATGACGCTTTTATAATGTGGGTGGACTAGAGGATTTACCAATTTGAAGTAGTCACAAGCATCTAGATGTCCATAATAGCTACACCTTAAGAACCTCCTACCCGGGTTGTTCTCCATCCAAGCAATCCGGCCACACATGCACACTATCTGCTCATTTATTTGAGCAGCAGCATCATTTTCCATCGCCATTTGTAGCAAGCGTGTGCGGATTCTCAATTAGGGAACTAAGGGTTTTTAGCACTTCAATTTGGGAAAAATGAGGATTACATGTTCAATTTAGTCATGAGAAGTCATGTTTTACATTTAACATTTCTGATGTGGGATGTGCAGTTGGAATAAACGGTTGAGTTAGAGAATTGTAAAGTTTTGATTGGTGCCACGTGATAGCCGTTAGCCACGTTGGTGTTTTTTGTCTGCAACTTCAAACGGTTAGATAACGGGTGATGGATGGTGGACAAAAACCAAAGTTCATTGAGTGATTTGTGACATTTCAAAGTACAGTGAGTAACTATTAATAAATTGAAAGTTCAGTCAGCGTTTGTTAAATTTACCCTATATTTTAATACCATATAGACTGAAAAATATCACAAATTAGGATAAAATAGCTTTACTCTAATAGTTTAGATTTTTTGCTTATTAAACTATTTAATTTTTATATTTTAAGATAATCTCTTTTGTTTTCAAAAACTGAGCTATTTTGCTAGTTTACTCTTGCTTCCTTTGTTATACATTCACACTCGTATGGGTGTTTTATCCTTTAACAATGTAACATTCAATAATCTAAATAACTTAAAGAATTTGTATTATATTATTGTTAGAAAATTAGTGGTGTTATGCCATATTTGGACATAATTTTATGTCGGATCCGTTTCTTCATTGTAGAAAATAAAAGTAGGTTCGAGTTCTTCTTCACGTGAACATCGAAATCATATATTTACTTGACAAAATTGATTGACGGGTGAATGAGAAAATGAAGCTCAAAGTGGGGTTGAAAAAACAGTTGAAAGGAAAAACAAGTGGGTTATATTACATTGGAAAATGACAAGAAATTTGACTAGTATTTAAATGACCACATTTTACAAAATTGTAATATTGTATGGCATAGAGCCTCTCTTTTGAGCACACCCACAGGGGGTGCAAATCATGAATCGATTTATGCATAGGGCCATTGAACTTATGTGCGAGCACGACTTGCGTGCACGGATGTCGAACAAAAATTGTCCCATTAGTAGAATCCATGTTTTGACATTAATTTCTCTATTTATTTTTCTAAATTAATTCCAAACCTTTCAACTTCTTTGATTAACTTCATTGTAACCCTTGAAACTACTGAATTGAAATGTCACCTGAGAGCTTATATAACATGTCCTAATTTCCACAATTAAAAACATGAATTTTATTATGCTCTCTTCCTTTTCAGTCCAGAAAATTTTCCTGTTCTTTGCAGTCTGGGTTTTCCTTGTTCTTCCAATCCAATACTTGGTGATTATTTTTATAACAAACAAGTTAGCTCGTCAGAGAAGAACTTTTGTGCTAAACTTGTTGCCGTTTTCACTGTTGTATGTTAGGAGACAGACGCTCGGTTACCTCAAGCACTTATAGTAAGGAGGCGAATCACTTTTAATGACACTGAATAAACAAGCATCGATTTGATAAATTCTGTTCAATTTTAAATTGTTCTTAAGTTTTACTGTTTTTTTTTTCAGTTTAATAAATAAATTATATTATTTATTATTTCTGTATATTTCATCTAACAATTATATTATTGTATAAGGGCGAATCTATTATTTTTAGGAAAATTGGCGCAAATGCTTCCTAACCTTTGCCCTCAGTGTAGAAATAGTCCATAGCGTTTGTTTTTTGGCACAAAAGTCTCTAATCTATGTGTTTTTGTGCACAATTGATCCATATTTAATAAAAAAATGCAAATATGCCATTAGTTTTAATTAGAAAAAATTATAATTGGATTCTTAACCTTTACAAAATGTGCAAATGAGTCCGGTATATTTATTAAATAATATTTAATTTAGCATATTAAATATATCATTATAGTCGTGCCAATTAAATTTTTCATAAAAGAAAAACATAAAATTATTATGCTTTAAGTCTACAATTGCTATGTAATGTGAAAAACTTGAATAAATATCAAGTTAAATAAATAACAAAATTGTGTATATAATTTTATGAAATTGAAACAATCTTATTATATTTTTTTAAACATAAAAATACTAATAAAAATTAATTTCACATAATGTGTTTTTTTATTTTTAAACGATAAAAAAATGATAAATTAAAATATGATAGTTGGAGCTATAATATTTGTAGTTAATTAACGAATAGTTCAATTAAATAAAACTATTTAAGGATCACGTTTGTAACAAATTTATTTTTCTTTTTATGTTGTAACAATGAAATAAAAGTTTATATTTTAAATTATATAATTACTTAATAATTAAAAAAATTATTTAACATGTTTGTTAATAATTTTGAGTTTAAATTTTAATTATTTTATAATAGATTTTAAAATATACCAAAAAAATTATTATATTTTCACTTTGGTCAATAAAGTTTTAATTTTTTTTTTTAAAAAAAAAACTTGTTAGTTTCTTTTAATTTTTTATAAAAATTAAAAGTATCGGACTCATTTTCACTTTTTGCAAAGATTAGGAATCCAATTACAAATGTCTTTAATTAAAATTAATAACATATTTGTTTTTTTTTCATCAAATAAGGACCAATTACGCACCAAAATATATAAGTTGGGGACTTATGTACTAAAAAACACACGTTAGGAACCACTTCTGCACTGATGGCAAATATTTGGACTCATTTATGCCAATTTCTCTTATTTTTATAGATAATTATAAATTTGAATTTTATATTTTAAAGTTGAGAAAAAAAGTAAGTATGTCGACATAAGGATGACAAAAAAATCCGTCGTCCCGAACCCGCTCCGCACCCTGTCTTGCCACGTCCTATCAATTTTTTTTTTGGTTGTAAAATCATAACATAGAATACAAATTAAAATTTTGTTAGAAATAAATTAAAGAAAAATCGAACCGAGTTGATATTATAAATTATAAATCTCAACCACTATACTACAATTTTATTCTTGTTTTTTATTTGTTTTGTTGGCTACAAATATTTAAAAAAAAAAATTTATTTATTTTATTTTAATTATTTTATTCAGTTTTACAAAAAATAAAACAAAAAAACAAAAAACTTTATGGAACGATTGAGGGGTCAAAGAGTTGCGACCCGCATCACCTCATTGAGATTCCTATGTTGACATGAACTAACCTACCAACAGCCATCTATGACGATTCACGTGAAGAGTGGTTGGACGAAATATCACGTTTATCATCTATTAATTGACTGAATTTCACGTGTCCACAACATAGTCCACAACATAAATTTAATTTTCTGAATGGCTATAATAATTGTTGTCTTTGATTATCCTCATTGATTTTAGAAATAAACATAGTGATAAACGTGATAGATGGCTGTAGAACGTTTGAAATGAAAAAATCAAATTTAAAATAAGAAAATTCAAATACTTATATTTGGGTCACAATAATTGTAGCCTTTTCAAAAAATAAAACTTATATATATACTAGTGAAGTGCACGTACAAATGCACATGTAGAAGTAGTAAAATCGACCTGACCTATATAACCTGACTTATTGGATTGGGTTGGTCCTGACCCAAATAAAACGGGACTAATATGGCCCAACCCGACTAGGCCGGCCCGATTTTATTTTATTTTATTTTTTGACTCCTTAACACTAATAACTCATTTTGTAAATAACCTCAATGTATAATCTAAATAATATCAATATAAAATGATCTATACTCAAGTCTCCAATTTAAATTGTCTTTTTTGAAACATTAGTTCAATAATCTCAAACTCCAATATAAAATTGTTTAGATTTAATTAAAATTTATTTTAACTAAAGTTTCAATCGAAATTATGTTTGTTGTGACAAGTAAATTATTTATAAGTAAACTTTTTAATTTAAGCAAAACACGCTTATATCTCAAAACAATAAGACTAGCATACATTTACTATTTATATTTTTTTTTAAAAAGGTGTCAACAAATAATTTACAATTAACCAAAACAATATTATTATTTTGAAAGAAAATTAATTTAAATATATTGACTAACACATGAAAGTCCCAATTTTATAAATTAATTTCTGTTTACAAATCTCAAAATATTGTCTAAGTTTATCTAAGATTGTATTTGATGTAATGTATTAGATTATATAAAAATTTACTTAGAAAAGAAAGAAAAAATATAAAATTAAGACCAATTTGGTCTAATGGATTGGGCTGGACCTGCATGTTTCTGGCCCACACAAAATTGGGCTGGGCCGGCCTAGTTTTAAGTGTGGCCCTGCTCTGTTGCCCAGCCCAACCAATTTGCCAGCTCTATGCACATGTTATATTTTAATTAAGTATTTAATAGCGTGATCATTATTTGTGAGTTTTTTAATTATTTTCTTGGGGTGTGTTTGATTGGTAGCATGGAAAAAGGGTGGAAAATGAAAATATTTTCCATGGAAGTGGAAAAATAAATTCCACTATCTAGGCAAGAAAATTTTTTCCAAGAAAGAATGCAAATCCATGCTTTAAATGCTTGTACCTAGAAAATGTATTTGCTTTTCCATGTGCCAATCAAACAACAAAGTGGGAAAGTAAAAGTGTTTGATTTGACAAGATTTTCCATGAAAGTGACATTTTCCATGGAAAATGTTGGAATCAAATACACCCTTAGTTATGAAAGACTAAGTAAAATATGTATTAATATTTTTGAAAAAAATACGTATTATTTAAGGGTCAGCAGTATAGTTTCGATTAATCTTTAACAGGAACGTTTTTCACTTTTAGATGATGTGATGAATGGCATGTAGTTCCTAACAGAATTGATTATTGCAACTCCTAGAATTGAAAACTTCAATTATTATCTGAAAAGATTATTCTACTGCTTTCAAGTTTAAACCCGTTTTATATTTTTTTTTATTATGACCTGACTTTGTAAATTTTTTCAATTTATCAATTTAATTTTGTTCATTCTAATAAAAAATTCAAAAAAAATTTAGATCACACGAGTGTCATGGGATATGAACAAGATTACTTGTGAACTTGCAATAATAAGTAGTAAAAAATACTTATTATAGATTAGCACAAGATGTTAATTATGATTTTTCGTTAGGTAGATTTTTGAAGTAATTAATAAGCAAGAATTTGGAGAAAAAGTGTTGCTTTATTGTTATATATTTATTTCCTCAATTTAAAAATTGAAAATCAACAAAATTATTCCAAAATCTCAAAAAGAGTTAATAAAAATAAGTGCATTAATGAGATTTTACTTGTTTTCGCAATAGTAAAGTGTACAACATATCAATATTATATACATGTATAATTATAATGATTGAAACATAACTTCACAAAACTAAATTACATAAAAACGAAAAGAAAAATAAAAACTCTCAATATCTTAAATCAACAAAAATAATTCAAAAAGTAAATGAATGTTCATTCTATTTTTTAATTAATTTTATGCTTATAATTTTTCAACACAACGATTAGTAATGAAAACATGCCTTTGTCATTCTTAAAAGCATGTTTTGAAGTGCAAATTTCAATATCCAATAAGTGGTGTTCACTGTATTCTTTCGCCGTAACCAACAAGAAATTAAGAAAATTATTTTTACTTTAATCACTAACCGAGGTAAAAATAAAAATAAAAACAAATTAGTGTAAAAGAATATACATCTAGAATCTTTTGTATCTTAACCAGCGTTAAATTTAATATTAATATTACTTTCCAAAAAACAAAAAACAAAAACTTACATTGCCAATTCCTTCGCACTTACAAATTCAGAAAATTTTCCAAGATCATATTTACACCGCCGATAAATACTGACTACGAATTTTCATTTAAAATATTGAATATTAGAACTATTTAAGAACTCAAATGAGAATTAAAAATCAACACTCAAACAAGCAAAAATGTTCAAATAAGTATAAGAAATTAACAAAAACAGAATTTAAACAATCAAACAACTACTTGTAATTGTCAATTCACGAACCTTAGAAATAATGACAGCCAATAGCAACCTTCAAATCTGTTTTGAACGGCGCAAAAAGTTAAGCAGATAGATCTACAAAAATAGTTTATGTTTGGAAAACACAAAAACAAGATTTAGATGGGTACCCAAAATAATCAACACATCTATAAATTTTTGGGTGATTTTTAAAAAGATATGACTGAAATCGGAAGAAAAACAAAAAATACGAACGAAAAAATACAAGAGAAATAACGTAATGTCAGAAAGAAAATGAGACTGAAAAAGATCTACAATTGAGAAAAAATAACGGTGTCAATTTTAGGAAATTAGAAAAAGTTTAAAAAAAAAAAAAAACAGTGGTGGGCATTCATATGAACAGTGCCACACTAAAAAAAAGAAAATAACAGCATCAATTTCAAAAAATTAGAAAAACTAAAAAAAGAAAAGAAAAGAAAAGAAAAAGAAGAACAATGGTGGGCACACATTCATAGAAATAATGTCTAACTAAGATCCCTCTTTTAATATCAGTTTTGTTCTAATGTCTACGGTGGGCATTGTTATAATGTCCATTATATTCATCCAACACTTGTTGGACAAGAGACCAGATGGACATTATATATATATATATTAATTTCCTAATTTTTGATTCCAAAATTAGTTTCGTATGGAAAAAAACTTCGGTTGACCGATTTTATATACACAAGTGGTAGGATAATTTCTTCTAATTACGATACATTAGATCCCAAACAATTTAAATCTTGACACCTACAAGTGGGTAAGCGAGAGAAACAAAGTGGATGGACTGACCTACTCGACGTCCAATGTATCGTGATTTAAGTAGACGATTTTATCATATGTGTATATATATAATTGTTCCTATGATTTTTTTTTTCTCCTCATTATGGCTATGTAGTTAATTGTTTAAATAAGACCAATTAAAAGTCTGGGATGGACTGAATAATTAATTTTTTTATTCTTCTCAAATTTTTACTATATTCTCGATATTGTGTCAATTAATATGCCTTATAGTTAAAATTTTAGTATTCACGTGTCTTAAACACTATATAATGACCTTTGATTTCAAGAACCAACGTCATTAAACTCTGTGGACAAGAAAACCATTACAATAAAAAGTCGATAAATAAATGTTCGATAGATTAATAATTGCCTATAATAAAATTTTAAAGTCTAAATTCAAATATATGTACTAAATTAATAATCTCACTTGTTGACAATGAAAAAGGGTAAGTATTGATTCTAAACCAACTTAGGGGTAAGTATTTAGGTCGCCTATGATTATAGTAAGTAATAGATACGAGAATATATAGTGGAAGACCTATTTGTATAATCTTTATAAGTGTGATTTTATCTCAGCAATTTGATTCCGACCTATATGACATTTATGTTTCATATTTATAGGAAGATATGTAATTATTACAAGCATTTAATGTAAAGTTCAGTATTAAATATGTCTATAAGACAATATCCTTTTGGGTATTTATTGTGAAGTGACATTTGCATTAATTGTGGCAACTAGTCTGACGTCTGACACATGATAGGATATGCCATACTGATGACGTGAGCTTAACTGCAAGACCTGGATGGGAGGTCTTCCGATCTGGAGCAAGACCTACTTGGGAATGAGGTCCGACTTGGAGTAATACCCTCCTGGGAATGAGGTCCGACCTGGAGTAAGACCGGTTTGGGAATAATGTCCGACCTAGAGTAAGACCTAGATGGGAATGATGTCCGACCTGGAGTAAGACCTGCCTAAAAATGAGGTCCAACATGGAGTAAGACCTAGATGGGAATGACATCCGACCTGGTCTTGTAGCACCGGTGAAGAATTACTTAGATGATGTAACATATCGAATTGGATATCAACAATTGCCCTCCAAGGCCTGCTCTGGACTTCAGTCATGGGTGGCCTTCAGTTCGTACCATAGCTCTGGGCCGTTTTGATCTATTTCTTGTATGCACACGTAGCCGACGTGATACTACTTCTCTCTATTTTTAGAGAATGGAGGTGAAGAGGCATCACAATAAAAGCTGCAATAAAGACATGACGGTGTAATGATGATGCTCCATTAAAACACATCATCGAGCCCCTCTTCGTGGATGTTAGGTAGAACCTCCCTCGTGGAGGCTGGGTAGGACCTGAGATATCAAGGTAGAACCTGATATATTGAAATAGGACCTCTTGAACGATAGTGTCCCTCTTCGTGAAGGTTAGGTAGGACCTCCCTCGTGAAGGTTGGGTAGGACCAGAGATATCGAGGTAGCATCCGATATATTGAGGTATGACCTTTTGGACGATAGTGTCCTTCTTCGTGGAGGTTAGGTAGGACCTGAGATATTGAGGCAGGACCTGATACATTGAGATAGGACCTTCTGGACGATAGTGTCCCTCATCGTGGAGGTTAGTTAATACCTCACTCTTGTTAGTTGCGTAGGACCTGAAGGGGTAGGACTCCATGACGATGAAATCTCCTCTATATAAAGGTTGGGTAGGACCTGTTGTATGTAGGACCTCCTTTGTGAAGGAGTAGGACCTCTCTGATTAGAGAACTCCCTCTCTATAGAGGTTGGGTAGGACCTCCTTCGTGTGATTCGGTAAGACCTGAAGGGGTAGGACCTCCTTTATGTGATTTGGTAGGACCTCCCTGATGAGTGAAATCCCTCTCTATAGAGGTTGGGTAGGACCTGTTGTAGGTATGACCTCATTCGTATGATTCAGTAGAACTTCCCTGAGGAAACCCTATCTACATAGATATTAGGTAGGACCTGTTATAGGTAGAACCTCATTCGTATAATTCGGTAGGACCTCTTTGACGAAGGAACCCCATCTCCATAGAGGTTGTAGGTAGGATCTCCTTCATGTGATTCAGTAGGACCCGAAGGAGTAGGACCTCTCTAATGAGGAAAACCCTCTCCATAGAGGTTGGGTATGACCAGTTTTAGGTAGGACCTCATTCGTGTGACTCGGTAGGACCTGAATAGGTATGACCTCCTTGATGAGTGAACCCCATCTCCATAGAGGTTGAGTAAGATCTGTTGTAGGTAGGACCTAATTCGTGTGATTTGGTAGAACCTGAAGGAGTAGGACCTTCCTGATGAAGGAACCTTCTCTCCATAGAGGTTGTGTATGACATGTTGTAGGTAGGACCTTCTTCGTGTGATTCGATAGAGCCTGAAGGGGTAGGACCTCATTCGTGTGATTTGGTAGGACCTCCCTGATGAGTGAACCCACTCTCCATAGATGTTGGGTAGGACCTGTTATAGGTAGGACCTCATTTGCATAATTCGGTAGGACCTCCCTGATGAGGGAACCCCTTCTCCATAGAGGTTGGGTAGGACCTCATTTGTGTGATTTGGTAGGACCTGAATAGGTAGAACCTCCCTGATGAGTGAACCCCCTTTCCATAGAGGTTGGGTAGGACCTCCTTCGTGTGATTCGGTAGGACCTGAAGGAGTAGGACCTCCATGATGAGGGAACCCTCTCTCTATAGGGGTTGGGTAGGACCTCATGCTCTTAACTAGGGCTGGGTGTGGGTTGGGTCGGGTCAATTTTGGGCCCAACCCGAACCCAACCCAATAGTATCGGTTTGACAAAACTGTAACCCAACCCAACCCGCTAACTGAGCCCAACCCGACCCAACCCGACCCGTACATGCGTCGGTCGGGTTCACCGTTTTTTTTTTTTTTTTTCAAAATAACAGTTTTACTTTTTTGGGCCATTACATTAGTGGGTAATGGGTTAAATGTTTTGTTGAATACCACAAATTGAAAGTGAAAAAATGAGTACTACAAATTCAAAACTAATCCTGGACCAAAAAAATAAATACTACAAGTTCAAATTTCAATAGATAGTACAAATTGAAAATAAATAACGAATAAGCATCTAATAAATCATTCGACAATGATCCTGAAAATGAAACAAATTCAACCTAAATAATAATTAATAAGTAGTAACGATTAATAATATTACAGTCATCCAAATTAAATCCAAATCGAAAAATATTACAGTCATCCAAACTAAATCCAAATCTAAAAATATTACAATCATCTAACATCAAAAAATTATAAATATGAAATATCACAGTCATCCAAATATATTTAAATTAACGAACAAAAGCTTAAATGTTAAAACTTCAAATTTTACATCAAACCCGAACATTGAAGAAATAATAGTAGGCTCCTGCAATAACAATAATGAAACTATCAATAATCAATAAAGAATACTTTGAATGAAGTATTTGTCAAAGTTTGTATTTATACGTTTACCTGAACAAGATTGTAAAACGAATGAATCACTTCACTTTGGGTCCTTGAGTATTTTCAGTTGATTTTGAATTCATTGATTCCAAAAATTCTAAACAAATAATAATTAAATTACCAATAAAGTACATAGAAAAAAATAAATTTAACAATTATATAAGATGTAGTTTGATTACCTGCTTCCAATTGATTGCAATGCTCAATATTTTCCATAAAAAATCCATCCAAATTTGGAGAAGCAGTCAACCAATTTTGTGCGCATACCAAGACCTCCACATTTTTAGGACTTAAAGAACTACGAAAAGGATCAAGTATCATTCCTCCAGTACTAAAAGCACTTTCTGAAGCAACGGTAGAGACTTGAATTGCCAACACATCCCTAGCAATATTGGACAAAATACCATACTTACTTTTGTTCACCTTCCACCAATTGAGAACATCAAAATCCTTGTTCTTCACACTTTCACGGGCATCCAACAAGTATCTTTCCACATCATTTTTTATATCAGTCAAATCTTTTACTGTTTGTTTTTCATCAAACCTAGAAAGCCGAGCTTCACTAGTAGAAAAACAAGAACTGTCTTTATCAGAATTAAAAGAACTTGAAGTAGCCTCATTCGTTACTTCACTAATTCCAAAATCTCCTTCACATTCCAAATACCACTAATAAATAGACATCAAATTGGCTTTTACCATCTTAGTCATGCTATTAGCAACTTCTTCATCCTTGTAGATATCAACAAAACAATATTCAACATAATTCAACTTATATCTTGGATCAAGTATAGTAGCAACAAGCAACAATTGATTCACATTTTCTATTTTACCCCAATATTTATCAAACTTCTTCTTCATGTTAGATGTCATTTCACCCAACAAAAAATCACTACTTAAACTCTATTGATCCAATTCGAGTACAATATTAGATATTTCATGAAGATAAGAAGTAGCACTAACATTCAATGATGTACTGAAAGTCAAAGTAACATTGAAGAAATTTTTAAGAAACTTGACAAACACATAAGCATTTTTCCAATCCAAACTTGAAGGAGGCCCACCTCTCCTTCGACCTCCTTCATCTTCCCGAAAGTAATTCAAATATTGTGCATCGTCTTCTTCTAACCTATCAAAATTTTTTTAGAATTTCAAAGCAGTTTCCAACATAAGATAAGTAGAATTCTACCTAGTAGGAACATCCAAAAATACAATAGATTTGCATTCAATCTTTTCTTGTTTTGCACACTCCTTTAATTTTTCATATCTCGAAGGAGAAGATTTTACATATTTTACTGCATTGCGAATTCCTACAATAGAGTCATGTGCTTCTCTCAAACCATCACAAACAATCAAATTGATAATGTGTGCACAACATCTCAAATGCAAATATCTACCATCTAGAAGACACCCATCATTACCCCAACCAACAACTTTCCTCCAAAGATAAGAAATAGCCGTATCATTTGATGTTGCATTATCAACCGTGATTGTAAAAATTTTGTCAATCCCCCACTCATTTAAGCAAGACACAATCATTTTACCAATAGTTTCACCTTTATGATTTGGAACAACGCAAAAGATTAAAATGCGCTTATGTAGAGTCCAATCAGAATCAATATAGTGTGCTATCAAAGACATATAATTCACATTCTGATTGGAAGTCCAAGTATCAGTTGTAAGGAAAACTCTTTGACGGTGAGAAGAGAAAACATCTTTCAATTTCAAATTTTCATCCAAATACAATTGATAAATGTCTCTTACAAGAGTTCTACGTGACGGAGGCTCAAACTGAGGACATGCAACAGTACAAAATAGTCTAAATCCACAAGCTTCAACAAACCTAAATGGCAGTTCATCCAATATTACCAGTTTAGCACATGCAACCCTACACTCCGCCTTACTACGACCAATAGCTATAAGATTGCTCCCACCACCATCTTTTTGGTTCTCAAAAGACAGTATTTTCTGCTTCTTATCTTGCAATCTACCAGGATATTTCTTACAATTATTTGTCAAATGGTTATTCAACGTACTTGTCCCACACTTTTTGGTGCCACATGCATAATCAATTCCACAGTAGTTACATTTACACCTAACATTCGGATCATCCCTTGGACCCATTAGTGTGAAGTGATCCCACACATAAGAAGCTATTCTATTCGATTTTCTCTTACCGAATGTTGATGATGGGCGTGTATCTGAACTCAAATTTGTGTCATTTGATGGGTCTATATTGTCACTCTCTTGAAGCATATCCGTATCTACATAAACATTACACAAAATGTATCAATAATCAATGTACGATATGAAAAAAATTAAAATTCAATTTAATAACTAATAACTAAGAAAAAACAAATATTGTACCTTTGTCCATTTTCGGCTCTATCTTCAGCGGCTAACTATATTCAAATTATATGACTTTCCCCTTTAAAATTTATGTTCATGGATATGTACAAAGGAAAGATAAATGAACAACAATGAATATATATGAGTCTCGCATTTTCAAAGGCTAGGATTGATCTTTGCATTATCACAGAACACACTGTTAAAAGTTAAAACTGAGTGCTACTAAGAGTAAATGTCCAATTTGAGTGTGATTTGTGTCAATTTTGCTAAGGAAAAAGATCCAAGCCCAAATAGTAACATTCATATACAACTACAGCCGAGACTTCAAATTTCAAAATATATTAAGTGTCACCAATTTAACTGAATCATTTAAGTATTTAACAATTTACTCATGCACTATTAGACTTTACCAATTTGATTCGAGGACACATTTATTTTTCAAAAATTAGCAGTGAGTCAGTGACATAAGAAACCATTTATTCGAAATTAAGCGTCAACAAAACATTATCATAAACCTCAAAACATATAACAAGTTCTCCCAAAAAAATGAAAAATCATATATATTCGGGTTGAAAAATCGTATCTATTGAAGCTGCCCAGATTTGAAAAATCATATATAATATTCGGAATGAAAAATCTGTATTTCTTGACGTTTGAACTGGGAGCCCAGATTTGAAGCTTAAAATCGTATTTATTCAAGCTTTGAAATGTTAATCCAAACCACAGATTGAAGATTTGAGGAGAAAAAATTTTTTATTCGTAATTACCTTTCAAGATTGAAGATTTCAACGGAGACGGAGTAAATGATTCAATAGCTAGTGGCAGATTTGGCGTAAAGGACTTCGACGGAGACGATTAGTGGTGGTGATGGCGAGGTATTTCACAGGCGATGGCGGCTGCATTTTTTAGATGGGTTTTGTTGTTTTAGGGAAATGGTGAAACGTGAAATGGGTTCATTTTTTGTTATTTTAGGCAAATGGGCTTACGGATTAGGGCAGCAGCCAGCAGAAAATTCAGCCTTTTTTTAATTGAAGCGAGTCAGTTTGGGTTGGTTCGGGTCATGTTTACTGACCCAACCCACAACCCGAACTGACCCGACATAATTTCGTATTTCTGAACCCGAAATCGACCGAATTAAACCCAAAACTTGACCCAAACCGACCTAACCCGACTGGGTTGGTCGGGTTGAGCGGTTTGGGTCGATTTTTGCCCAGTCCTACTCTTGACTTCAGTCAGGTGTGGCATTTAGTTCGTACTATTGCTCTAATCCATTCTGAAGATTCTCACATAGCTGATATAACATTACTTGGCAGACTTCCAGAGGATGAAGGAAGAAGATAGGAAGGCTCTAGCTGACCTGGATGAGGAATTGAGGCTCCGTTCTCAGGCCATAGAGGAATTGGAGAGAAAAGAGAAAGAGCTTGCCACGAATAAGTCCGAGCTCCAGGCTTTAGCACGCTAAGTGGAAGAAGAGAAGATGAGGAAATCCTAGCTGGAGATTTGATTGGAAAGGAGCCAAGCATACCTTTGAGCTTTCTTAGAGAGGTCGGTAGAAAAGGAAGAAGTCGTGGCCGAGTTCAGGTCTTCAGATACAGACTTGACCAACCAAGAGAAGGTTTACTTCCTCACTATAGAGGAGCTAATTGGCATCCAGACTGAGATGTCCAATTCTTGAAGGACGAGCTAGACGAGCTCAAGAAAAACTCCAAGTTCAATCCGAGTTCAGGTCTTCAGATACAGACTTGACCAACCAAGAGAAGGTTTACTTCCTCACCATAGAGGAGCTAATTGACATTCGGACTGAGATGTCCAATTCTTGAAGGACGAGCTAGACGAGCTCAAGAAAAACTCCAAGTTCAATTCTTATTCTTTTGGAGAGGAAGATCAGCCTGAAGGCCAGAACTGAGCTTGGCCTCTCTTAGCTTTAGACGATCATGTAATCTTTTGGCATTTCAAAACTTTTCTTCGTACTGTAGGAACTACTTTATTAATGAAAATTTCTTTTCTTATAGCTTTGTCCTTTATTTTTTGATTTGTTTAAATGATTCGTTTGACCTCAAAGTATAACTGAACTCAAACTTTGGCTGTTTGATCTCTAACTTCTGACCCAACTTTTGATGATCTTACTTTCTTAAAGCTCCTAGCTTGTTCAATAGCCGAGCTGTTCAATGAAGATGTGCACATAGGACTTATTTCATAATTTTGGTTGGCTTCGAAGCTGAGCTCTATACTTTTGGCGGAGGCCATTTCTGAGTTTTTATTGTTAAGTTGACCTTCTTAGACTTACGTCTGACCACAACACATTTGATGTCCAGAGTGGAGTCCGAGCTATGTGGGATCTTTGTGTCCAAAGATTCGTGACCTTGGTCACATTCTCAGTTTGGATATTGGCTTCTTGATCTGATGGTAGCAACGCAGCACTTACGATGATTGACATGGGTTTGAGCTCTGTGCGACCTTTGTATCTAGAGGTTTGTGACATTGGTCACATCCTCAGTTCATACGTTGACTTTTTTAGCTAATGTCGACAGCACAACATTTACGCTGTTCGGCATGGGTTCGAGCTGTGTGGGACCTTTGTGTCCAGAGGTTCGTGACCTTGGTCACATTCTCAGTTCAGACGTTGGCTTATTGAGCTGATGTCGACAGTGCAACATTTACGTTGTCCGACGTGGGTCCGAGTTGTATGGGACCATTGTGTCCAGATATTCGTAATCTTGGTGACATTCTTAGTTTGAACGTTGGCTTCTTGAGCTGATGTCGGCAGCGCAGCACTTACACTGATTGACATAGGTCTGAGCTATGTGGGACCTTTGTGTCCAAAGGTTTGTGACATTGGTCACATCATCAGTTTAGTCGTTGTCTTCTTGAGCTGATGTTAGCAGTGCAGTACTTACGCTGATTGACGTGGGTCCGTACTATGTGGGACCTTTGTGTCTAGAGGTTCGTGACCTTGGTCACATTCTCAGTTCAGACGTTGACTTCTTGAGTTGATTTCGGCAGCGCGACACTTACGCTGATTGACATGGGTCCGAGCTGTGTGGGACCTTTGTGTCCAAAGGTTCATGACCTTGTTCATATCCTCAGTTCATACGTTGGCTTCTTGAGTTGATGTCAGCACTGCAGCACTTACGCTGATTGACATAGGTCCGCATTGTGTGGGACCTTTGTGTCTAGAGGTTCGTGACCTTGGTCACATCCTCAGTTCAAACGTTGGCTTCTTGAGCTGATGTTGGCAGCGCAGCACTTACGCTAATTGACGTGGGTCCGAGTTGTGTGGGACCTTTATGTCCAAAGGTTCGTGACCTTGGTTACATCCTCAATTCGAATGTTGGCTTTTTAAGCTGATGTCAGCAGCGCAACACTTACGCTGATTGACGTAGGTCCAATCTGTATGGGACCTTTGTGTCCAGAGGTTTATGACCTTGGTCACATCCTTAGTTCGGACGTTGGTTAGATTTACTAACTTTGTAACTGTTCCAAGAGTGCGGGAATACGAAGCACTCCATGTTCTGGAGCTAGTAAGCCCCATTCTTCAAGACTGTGGTAATTTTTTAAGGACCTTTCCAATTCTGGGCTCTACTTTGAAGGTTAGTGAGAAAGATGTCTCTTCCGTGCTAGAGCGGCAAGTTGTACGATAAGACAAAGTATATTTGAAAGTTCTTCTGCCCGGGCACCCTTGAGTTCATCCAATTGCGTCTTTAGGATGTGTTTGATGATTTTCAGTTCTTCACTGAACGACCTCAACCTTGGCCAATGGTTTTGCTTCTGCTCGTTTGGTAAAGTAGTCAGCATTTGACTATGGAAAATTTGGTCCCGTCTTTTCTCATGGGCTATGGACCCAATTAGATCAATCCTTTATTTTTGAAAAAAAGGCAATGGACTGAGGACTGAGGTCAGCTCTTCTGGGAGAGATCTGGTGATGGGGGCAAACCTCTGACACTTGTCGTATTTTTGGACAAACTCGATAGAGTCCTTATTAGTAATGGCCAGAAATATCCCTACCTCAAAGTTTTATGTACTAGTGATTGACCCCCAGCATGATTGCCACATATACTCCTTCATGAACTTTGTTGAGAGCGTATTTGTGCTTCGTCTTTCCTTAAACATTTGAGTAGTGGAAGTGAAAAACTTCTTTTGAATAGGATGTTGTCGATGACTTCCTGGCCTCCGCACTATCTAGGGACACCCTACCATCCTTAAAAAATTGGACAATTTTGTCCATCAAGTTAAGGTTGACTTCTGTGTGATGAGCATGGGCTCAAGTTGGGTGATCGTTAGACTGCTGATTCTTTTGTCGGGATGCTCTCTAGTTCTTCTTTTTCTTCACTGGAAGTGAGTCAAGCTACGGCGTCAACGAGGCAATTTTTTGTCCTCGAAGTTTTCTTTTGTTTAACCTCCAGCTCGACTAGGCGTTGTTTAACCCGACGATCTTCAGGTCGGTTCCAGGCTAGCGACTGCTTATGAGTTTGGGATGCATCTAGAGGTGGTTTGATTCTTTTCAAGCCATTCGGTAACGTGACTTAGGTACTCCAACATTTGTAGGACTGTATTCCTTACGGAGGCACAGGCTGGAGCTGAGGTTTCTCTGGGATGTCTTCGACAAAAGCCTAGTTGGAGATCAATATGTTGACTCCATGTTCTTCTGTGGCTGTGAGTTCTTGAGTCATGGTTATGGCTCATGTTGAATGTGTTTTAGAGATAAAATGTTTAGGTGTGAGGGAAGAGAATCACTTTGTGGAGATCAAAGGCTAATCTTTTTTTGTGAGCTTCTGGAATTTGGAGAGCCTTTTTAGGGGGATCGCCCATCCTTCTAGTCCCAAACTGTTGACGTTAGAAAATGGTAAGTACTGATTCCAAGCCAACTTATAGTTAACTATTTAGGTCGGCTATGACCGTAGTAAGTAATAAATACGAGAATATATAGTGGAAGACCTGTTTGTATAATCTTTATAAGTGTGCTTTTATCTTAGCAATTT
The DNA here is from genome assembly GCA_030279155.1 of Forsythia viridissima. Lineage (NCBI taxonomy): Eukaryota > Viridiplantae > Streptophyta > Magnoliopsida > Lamiales > Oleaceae > Forsythia > Forsythia viridissima. The sequence continues at coordinate 60,186,571 of CM059033.1, read as the reverse complement.
GTGTCCGACCTGTAGGACATTTATATTTTCTATTTATAGAAAGATATGTAATGATTACAAGTATTTAATGTCAAGTTCAACATTAAATGTCCACAAGACATTCTCTTTTTGGGTATTTATTATAAAGTGACATTTGTATTAATTGTGGCAACTAGTCTGACGTCTGACACATGACAGGATATGCCATATTGATGACGTGAGCTTAACTGGAAGACCTAGATGAGAGGTCTTTCGATTTGCTCGGGAATGAGGTCCGACCTGGAGTGAGACCCATTTGGGAATGAAGTCCGACCTAGAGTAAGACCTGCTTGAGAATAAGGTTCGACCTAGAGTAAGACCTATATGAGAATGACATCTGACCTGCTCTTGTAGCACTCGTGAAGAATTACTTAGCTGATGTAACATATCAAATTGGATATCAACATCACTAAATGCTAAAAAAATTTAGGACCCAACAAAAATATAAAATAACTAAAAGTTTATAATATATATTAAGGAACTTTTTCAATAAAGTTTTTTCTCAAATTATGCATCATAGTTGTTTGTTTTTCTTTGTATTCAAAACTAAATTCAACCCAATCCCTAATTTTTTACAACGCATACCGTATTTTGTATGTTGTAAATAATAGAGTTTGATAAATTAATATTTGATCTTATCTAGATATTTATATAATTGTTCTATTTACTCTATATAAGTGTTTAAATTCATATTATAATTCTCATTAAAACCGATGAAGAGGTTTAGGTACCTGAAATTAGTTGAAAAAGAGAGATTTCGATAAAGTTGTTACGAGAAATAGATTAGAAAAAATAGTTGTCAACATCATATGAAAAATAATACAACAATCATAATTTTAATTGAAAACAATGATATTGAATTGAAATCCGTCAAAGAATGTTTGCATAGAACTCATTGGCCAAAAAATGAGAAGAAACTTATAGGCAAAATTGTGTTCTTTAGAGTAATGCAATTTGTTTGGACATGTAGTTCGAACATTGAAAATGCAATCCCTATAGGATAAAAATAGTAATTGCATATTTATATGGTTCACTTGATAATAGAGATAGTAATTTGACCCATCGTCCCGCACTCGCCTCGCTTATTCCGCCCTGGACTCGCCCTTCAAATATATTTTATTTTTTAAAAAAAAAATTCAAATCCCAATTTTTGCTAAGAATTGACTGAATATTGTCATTCAAACACGGGTTGGAATTGTTAAATAATAAAGTTTAGACTACACCACAACTCTAATCTTGTATTTTTTTTTTTTTTGTTTTGTATGCTACAAATATTATAACAAATTCCTAGTCCCTTAACCCTAACATTCTACATTCATAATAATTTCTATTCCAATTCTTCTACTTAGATTTGTTTAATTGTTTATTTGCAATTTAAAAAAAAAAATTTAACCGGGAGTTAATGGGGTGCCCCGAACCCATCTCATTGCATCCCTACTCTACTTGATAATGACATCCATATGAAAATTCCTGAATGATTTAAAGTGCCAGAAGCAAGTAATTCATTTTCCTAAGCTATGTTCTGGATGAAATTTTGCAAAGAGCATTATACGAATTAAAACAATCTGAAAGTATGTAATATAACTGTCTTAGCAAATATTTATTGAAAGAGGGTTATAAGAATGACGATGTTTGCCCATATGTTCAACTTTTCATAAAGAAAAAAAATATTGAGTTTGCAATTGTGGAATTTTATATCGATAATTTAAATCTTATTAGAACTCCTAAAGAGCTTCCATTGACAATTGATTACTTAAAGAAAGAACTCGTGATGAAAAAATAAAATTTGCATCAACTTGCAGATGGAACATTTAGCTAATTGAATTCTTGTTCATATGTTAACTTAGATAAAAAAAAAAAAAAAAAAAGATTTCATATGGAGAAATGACGTATCCATCAGATGCCCTTTGATATGAAAAGATGATCATTTTAGTCTTCGAGATGATAATGAATAATTTATTGGTCCTGAAGTACCATATCTTTGTGCAAAAGATGCACTATTGTATTTTACTAGTAGTTCATGATTCGGGACAAGTTGGTTATAATGATGCAGTGTATTGTTTGATCCACATAAAGCTCATCAACCAGTTTATCTATTATGACGATTTACGTGATCGTGGCAGACATGTTCATAAATGCACTATCTACTGCAACACTTGAGAAGTTGATAAGCTAGATATATATATCTCAAGTGATATTATCACGAGGGGGTGAATAAGTGTTGTACACTTTTTTCCTTAATCGAGGTTTTTTTTTTTTTTTACAAAGTTTTTAATGAGACAATTTTATAGCGTATTCAAAAAAACTATTTTTCGTTCACTAGGATTTTTCTCGTATGATTTTTTCTAGTAAGATTTTAATAATTCATATTCTTTGTGTAATGGACATCCAAGGAGAAATGTTATAAATGTTATAATTATAGATGTCCATATATAACCTCCAAGGCATTTACCCTCGGCATTAATCTATGGTTTTACTCTCGTATGTTACGAGACCTCTGAAAAGAGCAACAACAAGATCTATTTTTAATGTAATTGCATCAGACTATCATGATCACTACAATTAACCAGTGATAGATGAATATCTTGTATGAAAATGAAATTACTTGGAAGCTATAACAAGACAACAACATGAAATATATTTCAACAAAATTATGTCATACAAATTTTAGAAAAATACTGACATTGAAGACATTAACACACAAAATATGAATGACCCGATACAAAGATTTTCAGATTGGCCGTGCAACAAAACATATCTTAGCAGCAATATTTGAACATTTTGTGCAATAGTGTAGTGTATTCTAAAGTAATGATTGAATTTATTGTATGTCAAAAGTTTTGAAAGAGATTGAGATTAATTAAAATTGCTAGACTTTATCAAAACTTACCAATTGAAAGCACATAATAGGTTGCAAAAATCTTAGTGGTAGAAGATGATTTTTGCTTCCCACTGTGTTTGTTGAACGCGTAATTTATAAATAATCATATTTTCATTTCGTAATGAAAAATTTCTAGCATAGTAATAATAATTAATGTGAAAGTATGTTTCTTAAAAATGTATATTATATCAATTTTAGAAGTAACCAATGGCACATTTCATGTAAACCAATGATATGTAACCTATTTTTTTTTTTTGGGATTTCTCACTACGAACAGTCATAATTTTGTAATAATAATGTAAAGATTTTAATATACACATATCCAATTATATGTATGGACTCAGGGCTAGTGCTATCACTAAAAAATGGGATTTTTCGCTCACTGTAACATAGTATGTGGTGGTCAGCCGGCTGAACTGATTGGCGGTTGTGGTTGCGTAGGGAAATTGATGGAGGATTGGAGGAGAATTTGGAAAAAAAAAATGAAAATGAAGCGTGTAATAACCTGCAATCTCGTGTATTGAAGAAATAAATTGAGAGGAGATCGGTGGCTGTGGTGGCTGTGTAGGTGATGTGTATAATTTTAGTATAAATGTTACCCGCTTATCTTATTTCGTCAGTAAATTTTCATTGATAAGAGTATTAATTAATGTCTTATTTGGATTAGGACAAATTGTGAACGACTATGAAGATACGGGGACCAAGATAAATTTTTTTTGATATGGAACAATGTTTAAAATTTTGCAGCAAAAAAGACTAAATATGCAAGTAAAACTTGAATTGGAGACCAAATTGCAAAACTATTGACACTTTCAGGATCAAACATGCAAAATAGGATTTGAACACATATTTTGGCAAAATCTTTCTATTTGCCACGGTCAAACCACATTGGAAAACTTCACTGTTTGCCACGGATGGGCCGCGGGAAGCAAATCGCGGCCCGTCTAGATTTTTTTTGAATTATTTTAAGTCGTAAGTTGGGTCTTTTCGTCCTTTCATATACACGAATTTCAAGATTGATAAAATACTATATAAAAACCGAATCTAAGTCAAATTGAGGAAGGATGACAGCTAGAAACAAAAGTGAAAAATCACATGGCGAAGAAGATTTTAGTAAGATTTATTCTCCTTCAATTTATGCTGGGTTCTATTAAATCTTTTGTTTTTAATGTTCTTCTAATTTTCTTGAGTCAATGTAGACGATGAAACCTTGTTTAAACGAATTGATTATTTTATTATCCTTTTAATTCCGTTTCGTGCTCAAACTTTTATAATTCATTCTTGTTGAATTAATTAAAAGAATATTCTTTCATCTTAAATATCATGTATTTTTAATAGTTAGAAATTAATTTAATTAAATCGTGCTTGTTGCTTGAGCGTGTTCTATTATTTCTTTTGATTTAAGTTATCTTGTTTTTGATTTAGGATACATAGAATGCTTATGAGGCGAAACCTTTGATTATTTGCTTTCTTTTAATTGAGTTTGATACGAGAAACTTTTAGGTAATTTAAGATCGAAGTAAATGGAAGCCGATATTGGATTTTTTTTTTTTTTAGATTTAATTGATAAATATTTTAAGGCGACAATAGATTGATTTCGAGTTGTCGTTTGTTTTTGGGAATTAATAGATATTTGGATAATTGCTACGTTAAACAACGGTGAATTCTGAATTCTTGGTACTTTAAACAACTTAAAACTTCAACTTAACTTTCTAGCAATAGTGAATTAGTCTTTAAATTAAATTCTTTCAACCAAATTCTTTTTGACCCAACTAGCTTAAAATAATGGTTAATTTGAATTAAATTAGACTTTTTTATTACAATTTCTGTGGAATCGACCTCGTTACTACTTTTCAATATTCTAATAGATTCGTGCACTTTTAAGTTATATAAAATTTCACATCAGGAGAGAATTTGGTTGGGTGGGGGAGGGACGGACAGATGAATTCTCAAAAGCTGATTTTGATGTTTGTAGAACCAAACTGGGGATGAAGAAAATTAGGGCAAATCAAAATGGTGCCGTGTAGGAGTGCAATGTGACTATTTCCATTGAATTGATTTTTTGGTCCTTCAACTTTCTCATTTTTATGCTTTATGGTTAGTTTTATTAATTAATTTAATTGGGATATGCTTATATGAAAATTATAGATAGCGTGTGATTAATCTAAGGGTAATTTTCACTTTTGGTTCTCAACCTTTTCAATTTGTAACAAATCTATCCTCAACCAATTTTTATAGCATTTTTGTCCCCAACTTTTGCAGATTTGTTGCAAATCACATCCCCATTGACATATTTTGACAAATTTGCCTTCTTTAAATAAAATGAATATAAAAAAGCTAAAAACAAAAACAAAAAACAAAAAACAAAAAAATAAAAAAAAAATTGCAAATGAAGCTCTACAACTTTTAAAAAGTACAGAATAAGTTCATCTTCCCCACCTCGCCCCCATCCCATCCTATTTGCAGTGGGAACTAAAAAACAAAGCTCAACAACATTTTTTCTTATTTTCTAAATCTACACAAAGATGAATATAAAGAGAAATCAAGTAAAAGTACCAACCAAAAGGCCAAAATCAAATCTGGTGATGACATTATTGAAAATGGAGATAGTAGCAAACTCTATATCACCAAACCTTTCATTTGGTAATAGCAGCAACAAGCTCTGAAAATCGCATGACTAATGATGTGCCATAGTATTTTCTTCAATCTAAACTTTTCATTTAAGCAAAGCTAGTGGGATGCACTTGCCAAACCCTAGAGGAGGGCAAGAGCATCGACTCGAAGAAGTCCAATGATGTGCCACTTGCCACTTGCCACTTGACTAATGATGTGCCATATGTTGTTTTCCATAACGACGTGACATGGCCACCACTTATCTCAAACAAGTCAGTAAACCATTATTTTATGGGGCATATATAAAAGGTATAATCTGAATCAAGAATAAATTCTTGATTGTTGTATTTAGATGAAACTACATAGATTTCACCATTTCAGCAGCTTCTTTATAAAGTTATGCCATTTTGTTTGAAAAATATTGGGGCAACTTATCAGCTTTTACATCAACAAGATGTTTGCCTACCAGCCTGGCTCAACCATGGAGGTTTACGTGGATGACATGCTGGTTAAAATCCTGAAGACCAAAGATCATGTACAAAACCTGGAAGAGATTTTCCATATCCTCAGACATACCAAATAAGGCTCAACTCCTTGAAGTGCGTTTTCGGGGTTACCTCCCGAAAGATTCTAGGTTGCATGCTCAACCAAAGAGGCATAGAAGTTAATCCTAAAAAGATCAAAGCCTTGATTAAGATGAGGTCTCTGCGGAAACTGAAGGAGGTACAATGCCTCACCAGGAGAATGGTCATCCTTAGTAGATTTGTTTCAAAAGCAACCAATAAATGCCTCATTTTCTTCAAGATCCTCAAGGGATAGAATAAGTTTGAGTGGGCAAAAGAGTGTGAGGCTACGTTCCAAACCTTGAAGGACCATTTTGGACAAGTATCACTCTTGTCAAAACCCAAAGTGAGAGACGCTATACTGCTCTACTTAGTAGTCTCATCCGAGTTCGTGAGCTTGGTTCTAATATGAGAGGATGATCAGCAACAACTGCCTGTATTCTACATAGGCAAGGCCCTCCTAGGAGTAGAAGCATGCTATCCAGACATGAAAAAGCTTGTCTTGTCCCTTATCACTATATCCAGGAAGTTGAAGCCCTATTTCCAAGCCCATAGCGTTCACACACTTACCAACTTCCCACTAAGAAAAGTGACGCAGAAGATGGACGCTTCGGGAAGGCTGCTAAAATAGGCTATCGAACTCAGCCAATTTGACTTTGTTTTCAAATCAAGAATGTCCATCAAAGGGCAAGTCCTTGTAGATTTTATAGCAGAATTCACCAACACTCCTAAAGTAGAAAAAATCATGGCCCCTCCTAAGGCACTAACGTATTACCTCTTTGTTGATAGATCATATGGAGAGACAAGATCAGGAGCGGAAGTCGTCCTCACCAGTCCTAAAGGTCACAAGCTGAATTGCACACTCTTGTTTGACTTTAAAGTTTTGAACAATGTCGCAGAATACAAGGTCTTGCTGGCTGGACTCTGCCTCACCAAGAAAATGCAAGTGAAGAAGCTATCAGTTGGAAGTGATTCCCAATTGGTAGTAAGCCAAGTCAATGAGAGCTTCAGCACAACAGAGAAAGAAATGACAACCTACATTAAGATGGTAATGAGCTCATCCCAAGTTTTGAGAAATTTGAACTTATCCAAATTCCAAGGGCAAACAACGTCAATGCTGATGCCCTATCTAAACTGGCGAGTAGTAAGAATTTAGAACTCCTCAAGGTGGTCCCATTCTAGCACCTGGCCAAGCCCTCGATCGAGGCTACTTCTAAGGTAATGTGGATAGGAGGTAGTGCCTCATGGATGGTGCCTATCATTGCTTTCTTAAAGAATCAGATTCTTCTCAAAGAAAGAGATGAAGCACAGAAGTTGAGAAAAAAAACTGTACACTTTGTGCTGCAAGATGATATCCTTTACAAAAGAAGATTCTCTATACTCCTCATAAGGTACGTAGGTAGCAAAAAAAGTTGATTATGTACTCAAGGAAATACATTCTAGATTTACTAAATGAAGTTGGCATGCTAGCTTGCAGACCGAGTTATACACTTGCTGCTCTCCAAGTGAAGAACATATGAAGGCCGTAATACGTATCTTACAATATTTGAAGTCTTCTCCAGGAAAAGGAATTATGTGCACTAAGGGAGATACTTTATCTGTTGAAGGCTATACTGATGCAGATTGAACTGGTTCAACTGACGATAGGCGTTCAACTGCTGGATACTTAACATTTGTTGGAGGAAATCTGGTTACATGGCGAAGTAAAAAACAAGGAGTTGTGGCTAGATCTAGTGCAAAAGCTAAATACAGAGGCATGGCTAAAGGTGTGTGTGAGTTATTATAGATTAAAAAATTGTTGCAAGAATTGGAGATTTCACCAACATCTCCTATGAAATTATATTGCGATAACAAGGCAGCATGTAACATAGCTCATAATCCTGTTGAACATGATCGAACAAAACATGTGAAAATTGACAGACATTTTATTAAAGAACAACTGCAAGCAAAGATAGTTGAAGTTCTTCTTGTTCGATCTTAAGATCAACTTGCTGATATCTCACTAAGGCAGTATCAAGTAAAGTCTTCCACAAAGTTGTAGACAAGTTGGGCATGCTGAACATCTATGCACCAACTTAAGGGGGAGTGTTGAAGATTGTCATAATTATTTCCTAATTAGTTGTGATTAGATTTTATTTGATTCTTGTAATTATGTTATATACCATATTTATCTCATAGTCTTTAGGAACAAATTTGTACAAAGGGCTATATAAGGCCACATATCCTTGTGTAAAAATATATGAATGAAAATAAAACATATTTCTTCAAGTAGTGTATCATATTTTTTTTATCATTGGAATCATGAGAGGAGAAATTTAGGTTTTTATTTAAGTTTTAATAAAAAGTTATTAGTTTTTTTATAAAACAAGTCAACATAATAGACATCATATGATATTGTCCTCAGTTGAAGATGAATGGTCAGATTTGCAAGCAAATCGAAGTTGGATAATTTGATCACCAAATTAAAGATGAGTGACTATATTTGCAAGAAAATAGAAGTTGGATGACATGATTACACCAAATTAAAGATGAATGACTATATCTGCAAGAAAATAGAAGTTGGATGACATGATTACACCAAATTAAAGATGAATGACGTGGACACAACTCAACTTAAAGTTGGATGACCCGTAGTTCATTTAATCCCATTTCATTTTCAATATTATGTTTATCAAATATAAATATTTTATTAAACACGACCAAAATTGATTCAAAGTTTTGACTAGAAAAAATGAAAAATAAGAAAAACAACCTTTGAACCGCATTGTTTGGTCTTATGATACAAGTCCAAAGCTAACATATAATAAATTTGACAATACAAATTAAATAAATAAACGATGTCTTATAAAAAGATCAACAAATAATTCCCTATAGCATTTATGTTTGGTTTGGTATTGCTGTGCTTTTAACAAAATCAGCTTCTAATGTACTGTTGAAAGAATCAACTGTATGAAAAATCAGATAAGCGTTTGATAAATTCTTGTTACAAAATTAATGCATGTTTCAAAAGCAGCATTTGAGCGTTTGGTAAACAAAAGTAATTTATTGATATGGTATTAAATTATTAAAAGGGTCATTGATTATAATAATGTTATTTATTATAATTATTATCACGAGTAGTAAAATTCATTTTTTTCCTTTTATAGTAATATGTAATATTGTCAAATAACAAGACAATGCATTCACTATTATTATTTTAAAATAAAAATAATAAAAACTTAATAAATTTCAAATTATATAAAAATTACAAAAAAACAGTCATATAGTGCAAAAATTAATTAAATTTATATTGTTTTTTATGTATCTAACTTGCATAAATTCGATTTCTCAATTTCTCTACTTTCATATAATAGGAAAAACGTCAAATAATTTTAAATATTAATTAATGACTTGCAGAAATCCAAGTTCTCAATTTCTCTAATTTTCATATGATAAAAAAAATCAAATAAATTTAAATTATCTTTTCATAGTCGAAGTTGCAATGATTTGGTTTACTCAATTTCTTCATTCCAAATTACGTGAAATTACTGAAATGGGTAGAAAATAAACCTATGTTATTAAAGGAATTAGTTTAATTAATTATGGATAAAATGAGTATTTTAATAATATATAAATATAAAAGTTAAAAGCAGAATTTGAAAAACAGCCATTTTGCTACTTCTCAAAATCTTCTGTCAGATAAGTCAAATTATTTTATAATCACTTTTAAAAAAATTGCCAAACTTTTAAATCAACTTTTAATTGTTTTAGAATCAGAAATTGGGTTCTAAAATCAATTTCAAACGGGACCGCACAAGAAACATCTTGAACACAAATTATAACCGTGTAAGGAGAAGAAAAGCATCACCAATAGACTATGGACATATTTATAACATAATATCAAATAAATCAGACACTATAATGAATAAAATGTTGGTGGATTTTGTATAAGTGACTCCAAAGCAATAAAAATCGAATGAAATAGATGCAATATCGAGGCAAGTGTTGAACACTTTGTCTTTAAATCAAATTTGTCCCGCAATGGTGTCTACGATATATGATATTCGACTCCCAAGATACAACGACTTTCGCTTGTGTTTGTAACACTTCAAAATACAAACACAACGAACCAAAATTGATTTTGTACTCCAAATGATGAAAGTGAAAAGAAAACCAAAATTTTTTATGCAACTAAATGCAATAAACTTGGTTCAAATGATGAATTATATGAATGGATTGTTTTGCATATCAATTCTATGTCAAAAAAGACGTTCAGATGTCCTAAATATAGAAGATGATCAGTTGAAAACGAAATAGTGTAGAGTCAATTCGTGCAACATTTCAAAAGGACATGTTGTTCGCGTAAACCTATGCGATCGTATAATTTTACCATGCTGCGATCACAAGGTACAATTTTGAAAACAGAACTTAATCCAGTTAAACTATGCGATTGTATAGAAGGACCAAAAAACATTCTGCTTAAAATTTAGATAAGTTGTGATCACAAGTTGAAATACCCATGCGATCACATGGTCAAACTTTGACCCGATTTTGTCATTTTTCGTAATTTCTCATTCATTCGATATTGATTTCGAGATGCCAAATATAACATTCAACACATGCAAAGAAATTTGAATTCTCTTTCGGTAGCGTTGCCCCCAAACCCCCCCAAGGGACACTGTCCCCTCGACCCCCGCGACCTGACCGGGCAGGTCAATCCCTATTTCAACGCTCCGAAGTGGCAAAGTAGCAAACTAATTTACCTAAACAGATTGGGTCGAGTCTTGTATATTTTGGCCAAGTTGACACGAAATCACTTTAATTTTTTTTTTTTTTTAAAACACTTAAAATTTTATTATTATTTTTTTAATACTGATTAATGCTGTACAATCTTTTACCAAACAAATCACATAGGTGCGCCGTGCGCGATGGCATAGCTGCTACGCTGAAGAGAGGACGAGAAATGAAAGAATGTTTAAAAAAAAAAAAAAAAAAAAGAGAAAAAACAGCGGAGGAGAACTAATCATTACTCCTATTACTGCCTCAGGATGCTTTACTAGACAACAAAAAAAAATCTTGTATGCGGTGTTAATCCAATTGTACTCCCTTCCTATATCATAGTATAATCCGAGAGCACTTTGTCTTCCCCCATTTCACCAAGTTGTTGAGAAATTCCATTACCTGCATGTGTTATTACAGGACAAATTATTTTTCAAAGGTTCAGAATCCTCTTCAAAACCAGAAGCAAAATGAAATTTTCCACAAAATTGTTAGTACCTCTGATGGATCCCTGAGAGAGTAAAATGCATTGCTTTCCTTTGGTATAGAAGAAACTAAGATACCGTAACCTCGATTACCCTCTCTTAAAACCTGTAACACAGTCAGTCAGTTAGATTTATTTGATTGATTATGCAATCACTGTGTTTGGTGGGTCGATTGGATTAAGAAACGAAATAAAAAAAAAAAAAGTTTAAAATCTTGTGTTTTATACTATTGAGTCCAGTCCACAACTGCACACCAAAAGCACATAATGTTCTCTTGATATGTTACATTACCTTGAATGCATCTTCATCAGTGCGATCATCTCCAACGTATATGGGGAGAACATCGTCACAATCAACTAATCCTACAGTATTACACACATTATCTCCATTAGATAACTTTTCAAGGAAAAGACCACACATTTAACACAAATTAGAAACTGCCTGTTTGTGACAAGGCCAATATTTTACTTACCAAGTGATTCAAGCAGAAACTCGACTGCCTTACCCTTGTCCCAGTCGAGCACTGGTCGAATTTCTAAAACCTAAATGAGAAGGTAGACAATGGAAAAAGTGAAAAGCACGAACTTGTGAGTTAAGATAAACAGCAGTTTTTAAGCCGTCTTAGGAGCAATACCTTTCGACCATGTGTCAACCGCAGTCGGGGATAGTTTTTCAAAATTTCTTCGACATATTGACCGACCACTGTCCAACTCTGAGATTGTTTAAGGCAAGCAACCAAAGTGGAGCACACTTTAATCAGAAAAGACAATTACAAAAATGCATTTCATCAGATATATAATACCAAGAAACCAGATAACACACCTTCTCATCTACATTACGGTAGTGTACAGAAACGCAGAATTTGTTGTTCTCAACTTCTGCACCAGCTACACCTTTCGTAGTTTCGACCAGGGATCTAAAAACCTGATTTGGGCATGAGTAAAAACCTTCAGGAAAATTATATTTCTTCCAAGACAATATAAATGTATGGTGACATTTACATACCTCGTCGATCATAGGCAAGAATTCACTAGCAGGCTGGAACAAATTAACCCCCTTGCCCTATGTAACCCCACAAGTAAAACAGATTAAATTTATCTGGACAAAATAACTGAGATAATAGATTCCTGCAAGAAAGGTATCTCATATAATTACCTGCTTGTCTGATGATCTAATACAATTTACATAGTCATTGGAAATGGACCGAACAGGGCCCATAATGTCCATCCCATGACTTCCAGCATAGTAAAGTTCCGTCAGTCCTACAAACTCATAAACCTGGAAAAATGGAATATGAGAAGAAAAAGAAAATGTTCAATATACATCTATGCGAAAAGTCAACAGATAAGTTGAAGCAATGATATTAACACATTAAGAATCAAACACAAATAAATCAATCACCTTATCACGGCTTCTCCCACTAATTATTGCCGTTGGAAAATATTTTGCTGCATTTCTTACAGCAGCACGCATCTGTAAACAAGTTATGCAGTTTCAGAAAAAACTCAAAGGGAAGGGGACAAAGGACATTTTTGTAATAAATGCATTCCCCATGCCTAAAAAAAGCCGTGTGAATATATAGAATCTTACTGCATTTGACATGAATGCATGATCTGGGTTGTCTACAATAGGGGATAAGGTCCCGTCATAGTCCAAGAACAATGCTATTCGCTTTCCTCTTGCAACATTTTCTATTTGCTCAAACGATGCAAGTGCTGATGGATATTTTATCTGCAGAAGCAAAGAGGACACATAAACTCTTGCCTAATCTAAAATCAAAGCTAACTTCAGGAAAATATAAAATGGGAGGAGGAAGATTACCATCCAATTGCGGTAAGCAACTTCACCATCACTTAATGTTAACTCCGTGCTGGAATCTTTAGTTAATTTGGTATGAGTCGGAGATGATGATTTCATGGCATCCAACAAGCTTGACCGAACATCATCAAGAATTCCAGGCCTTCTCCTCGGGATTGTAAGGAAGAGAGAGCGAGAAAATACTGAACCATTGGGAGAGTATGGAAGAAGAGATGAATGGATGCCCATTCTCGAGTTATTCATCGAAGCAGAATCAGTAAGAACAGGCGATGTATGATTTGGTTTCAGATCCATTCTGATTTATTAACCAACGTACAAATTTAAGTACTGTTTCAGCTGGTAAAAATCAGCTCTTTAGTCAAATAAAAACCACCTCTTAAGAGTAAATTTATCAATGCTGTCTACAAAGCTGTCCACCAATCACGAGAACCTGAAGAATAACAATCATAAGAAGATGTTACCGATTGGAGAAAGGAAATTTAAAACCAAAACTGTCATCAGAATCCAAGTCAAAATCTTATTTGTACATCCTCTCTTCCTTTTAACTAAAGTGTTAAGAGACATGATGACTGTAATGCATTTTGTATAGATTTTCCTCCCACCAATTAAGGAAGTTTAAAAACGCCACTCTTTGAGTTCAATGTGCACGAGGTACACGTGGTGTAATCTTACTGCTAACAAAAATATGTCAGCTTAATTTACTATATAATGCTAAACATTCCTCAAAATAGCATGAATCAAAGAAAGAGAGGTGAAGAGCTAAAATAATAGAACAAGAAAATAGGAAAGATCTGAGATCTAACAAGAAATAACTAAATGAATCTCCTTGAGAGTCTAACGGACAGAAGGCGCAAAAAACCATCAAAAAGAGCAATTTAGAGGAAATATGTAAGGTTACAAATAATCTCGGCATTACTTGCTCATCAATGGGGTTTATTTAAGGTTTCTATGATGGGTAGAACTGATATTATTAATCCTTTGACAGCCCTCGGAAGAATGAAGTGTGCGTTTTGAATGGTCTAAACCAGAGATGAAGATTACTGTCCATAATTGGCAACAAATGTTGTCTACAGAAGATGATTGGCATCTGAAAAGAGGGCAGACGCAATAATTAATGTCTAAATTCTTGTCATGTGACTAGAGTACCATCACTGGTTTCTCAAGAAGGCAGATATAATACTCCATTGAATTTCAATATTGGAAGCAAAATATTAAAGCAATAAACATATGAACCTGTGGATTTAGACGTTCATGAGTGATTATTCAGAAAGAATCCAGGGGCCTAAAAGATTGGTTCATGTCACTGATATTTAACAAGGAAAACCTTGGTACCCAGTAACTTTAATCAGTTTTCCGAGCCAACAAAAAACATAGAGGAAACAATGCCACGAGCAACCACATAAACCGGTCCTACACAGTAGCATGGGAACATTAAACATAGGGACCGAGCACATTAAAATTGAGAATGCAACAAAACCATGATATTCGGAATAGAGATGAAAAAATTCAGGAGTCCCCACACTGTTGTTGCTAATTGCTATCACATAATCTGATGTGACCAATGGATCGGCTATAAATGCTTAAAATAACAAAATTTTCCATTGAACCTTCTAATATTTTTCCTCATTTGACCCGGTACTAGTAAAATAATGCCTTAAAATATTTGTACGATGAGTAACAATTTTTTATGGATTAAAACTATGAAAGCAATTCAAGAGTAATATAGACAAGATGTTGTCCCATACATGTTGTTGTACAGTGAATCAGGTGGAAAATAATAGACTTGAAAAGGACAAAATATAAACATGGAGGTGAAAGCAAATATGAACAGGTTATACAAATACAGCTCATTGGCAAAGAAATTAGAATGAAAGTTCCATTTCTGTCTTGCCGTTGGGAGAAAAACCAAGATCACAAAATTATCATATAATATCCAACTCAGAGTTAGAAAAATACAGCAGAAATATAATATAAATGTGAACACGTGCAATACCTAAATGGAATAACAATGTCAATTTAGCCAAAAATAGTGCCTGAATTCAATTCCAACATTAGAATCCAACAAAAAAAAAAAAATCTCAATTACTTTGAGAATTCCACAAAAAAAAAATGTCATTTTTAGGCCCCCCAAATGACCAGAAGAACTGAATTTCTGTAGAAGACAGAGGAACCAGAGGTATAATTAAATTAAAATTGAGACTTTGCAAGTTTCTTATTCAATGTAAGGAACCATTAAATTAGAAACTGAGATTTTTTCTATCAAAAGAATCGCGAAAAGATCTTCAAAATATACATTAAATGGAAGCAAGCTTAAGTGCTTAACAATCCTTTATTACAAACAAAAGAAAAATAAATAAATCCCAATAGCAATGACATAAAATGCAATACGCCCATAAGACACAAATATAATTACACGTCCCTATGTATGCATGAATACAAACGTAGCTGATTTTCTTGAGCCCAAATTGAAAAACGCAATAAGAAACCAAAATTTATCAAAGATTTTTGCAAATGAAGATTTACTGCCTTCAAGAAAAGAAAAGAAAAAATAACATCGTAAACAAAGTCGAGGCTCAAATAACAAGATTCCAAACAAGAAAAGGGAAATAAAAGTCACCTTTCTTGAAACCCTAACAAGAATATGCTGGCAGAGAACGTGGAAAATATGAACAATAGATAAATACAAAGAAAATGTATGTATAGGTTGCAGGAGAGGGGAAAAAATAGAAGAGGGTTAAGGAAGAGGGAGAGAGGTATATATAGAGAAATAGAGACGTGTTTGGAAGGTCAGAGGAGGGAAAAGATTACAGGGTAGTGGAAACCGGATACCGATTCCTTGTGGAAAATTTCAATCTCATAACGAGATTTGACTACGCTTTAAATGACTTTTTGCAGCTAATAATTAACTGGTTACCTGTCAATTATATTAAGAGGAAATTTCTTAGAAGGATCAATTAATGTAAAAAAGTCAAATACTTGTAACTTCTTTTTTTTCCCCCTAAGAAATACTATTTTTTAGTCATGCTAAGCCTATATTTGTTAGTATTAAAATTATTTTTTAAATACTAAAATTATAAGTTGTTAGTATATATTTTTTATTACTTAAATTATAATTTTAGTTGGTCAAACATATTTTTTATTCATACATTTTATAGGACTCACAACTTATAACTTATTAAATAAGTGAGTTGTAAGTTATGACTCATACAAAATATGTGAATAGAAAATATATTTGACCAATTTAACCATGTGAAATTATAATTTAAGCAGCTCCAAACATATACTAAATAATCGAGACTATTTTGATAAGAAATAAATATAAAATCATTTTTTAGTGACCGATTCAAGAATTCTTATGTTTATGACAATGGAGATAGAGAAAAGAAAACAATATATGTATAAAAAGGTTTATTTTAGTCAGTTTGATTCTATACTCAGTTCAATAACTAATAAAAATTAAAACTGTCACTGTTAGACAATTTTTAAATTATCATAAAAATAAAGTCTTTTGAATTATAACACTTCTATGGTTGAAATAATTATTTTACATAAATTATTGAATTATTCTTTAAATTAAAATGTATACCTGCGTTACAATTATTGAGATGATATTAACCTAATTTCTTGAATATTCAAATATTTTAGTTTTGCTAAATTAACTAATATTATAAATTATAGAGAAATTTGTACTTTTTGTTCTCAATATTTTCTATTCATTATTTATCTATCCTTAACTTTTTTTTTTTTTATTTTAAACATCAGACATCCTCAATATTTTATTTAATTGTAAATCATGTCCCTACAATACAAATAATGGCAGATTTGTCATTATTTTTAAATAAACAAAAATAAAAGAAAACTAAAATCAACAAAAAAAATCCAATAATTTTTTAAAAAATATATTTTATTTCTCACCCACTCCACCCTACACCACACGACATTGATCACATTCACCTCTACACCACCATCACTATACTATTGCCACCACGTATTTTCAAAAAGTGCAAATTATCTTTTTTTAAAAGAAAAAATAATAGATATTAGTAATATGTTATTTGGAGAAAATATTCTAGAAGTCATTTGCAAAAGAAAAGCTTTTTCAATTTGAATTGTAAGAATTTTTCACTACCTCTATCTGGCTACATTGTTGTCAAGCTTAAATTTAAGCGCTGGCATTGTGAATTCAAACTCAGAAAATGGGATTTTAGAGTCGGCGAAAGAGACCCCAAAATGGTCGTGTGGAAAAGGTAGTGGAGTGGAGTTGATGGCTGTGGTAAGATAAGGTGATAGGTGAGGATAAGATATTTTATATTTTTTGAAAAGTTATGAAATATTTTTTTGTAATTTTTTTTTTAGTTTTTTTTTTATTTAAAGAGGATGGAAAATTTGTTGTCAATGAAAACATGATTTATAATTAAGTGAAATGTTGGTGATGTCTAATGGTAAAAAAAAAAGATTAAGAGTAGATTAATAATAAATAGTAACGGTTGTAGACGAAAAGTGCAAATTTTTTAAATTATATGTGAATATATTTAATAAAAATATTTTTGAACATTTTGATAAAATAGATAGTAAGTTACTAAGTGTCCGTTTGATAGAGATTATAAACTGATTTATTTGATTAATATTGGTTTTTTTTAGTTGAAATTGTTGACTTTTCATGATAAAAATGAGTCGAAAAATCAAAAAATTGAAAAAAAATCAAAATAGGTTTTTAATCCCAATCAAACAAAGCCTTAGTATATTATAAAAAATTAAAATTCTAGAAAGTCTATTTATTTAAATTTGGTGATGTAAAGAATTTGCTCGTTGTTTATGAGTGAGGTCACGTTATTTAATTAACTATTTATTTAACAATAAAAACTAAAAAGAACAGAAATCTTTTGAGTCAGAGACACGTGGATGGCGACTTTTTCCAACGAATGCGCGTCATTTTACGTGTAAGCAGTGTCAGATATGACGTGGCCACCTATCTGTGGGTCCGCGTTTTCTCCGCGCCTTTCAGGCCAGCTGGATTTTACGTAGTTGCTGACTGTTACGCCCAATTTACTCTACTGTGAGTCTGTGACCACGCAGCCACCTGCCACCCTATTCTGGCCCACATTAGGCCCATTAAATATTGTTTGTAGAGAAATGAAATTATTTTTAAAGTGTTAATAAATTATAAAAAATAAGTAGTAAATTATAGATTTTATCAAATGTGAATAAAAAATATATTTAATTAATTTAATTTCTAATTTAAATTTAACCAAGCACCCCCACATTTCAAGAAGCAAACAATTTAAGTGCAAATTTATTTTTAATGTCCCCTCCTTTTATGTTTGCTTTATGATATTTTCTAATATCGATTAAATATATCCTTTCTTTGGAGTCAATATTCACGTGCCACAAATCAAAAGAATCTAGTTTCTAGAAGAAACACAAACCCTACAAAAAGGTACAAGTTAGGTAGATTACATTGACAATTCTTATTTTTTCGGTCTTGTGATAATACTAGTGTGAGCATATACAATGCACGCGATATTTCATTAATTAAGAATGTAATAGTGTTTATTATATCTTTATTTTACGATTTCACTCGATATTAGTAATCTAAGTGAAAAAAAAAAATTTAATATTAAAAAATCAGGCAATTAAGACTTAAATATAAGCATGTTTATAACTTAAAATCTAGTTTATTAAAATTTATTACAGTAGATAACTCAAATATATAATAAAATTGAATTCAATTTACTTCATAAAAGTCACTATTCTTAAGTACAATTTTCCCCGAATTTGCATTTTTCTTCAAAGTCTGAGTTCATTCCTTATAATATTTTAATCACGTAAAGAAAGTTGAATACTTTTGCATTAAGAAATTTCACATTTGTTCTAGAATAAGATTATTGGCATAAGTATATACAACAACATCTGCATATTAATTTCAATTTTTTTTCAAATAACTTAAATAAATGATAAAGAGAAGGTTGAAATTAAGCTTACATCATAAAAAAAATTGGTTTTCAAGAACGAAAAATTAGGTTTCTTCGGTAAATGTACCAATTCAATCATCACGGTGTTTAGTGACAGAATAAAAAGTTCATAAAAATCTTTTTTGTTACTTTAGATGAAGCTTTAGAGATAATCAATAAGTTAATTTATCAAATCGTTTCATGTTCGAATTAAACTCCTAAAATAACATAATTTATAAAAGTAAATGAATCATGTTACAATTGTTAATTAAGCATGCTAGTAGAAGTTGTATGTATTTGATGCAAGTTAGAGATTGTGACAAAAACGGGCTACAAAAGTGTAAAAAAGTAAACAAGTCAATAAACATATTAATTACAATTAAAATTATTCCACAACTATCTGTGTGTAAAAAGTAGCATCTTAAATATAAATTTCTAAAGTACTAAATAGAGTTTGCATTACTAATGTGCAAACAAGTCATTTTCAGAATTAATACTCTAGAGTTGCACTAATATTTCAAAAGAAAAATGACAATAAAATTATATACGTCATTTTGTTATTTATTTAGGGATCATTTGCGTCAATTTTTCTAAAGTTAAAATATGAAGAATACAATTGAAGTTCTAATATTTGTAGTTAATAAAAGAATATCTCAATTAAATAAAATATTTGAACATCAAGTTTGTGATAAAATTATTCTTCATTTTATATTATAACAATAAAATAAAATTTTAATTTAAATAATATAATTACTTAATAATAATAAAATAAATTTATTTAACATATTTATTAATAATTATGAGCTTAAATTTTAGTTATTTTATAATAGTTCTTAAAATATATAAAACAACTTAGTACAATAACAATTTGGTCAATAAAGCATCAATCAAAAAAAAATGCGTTAGTATTTTTAAATTTTTTATAAAAATAAAATTATCAGACTCATTTGCACCTTTTGGAAAGATTAGAAATCTAATTAAAATTTTTTCTAATTGAAATTAAGGGCATATTTATCTTTTTTATCAAATAAGGACAAATTCTACACCAAAACACATAAGTTAGAGGTCTTCTGTGTAAAAAAAATAAACGTTAGAGATTATTTTTGTAGTAAAGATAAAGGTGAGGGACCATTTGCACAATTTTATCTTTTGGTTGACCATTTTGAATAGTAAATCAAACATCCACACTTTTAATGTAGGTAGGATTATTTTTATTTAATTTTATTTGTAAATATTGTCCATATTTTTTATTAATTCGCATAGATAGCTTCTAAATAATTTTTTAACAATTTTGTCCTTAGTTTAAATATATTAAAATAGCAAAAAAATAGATTAATAAAAAAATTGTAATTGAGGTCCCTAACTTTTTTAAAAATGTAAAATAGTCTCTTTACATTACATTATTTAAAACAACTAAAAAAAGACAAAAAAAAAAAAAAAATCCATCTTCTTTCCCACCCTCACTTCTGTGACCAAATCGAGGGGAGGGGGAATTTATCCAACCCCCACCCCGTTTGAGTCCAATTTAAGAAGAAATGTCTCTTCACACGAAATTCATTAAACATTCAAAAACTACAAATATTGTCATCTGGGTACACACACTGACACACTTACACAGTGAAAGATGGAGTTTTTCCCGTAAAATATCATATGGGTTCTCTTAATTATGGGCATGTTCGGTAACCATTTTTTCTCAAAAAACTCATTTTTTTGCCTATAATTTTTTACGTTTCAAACTTTTTACACTACAAAAAAATTTGAAAAATCAATAAAGTATCCAAAAAAATCCATTTTTTTCCAAAAAAAAACTACACCGAACATATATGGCTGGAAGGAAAAGAAATAAATTTAAATTGTAAGTTCTTTTATTTTTCTCCATTAATTCAATTCAGTAGTTCCTATCTGAATTTTTCTTAAAAAATCTGAAAATCTCATTTCATAATCTGGAGTTTAAATCTACCCTCCCGATTTGGTCACAGGGGGTGGGTGGGGTTGGAGAAGATAATGCTTTTTTTTATAATTATTTTAAATAATAAAATGTAAAGAGATTATTTTACATTTTTAAAAAAAGTTAGGACCCAACTGCAATTTTTCATTAAGTTTTCTATTTCTTGTCATTTTAATTTATTTAAGTTAAGGACAAAATTATAAAAAAAAATATTTGAGGACCATCTGTGCGATTTAATGAAAGGATGGAGACGATATCTGCGAATAAAATTGAATAAAGATAATATTGTTACAAAGTTGAAAGAATTGAGACTATGAATATAATTTACCCTAAAAGTTATTGTTATTGCATGTCTTATAGAATGTGTGGATAATAAATGAATAGCAGTGCTATCAGAATCGCCCAGTCCGACCAGTTCAATTGATAAAACTGGAAACCATGCCAAAAATCAAGCTGGTTATGCAGAAAAATCTTATATTTAAAAATCCGCCCAAAAACTCGTCGATCCCATTGAACCGTTCCCAATTTTATCGGTTTTAAAAATTATTTTTTCCATAATTAATTTTAACTAACCATTGAAATTCATCTTTCTCATTGCACGAAATAGATTAAAACAAAGAAAAATAATTTACTTCTTAGCAATTTGTGTGATTTCCAAAAACTTATTTTTCATATTTTAAATGTTTTTTGTAATTTTTTTTCATTTTTGTAATTTTTTAAAAATTACCGGGTCAACTCCTGTTCGATCTTTTGACTATTGACCATCTCACTCTTCCAGGTAATGCTCGAGTTGGTTTTTAAAACATTGATAAATAATAAATTATAAATCTTATGAGATATGTAGATAAAAAATATATTTAAATAGAATAACTAATTTAAATTATAATTCGAGCATAGTCAAACATGATGTGATACCATGATATAGACATTTTTAGTAGAACTCTATGTTTAAATTTATTGGTAATCCCTCCATGAAATGTATTAATTATTACAAGTCACTAATTATCTTCTTGATACATCACATCTTGATTCATAGTTACTATGAATAATAGTCAATGACCCTAGGCCAATGTTCCTAGCTCTACCCATACATGCTATGCTTGATTTTTATATACTCTATCTATCTTATAAAAATAGACTTATTTCTATTTTTACACAAATTAAAAATTTAATTATTATGATTCGAACAATAAATTTTACTTATATTTTTCTTAATATAATATTTCTATATTAATATTAGTTATATTTAATTTGTTGATGAGAAGGTACATTATAAAAGTATATTAAAAAACTAATATATTAACTATACTATCAATAAAAAGAGTATAATATAATTTAAAACGAGTGAATAAAGAAAGTAAACCTATCAATATTTTCGATATGATCTCAAGTGCTTCACTAAGCACTTCCTACATTGACATAGGTGCTTCAACAGTACAACTGCAACCTAATGTTTGTGGTGGATAGTAATTTTTCAGTATTATTTCAAAATAGGTATATAATGATACAAATCATTAGAATTCAAATTCAGACAAAAATAAAGAGCAATAGAACACTGGTATATATATATGAAATTATAGTAAATGTCTATTTGCATGTGGTACTTTTGAAAAATGACTTTTAAAAATAAGTTGAAAAAATGGTCATTTTAGACAAATATACTCCAAAATATTATTTAAACTCCCACTATATTTCCTTCAAATCTAATTGACAACCATATCTAGCATTTCACTAAAATCAAATCTTGTTCCACCACCCACTGCTTCGTGGCACTACCTTCGCCCCACCATTCGCCACTAGCTAACACATACTAAATAACTTACTTTTTTGATAGATTAATTTAGATTATAAAAGAACAAACATTCAATAAGTTTTGTGCAAGCTAGTTTGGTTGTTTTTAGTTATGAAAATATATTGAATATAATTGCTCAAAAATTGGGAGAAGAGATTGAGTTCATGAATTAATGTCTTGTTGAAGAAGAAGAATGTAGAAATAGAAAAAACAAACAAAGTGGGTTGAACAAATGTCATTCAACAGTCTCAAGTTGTCATTTGACAGCTTGAGGTTGTCAAATGACACTTTAACTGTCTGAAGAAGAAGAAGAAGAAGAAGAAGGGACAAAAATTTGGTCAAATGTCTTTTGACAAAAGAGTAACATGACTTTTTGTACTAAAAAATTGCCATTTTTGCAAATGTTATTAAAAATTACTATTTTTAAAAAATAAGTAAATGACCAAATGCATCTGTCTAGATTTCTAAATTCTTCATATTAAAAAAAAGGAGCATTTTATTAATATTGAATTAATAAAATGTTTAGAACTTCCCCCATTCCTTTTATCGAACAATAATGATGCAAACATGGCTTTAATGATTTTGATCAACTTAATTTATTTGTAATCCTTTGTTGTTGTATGGAAGTATGATTTTCTATTCTCCTTTCAGAATTGGAGAATTTTTGGTTGAGTGGGTTCAAAGAAAAAGAAGGAACTAGAACTTGAATAAGTGATTTAAATAGACAGTGAGTCATATGTTTATGACGAATCCACTCTTAGAATAAGTCGGAACTCTTTAAACATGATACGCTTATTCAGAAATTACGCATTTTTAACTATAAGTCCGCTTGATTGGATTAAACTAGTTGGTTTGGCAGGAAGCTAATTAATTGCATAAAAGAAGCATTCCACTTTGGGAAAGAGTAGAAGTAGTCAGTCTTATTATATGATCCCCCTGTCTTCCATTGGCTTCACGGACACGTTTAGACATATTGAGTACATTCTATACCTGTATCATAAATTTTTATTGTATGTTAACATTGGATATCTACATTTTTTTTTTTTGTTATAAATTTTCGATATAGTAAACTTATAAATGAAAGCAAATGATATTCAAATAATGTGTAAATTATGTAATATTCTCTTACAATTATGTCAAAGTACAACAAAACCTAGTACAAACTGTCAATTCCTACGTAGGAGGAAGAAAACCTAAATTTTGATCAAGGAAATCATACTGTACCATGACTGTACTCGTGCAAATGGCCCCAAGAATCATCCCACAAGCCAGCATTCCACAATACTTTCCAATCACCAAAATTCTCCCCTCCTTCTCCATCTTCAACGGCGCCTTTTCTTCTGGAACCACCTCGAGAAAATCGGCCGGGAAGTCAGTTGAGGAATCCGATTCACCCACAGCCTCTGTATCACCATTCAAGCACGCCCGAGTGCATTCAGAACATACTGACGAAGTATCGAAATCATAGCTGTTCAATTCAAAATAGTTTCCAGATTCATCCCAGCCCCGAAAGGCGGCCTCGAGTCTGGCGAGTCTCTCTGCAATGTGGTACAAGTGGTGGGGCTTTGACGGCTGAGACGAAGCCTCCGCTGATAAAAGATTCTTCAAAAACACGAAACGCTGCTCAATCCCTTCGGAGATTAAGTGGCGGCTCGGTGTTTCCGGCGGGAGGCGGATCACCTGTAGAACTTCGGATTCGAGTTCCTGCAGTTTCTTCTGCAGAATGTCTGATCTTTTGGACATTTTTTTGCAGTATTTTTCCAGAGGTTTTTCGTTCATTTTCTTATGAATAGAGCATGCCTTCCCAAGAGGCGCGGCGGTTATTATCTTTCGGGCGGCGGTTATTGGGAGTTATAATGCTAACGTATTCATTGTGGTTATGCAATTTCTAAATATAAAACAAAAACAAAAACAAATATATTTAGAAAGTTTTCAATTCCTAAATATAAAACAAAAACAAATTAAAAAATTAGTATATATTTATGGATATATTTAGAATGGAAAATAAAAAGGCATGAGAATTAAAAATAGGCATATTTAGGTGTAATTTTATGTATGCATTATTGTGTTGATATTATTTTCTACGAAAAATCACTTAAAACTTATGACTAATTTGATACAATTGATGCGTGTGTAAAATAATATTTAAATCGTTTGATAAGATAACTATTTAAATAAATATGTGTAATGTAATTTTCCTTGTAAAAAAAGTAACTAAAAAAATTTTAAAGAATAAATGAAAGAAAATTGGATATTATGTATTAATAATAGAATCGACAAGATTGTTGGCTTATCAAATTTATTTAGTGCTTGTTATGCGTGTAAATATGTTGTTTTCAAATAAAAAAATTGAAATATTGATTTTAAATAAAAATAATGTACTTTAAAAAAATTATAGAACTGGATAATTATAAAATATTAATTTTAATAAAAATGAGGAACTAATAAATGGTATAGCATATGGTAACACATATGTTACCTGTGTAAAAATAATGTTTTTGAATGAAAAATAAAAATATTGATTTAAAATGAAAATAATGTATTTTTTAAGTAATTATAAAAGGAGATAAATTGTGAAACGATGGTGGAGCATTGTTGTTGAAGGTGTTGGAGTTGTGCGCTTGTGGAGAAAGATGGTGGTGATAGTAACACATGTACTATCTTACAAGTAGCTTATGTGCTAACCTACCTTAAATTAGGGTAACACATATATTATCCGTGTAAAAATGTTGTTTTGAAAAAAAAATTGAAATTTTGATTTTAAATGAAAATAATATATTTTTATAAAAGTAGATAAATTGTACAATATTGATTTTAACGAAAATGAAGAAGACCCGAGTAAAAATGTTGTTTTAAAATATTGATTTTAATGAAAATAGAAAAGAACACATGTCACTCGTGTAAAAATATTGTTTTTAAATAGAAAATTAAATAAGAAGTAATTTACCCATGTAAAAATGTTGTTTTCAAATGAAAAAATTGAGATATTAATTTTAAATAAAAATTATATATTTTTTAAAAAATTATATATTTTTAAAAAAATTATAAAAGGAAATAAATTGTACAATGTTATAAATGAGAGAAAATGTAGAAGAAAATAGAGAAAAAAAATGTATATTTCATTATATCAATAGACTCTTATATATAAAGTTTCAAATACATGTAGGTCAAGTAAGATTATTCTAAATATAGTATTTTTCATATTTTATAACAATTTTCTTTGATAACCATTAGTACAATAACTGTCTCGTTAAAAATTTTGTTTGATAAAAATTCAGTGGAACAAAATATCAAACGAAAGAAAGAAAGAAAAATAGTAGAGTTAATTGTTAAAATTTGGAGAATTAAGAAAAAACTGCCTCATTAAAACTTTATCAGAAAAACTCAGTGGAACAAAACCTGGACCAAGGAAAAAGAGTACAACTAATACTCATATTAATATTCATTAAAGATCTTTGAGTCGACGCATCCCAATCTCATGCACCAATTTCTTGAATGTAGATGTCGACAATGCTTTTGTACATAAGTCAGCCAAATTGTTACTTAACTGAATTTGTTGAACATCATTCTCGCCATTTTTCTGGAACTCATGTGTATAGAAGATTTTTGAAAAAATATGATTTGACCCGCCTCTTTTGATGTAGCCTCCTTTGAGTTGTGCAATACAAGCTGCATTGTCTTCATATAATATTATTGGACTATTCTTTTGTTGAACTTAATCCGCATGATGCTTGTATATGACATGTCATGTTCCTCAACCATGTACATTCTCGACTTGCTTCATAAATTGCAACACTTTCAGAATGATTTGAAGATCTTACTGTCAGGATTTACTTCACAGATATCCATGACATAACTGTTTCACCACGTGTAAACACATATTTTATTTGTGATTTAGTTTTATGTAGATTGGAGAGATAACCTGCATCTGTATATCCACTAAAGAAGATCATAATTTTTGTGAATAAAATAATCTCATGTCAATAGTACATTTTAGGTAACGAATAATATGTTTAACACTATTCCAATGTCTTTGATTGGGTACATAGCTATATCTTACAAAGAGATTTACATAAAAACTATGTCCGATCTAATGCAATATGCAAGATATGCTAATGCACAAAAACAAGATTACAATAGTCCCTTGGGAAAAAAAAAACAATTTATTTGGACTTTTGGAGTTATTTTTTTAAAAAAATCTATTTTTATGTTATTTCGTATTGTACAATAAATTGCACTTAAGTATGGTATTTCATATTCAAGAGTTTTGTTCCCTATCTTTAAGTGGGAGAAATAGATCTTTTTCACATCAAGTGATTGAACGACTATAGACGATGTCAATAGATGTGTTTTATCGATATAAAAATACTTTAAGACTTTTTCTATATAAGAAAATTGATGAACAAATAATTCTTTTGGGAAATATTCAATTTGCGCAAACCAAGATAGAATTTGATTTTTCTCAAATCTTTCATCTCAAATTCATTTTTCAAATAACCTGCAGTTTTCTTAAACTATTCAAGAGTTCAAATAAGATTTAAATCATCAACACAAACTGCCACAATTGCAAATCCAATATATGTTTTCTATACAATGGTATACATCATCGTTTTTATAACCTTCTTCCAACAGATATTCGCTAAGGTGATTATACGATATTTGTCCGGATTGTTTTAATCCATATAATGATATTTGCAATTTAATTAAGAACATAGTTATGAAAAATGAACCATTTACTACTGGCACTTTAAATCCTTCCGAGATTTTCATATATATGTCACTATCAAGTGAACTATATAAGTATGAAGTTACTAAATCCATAAGGCGCATATCGAGCTTTTGTGACACAATCAAACTTATTAAAAATCTAAATGTGATGATGTCCATTACAGAAGAAGTATGTTTCCTCATAATCAATTCCAAGACTTTATGAGAAGACTTGGACTACGAGTCGAGCTTTATTTTTTGTAATTTCATTGTTTTCATTCATCTTTCTTATAAAGACCCGTTTATATCGTACATATATTACATTTACAGGAGTTCGAACTACATGTCCAAACACTTTACTTTTTTTTTAAGAAATTCAACTCCGTATGTATGGCTTCTTTGACGGTTGATCTAAATCTCTATAGCATGAAGGCCCTTTTGTTCTCTTATTAATTGAATTCCATAGCTACATGGCTTGAATGCATATAAATTGTTCGAGTTCTGACTTGCATGTGCAATTTTGTATGAACTTTGGGTGGGGGTCTCATGACAAGGCATCACACAAGATGTTAATTATATCTCCACGATGAATAAGAAAAGTTTTATATTTATAAGTAAGTTCGTGATTATAACATTTTATAAACTAAAGAGAATAGTTAGAAACTGTGTATTTCACTATATCAAACCTATATATATAGGGAAAGTTTAAATATTCTAAATATGGCAATCAATATTGTTTTCTATATTTTACAACATAAAATATTAATTTTAGTGAAAATGAGGAAGTAACATATATGTGGTTACCCGTTTAAAAATATTATTTTCAAATGAAAAATTGAAATATTGATTTTAAATGAAAATCATATATTTTTAAAAAATTAAAAAATGAGAAAAATTTGTAAAATATTATTATAATTACTACTACTGTATTAATTATTATATAAATATGATATTTTTAGATAAAAATAATAAAATTTTAGATAATGAAAAATTGAATATTAATTTTAAATGATTAAAAATGCATTTTTTAAAAATTATAAAAGGAGATAAACTATAAATTATTGAATTTAAAGAAAGTGAGGTGCTTTTTTATAAAAAAAAAATAATGACGATGAGGTAACTTTAAAAAATTAACAAAAAGGGGCATTTTTAAGATTCTTGTCAAGTTTCTTAAAAAAATGGTTTTGTTTATTGGATTTGAGCTGATGTTGGACCGGGCTGTAACCAGGCCCAGCCCGGGCCTAAATCAGCCCATTTACCCAAGATGCAATCACAGCTGTTGGAAATGCACTATATTTTTGGTGCGTCTATCTTTTTAGGGTTCATTCAATGCAGTTTTTCCTCTCCAATCCCCATTCTCTCATCTTCTTATTCACTTTAAAATTCTATCCCTTAGTGTGGTTGTTCTGTGATTTAGTTTCTATAATAGTGTTGTTGTAGTTAGGGGTGGCAAAAAAGCTCGTCGGCTTGGTTCGTAAAAGCTCGGCCCAGCTCGGGCTCGGGCTCGTCAAACCACGAACACGAGCTAGGACCGAACTGGAGAAAAAAATAAATGGCCAAGCTCACTCGGCTCAACAAAAAAACGAGCCGGCTCGTTGGGTTCGTAGACACGAGCCCACGAGCCAATGGATGAGCCACGAGCCGAGCCCCCAACGGTCACGAAATCGTGACCGTTGGATGATCATCCAACGGTCATTTGACCAATTTTTTTTTTCTTTCATTATTTTCCTATAAATGCCCATTTTCTAAACTTATTTTTTCACATTTCAATCTCTTATCTCTCATTCAATTACATACTCAATCCATTAAAAATTCTCAAATTACATTCTCTCAAATCTCAATATTAGTGTTCTAATTAGTATCTAGTATCTTATTATCTAGATATTACGCTATAATTTTCTACTTCTACTAATTTTCTACATTTCTAGTTTCTACGTTCTACTACATCTTCATCTTCTCCTATTTTCTTTATTCTATTATTCCAAATGGCATACAACCGAAATGATGATGATTTCAGTGGTCTTAATGATATTTCAATTTCAGAAGATATTATTGATGAGTTTGGTGGTAGCACTGATTCAATTGATTTGGAAGACGTTCATGACGACGCCGATACACAAACTACCATTGGCTCTAGCACTAAACGAAAAGCCACCAAACAAAAGGCTATATGCTGGCAGCATTTTCAGTTGGTGCCGACTGGTAAACTAGTGAACGGAGTCCCTGAGTTCAAAGCACAATGTAAACACTGTCAGGAGAAGTTTGCTTGGCACAAGGGGATAGGCACGACCCATCTAAACAGACACTTCAAAAAATGTCAATACAAACATGGAGGTGTGGATACAAATTAGGCACAACTCCAGTTTGAATCTCTGAGAGCTGGGTCTAGTAGTCCCGCTCTCAACAATTGGATATACTCACAAGAACTTATGCGACACGAAGGACTGCCGAAATTGATAGCAAATGTCGAGTTTCTACTATGCTTGGTGGACAATCCTCATTGAATGTCATTCATCTAAAAATATCTACAACCAAGGTACATTAGTATTTCTAGAAATATACTTCATAAAGATACTATTGTTAGATATAATACTAAGAAAGAAACTATTATTAATGATATTAATAATTACAATGGTGTTGTATCTTTTACATCAGACTTATGGACATGTTGTAACCAAAAAGGTTACATGATAGCAATTGCACACTACATTGATAATAGTTGGTTAATGCATAAAAAAGTAATAGCATTTAAACAAATAGACTATCCCCATAATAGAAATAATATTTATCAAGTTTTATTAAGTGTGTTACATGAATTTAAATGTGATTCTAATGCTCGTAGTCTTACATTTGATAATGTAGGCCCAAATAATATAGTAATTGAAAAATTAATGCAACACTGTAATCTACATTTTGATGGTATTTTATTTCATATTGTTGTGTATGTCTTGTGTTTAATTTAATTGTACAAGATTGATTAAAATTTAAACGCCCTCAATTGAAAAAAATTAGATTTGTTATTAATTATATTTCGGTTTCACCATCAAGAAAATAAGTTTTTGCTGCTCTATATACAGAAAATGGGCTGCAATCAAAATATTTTGCAACTGATGTTGCCAATAGGTGGAATTCAACATATCTTATGCTTGAATCGTGTGAAGGTTATGAAGATTGCATTATTGTGTATTATAATAACCGACACTCACACGGCTCAGAATATGATTTAGAATTACATGATTGAGAAATATGTGGTCATGTTAGAAATTTTTTAAAAATTTTTTACGACGCAACAAACGCATATTCTGGTGTATATTACCCAACTACTCCACTTGTTTTAAATCATTTCTATTATATTGCTAACAATTTTCATAGGTATAAGAATTTTGCTCTTTTTACTAGTATTATACATGTTATAGAAGCTAAATTTAAGAAATATTGGGAACAATTACCTATGTTATTTCTATTAGCATGTATCATGGATCATTGACTTAACTTAGAGGGTACAAAAGTAACAATAATGACAATTTTAGATAAATTAACTTTTGGAAATCTAGTCACGTGTGCTAATTTAGAACAAAACTTTATGTTCTATGTATGAGGTCTATGCTGAAAAGACCGGTACAAATATTTTACGACCCCCTAATCCAACATATACTTTGTCATCAACTAATGACATTGACTTATGGAGTTACGTCAGTATACATAGGACCATTCAAGGTCAACAATTAGTTTGTTATTTTTCTAGTTCTTCCATTCCCTATTCTAATTATACACTTGTAGAGTTAGGTAGGTATTTTGCACATGATGTGCTTAGTATGTTAGATGAAGAGGAGAGAAAAAACTTTGATATACTTAAATAGTGGAGACAACATCAACGCAGTTACCCAATTCTTTCTAAAATGGTACGTGATCTACTAATATCTCCGGTGTCAACTGTAGCATCGGATGCTGCATTTAGTATAAGTGGCAGGGTTTTATCTGATATCAGGTCAAGACTCAAAGTCGACATTGTAGAAAGTTTACTGTGTCTAAAGGATTGTGATGATATCGAACTTCGAATTCAAGATAAAGTGGACAGAATAATGTCTGAAGAACTTGAAATTTTGAATATGGATTAATCATATTCGTAGTAATTATTATTTTGCATTAATATTTCTGTATTTAAAGAATTTTTCTTATTTTAATAAAAAAATTGTACACGTAACATCTTGTTCGTATATAATTTTAACTCCGCCTACTTTTAAAGTAGCCGGTCCCAAGCTTGGAAAAAGGAGGAAGGTTTTAAATTTTACATTTTTAACATAAACGATTTTCGATATGGTATTCTTTTTTATTTTCAAATTTTAAAAAATGTAAAACACAAAAAAAAAAATAGAGGTGGATTTTAAATTTTAAATTTTTAACATAAATGATTTTTTATTTCTACTTTCTTTTTTATTTTCAAATTCAAAACAAAAACAAAAACATAAGAGTCAAATATGAGGATTTAAAAAAATATAATCAAGATGATTCAATAAAAATTTTAACATAAAGATAAATATTTAATCTTTAACATAAAGATAAATATAAATGATTCATTTTAAATATTTACATTTTTTTCTTTAACAAAATAAATAGAATGATTTATTTTCAAATTTTAAACTCCAAAAAAAAACAAAAAAAAAAAGGGCCGAGCCAAGCCGGCTCGGCTCAGCTCGTTCGGCCCACGAACCCGTGGGCCAAACCGAGCCCACCTTTTGGAGACAAGCCGAGCCCAGGGGACGAGCCAAGCTCATGATTTACGACTCGGCTCGGCCCATTGCCATGGCTAGTTGTAGTCATTCTCAGTAGTTTGACAGCAGTGTGGATGGGTCTTGTGGTCTTGAGTATGGGTGAACACGATTTGATTCAAGTAGTTATTGACTTATTTTCAAACTAAACTATTTAAAACGATTTAAAATTTTTTCAAACAAAATCAAACCAAACCAAACTAGTTTGTATGGTTTGGTTCAGTTTAAACTAGGAGTGGACAAAAGTACCCACCTGAACTGAAACCTAACAGGAGAAGATTGAGTTCGATTTTTTTAAAATTTAAATCGGGTAATGTGTATTAGAACTCAAAACCGATTGTTTATGGTTCTCGAATCGGTTCTAGACTCAAAATCAAAGAATCGAACCGATCTTATTGTTTTTTAATTTTTTTCCTGAAAATTTAGCCCATAAAATAAAATATTTTATTTCTATATTTGTTATTTTGTATTGAGTTGGGACATTGTGTTCAAAACTTTATATATTGTTGTTTATGAATAGATTAAGGTTTGAAAATTATGAAATTTAGATTATTTTGATTTTTCAGACATGGAGATAAAAAAAAAATGTTAGAAATATGACAATTTTGAAAAATTTAATTATAAAACCGAATTGAACGTTCGGTTCGATTCTATAATTCAAGTTGGAATCAATTATTCCATGCACAAGAAATCCGGTGGTTCTTAGTTTAGTTCAGTTCTCTTTGAAACCGAATCAAACTAGATCGCCCCCACCTCTAATTTAAACTACAGTTTACATATCAATATAATATTAATGCATTTAAAACATAAGTAAATTGGTCTAAAATTCATAATACAAGCTTAAACGAGAACTTTTAAAATATAAATATTATATTACATTAATATTTGTCTCAATTGTTACAATACATTAATATTTTTCACAGAAGGAAAATGATTGAGGAGGAAATTGACAAAAATTAGTAAATAACTTAGCCTACTAAAATGAACTTGTGGTTATAAGCAAGTGGCTCAATAGTTTGACAAAAATTAAATAACTCAACATAATAAAGTTAGTATTGTATTGTACTTTGCTCACTTTGTAAATTTGTAAGTAGAATTAATTTATTTTAATCATAAAAAATTAAAAATGATTTAGTCCGATTTAAGTGGTTTTTTAAACATTGAAAATAACACTACAAGAAAAAGCTCTTATAGTGGCAACAAATAGCGATGGCATCACGTGTCGCTATTATTTGAATACATTAGCGGTGACAAGGAAGTCACTGCTATAGAATCGCACCACTTGTGATGACTGGTAAAAGTCGTTGATAGTGGTAGGAAGGATCTGTAGCGATGACATTATGGTATTCTGTGCAACAATTGGAAAATGTTGTTGCTATTATGGTATTATTATTAACTTTACATTTGATATTTTTGTAGAGAAACTCTGAGACGCAGACGAGTGATTATGTAAGTAATTGATGATAAGTTTTAATT
The DNA here is from genome assembly GCA_030279155.1 of Forsythia viridissima. Lineage (NCBI taxonomy): Eukaryota > Viridiplantae > Streptophyta > Magnoliopsida > Lamiales > Oleaceae > Forsythia > Forsythia viridissima. Next base: position 60,152,792 of record CM059033.1, on the reverse strand, counting down.
AAGTATTTTAACTAAGTTTTTAATTTTATTTTCAATTTCAAGTTAAATTGGTTGAGGTGTGACAAACACAGACTCAGCAGGTCGGCTCTAGCACCGCATTGTCAGAGAGGTGCTAGGAGGAGGGAGGAGATGACACATCCACGAAGTTGGATGGATTCCGAAAGGCACTCCTCGCACCAATCTAATGTCCACTACTAGATCGTAGTCCTTTCCAGTCATTTAGGGATGGCAAAATTACCCCGACCCGCACCCCGATCCGTGTCCCGCCCAGTTAAAAATATACCCACCCCGAACAATCGAGTATTCGGGACGGGTATGGGTAGATGTAACATACCCGAGACGGCTTCGGGGCGAGTACGGGGCGGGGGTGACCCGCCCCGTTTATTAAATTTTTTTTAATTACAAGTTAAAAAATAAAAACAATTAATAGCAGAAAATGAAATGGGCACAGCCATTGGCCGCGTAAGGAGTCGAACCCATGTCCTTAGATTTTTCCACAACTTACTAAGTACTAACCCAACCACTATGCTACAACACACTTACTTGTACAAGTTGTATTATTTTTATTTTATTTACTAAACATATAACATATTACATATTAATATATTATACAAAAATTATTGTATTTAACTTTAACATATAATTTTGGCAATTGGCATTCAGGAATCAGGCTCCAGCTTCACGCGCACGCCTTCAGCCCTTCACCGGACACCGTCGCTTCAGCATCTCAGCCATCATTGGACCACCAGCGCTGCTGTTCAGGTTTAGCCATCATCATTCTTCACCCGACCATCAGCAATATTGCAAATTTCCCACGGCTGAAGCTTGCGAAAATCTTCACCCAATCACTCGCCGTGACACCGCCTCATCTTCTGCCGACGAGTGCCACTGCCGACCAAGTCAAGGAGTTCGAGTCGCCACCTCCGTCTCCAACTTCACCATTCACCAATCGACCGACGACCATTCGCAAATCGTAATCTACATTCTCCTAATAATTTGGCAAATTTCTAGGTATTTAAATTACTTCTCGTTCATTAAAAAAAATTCAATCGATAATTTGTTGGAGTCTTGGAGATTCTCATTTTGCTGATTTGCTTATTTTGCTCAGAATATTATTCAATATTACTCATTTTGCTCATAATATACTTTAAAATTTTTTTAGAAACTGAGATTCTGAGAACTGAGTGTAATTGTGTAATGTGTATTCCATAATTCCATTTGGACCATTTCCCAATTTGGCAATTTCCGTTTTCCGACTGCTATGAACAAATGTACTGGGCGAACGCCCAGTACATTCCTGGGCGTTCGCCCAGAACATGAAACAGCTCTCTGTTCATGTTCAAACAGAGTGGGCGAACTCCCAGCATTGACTTATCTGCAGGAATTTTTAATTTTGTTTTTTTTTTGTTTTTTGGGGTTACGTTTTCCACGCAATTGTTATCCTCTTGATTCCAAATAAAGTTTAATTTACTCTTCTCGTGTTATCCTCTTTATTATTTTCGTATTTGTATTAGTTGTTGTTCTCCCTTCTCTTAATTTGTATTTTGCTTTTTCGTATAATTAAGTATGCAATTTTTTGTGTTTCATTGTAGATGTCTGAACAAGATAAATCTACACCAGTACCGAGCATTGGAAGTACTCAAGCTACACAAGAAAATGCACGAGTTAGTACTACTCGTACCCATGAAGACTCACCTTCTCAAATATACACCGAGCAAGCTCCAATAGACTTGTGTGATGAAGAGGAGGATAGTGGACAAGGTAAGAAAAGAAAATTGACTTCTTCCGTTTGGGAACACTTTAAAAAACAGAAGGTTGATGGAGTATACAAAGCTATTTGTAACTACTATCACAAAAAATTAGGAGGTGAGAGCAAGAATGGGACAAAACATTTACACGAACATTTGAAAAGATGTCCTCTTCGAAATCAAAAAGACATTAGGCAAACAATCTTGAATCACAAAATTGAAGCCAGTGGAAAGGTTTCAATGGGTACTTATGCTTTTGATCAAGCGCATGCTCGAAAAGAACTTGGACATATAATCATTTTGCATGAGTATCCCCTTTCAATGGTTGAACATATTGGGTTTAGAAGATTCGTGAATGCAATTCGACCATTATTTAAGGTTGTTTCTCGTAATACTATAAAGAATGATATATTGCAAATATATGATTACGAGAGATTGAAAGTAATGAGATTGTTGGAGAGGAACAATAGTAGAATCGCAATCACCACGGACATGTGGACTTCTAATCAAAAGAAGGGATTTATGGCTATCACTGCACATTTTGTAGATGATTATTGGAGACTTCAAAGTCGAATTATGAGGTACTTTGATATTTGAGAACTTAATTTACATTCTTTTCATGTATTTCTTAAGCTTAATGATTTTGTATTTTTTTTTTTGTTTTTTAAATTCAGGTTCATATATATGTCGTGCCCTCACACATCTAAGTCACTGAGTATAGCATTGATGGACTGCTTATTGGACTGGAATGTTGATGGTAAGTTGTCTACATTGACTGTTGACAATTGTACTACGAATGATGCCATGATCAACATTCTTTTAAATAAGCTTTCCGGTTGTTCGCTTATGCTAAATGGTGAATTTTTTCATATGCGGTGATGTGCTCATATATTGAACTTGATAGTTAAGGATGGTTTGGAGATCATTTAATCGAGTGTTGATAAAATTCGTGACAGTTTTGCATATTGGTCAGCAACACCGAAAAGAGTTGAAAATTTTGAAATGTTCGCGCGTCAGTTGAAAATCTCTTGTGTCAAAAAGTTAGCACTTGATTGCAAAACTAGGTGGAACTCTACGTACTTAATGCTTCAAACTACTTTAGAGTATAAGAATGTTTTTCCTCGACTAAAGCAACGAGAAACTCAATATAGATGTTTGCCTAGTGATGAAGATTGGGATTTGGCAAAAGAGATATGTGACAGGTTGGAGGTTTTTTTTGAAATTACTGAACTATTTTCGGGGACTAAGTATCCAACAGCTAATCTTTATTTTTCAAATATTTGTGAGATAAAGTTGTCAATTTACGAGTGGATGACATCTTCTTATGTTGAAATCAAATTGATGGCTTCAAGTATGATTGAAGAGTTTGACAAATATTGGAGTAAGATTCATAGAATTTTGGGTGTAGCTACTGTGTTGGATCCGAGATTTAAATTGAAATTGGTTGAGTACTATTTTCCAATGATTTATGGAAATGAGGCTGCGGATCATGAGATTCAAAATGTTCGTCGATTGTGTCAAAATTTGCTAAAGGAGTACACAACAGGACATAGGTATAGTAGGAACATGGCTCAATCTTCAGCTTCATCTTCTCAATCTCAGATATCTACTAATGCAATCAAAAGAGATCGGTTGGCACAATTTGATGTATTTGTTACTACTAGCACTAGTACTAATAGTGCGAAATCAGAGCTTGATATTTTCTTGGACGAGCTTGTATTGCCCAGATCAAATGATTTCGATATATTGGCATGGTGGAGGGCAAATGCAACAAAATATCTGACTTTGCAAAAAATTGCAAGAGATATTTTAGCTATCCCAGTATCTACAGTGGCGTCTGAGTCCGCATTCAGTACAAGTGGTAGATTTGTTAGTCCACATAGAAATAGGCTTCACCCAAAGACTTTGGAGGCTTTGATGTGTGCTCAAGATTGGTTATGGAGTGAAATTCATGGTATGAGAAATACAATTATTGATGTTCATATTTGTTATAATGTCTAATTTGTTTTTGCTAACTAGTTTTAATATTTTATTTCGTATTTAGAACATTCGTCGCATTCGTCGTACTCTGGATGTTGTACAAAGTTATGTGACACAGATATTGACGAAGAGGTAAATTGATTTTTTGTTTCATGAACTTGAATAATAAATATATTAGACATCTAGCAAATTAACAATAAAATACTTCTTTTACAGGAGGAATCAAGTATTCAAGCAGCTAGCACGGATATTCTAGAAGAAGATGAAATTTGATTATGTTGGATTTGGATTTGGATTGTTGTTTTTGAGTTTTGATTCTTTGAAATTTGTTTAAATTTTGTTATTTTGATAACAATGTGTATTTTGTATTTTTGTAACGGCCAATTTGCTTTACAAATGTTTTCCAGTCACAAACTCACAACAAGCATGAATGCCATTCAAAAATCATAATTTTAAATGAAGGGAAAAAAAAATCGGGGCAGTAAACGGGGCAGCGACCCGACCCGGCCATGCCCCAATCGGGTAATGGGGCGGGTATGGGGGTAAAAAATCCCCGGGCGGGGCGGGGGCGGGGGCCCCGACACGCCCCGTTGCCATCCCTACAGTCATTCGAGTCAGTTACTTAGGTGATAGAAATGTCTAAGAAGTTGGTGCAATCTCAGGCAAAAATCGAGAAGTTTGTTGGAGTTTTTAACCCTTTTACTGTCACGTGGAATTCTAAATTCTCCGGAGAACCTCTACCTAAGGTAGATCTTGACGAAAACGACGATGACGACGAAGTAGATTTAACGAATCCCTATGCTGGTTTTTGTATATATTTTTTTTGTAAATTAAAATTTTTTATTGCATTCAAACAATTTTGTCGATTAATTTAATATAATATTTATTACTATCAATTTTTAATATAATGTTTATTATTATTATTTAAAATTAATTTTTTTTTTCAAAAAATTATAATAGAAGTAACAATTTGTCGTCGCTAATTAATATGTCCACTAGCAACAATTTATCCTCGTTATTGCTTATGTAGTGAAGACAACGTGACGTCGCTATAAAGACCATAGGAACACAATCTTTGGGCCCTATACAGTAACAACAAGATCGTCGCCATTGCGTTTAAATCTATAGAGACGATTTTTTTTGTCTCAAATGAACAGTTACTTCTACCAAATAGCCACGAGAATTTGGGACGACTCTATCATCACAACAGAGCTATAGTGACGATTGTGTTACCTATTGTGACAACTATTGTCGCTGGTATTGTCTACTTTTCTTGTAGTGTAAATTAAATTATTTTCAAACTGTTTGATTTAATTTAAAATTGAAATATTGACAGGTCTACATGGACCTGAACTAACAATTTCTAATCAGCATATTCAATTCTATTTGTAATTTGAAAGTTTTTTTGTGCAACCCTAGTTTTGAGTAACTTGTTGTGATTCTCGGGTCAGGTGTTGAAAGTTTATGCGAAATCTTGGGGTCTCTAAGTGGGATCAATCTGTAAAACTTCACTCTGTAATTTTTGTTGGTTGGAATTACTTTTTTTTTGGCTTTAGTTGCTTCAACAATCTGTAGTTAAGTATCATTAATAACAATTCTGCAGTAACAAGTTGATGCATTAATATTCTTAAAAAGGATTTTACTAAAACAATCTGCAATAACAAGGCTATTAAAAAATGACATGATATTTGAAAACAAAACCTAGTAACAATAAAGTTTTAAAGAAAATCAAAATTTGCAGTGCCAATCTACATGTAAAAAAAAAACAAAAAACAAAAAACAAAACTGCATTGATATAATATTGAGGGATTTCACTTCAGGGAATTAGGGTCTGAGACGTTCGACGATGGTGAAGATTTTCCAATGAGAATTTGATTTGTAAATATGTTTATGATAATGGTTGATGATAGATATAATAACAGTTGCTATATGTTGTCTACCATTAGTGGCACGTTCTGGCACGCCCGCCTCACCGACTCACCCACCTCGTGCTCTTCTCTGACAGATAGACAACAATGACCCAATTGTCATTAGGTAAGCCAGACATGCGACCCATAAGATGACAGTTACCATCGGCAATTGAAAATATAAAACACCAGCAATTGGAAAGATGAAACATCCCTCATTAACTCCTAATAATGAGGAAGATGAAGGGACACCCGTCATCAATAACTGCAGTTCATCCCTATAAATAGAGGCCAACTCCCCAGGTAAAAGGAGAACACACAACTTTTATACACTCCATATTGCTATTCTGCATATATGTCTTAATCATATGCTGATTATTACATCAGAGTGGATACGGAGGAAAAAAAACGCCGCTACCTTTTGCAGGTCTCCACCACCGTCGTCCCCGTACTCGGAGGATGAGAAAAATATTTATCATCAATGGTGAATATTTTGCTTGGGAAGAAAGTAGCGTGGTGAGATTTTGTTCTTTTGATTTGTGGAATTGATAAAATTTGTAAAAGAAGTGATTTTTTAGTAGACAGTATAAAGTAATATTTTTAAATAATAGTTAGTAATTATTAGCATTATCTGCAAGGGCGGACGGTATATTTCAATGTTTATTAGAAAAGTTGGTAGTGGACCTAATTTTGACAAATAAATAAATAAATAAAATCAAGAGAAAATTACATCCTCCACTTATAATGTTTTAAAAATTTGAATTATACTATATCAATTTTTTTAATAATACTACAAATACACTAATTATACTAGATAATAAAAATTTATTATTTAAATATAATTCAAACATATCATTATTAAGGGACCAAATCTTATTATTCTATAAATAATGGAGTAATTAAAGATAATTACTAAATTATCTCTCTTCCAAGACACAGTCGCCATTTCCAAACTTCTTTCTGGTTTGTAATTGTCCAAAAAGAAATCTCTACAATTTTACATTAAAAAAAATCATCTTCTTACTGCAAAATTAATATTCATGGTCAATGGTTTCTACACGCAACAGTAACAAATCCAGATATAAAAGCAAAAAAAGACGAAATAATTCAGCCGAAGAAAAAGTTTTCAAACAAATCACTACACAGACGTTAAAGAAGAAGTTTACCGTACTAGTTCTGTAGGAGAAAAGATAATATTTTTATTTATTTATGCTATGCATGTTATCTTTTTCTTCAAGATTTGCTTTTTTGGTCCCAAAAAAGTAACAAATTTTTGGTGTCTTTTTCAAAATAATTAGAGTTTATTTTGTGAATGAAGTTCGTTTCACATAAATCACAATAAATTTGAGTTATTTAGTACCTGTTGAATGTTTTTTGGTCATTAACAAAATAAATCAAATTTTGGTTTTGTTGGCATTTGAAAAACCTTCATGTTTTGTTCAACATTGTTTTGTCATCATGTGCACGTGTTTGACAAACAATAGTTTCTACTTGTTTTTTAGTCATCTCTGTTAGCATTGAATGTGTCAGCCGTATGATAATTGTTAGTGCTTTACTGAATATTAATGTGATAAAATACGAGACATTTCGATATAATTGATGTGTGTAGATTCTTTCAAGTCTAAAACAATGTACATGATAGGATACAAAGGTCGGGGGTTCGATTCACGTATGCGAGTCACAACCAGCAAAACCAGTAAAAGACTCAAGTTGAAGCAATGGAGTGTTAGTTGTGTTTTACATATTTTACTTAGCAATATTAATATTGTAATTGGAATAAAAGTAGTAAAAAAGTTACTTAGGGATATAAATGTAAAAAGTGTGTGAAAAGGGAATGCATTCAGAAAATCATTTTGTAACTACATTGGGAGAGAGACAGAGATCTCGAACATCTTGTCAAACATTCACAGTGCAAATAAAAATCTACAGAGCAGCTTCCATTGTTCTTCATTTTTTTTCGAGTTCAATACATTTACAAATCTAAGTTCAAAATGTCAATTATTGAGAAATCCATTACTTGAGCTCTGCACTTTAGTTGAATATCAAAGTTGCTGCAGCAATTTTTCCTACAAAACCAACAGATCCCATCAAATTAGTATTAGAGCCTCCGATTCCTCCACCATGGCAACATCAAAGAGGCAACTTGAAGATCACGTTGGGGTAGTAGAGGCACGCATTGAGGAAATGTACGGCGGCATGTAGGGAGAGATAGGGTCGATTAACGAGGATTTAAGGCAAGTATTAGGAAAATTAACAGTAATTGAGAAGATGAAACAATTTTTTGAAAAATTGGGGACGAACAATAATGTGGAGTACATGAGTAGCAAAAGGGAATCATGCCGGAATCAAGACATACTCAAATTCACTTCCATTATATAGAGTCCGGCGAGAATTGTCGTGGTGAAATATTGCCGGATCAGCAAATTAGAGCAACGAGATTGCGACGGCTAGAAATGCTAGTTTTCGTTGGCAATGATCCTTATGGCTAGATTTATCGGGCTAAGCATTACTTCAACGTGAATTTGTTAATGGAGGCAGAAAGATTGGAGGCAGCCGCTTTGTGTTTCAACAGCGAGACTTGGCCTGGTATCAATGGAGGCATGCCATAGACCTATGTGACACTGGGAAGAAATGAAAATGGCTCTGTTTGAAAGATTTCGAGTCTCACAAGAAAGATCCTTGTATGAAAATTTTTTGGCTCTCCGACAAGACACAACCATGAAAGACTACCGGAGGCAATTCGAAATGTGGCCTTGCATTACAGAATATGTCTGAGGAACTGTTGGAAGAAAATTTTGTGAATGGGCTAAAACCAGAAGTAAGAGCTGAAGTCAAATTACTAAGGCTCGTGGGTTTGGATCAAATCATGGAGGTGGCCCAAAGAGTGGAAGATAGAAATACTATGCTTAATCATGCCCATGGAGAGCTCGGTCCACCCAGGAATAGAAGTAATTCGTTTGGATCTAATTATCCTCCAGCCTAACCAATTGTAAGTATAAACAAGCCTACTATGATTCCTTAATTGTGGTCATCAGCTCTCCCTAAATTTCCCAACACATTCAAATGACTTTATAAGGTTGAACTTCAAGCTAAGAGAATAAAGGGCCATTGTTTTCAGTGTGATTAAAAATATGTGATTGGGTATCATTGAAAGAACAAAGAGCTGCAGTTACTACTAATCAGTGATGAAATGGAAGAGATGAGAGGGGAAGAGGGAGACGATCAAGAAAAAGTGGGAAGTTCGGTAAAATTATCCATAAATTTGGTGGTGTGGTTGACAAAGCCCCGTACTATGAAGCTTGTTGGGCGCATTGCACACAGAGAGATAGTGGTTTTGATTGACTCCGGAGCCACCCACAATTTTATTTTAGTCGAGGTAGTCCAACAATTGGGACTGACTCAGTCGGACACGGCAAGGTATGAGGTGTTGATGGGCACGAGTTTGACAGTAAAAGGATAAGGCATCTATCAGAATGTTGTATTAATGTTGCAAAATTTCAAAGTAGTAGATGATTTCTTGCCGCTAGAATTGGAGAGTTCCGATGTTATACGAGAAATGCAATGGTTGGGCAAGCTCGGGTCGATGCAGGTGGATTGGAGAAGATTAACTATGAGATTTATGGTGGCATGGGCTACAGTAACTTTGACGGGTGACCCCAGCTTAAGTAAAACATTCGTGTCGTTGAAAGCAATGTTAAAGGCCTTCAAGGAGCAAGGTGAGAGATTGTAGTTGAAGATTGAGGTGGATGAAAATAGGTCCCAACCTAGACCCCCCGAAATGATATCTCATTTGATGCTACAATTTAGAGGAGTGTTTGAAGATTCGAATCAGCTGCCACCAAGTAGATATCATGATAACTCTATAGTACTACAGATAGTAGCCACACCGTTCAGTGTTCGGCCATACCGTCATTAGAAAAATGAAATCGAAAGATTGGTGCGTGAAATGTTAGCTGCAAAAATCATTTAAAATAGCACCAGCCCGTTCTCCGGTCTGATATTGTTGGTCAAGAAGAAAGATGGGAGTTGGCAATTTTGTGTGGATATCGTGCTTTCAATAAGGTGACCGTGTCGGATAAATTTCATATTCTAGTAATTGATGAGCTATTGGATGAGTTACAGGGTGCTACCATATTTTCAAAGTTGGACCTAAGATCGAGATATCACCAGATCTGGGTGTGGCCTGAGGATGTTCCAAAAACAGCCTTCCGTTCTCACAAAGGCCATTATGAATTTTTGGTCATGCCGTTCCGTTGACGAACGCACCGGCAACATTCCAATCCCTCATGAATACAATATTCGAAGAACATCTACGCAAGTGTGTGCTAGGTTTTTTTATGACATACTTGTTTATAGTCGAACAGTCAGTGAACACAAAGAACACCTTGGGCAAGTCTTGGAAATATTGGGGACTAATCAATTGTTCGATAATGAGAAAAAGTGTTTATTTGGACAGTAGCGATTAGAATAATTGGGCCATATTATTTTCACTGAAGAGGTCGCTGCTGATGGCTCCAAACTGGAGGCAATGAAGGGTTGGCCAAGATCCCAAAACAATTAGAGTTGCAAGGGTTCTTGGGGTTAACTGGGTATTACCAAACGGTTTGTGCAAGATTATGGCAAGATTGCTTGGTTGTTAATACATCAATTACGTAAAGACAAATTTGGATGGAACTCCAAGGCAGATAAAGCATTTTAATATTTAAAGTCAGACATGATGAATGTGCCTGTGCTCGCTTTTCCTAATTTTCACAACCTTTCATCGTAGAAACTGACGCTTTGGGCCACGGGCTGGGAACGGTGTTGATGCAACATTGGTCAATTGCATACTTTAGTCATGTTTTTTCAGCTTGAGCCAAGAATAAATCATATATGAGCAGGAACTAATGGCAATTGTGATGGCTATTCAAAAATAGAGGCACTATCTCTTGGGAAGGAGGTTTGAGGTGTGGACGGGCCAAAAAAGTTTGAAATATCTGTTGGAACAGCACTTGGTAACCATGGAACATCAAAAGTGGTTAACAAAATTACTGGGATTCAACTTCGATATCCAATATAAGCCAGGTTTGGAAAATAAAGCAACGGATACCTTATCACGTAGAGATTCGGTAGCGTTATTAATGGTTCTAACTATTCTGTCCACGGTCCAGTTAATTGAGATTAATGAAGTAGTGAGATCAGATGAAGTGCTGGGTCATATTTGGTCAGAGGTTAGTGCAAATCCCCAATCTCAGTTGAGATATTAACTGGTGGGTGAGTCATTGTTGTGTAAGAACCGATTAGTTCTTCCGAAAGGTTTTCCATTGGTGACCCTTGCCATACGAGAGGGGAATAACAGTTTAGTAGGGGGGGCATGCTGGCTTTCTTAAAAGATATAGGAGGTTGGCTGAAATATTCTATTGGGAATGGATGCGTCGGGACATCCACACGCATGTCGAAGAGTGCTCCATTTGCTAGTGAAACAAGTATTTATCTTTTGCTCTAGTCAGGTTGTTGCAGCTCGTACCAGTGCCCGACAAGGTGTGGGATGATAGCACCATGGATTTTGTAGAATGATTGCCCAAATCCAAGGGGTTCAATTTAGTGGATCGCCTTAGTAAGTATAGTCACTTTATCGGGCTGAAGCATCCATTTACGGTGTTGAAAGTAGCAGCCATTTTTGCAAAAGAAGTAATTTGCCTCCACGATGTTCCACGTTCTATTGTGTCTGATCGGGAAAAAATTTTCATGAGCATATTTTGGATTGAGTTCTTTAGGCTGCAAGGTACTTTATTGAGAAGGAGTACGGCTTATCACCCCCAAACAGATGGTCAAACAAAAGTGGTGAATTGATGTTTGGAGACTTATTTGAGTTGTTTCACATCGGATTGACCCAAAGTATGGTTTAAGTTCTTACTTTGGGCAGAATATTGGTATAATACTTCATTTCATGTCTCCACCCATACCACTCCTTTTCGCATTGTGTATGGTCGCGACCCTTCTCCCTTAGTTCCCTTTGAGAGATGGTCATTATTGGAACAACAGTTGGTTGAGAGAGATTTAATGTTGGGAGAGCTTCGGTCAAAGCTGTATCGGGCCTCCGCAACGAATGAAGGTAGGGGCAGATGAACATAGAAGAGAGTTGGAGTTTTCAATTGGCAAAATGGTGTATCTTAAGATCAGACCATATCGCCAGAAGACTGTGGCAGCCCGAGCTAATGAGAAGTTGGCACCTAGATATTATTGTCCATTTGAGGTGGTAGACCGGGTAGAAAAGGTTGCTTATCAATTAATCTGACCTGACACTACATCCATTCATATGGTATTTCATATATCGCAGTTGAGAAAGGCTATGGACGAAACCCATGTCATCAAGTCCTTGCCTTCACAGCTGGAGAAGGACATGGAATTATTGTTAGAGTTGGAAGTGGTCTTGGGGATACGTGCTGGGCAACCAACAAGTTCACTGTCTAGGAATGTTCTTATTCAGTGAAGGGTATGACTCCATTGGAGGCATCATGGGAACAATTTGATATGATCGCAGAACAATTTTCCTCTTTTTACCTCGAGGACAATGTGGCTTCGTTAGGTGGAGGTATTGATAGGATACAAAGGCCGGAGGTTTGATTCACGTATGTGAGGCACAACCAGTAAAAGACTGAAGTTGAAGCAATGGAGTGTTAACTGTGTTTTACATATTTTACTTAGCAATATTAATATTGTAATTGGAATAAAGGTAGTAAACAGGTTACTTAGGGGTATAAATGTAAAAGTGTGTGAAAAGGGAAGACATTCAAAAAATTATTTTGTAACTACATTGGGAGAGAGACAGGGCTCTCGAACCTCATGTCAAACATTCACAGTGCAAATAAAAATCTACAGAGCAATCCTTCATTTTTTTCTAGTTCAATACATTTACAAATCTAAGTTCACAATGTCAATTATTGAGAAATCCATCACTTGAGCTCCGCACTTCAGCTGAATATCAAAGTTGCTACAGCAATTTCACCTACAAAACCAACAAATCCCATTAGTACATTACTATACTTGTTAATTTATCATATTATGATTTACATATTGTTATCCTACATCGGTAATTTATAATGTTATTATTCCTTACTACCATTTTGCACTAATGTGCATTGTGTAATGTTATTGTAACTAAAAAGTTCCATTTTGTCAAATTACATACCATAGAAGATTTAATGATAATAATATTTTTATATATGACGTGAAATTTGTAAATTATGTACACTACTATTTGAAATTCACCACATGAAACTGTTTCAATTTACTTAAACATTGTTTATTTAATTTGATATTAGTAGGGAATCTTTAGATCATTTTCACACGCTAATCTATTGCGTTCCATATTTTATTTTTGCAAGAATGTGTATTTTATACATCTAACGAGTGCTACTTTGATATGTTAATAATGTATAAACTTCATTTTTTGAAATTTAAATTTGAGATGATATTATGGGATAAGATACATTAATTAAAACTGATTAAATGATATCTTGAATGGTAACAATTAGATATGAACATGGTTTGGTTTGAATGGTTTTTGATCTATTTTCAAACCAAACCATTTTAAAATGGTTTGGAAAAATTCCAAACCAAATCATTTCATTTTCAAAACCAAACAAAATCATTTTTTGCGGTTTGGTTCGATTTTAAACTACGGTTTACTATCGACATAATAATAACGCTTTTAAAACAAGTTGAACATAAGTAAATTGGTCTAAAATTATCAATACAAACTTAAACGAGAATTTTTTAAACATAAATTTTACTTGTATTAATAATTGTCTCAATTGTTACATTACATTAATATTTTTCGTAGAAAGAAATGAGAATGATGAGTAAATTGACAGAAATTAGAAAATAACTAAGCCCAATAATGAACTTGTAAGTTATGGGCCAATCACCAATGGCCCAATAGTTTGACAAAAATTAAATAAGTCGGCCCAATAAATTTAGTTTTGCTTTGTACTTTACTCACTGTGTAAATGTGTAACTAAGTATAATTTATTTATTTTAAATTATAAAAAATTAAAAACTGTTCAGTTCGGTTTAGAATTTTTTAAATATTGAAACTTAAACCAAACCATTTTCAAACGGTTCAGTTTGGTTTAAAATCGAAACATTGACGGGTCCACGTAGAACCGAACTAACGGTTTCAAACCCACGGATTCGATTTGCGGTTTGACATTTTTTTTTTGGTGCAGTCCTAGTAACAAAATATAATTTAAGGTTTTTTTAATTGTCCAGTATAGTTCATATATTATTTTTTCTATATGGTATTTCTATAATTTTTTATTTTTGTCTAGTAAATCTCAAATTCTACAAATAATATAGTGTATTTGTGTAATTATCCTAAAATCAATGAATTGTTGGGCCATATGAGAATGGGCTAATGAAGACTTAATTGGTTGGGAAGAATTAAAATCAGGTGGGCCAGTAAGCAAGCTGTGAACCTAAAGCCTGAACCTTAGTAGCAGTAGCTTGGGTTGGGCCTCCAAAGAACACATTATTCGTGGGTTGGTGGATGAAAGGGACTTGGCCCACGTAAAGCAGTCTTTTGGTTACAGGTGTGTTCATGTCTAGTTGAGTAGGGCTTCAATGGGGCCAACATGGGAGGATTCAAGTTTGGGCTTGAAAGTTTAGGGGAGATAGAGGGTTCAATCCCTTCTTGCCCAATAAACTTTCAAATGGCTTACTAAAATGCCATCGTTTTGGAGAAGGCAGGAAACAGAAAGTTCTCGTTCTTCTAATAAGGGAAAAGTCCCGAAGGCGAAACCCTCCCACCTGTGTCAGAGGCCCCTTGACCAGACAGGTTGTAAATCGATGGATGTGCACGAATGGTAGGGACCTGGAGGAGAGAGCCAACATACCAACCCCTAGGATAGACCCCCACAATATTTCAGTGAAAATCTGTCACACACAAAAATCGAACCTGCGTTGTCGGAGAATTTCTCCCCACGTCACCTCAGGCCTTACCAACTTGCATATGCCCCTGGGGGCAGAAAGTTCTCGTTCATCGTCTCATGAAGGCTGGATAGAGACAACATCCAAATCATCTCAATTGACAATTATCTCAAAAAAAAGGAAAATATAAATAAACAGAAGAAGAAATATTACAATATTTTCGAAATTTTCTTCGTTGTCATTGGAGAAATGTTTCACATCCCTTGTTGATCATGATCATTGAGTACCTTGACGGAAACAGAAATAAATGACAACAATTGAAAAGCTAATTATAAATAGAAAAGAGTCTATTGGTTCCCAAATTTTAAAAAATTAATATATTCATAATATTTAAAAATAGTATCGGACATTCCCAACGTTTGAAGAAATAGACATGGTAGGCCATGGTGATAGAATTCGTCAATTTTCTTCGTTATCTGACACAACTAGACTGCACGTGTTGTTTGACCCAAAATTAAGCGATGAAATCACAGAGGTAAAATCTCCACAACACTACAAACGCTTGAAAAAAAGAAGAAGATAAATCTCTATATTCTCATCTCTGTTGGGAATGGATTGTTTATAAATTGGTTTGATCATTTGACCAAATATTCGGGTGGATCCCGATGACCGAATGTTATAAATTTATACTTGAATGCATTCTACTCCGTAAGTAGATGTTCGTAGTATATTTGGTGTCGTACAACCATTTTCGAATGAATAAGAAATTAGTAGCAAAATTTGACATCTTGAAAGTGAAAACTGTATATTGGAGAAAGTGAGAAACTTTATCCCACCTAAGACGATGACATGATTTTGGACCAACTCATATACCTCTAGTTTGGATTTCGGTTTGGGCCCCAAGGGACACCGCAAGTCTTTAGAGAAGAAGAGGCTTAGATGCTATCAAGTTCGGTTCAAAGCCCACGCACACGCTACTCGCCGGCCTGACTCTGGCTCAAGGCCTAGGTTGTGGATTATGTTTGGCCCAATATATTCTTTTTGGAAAAAATAAATGTAAAATAATTTTTTTTTATTTTATTTGTATTTTTCATCCTCCAATATTAAAATATCCAAATTTGACATGTGTCACGTGTCTAGACAAGTCTTGTGTTTGTTCAATTAAGTCCTTTCAAGTGATATGTCTGTTCAGACACAACTTTTAGATTATTATAAATAGGTTCTCTCACTTCTGTGAATTTCATTAATTCATTTTAATCTTTGTTATTCTGCCATGCATTATTTAAAAGCTTTCTGCACCCGTCCAGATTTCATATAGAGAGTACATAATAAATTTTGAGTTCGTTGTTCTTGCTGTTTGAAGTATTTCTACCGTAAGAAGAAGGTCGTTGTATCTTGGGAGATGATTGCTATTTACCGTGAGCACCTAGGTAGAGCAAATTCGTCTTAAAGAGATAAAGTCGAACTCTAGTCTATGTCTATCAAATTAATTCTGTATTTTTAATTTGTGCAAATTATATCGTATTTCACTTAAGTGCTTTTTATCGAATATATATATTTTGTATTCTCAATATATATAATCAACATTATCTCCTACCCCCCAGTTCTTCCACCTCATTTTTGCGAAACCAGTGGTGATTTTTACCACTGATTAACTCAAAAACCATGGCGAGAAAGCCCTCTTAGTTTCGCGACTTGATTTGCAAAAAATCAAGAGAAAATTTTCCTTGGTTTATGCGAAAATTGAGGTGGCGGTATTGGATTTGAGATTTGATAAGTAATGGCTATTGGTTGTTGGTGTGTGTTGTTTTTAGCAGTGAGTATTTGGATGCAGATTTGGTTTGCCAGAGTCGCGCTTGATAGTGTTATGGTTGAAGCTCCATAATCAGCTAAGCAACTACCATAAGCTCAAATTCAAGAATCTGACTCCAATCCAGCTCAATATTGCAAGAATTTCAATGTAATCATCAACCTTAAATTTAATAACAATATAATATGGATAAAATTAAAATAAAAGAAATGGGAAAAGAGAAGAGACGAATGGATGAAGAATTCAGACGAATTCTGTTGAAATGATTTTCAATATTCTGGCCAAAGATACAGACATCCATGTGCAATCCGAATTTAAAGAAAGTTGAGAAAAAATGTGTTTGCCCAACTCATTACAGTAAAAGAAAACGTAATCTAACTTGAAGGGTAAAACGACACCGTTTCATTTTGGCCCAAACAACAACATTTGATAACGGCAAAATCAAATTGCAGTTGTTACTGTGTTCTTCCTCAGTTCAGCTGTTGTCCACTGTTCTTCTTCCTCTTCTGCTGTTGGTACTGTTCTTTCTTCTGCAGTTGGTTCACTCTCATAACAGATAGGTTGATTTCCAAAGTCGAGATTGGTTTGTTCTTGGTTTGTTGGTGGCACTGATGTGGGGCGGTCATATTAGCAACAACGAAGACGTATTTGGATGGTAGTGGGTAGAGCAGATGTTGCTGCCTCTACTGGTGTTCGTATTAGCAGCTTTCGGGCTTAGGGTGG
Source organism: Forsythia viridissima (assembly GCA_030279155.1). NCBI lineage: Eukaryota > Viridiplantae > Streptophyta > Magnoliopsida > Lamiales > Oleaceae > Forsythia > Forsythia viridissima. The sequence goes on along the minus strand of CM059033.1, from coordinate 60,135,714 downwards.
AAAGGGGACCATGATGCAGAATTATCAGGTTTTTTTAGTTTTTTTTGTATCTTCACATTCTTCCGTTGAATCAGGCCAGTAAGCATTGATCCATGTGTAGACTGATGTGAGTGATTCATGAAAAGGCTTGCTTATTATATTGTCTAATCAATCACAAATGGATGAACAATCACACACTAGGAGGGAAAAATGATGAACACTTCGAAACCATTGCAATAGGATTGGGTAATTTATTTTTGGGCACCGCCATTGTCCCCAGTTGCACCTTGTCGCCGATCATCACTCACTAACGTTGACGTTCTAGTAGAATTCCTTGAAAAGTCACTTAAAATTCTTGGCCTTATTTTACCAAATAGAGTTTTTTCTCGTCAAAAAGCAATTCAAAGTCATTTGAAAACTTGATTTCCGATCACTAGAATCGATTGAAAATGGGTTGGGAATGACAATTGTGGAGATGATTGCTCAGATTGGCTATTGAGAAGTGATTAATCATGGAATTTCTATGGATTTCATCAAATTGGTTCTGGTTGTGGGTGCCAGTATTTTTGGGATCTGATCGGAGAAGAAGAAAATGACTACGAGGTTGCCGGAAAAGCTCTACGGTGCTGCCTTCGCTGGTGTTCATATCGGTGTCTTTCGGGCTTAGGGTATGGAAGGGGACCATGATGCATAATTATCGGATTTTTTTTGTGTCTTCACGTTCTTTCGTTGAATCAGGCCAGTAAGTACTGATCCATGTGTGGACTGATGTGTATGATTCATGAAAATCCTTGCCCATTGTATTGTGTAATCAATCACAAATGGATGAAGAATCACACACTAGGAGGGAAAAATGATGAACACGCCGAAACCATTGCAATAGGATTGGGTAATTTATTTTCGGGCATTGCCATTGTCCCCAGTTGTACCTCGTCGCCGATCATCACTCACTAACGTTGAAGTTCTAACAGAATTCCTCGAAAAGTCACTTGAAGTTCTTGTTCTTATTTTACCAAATAGAGTTTTTCTTCGTCAAAAAACAATTCAAAGTCCTTTGAAAACTTGAATTCTAGTCACTAGAATCGATTGAAAATAGGTTTGAAATGACAATTGTGGAGATGATTGCTCAGATTGGCTGCTTAAAAGTTATTAATCATGGAATTTCTATAGATTTCATCAAATCGGTTCTGGCTGTGGGTGCCTGTATTTTTGGGATCTGATCGGAGAAGAAGAAAATGACGGCGAGGTTGTCGAAAAGGAGGTACGAATTCGAAGAGATTCATGGAGAGGCCGCATTTTTTTTTTAATGATTTTCATTTTTTTTCTTTTCTTTTCTAAATTTTTAAGCGCTTTTAGTAGTATGATGATAATTTTACCCCATTGATTTCAATATCTTAATTTTGGGTCAAACAACGTGCGCAGTCCACTTGAATTAAATAACGGAGAAAATTGATGGATTCTGTCATCAGTTTGGGGATTATCCCTCATGTTTTTAAAAAATTGAAAACCAAATATGTTATTTTTCTTGGTAATTGGCACAAAACGTCTATAGCTTTTGAAGTGATTGTGCAAATCATTCTTACCTATGAAATTTTAGCATTTTCACCTTAAATCCTCATTTATTTGCGTAAATATCATTTTCGTCCATTGCCATACAAAAAACTCCGTAAATGGCCTCCTAAATACGACTCGTATTACTTTGGAATGGCACGTTCATCCACACACCTATTTTTTATTTCCTTCCGCCTAACTGGTCTACTTCCTTAATGGTAGTAGTAATTATTTATTTTTTAGTGGTTATTCATATATAAAAAAACGTAAAACAAACCATATTCTACCAAGAATAATGACAAATTGATTGTGCAGCTCCAGAATTCAAATTGAGATGAAGACTTTGTGGATGGAAGCAAACCTTGGCAAACGCTTCTTTGGAGCTGGTTTTTCAGTTTTGTGTTTTTGGCTTGTAGTGATGCGGCTACTCATGTAAGACTCTTGTTGTAATGTTGTCGAAATCATAATCAAGCTTCAGTCGTGAAGAATGCAGTGTGTTAGGTCTGTTGAACATGAATGTTATATACCATTTTGGTCTGTAATTGATATTGTGTAAAACGTTCCAACCTATTAATAACATTGCGCTTATCGTCCTACCTTTATTGTGTTTTGTGTGCATACAACATCCTTATTTTTGATTATTTGTTGTGAAGAATATCCCTATGTAATTGTATTGTTGGCTTAAAACGTTCCTTCTTAAAAATTAATTTACAACAGAAAATAGAAACAACAGCAAAACCAACAAAACTATAATGAGTAAAAACAACCATGCGATATCACAAAGAAAACAATCATATATGCGTTGAACAAATACATTATTGTCTAAAGAAACTTTCATAAGAGACATGTACAAAAAGCCCAAAGATATTGAGTTGCAATTAAAATGATTTGAAATGCAAAAAAAATCACAAAAAACCATATGTGCAAAAGGCATAGGACAAAAAAATTTCCAGGATATAAGGCCCTAATTTGCTGGTGGTGGTACCCATTTGCATCTCTTCTTGTTGTGGTCTCATTCACCACAGTTCATACATGTCATTACCAGTCTCGTTCTTCTTCCTGGAACATTTGCATATACTATTTTGCCTACATTTGAGGTCAGAAGTGGGAGATTTTGTCGGCAAAATAGAGAAGTACCATTCGTGTGTGTCTGTTTATTTCTCTCTGTTTGAACAATGAGAAATGAAAAATAGGCGTGTGGACGAAAGTACCCTTCTAAAATAGTACGAGTTGTATTGAAGAGGCTACTTAACATAGTTTTTTGGATGACAATGGACAGAAATGATGTTTTGCGCAAACAAAAGTGGATTTGAGAGTGAAAATGTCAAAATTTAATAAGTAAGGATGATTACACAATTACTTCGAAAGATAAAAATGTTTCGTGTCAATTGCTTTTATTTTTCCTTAAAAGAAATGTAAGACATAAAGTTGTAGAAATATTATATAAATTTTATATGTAAATTCAATATTTAGTTTTTTAAGAAACTTTCATAAAATTCTAACCATTTGCAATTTTTTGTAGCACAAGGGTTATAGCATGTAATTAAGTTTATTTTTAATTGAAGGTTGTACTTAATTAAGCCCATTCTTAATTGAGCCTTGCTACAACGCTATTAACTGTGCTAAAGTTTTCCAATATTTTGATGTAAATTTCAAAAATATTTTTGTTACCGGTTACCAAAATTTTAAAAAAAAAATTAAAAGTGAAAATAGAAAACCTTATTTTTTTTTAGTTTCTGAAATATTTTTTAGAGTTCCAAATTGTGTATAAACCAAAACCGTCAACATTTTAGAGATTTCCTTGCACGTTGATGACATGAAGCTTTGTTTGGTGTATAGATAAGAATTAGATTTTTAGGAGATATTGATAAAAGTTGTGACTGAAAAGTTGATAAATAATATAAATCACGTGAAATATATAATTGTAAATAAGTTTGGAGAAAAATGAATTTTAGAAAATAGGACCAAATGGACGCGAAATCAGAACCAGAAAATCATAAAAATAGAAAAAATAAAAATAAACAGAGTAGATATTCATAATCAAATTCATTCATCATAGGAAACAACATATTTATTTCTATTTTGATAGGCATGGTAATAACTAATAAAGAAGACAACTCCATTTACACGTAAATAAAACATTACACACATTCAACATCAACACATTTTATTTTCTTAATTTTAACAAATTGCAAGATGACGAGATTATAGATGTCTCATTCGTAGAAATTAAGATACGATTGTTTAATCAAGCACAAATGAAGCCAGTAGGAGGAGTCCTTCCACACAGATTGAGAAGCAGACTGAGTGAAATTGGGATATTCAGATTGATGCCTAGCACGTTGGCTCTAATGGCGAGGCAAAGGCAAACCGCAGCCTCGAGGTCGGCCAACCCGGCCAGCAAGGTGCAGCAAGGGGTGGTGGGAGGGTTGCCAACCACCACTCCCACTAAACCACCTAGTAGATTGGCACAGACGCCTAGTTTTAAGGCATCCCTCGGACAAGTTGCGGACTGACCACCAGGTCCACCACCAGGTCCACCACCAGTCGGCGGTGACAGAGATGGTGGTGAAGGGTTGACGCAGGTTCCTCTTCCTCCACATGCGGTGGTTAAAACAAAGCAGAGAAGGTTCATTGCATGAAAAAGGGTGGCTTTGGCTGAAGTCTTGGAACCCATTTCTCAGTTCTCAAATCTCAAAGCTTTTTTTGTATAAAATATTTTTATTAACAAGATGGTTTGAAGATTAACGAGTAAAGGAGGCCTTTTTATAGTAGAATTAGTACAGATAAACAGTTCTAAAATTATTATCTTTTTCAACCGAAGCCTAGAGGCTATAGACATAGGATATATAGAATTCAATGCATTAGATGCGTGTTGTGTGAAATTACAATGATTCGGCATTTGATTTGCATATGTAATTTGCTATGCCAATATGTTGTTAAGTTAGGAATTTCATACTGGTAACTTCGACTGTACTAATATTTTTTATAAATAAAAAATTGTCGTTAGAACTTTATGATCATCAAGCAAAAAGAGAGAGACAAGTTGAGGGTTTCGATTTATTTTATAAACAATTCTTTTATTATAGAAAATTACTGCAGCGGAGGAGAGAGAACATAGTTTCACATTAAGACAAACCTCTATAAACTTTATGTATTCGTGTGTATCTATTTCATTTTTACGATATTTTACTTTCGGTCATATAGAATTAGAGTATTTAATTCTTAGTATACATATCATAGCAACATGATAAAGTAAGAGCATCGCCAATACTAGAGACATTCTAAAAAACTTATATGGAAATAGAGAAAAATGAAATGAGAAAAGAGATAGTGAAAGGAAGAAAGATAAAGAGAAAATAGATGAGATAGATAGATAAAATTTAATAAAAAATGGGTGGAATGCCGTATAATCGAATGTCTAAAATTGGATAGCTTTCTACAATAAATGATGCCACTTGAGTTTTGTCCCCTTCATCTCATAGCAGCATTGGAGATTCTCTAAGAACATCTCTAATACTAAACACCTTCTAAAAAATCTATGTGGCAATAGAGAGAAAAGAAATGAAGAGAGATAGTGGAAGGAAGAAAGATAAAGAAAAAATAGATGAGAGAGATATACATAATTTAATGAAAAAATAGGTAGAAAATTGTATAATCGAATGTCTAAAATTGAATGATATTCTACAATAAATACTGTTACTTGAGTTCTATCCTCTCCGCCTTAGCACTACTACATGAACGGAATATTCAAAATAAAAAGTAGAGAGAGATATCAAAAGTGTTTGTGACTTTTCATTTAACATAACACATTGACAAGATCTTCAATGTTCTTGTCTTGAACTTTAAACCACGAATTAATGCTGGCTATAGCTTTGATTTCATGAAAGCGCGTGAATTTTAAGCACCGATTATCCCACTCACTAAAAATGCACGTCTTAATATCGTCACTAACGGTATGGTTTTGTTGCTTTACACTAATCTTATCACTTTTTCTAAATCTAGAAAAATAAGATTTTTTTAGCCCTTAGGAACATAGGCGAGTTGGTAAGTATGAGGTGACGTGAGGAGAAATTCTCCAGCAACGCATGTTCGATTTCCGTGTGGAGTAGATTTTTACTGAAATATTGTGGGTGTCTGTCATGGGGGTTGGCATGTTGGCTCTCTTCCTCAAATTCCTACCAGTCGTGCACATCCCTCGATTTACAACCCGCTTGGTCAAGGGGCCTCTGACACAGGTTTAGGAGTTTCGCGTTCGGGACTTTCTCCTTAACAAAGAAAAATAAGATTTTATGAATTCTTTGTGGTCTGGGGGCTATTTTAGATATTTCTACACTACAATTTACTCTTACAAGGGCACATGTTTGGTAATGTTGAAATTATTTTTTAAATGTTGAAATTATAAGTTGTTAGTAAATATGTAGATAAAAAGTAGATTGTAAAATATGAGTCCTATAAAATATATAGATAAAAGTATGTTTGATTAGTTTGACCAACTAAAATTATAATTTAAACAATTCCAAACATGTGGTAAGTCCAATTAAATTTTTTACATATGAAAAATAATATTTATATGATTTTTTTTTTAATATAAATATTAATCCAGTCCAAAAAATTTTTTTAGTCCATTCCTGATTTTGACTATGTCGTTAGAGTATGTTTACCTAAGTTTTAAAAAAAAAAATAACCTTTTTGCCGACAATAGTTTTAAATGTTACTTTGTCACTAAAAAAAAGTAACACTTTTGTTTGTCGTTAAATCTTTTCTTATAGAAGACTTTTTTAAACAGTTGAAAATTATAATTAGTTAAGACTTAGCTTGTCCATTATTTAGTACTCACATGTTCACGTGTGCATGAAGAACTTTGGGAGCTCCAAATAAAATGTACTCACGGGTCATGAACATTACAGAACAAAAAAGGTTGCCTCTCATCAAAGCAAAAATTATCATTACCTGTTTCCACATCAGATCTCACTTAATCCCAATATATGGACAAGACAAAAAGTTCCCTTGTCTAATTGTCCGGTTAATTTCACTCATGGTTACTAAATTTTGTGTACAATTTTAAATTGGTCATTATATTATTTTTCTTACTCTATCAATCGATGATATTATTTATACTTTTATAAATGGTTACATTAAATTTTAAAAAAAATTGCACCCATCATCTCAACTTTTACTCACTTTTACACCATTCTCCCTAACTTTTATTTTTTGATAATATTATGTTCAACATTTAGTTTTTTAGTGTCCTAAGTCTTTACTAACACTTAGTTAAAAAATTATATTAAGTGAGCGTTTAGAAAACGAATCTATCATTAAGTTCATATAAAAAAGAAATTCATTAATAAAAGAAAAAAAACTAAATTATAAAAAAATAATAATAATTCACATTTTTCCTCACAAAACTACAAAATCTTACATTATCTTCTTCTGCAAATCTGTCTAAGCCCCCTCAATTCTCAACACACAATAAAACACACAATAAAACACACACACACACACACACACACACACACACACCATCACATCCTAACTATCGAAAGTCATTACCAGCGTAAGCTTCCACCAATAATGGATGACCTTCTAAATCTACCGCAAGTTTTCATACCTACAAACAGCCAATATCCACCCTACCTCTTTAAGCTACTATATTACACCATGGACCTCAACTCCGAGCCACACATATCATCTCGACGCCACTAACCACCTCTTCTATTTTTCTCTTTTTTTTTATTTTTTATTTTTTATTTTTTATGGATGTTGAAGATAATGAGGTGAAGGGTTTAAAAGAGATATGAGGGAATTAGAGAAAATGCTATCAAAATTTAATCCGATAAACTAATGATGCCGCTATAGGGTAGAGGCTAAGACATTTTGTTCTTAATATTACTCTGACAACCACTGATCAGATTCACAATTTTTTTCTTTTAAAATTGGTTTTGTATCTAATTCTTATTTTACCTACTATTTTTCTCTATTAATTCTTAATTAGAGTTTGTTAGTCACATAAACTGGTAGGTGCTACACTGGTATATAAGAGCAATGGTAGGTGTTTGGTGTAGTGTGTGTGAGTTGTGGTGGTGTATGAAGATGATATGATTGCTAGCGTGATTTACTATTGGGTGAGGATATGGGGGTTTAGATGAGAAAGAAGGGTGAATTTTCCTCTTTATAAAATTTTATTCATTTTTACATACTTTTTTTTTTTTACTTTATTTAAACTTATTGAGGGCAAAATTCATCTTTTAAACTCCATAAACAATTATTTGGGGCTAACGACGTCAAAAAATGAAAGATTGACAATAAGATTGCCAAGAAATACAAGGTATGGATAGAAGTGCGAAAGATGGTAAATTTTGGGAACAAAAAGTACAATTTTCATGTAGGGGCCGTTTGGTTTGTAGATAAAATTGTTGTATCTGGATAAAAGTTATTTTGGATAATAGGTTTATTACTATCTTGTTTGGTTCAACTAGATATACGAACAGAAAAAGTCATTGTTAAAAAGTTAATTTTTCTGTAAAAAGTCAATTCTAACCTTATTTCCTAATTAAGCGAAAAAAAAGTAAATAAAAAAAAACTAAAAGAGAAAAAAATGGGTTGAGTGGCGGAGGGTGTTGGAGCTTATTATAAAATATGATTGTTCAAAAATAAATTTGTTCTATATTATAAATTGTACATTCGTCTTTTTTTAAAAAAAAAAAAAAAAATACAGTGAATCCATATCCAGATAAAACATTTATTCTCCTTTTTTCGAAGATAAATTTTCTTCTCATTTTTGGTTTAAATTGTTATCTAGACATCAATTATGTCCAAATATGATAAAACAAATTTTATCTATTAACTTTACCATTAATCATATATCAAACGAGCATTTAGATTTACTAACTAAGTGACTATTTGTGAAATCATTGATAACTACAAGGGTGGTTATATTAACACCACATTTTATTATAAATGTACTACGTTTTAATTGTATAAAAATTCTTTAACTTTTATTTATTGTCACATTTATCTCTTTAACTTTTTCTCACCAAATTATTATATTTAACATTCTATTAATTAACACATCTTGTTTCTACTAGCGATTTTTCTCTAAAAATTATATTAGTGTGTTTTAAAATGAGGTTAAATATTAAATAGAAATTTTGTATTTATTTATTTATTTGCTTATTTAAAAATATGAGGGGAAATGAGTCTTTTTGTTATTTTTAATGAAATTTTTGGACGGAAATCGTTATCAAAGACAATATGTGCTAATTAATTGAATGTTGATGATAATAATACGATAAAAAAATATTAGAGAAATAAATATAATAATAAGTAAATGTTATAGATTTTTTATACAATTTAAATGTGGGTATACTTATTAAAAAAATGTAGTGTGAATATATTTAGCCTAAGTACCCTAACTAATAAGATGAGCAAAAATACTTAGCAAGAATTTTGTGAAATTAACCATTTAATTGTATTAGTTTGTTTCAATCGTAGATTAATTGACTAAAAGGATGTTTCCCAGACTATACTACTATACATGATAACTATTTCTTTTTTTTTTTTTTTTTGTACATTTTCTATTTTTTTAAACTTTATACTAATTATTATGTCATGAGGGTATAGAAAAAAGGTTCCATAATTTATGTTATGGAATAATTTAAAGCAGAATCATTTCTATTAGAGTTGTGTAAATATTTTTTCATAATCATATTTGATTAAGTTTAAATTATTAAATTAGTCAAACATACTTTTATCCACATATTTAGTAAGAACCACAATTTACTACCTACTTATTATCCGCATATTTCATATGACCCATAATTAATAAACACTTAAAAAATAATTTTAACATCATTTATAATTACTGTTTTTATTGAACTTCAAAAAAATTTTATTATGATAAATAAATTCATTGACAGCTGTCAAAATACGACTATTATTATGTAAAGTATATATCCATCCATAAACCACAGGGACGTGTTTGTTATGGAGTAGTCTGTTTAGTACGACTATTGTGAATAGAGTTTTTAACAATAGAACTTCTGGTAATAGAGTTTTTGTTAAAAAATTGTTAATTGTTTGATTGTGAATCTAAAAGTGCTATGAATATTAAATTGAGTATTTTGATGCATATTTATAAAAGTACTTTTGTATAAATTTTATATTTATTTGACTAAACAATAATTAATTATTATATATCTCATATTATTTTCTTTTACAAATGATATTATTTTTATATCTTATAATAACTATTAAAATTAACATCTTAATTAAATTATGATAACACAAATATTTTAATATATATCATATTACTTAAAATTAATTTATTTAAATCAAACATATTATGTGTAATTTTATTAAATTATTTAACAAGCCAATATATATTTTACACTTTATATTAATTTAATATATGAAATGACAATTTGATATAAGTAATTAATGTGAGAAATAAATTAATGTGTTAATGGTAATTTTATTAATTTTTAAAATTTTATTAAATGTTAATTGCTTTCCGTAAAAGTTCAATTATAGTTTTTTACAGAAGCTCAAATTTGTGCTTCTCTAAAATAAAATTTTAAGCTATTTTATAAGTTAAAAAGTGCTTATTAATTTTAACCAAATAACTATAAACATAATCAAAAGTACTTTTACTCTTTAAAAAAAATTTAAACTTCAAAAAAACTATTCCAAAGACACTAACTATTATAATGGACACAATTTTATTTTTATTTTTTGTTATTTAATACAATTTAAAGTTTTACAGTTATTGAACAAGTTTTAGGATAATGGGTGAAACAATCATGACACCTAATAAATTACCTTAGTCTCAAAAGTTTTAATTTGCACACTCTGGTCCTTAATGATAATCATAGTTGCGTTAATTTGGCCTTCTAATTAATGTCACATCCAATATTATAGGTCCGACCTCGCTGTCTTATATGGAATATTAATTTCATGTTCACCTAATCTTAGAAACTTTAAAATTGGACTAAGATGCAATAAATTAGAAATAAGTGTACTAAAATAAATAAATTTAAAATTTTAGGATGAAATTGGATATTTTCCAAAATTTGAATGACATTTAATCATTGTTCTAAAAAGCCCGTTTAAGCTTCGCCTAGATTTGAAATTTGACCTCCACGCCTAGCCACGCTTGACGTATTGCTCTCGCTTTGTCCTTATCTCACTTTCGCCTAAGCTTCGCCTAGTCTGAAAACTTGAAATTCGGCTTCGATGCCTAACTACGCTTTACGCTTTTTAAAACATTGTATTTAACTAACACATTTTCGTATTCTGATAATCAACGATGAAGAAAAAGGAGAAAAAGGGCTGTCCCACAATGTCTTGGGAAATTGTTTTTAATTCACAAGAGGAGCTTTTGGTCCATGGTTCTTGGTAGTGAATCCTTTTGAGGCACGGATTCATGTTTATGCCGTTGGCATTAGGAAGTTGCAGAAATAATTATAATGGGAATTTTGAAATGTGACCAAAAGTAAATAGTGGATTAGAAATATGATAATTTTTTATAATATTTATAAATATATTATTTTTTAGATGTAAAATTTTAAATTTATTTTTTTTGTGAAAATGACTATATTTTTGTGTGGTTAAAATTTAACGATAGTTGATAATTATACAATAGCTTATAAGAGAAGTGATCCAAAAATCAACAGATGAGTAAAAAAAATTGACAATTGATTTTTTTACTACAGAAAATCGAGAGATGAGGCTGAAAAATTAATATTTTATATTTTTTTAGTACGATGATATACACAAATTCATATCACTTAGTTTAGAAACTTATTTAATTTTAATTTTTAATTACCAAATGCCAATTTGAACTAAACATCTAAAAAATCTTTTATCTTAGAGTAAATATTGTGGACATCGATAAAATAATATAGATGTTGACAAACTTTTCGATATCCACCAATTTTATCCATTTTTGTTGATGATATATACAAAATAGATATAGACAAAATAAACACAAATTAATGACTTACTTTGTTGTAAACATACTACTCCCATTTAATGGGTCATCAATTTGGTGCTCATTTGGCGATGATAAAAGGGCCCCAATATAGTGCCCATTTAAAAATGGATACAAATTAGTATCAATAAAATGGATGTTCATTTTATAAATGAAGAAACGAGTTCCATTTAGCACATATTTATCACTACTTAAATTATAATTTCAATTGTTTAAATTGATCAAACATATTTTTTATTCACACATTTTATAGGACCCACAAGTTACAATTTATTTTTATCCACACATTTACTTACAACTTATAATATAAGCGCTTAAAATATAATTTCAGCACTACCAAATATATGAACAATCATGTTTGGCTGTGATTTCAACAGTTTATAAGTTAGTCAAATATTAATTTTATCTACATATTATGTTAATAATCTAAAGAAAAATTACCAAACAATATGTGAATCCCACAACCTGCTTACTTCTACCTCCTCAATCTCGGCACCTAAATAGGTAAAAGAATTAATTATTTATTTATTGAGGTGCAATAAAATTTTCGTAAAAACTTAATATAATTGACAAGTTTTATAATTTTCATGCACTTTGGTAGTGTGTTTGTAGCACAATATTAAAGATAAAATGAAGATAGTAGCATTCTCGGATTTTATATTAGGCTTAAGAGACAGTTGCCTCGGATCCAAAATACTTGGGGGTCTATAAATCTAAAAAATTATGTTATGTATTTCCTTTTTGGTTTATTTAAAAGGATTGGCCTAGAACAGCCCAAGGTCCCAAACTCACCTCCAATTAAAAAAACCTGCCAATTAAAATCTTGTTTTTTCCTAATTTGAAAGTTGAAACGTTAAATGCTGCAAAAATCCAACTCCACAGGCCACGTTAAGTCGCCATATTTGTTTTAATGTATATTTGGTAAAGTTTTTGTAGATTATAAACAGTAAGTTCTATAAATTGTGATGATAAAAAATAGATAAATGTTGTAGGTCTCATGAAATACGTAGATAAAAATGATGTTTGACAAGCTTATAAGTGCTTATAAACACTAACAAACATGTTATTAGTGCATTTTCTACGAGAGTTCAAAGCGATATTTCTCTTTTAACCATTTTATTTCATTTTAGATAATTTATATATTTTACGAGTTAACCTATTACATTTTTTTGTGTAATGATTGAACCAATTGAATTGATTGTGTTGGATAATGTTGAAATTAATTTTTAAGTACTAATAAGTTATTGGTCCTATAGAATATGTGGTTGATAAGTAGGTACTAAGTTGTAAGTCCTACAAAATGTGTGAATAAAAAGTATGTTTGGCCATTTTAACCAACTTAAATTATAATTTAAGCTTCGTTAAGCTTCGCCAAACATGGGGTTAGATGAACTTGATGTTGTCGTTTCTTGTCGACATCAGATTTTGCATCATTGAAATTTTTACTACTTGTATTTTTAGAAATAATTTAATATTAATAGATTGAAAAACATGGGAAACAATTTTATCATGTTCATATATTGTCGCACACAAAATCTAAGATGAATATTTAAATTACAGTCATTTTCCATTTAGTAGAATCTCTAAACTGCACGTGTCTTTAATTTTGAAGTGGTATACCCAGATTTCTCCACTATTTTTTAATTGTGAAAATCCCAAAACATCTTGAAATCCATTATCATCTTTTTCAAGAGTTTGAAGCTCATACCTGGGGAACAAAAATTGCAGTAATAAATACCTCAAATTGCAGAGTTACTCGATCCATAACTAAAGTTGAGTTTCTGTTTATAACGAAGGAGAATGTTATTTGTTTGGATACACTAAGCGGTGCTCATGTATCTTGGTCGAAGTCAAAAAATGAGTCGTCGGCTGAACAAAATAGGCCTGATTGTAAAGTTTCAAGTTGGCACATGAACTATTCAACCTCAAAAGAGTTACCAAAAATTAAATGTCTTGTACAACGAAATAAGACAATGTCGAACAAATGACGATATCGAAGAAGACTCAAGGGCGACAGAAATTTGAATCTTAGGTACCTCGAACTATTCATATTACGTGTAGTATATGTGATTTATGTAATAGTTCTATAATTTAAAGTGTCACAATTATCGTTTTATCTATTACAATTGTCTGTTATAATTAATAGTATAATATATATCACAAATTATAACAAATATGTTAATGTGTGATTTTTGTTATTTTATGTCAAATGATTATGTAGGTTTGTCGACATTTTGTCACAAATGTTGTGTAACATGAAGTGTTACAAATTCATGTTACAATTGTTATTATCATGAGCTTTAATATATGTATCACGAATTGTTAAAAATGTGTTTTTGTTGTGATTCGGAGCAGAAATTTTCTTTTCTTCTTTCAATAAAATTCACCAATATTTGTGTGAATTTGTTTTCGTGAAAAGATTTTTTTTTTTTTTTAGATATATTAAAGTTTGTTTGGATGATTGATAAAGTAATTCCATAGTTAAAGATTCTGCAATCTTGGTTTACAATTACTGTAGTATATTTAGCGTTCAGTTATGATATTAAATGTAATTAAAAATAACATTATTAATTATAAACAAAATGATAGCAACAAAATTTTTGTAATATGCGATACATATATGTTTTCCTGTAGTTGTTTTTAAATAGTAGTTTATTTGTGTAAAAATCTCTAATTTTTTCTTCATATATGAACTTCTTGCAAAAATAGGTTATGACAGAAGAAAAAAAATTAGTGGCTTCCTTAATTTTTGGATATTACAATTTGTTTGTTACTTTATTGTTGAATTTTGATTTTATAGATTTAATTTTGAAAAAATCTTATGAAAAAAAGAAAAAACAAATTGAATGTAATTTGAGGGTTCAATTTGTAAAATTCGACTCAGGCCAAAAAAACATAAAATACAGTCATGCATAGTAGTAGACAAATATAGTACATTTCTATCTTATCTTATCACATTCATTTAGCACATATTTGGAGTTGGTTAAATTATAATTTCAACTTATCAAAATCTATTTTTTATCCACACATTCATTAACTTATAATTTCATCTCTTAAAAAATAATTTCAACACCACCAAACATGCGCTTATTTATATTCCATTCAACATACCAAATATATATGTTTTACATGATCAATAAGAAAAAAAATAAAAAAACCTAAGCCAATCCCTTTGCATTTAATGACCTCTTTTGATTTATCTTTTTAACGTGTATTAGAAGCTTCAGTTTAAAAGTACATAAAAAATTAGGAGAATAAATATTTAACTCCGATGGAAAATGAAGAAATTGTCAAAATCTTTTGACGAGTCACAAAAGGACAAGTATACGTCAAAAACTAGTCATTCCAAAACGCCTTAGACTAAAGGACATGCCACAAACATTTAGTAAAAGTGATTTGCTAATGAAAATTTGTGTCCCTCCCCCTCTGAACAAAACAAGATATCTTTAATTTTGAGTTTTTCTTTTTAATCGTAACAGAACATCATTAGTCCATGGGAGCCAACCCAACGTGTACTGAGCAACTTGGCCATATTGAGCTATGAACATTTTTTTTATGCAGCCAACCTCGCCAGCAACTCATTAAACTTGGGTCAATGAGGCACGCGATGTCACCAAGCCTATCATAAAACATGCCAACACCAACATTTGTTTAAGCAACGACAAACCAAAGACGATCTCAAATCCTTAACTTACAAAACCGCTACTGCAGTAAAATCTTAACTCACATGTATTCATGAAAACCGATTGTTTTTATTTCCTTACAAGAGTGGTATTTGCACATTTGGTTTTTACTAAGCCCCTTGTATATAAAGAAAAGAAAGCTTATAATATTAGACACAACAAGGTGCAAATCAGCTGATTTCATGCGTCACGAGCCTGCACCAGTTTCAGCCTTCCAATATCAAGGACTTGAAGAGAAGGAAAAAAAAGAAAAGAAAATGTAACTAAAATCACATTTGCAAAAGATTATTCACAGTGACCATCACAGAATTTGTCCGCTGTAAATCCTGAAAAATTCCAGTACATCGAATATCAGACCAGGATTTGACAAAAGCACAAAATTCAACTTTTCGTGATACAAAAAACTTTTATCACGAAATTTTCGCATAGGAAGTAAAGCTTCCTTCACTTGGAATGAATTAAAATTGTACCTGGAAGATTATATCATCAGGGATGTGGGGCAGCACTTCCCGAACTGTTTCAGCCATAGCGCGTATATTTGCTATATCATCATTCAGCGCACGTGATGTTGATCTCATAGTTAAACCAACAGAACCTCCGGGATACCGCAGAGGACCAGGAGGAGGGGTGCCTGTCCTGGATGTACCAGCCTGAGAGGGATTTGGAGGAAACAATCCCCATGCAGCATCTTCCAGGGCAGTTTCTCCTACGGCTGCAAGTTGCCTCATTACCATCTGAACTCGACCAAATCCAGATGGGCCTGCTCCATCTAAACCCAACCAACTTGATTCTATTCCAGCTCTCCTATAATGAAAAAGTAAAAAAGGAAAAGAACAAAGAACAGTAATGAGTTGAGTCTTAGGTTGAAAATAAGTGGGTCGAAAGAGTTTGTAGCAAAACAAAAAAGAGAGATGCACAAGCAATGGTAGGAAATAATTAACTACATCGCTGTTTCAGCATGGAAGAGGGGACAAGATAGCTATCGAGTGCATAGAACTACTCGAGACACACTTGACATTTCCTTCAAAGTAAAGGAAGCTTTTAAGAGGGCAACTGAAGTTTTGCTATATTATACCAAATTAGCTTATTATACAACCAACAATAAGTTATTGCACAAAGCTAGGCCCAGCATTCAACCTTTCAGCGACTCATTTTACCATTTAAGTGAAAATTCAATTTAAATATAAGATATATTGGATGAAAATAAGAAGAGAAGCCCTCATAGTCACAGCACATCATTCCAGAGAAGAAATGTTCTTACTACTCGCTTCCAGCTACATCAGCTAAAATTATATTAGGAAAGCCATATATGATGCCAAAATTGTCACGCAAGCATGAAGAGAAAAAACAGACCTCCGATCAACATTTTCTAAATTCTGTGACTGGTTAGGGAAGACTCCAGAGGGCAGGTTACCAGGAAGATTTGGCCGCTCAAGTACAGCACTCATTTCACGAGCAAGTTGTTCATCTCTTGAAATGTCTGCAGCACGGGGGCTTACCCGGTTTTCATGTTGGCCCATAAAAAGTGGCTTCCGACAAGTGGGGCAAGAGTAATTCTCACTTAAACCTTGATCTAACCTGTCAATGATACATCATGCAGAATTAGATTCTACTCCCCCTCAACTGCACGTGGCAATAAACAAGCATTTTGGGAAATTACGATAGATTATGGATCATACCAAGATCTCAAGCATGCAAGATGAAAAAGATGACTACAAGACAGCTTCTTAGCTTTCGCCATTGGTTCCTGTCATTTCCAAATATATAACATGGAGAGTGGAAAAATTCAATGAGATAGGGAAGCAAAGTCGAGTCAAATTTACCCTACAAATAGCACACTCGTCATCATATGCTCGGAGCTCCTCTGGTGTAGCATCAGGAAGTGCCCCATGAAGGGTTCCTAAAGCCATCCGCAATTTGATGAAACCTTTGGCACGTTTTACGCATGCACTTAAAAGGGCCTAAGCACAAAAAGTGTGAATATAAGTAACATAACAAACCAACAGCACAGGGAAGCAGCACCAGCAACAATAACAACTGAAAAAACAAGATCAAGAAGGATAGATAAAATTACAATTGCAGTAGCAAGTAGAGAGAAATTTTTACTCGAATATTCAGGAATAGGACAGCATCCACAAGATGAAATGCCATGCCATGAAGCAACCAAATATGCAGATAATGAGCAATGGCCATTAACAGTGTCATCATGTCCAGGAAAAACCCCAAATTTCGAATAAGGATGCCTTTCCATTCCCACAATGAACCTACAGTAATAGTACTACCTTAGAACATAAACATTGAACAATACAAGCTCTCGTATACCTATAAATTTCAATTCATAATTAGGGGCCCAAAACAATTCATATAAGACTTGCGAACAAGCATTTTTTCCACAAGGAAAAGAAGTTATGAACGAGTAAATGTAGAACAGTCACAACATCAGCATTGTCACTGTAACACACCATATGTAGTCATGTAGAAGTTATGGTTTGAGTTATAATTTGAATTAACCATTTTTGGGCCAAATGGAAAAAAATGACCATGTAATTACTCCCTAAGCCTACGACTCAAATCACCTGCCAAGAATGACTGCACATTAACCAGGTAAATAAAAACATGCTCTGAAGTAAAACTTGTCAAATTTACAATTAATTTAAAGCCTTAAAGTCGTTAAAAAAATAATGAGATATATATTAGGACTATGGTTTTTCCCTAATTTGGCATCATTTGAAGAAAGCTAAAAAATCAGAGAATTTGTGTTGGCATTTTTTAAATAAATCTCACATTTTGATTAGCAATGTACTTTCACTATTATATCGACCAAGATTCCCGCAAAAAATGTGAGAGACGTTGCCTATACAATTAAAACATATCATGCTTGAGCGAGACAATTTTGTTTGCGAAGAAACAACACTCTTAAACTGGAGAAAAAACGAAGATTTAGACCCACCTGCAGGGGATATATCGAAGATTTTAGATAATCGGCAATTTGCAATATCTCCTGCAGAGTGATGCAGACATATCTCAAGCAACTGAAATCCATGAACCACCAAGGCCTACAGATAGAAGTTAGAAAACAGTCAACCAATTGGTGATTTCCATTCAATAATGGCATAAATTCTACTAATCGACCGGAATGCTACCTGTAGTGTCTCAAAAGCAATGCTAGAAGGCTCAAAAAATAACAACAAAGACACTGATGAACTTGTTGCACTGTACATGGTAAAACATAGCCACATCCTACAATAACACACCAAATATTGTGTAAAGACACTTCAGACAGTAATATCATCAATCAAAAATAGTGTCGTGTGAACGTTAACTTGAAAAAGTTGAATGGTAATATAATATCGTATATGAATAACTTCGTCCCACTGTTTATAACATTAACTGCCGGAAATTAGGGAAATCAGTAGGAGGCATACTAAACAAGTACGCTAGAGATTCATAATTAACGTACCTAAACTTTGAACCAATCATTATTCCACATACCTAAAAGCTAAAACTGGTACTGTCTCATTCCAATAAATGTCTGTATGGAAGCGTTACACTGATTGGTCTATCATTTAACTCGTCATCACAAAGCAACTAGCAATATGAAAACATAAATATAGCCTCTCCGGAGGATTTAGGTGTAAAACAGGGTCACAATTCACCGTAAATCTGGAGCAGTGCACAATCAAGCTATAACACGAGGAGTGCAAATACAATGTCAGGCAATGAAATAAGGGATCTTGAAGGCAAGTCTAAGGCAAACCAAGGGAAAATAGCTAGATGGAAATGTAGGAAGTACTCCATCCAGGAAATAACAAAAGAAAAAAAGAGAACATGCAGGCAGGTTTGGCTTTCAACGACCTTCGTATAAGCGTTATTGAAAATTATTCGAGGCATTACTGGGTCTCACGGCATCAAACAGGTCCATAGAAGGCTTAAAATGTCTACCAGGGAGACGAGCCTTCATTCTCCCCTTAAAACCATGGTACAACAACACCAGGGATACCAGACCACTGACCCATAGCCACCAGGGTATTAACATACAATATAATTCTTTGTGCACTAAATAATTACCAATGTTTCCAATAAGATAAACACACGTGAAGAAGACATCAAGGGGTGCAATCCATGTCCAACCTGAAATATTTTTATTTGATTGTTTGGACTAACTTATAATCCTCATCCGTCACTTGAGAAGCAGATAAAATCATAAATATTAATACTCCAACACACATTCATATTCTTCAGTTTAGGATCAAAAAAAAAAAAAAAAAGACATCATCCTCAAAATTCTGAACGCAAAAAGTGGATTTCAAGCCATACATGAAATAGAAAAGGTATTGTAAAATACCAGAGTAAGTCAACAGTGAAAACCAGCAACAGTGCAGAATATACACGGAAGTATGTCCATGGAGTTGCAGAAGGAGAAGCGTTCAAACGTTCAAGGCGATCCCTAGCTAAAGCTTGAAACATCTGCACAATAAGTAGATGTTAATTTCAGAATAAGCTATCCCATGCATCCAAACAACATCAACTGCTTGTATGTTTTTAATAAATAGTTGGATACCTTTAAGAAACAAACAACACCCAACCAAGTTGACCACAAGCCTGCTTGAACTATTGTTTGCGGGACCACTAACGGAAGAAATGTTCCCTGTCCACTCATTAATTAGTCGCCAACACAGAGAGAGAGAGAGAGAGAGAGAGAGAGAGAGACGTGTATAATTTGCTGCTTCTTTTTCTTCACACACTTCAATCAATTTAGCATGGCATTTGTATTTCGATTTTACTTATCGCCAAAAGGAATACATGCATGAACACACATGTAGACGCTCATATTGACCATGCTTGCTGTATTATCAAGGGGCCAACAAATGCCGAATCTCTCCCCCCAAATAATCCCGCCAAAACACATATGTAGATGCTCCTATAATTGCCATGGGAAATGCCCCCCCACCACCAACATCAAAAAATAAAAACTAAAAGAAAAACAAATTGGTAATTTTGGTAATTATCTGCAAACAGAAGTATTCACCAAGTCTCATCTACTTCTAAGTTCTAATACTTCTGGCACATTCATCAAGTTTGCAGGTTCATTACCCTTCATGATGCAAAACAACTAAAGTTTAATATAAATGCCAACAACAAATAAATGGTAGCTATTCAAGTTTATACTAACGTATATGACACATGTTAAAATTGTTTGTATAGACCAGAGGCATTGTCAGTTTCTGACATAACAAATGATTAATGCTCAAAACTAAAATAAAACAAGGAAAAGAAATTGAAGAAAAATAAAATAAAAGAATGTTGTATCACGACAAAACATCCGTAATAGTTAAAATTATAGTAGTATTGTATTCCTTATTTACCTTTGAACTAGTATGGTAACAAGTGTTTAGTTTACTTCTTTAAATAAAATACTTGTATAAATGTAGGATACTACTTGTATATAAATATCAAGTTTAATTAATGAATAATAAAGCCTATTATAAAGTCAATTCTCAATTTGATATCAGATCTTTAAGGGAAAATAAATAAATAAATCTGAAACCTTAGTCGCGAATTCCGAGTTTGGCCGAATCCCGGGTTTTTTTTTTCTGGGTTCCATTTTTTCCCTTGGCTACTATTTCAGATTTCTTTGGGCCTTAGTTTTTTTGTTGTGATTTGTTTGTGTTTTGTGAAGATTCAAATCATAGTTGCCAAGAAATGTGTGACAACAAAATTGTCTATCCGATAACTATTCATGAAACTTCCTCTCCAATTCATATTAAAATGAATGGGGCTAATTACTATACATGGTCTAAGATTCTTAAAATGCATATTGCTGGTAGGAAGAAAAAAAGTTATATCACAGGACAAAAGGCGCAATTGCGGAGAATGATTCGAGTTATGATGGATGGGAGGCTGAAAATGCTTTTCAAGTCTTGGCTCATAAATTATATGACTGACAATATGATATTGTATTTTGTTCAATGTAGAACAGTTAAGTAGGTCTGGGATGCGGTAAAAAAAAACTATCTTGATGTTTCTAACTCTTCACATATTTATGAACTGATAAAGAAATTATTCTAATTGCGTCAAGGTGGTTGGCCTCTTCCTAAATACTACAAAGAAATAAACTCCATCTTTATAGAATTCAATTATCAGAGGCTTAATGATATAATATGTACAGCTGGTATTGAGAAACAGAGAAAGCGCATTGCAAAGGACAGGTCTATGTGTTTCTTGCTGATCTCGATCACACGCAGGATCATGTTAGTAGTTGTGTCTTAGCTACATCTCCTAAGTTTGGAAGAGCCTATTCACTAATCCGTCGTGAAGTACAAAGGCAAGTTGCTATGGGTACAGAGTTCCACTCTGAGACTTCAACTTTAGTTGCTCAGAAAAATAACCATCAGCCAACTATTTCTTCCACGGCTAATAGATCGTGCACTCACTGTCGTGGTACTAGAATCAGTCGATGTTTGCTTGAAATTACATAGATAGCCAGGGTGGTTCAAACTTAAGCAAGCTGAAAAGACAAAAAAAACTACTCAAGTTGCATCCATTGACTCCTGTCTATCTTCTGCTTCTCATGTATCTCGAATATCCCCTCGTGAAGGTAATTCTAGTTCAGTTTTTATCTCCGCCACTGTTAACACTTGGGTTATTGATTCAGGGGCCTCGAATGACTAGTAATTCTTCTTTACTTGATTGACTCATATCTTCACCTGTTACTTTTTCATTCTCTCTATGACATCTATTCTCTTTACACATTCTCTCTAATAACCTTCTTTCTATTAGCAAAATTACAAAACATCTTAACTGTTATATAACATTTTATTCTACCCATTGTGTGTTTAAGTACAATCTAACGAATATGACGATTGGCATAAGTAGAGAAACAGAAGATCTATACTACTTAGAAGGGGCAAAGGAGTCACAATCAAAATCTAGCAGTAGCTTTCAAGTAGTAGGAGAAATATTAACTAGGAAAAAAATTATGTAATGGCACTATCGTTTAAGTCATCCGCTCTTTTCTTACTTATAATATCTATTTCCTAAGTTGTTTCTACTATCAGATCACCGTGAAAAAAGACATTCTTGACATCAAATTACCTTAACAGCCAGTCTTGATTAACTGCTAGAGATAATATGACCCCAACAATGTTCATTTTCACCACCAGAGCAAAAGTCTCCTAATAGTCAATCCCATAAGTCTGTATATAGCCTTTCACAGCCATCCTAGCCTTTTATCTATTTAGTGTCCTACCTAACTTGTACTTCACTGAAAACACCTACTTACACCCAACCGTCTTCTTGTCCTGAGGTAGCTTAACCATCTCCCAAGTATAGTTTTTTGGAGAGCCTTCAACTCTTCTACATATTTCTACTTAGGATTATCAAGAAGGACTTCCTGAAAATGACTAAGAATATATACAAACGATAACTGAATGGTAAATACTAGGTGTGTTTTAGAAAACGGCGATAAAAAATAAAATCAGATATAGGATAAACAGTATTAGAAGAAGAATTTGAGGATCTCAACCTATCGAGTTCTTTACAATCACGAAAAGAGTATCTCCTACCCTGATTATCAACTAGTATATTCAGGATAGTAGTCTCAAAGTATAGAGTTTGAATTAGTTCAAATTTGGAATTGAAGTTATAAGAGGTGAAACATTTACCTCATGATTAAGTGTGAAAGAGTCATCCGATGGCACGGTACTATCATCAAGAGGAGTATCGAAATCTGGAGATGATCTAACAATATTATCAAAGTCTAGAGGGAGAGCGACTGTAGCACTCTATTTTTTCCTTGTATAATCATTTTGGAACAATTTATATGATCTTTCACTACTAACTTCAATTTCAGATTATGGAACAATGAAGGATTTTTCTATAGAATCCCCCTTATCCAAAATCTACAACTTTTTCTCTTCTAACCACACACGTTCCTCTCTTTACTACTAATCTCCTCTTGGAAAACCAGCGAATCAGCCCCAGAATAAAAAGACTCATGTTGACAAAACTGAATATCTATAAACATATAAAATTTCTGTGTAGAGAAAATAAAATACTTATAACATTTCTGAGAGTTAGAATATCCAAGAAAGACATATTTAAGATTATGATAGTCAAGTTTATCCTTAAGATGAGAGTACACTGAACATAACACATACATCTATATACTTTAGAACAGAAGGAATAGAGTGAAATCGTGATAACATCCTCAACGGAGTTTGATAATCAATTATACAAGCAAGCATCCGATTTATAAAGAAGACAGCAGTCATAACAGCTTCAACCAAGAAACACTAAGGATCATGCATAGTAAAGCATAATGTCTTAGTCACCTCTATGATATGCCGATTTTTACGCTCCGCTATGTCGTTCTGTTAGGGTGTATAGGCACACGTTGTCTGGTGGAGTATGCCATATTTTTTGAAAAAGTAGTTCATAGATTAATTTATAAATTTACGACCGTTGTCAGAATAAAACACCCGAACCTATGTATTAAATTGTGCAACAATTATTTTTATAAATTGAAAAATAACATTTATAACATCACTCTTAAATTTTAACAAATATATCCTGCTCACCCTAGTAGACTCATCAATAAAAGACAAAATATTTATGAATTGATGACGACATAGTAGAAAAAGATTAGTATAAACACAAGCAAACCGGAATGAACTTTTATTGAAACCAATTTTAAAAAGTACAAGGTGATTCTTAGTACTAATGCATTGCTCACATCGTAAACTAGAAGTTAGTTTGTAGTGAAAGATCATGTAAATTGTTCCAAAAAGTTATACAAGGAGAAAAGAGGGCGCTATAGTCGGCCCCCGCCAAGCTCTAATAATACTGACACAAGTTTATCATATTCTCTAAACATGGACATTTAGATATTGTGGGTTACACGGATTCTGATTTTACTAAATCGAGATTGGATAGGAAGTATACATCAA
Organism: Forsythia viridissima; assembly: GCA_030279155.1. Lineage (NCBI taxonomy): Eukaryota > Viridiplantae > Streptophyta > Magnoliopsida > Lamiales > Oleaceae > Forsythia > Forsythia viridissima. Next base: position 60,111,562 of record CM059033.1, on the reverse strand, counting down.
GGTATGTATTATTTGATGGAGGCAATTTGATAACTTCAAAGAGTAAGAAATAAAATGTAATATCACTATCTAGTGCCGAGGATAAATACCGCACTCTTCATTATGCAACTACCGAGCTTGCGTGGATAAAGATTCTTTTTAATGAACTTAGGTTTGGTCGAAAAACCCATGGTGCGCTTCTATGCAGCAGCTATTGAAATTGTAAATAATTCAGTATATCGAACCAAGTACGTTGAACTTGACACTAACTACATCAAGGATAACTTCAATTCCGAGAGTATAGATATACTATACATTAAGAGTGTAGGCCAACTAACTTATATTATGACCCATGCCGTTGATAGTGGGTCATTCTATATGTCACTATCCAAATTAGACGTGTGACATCTATGCACCAACTTGAGAGAGAGAGTGTGTTAGAAACTTAAAATTATAGTAGTATTGTATTCTTATTTACTTAGGAAGTAGTATGGTAATAAATGTTTAATTTCCTTCTTTAGATAAAATACTACTTGTATAAATATCAAGCTTAATGAATGAATAATGAAGCCAATTATTAAGCCAATTCTCAATTGTAACCAATGGTTGTCAACAAACCATTTCGCAAGTAATCAAAGCCATATAGGATAAATTGACAACATATAAGGAAAAGAACATTCTGCCAGTTTTCACAAGCTGCTTTTGTTCCCACAAGTGGCTTCTCAACACTATGACCCCGAAGACGTTATCCTCAATTACACCAAAGCAGAATTCTAGCTGATGTGACATTTTCATTTTGATTCACTTACAAATCTGCAGAACTCACACAATGTAGTTAAAGAAATTTCATAGCTGGCTACTGTTTACAAACCTCAAATGAATTCCAGAATTTATAATTCATGTCTGACAGAGAATCGAAAATGCTGTTTATATTATTAGCCATTAGCAACATGATTGCTCAGTGCTTTCCCAAGGAAATAAGAGAAAATCGAAGACAAGTTTGACAACAAAATCTTACAATCATAGCCAAATAATTATCAGCTCAAACAAAATAAAAACAAGTGCATAAAGTAGTAAACTTAAATGAGGTCTCTATCACCATCATTAGTACAAGAAAAAATTAAGTAAATAAAACTAGAAGAAACTAAAATGCAACAAAGAAGGAACAGAAATTAGAATACAGTGATGTCTTACCTTGTAGATGATGTAATTAATAAGGCGTTCTAATAATTTTCGAATTTCAGAAGAGTACAACTCTGAAAAGAATACCGTCTGCATAAAAAAACCACAAAGGCCATGGAAACATCACTGTACACGCATTGTATGTATCAGTAAAATTTAAAGCTGTACGAAATGAATTCAATATGAACTTGTGTACTAAACTGAAGTCACTCTTCTCATGCCAGTTGCTACTCTATTATTCTTAAAAGTCCCAATAATTCAGATTTCAAATCATGACTGATTAAAACCTATAAATTATGCCTTCAATAAGCCTTAACATGCTTGAGTGCAACATCAGGCATATTTTCCCGAGAAAAAGTAAGCACTACAAACTATTTTCTCTTGTAAACCCTATATTAGATGAGCATTGATTAATCCATTTTCTCGCTGTTGTGAAAAGCATGATCATGATCCCCCATTTGACACGCCAATCCAAGTAGATGGTTATATTTTGATGTGAAATAAACAGTATAACATTACAGAGAATAATAAATTGTAGGGCAGGAAAAAGTATGCAGAAAGCACGCAGAAACTCATGTCATATTGCCAGTTACTGTAAAGTAAAAGAAGGGAGCTGAATTTTCTTTTCATTGTCTGAGTTCATTTATTTAGACTACTCATCAGATTTTCTCATAGTAATCTTGATTCATGCAAATCCCAAAACACGTAGTTTCTCCTCCAAAAATGACTTCTCTGGTAGGGGAACATTCTTTTCCTTAAAAATACTGTCAGTTTTCTTCATCTACATTTTTTCCTTTGGTGGCAGGTGTTGTGTGGGAAGGTGTACATGCAGAGGGGAGAAATAATATAGGTGTCTAGTGTACTATTCAAATGCTAGGCAATCTTAATATTGACGCGATTCATTAATGTACAATATCAATTATAAATCTAAATGTAACAATATCACCAAGAAATACTAGTAAGATAATGCAGATATTCAGATAATCCAGTATAGTTTAGACCAGTTTCAGAATGATAATGCATTTAATTTCCAGAAAACTAAGTGAAAATAATGATTATGAAATTAGAAGATCAATTAAAATATGTTGGAGAAACTTACCTTGAGACATAAAATTAGCAAGATAAATACATTAAGTGCAAAACCGGCCACCAATGCAAGAGTGGTGAATGAACCCAAAAGCAGCTCCAAGGCATGGTTTGCATTCTCGGAATTAATAAAATCCTCGACAATCAAACCATCTGATTTATAATTCTCAAGTGACATTTGCATCCAGTATTGGAGGCCTACAAGGCTTAAAATGGTACATCCCGCCGAAATTGACAATAACTTCAGTCCCATGGAAAATAAATACGATTCTTCCACTAAAACCAATTTTCAAGATTTTCATGAGAAGAAAGTTAGCATGACAATTTTCGCAAGCAAGCAATCATGAAATATTATCATTGGGATAGAACATAGACTATTATCCAGCTTCAAAACATTCCCGTCAAATTATCGAAGGAATATCACAGCTGCAACAAAAGAGCCTGCACAGTAAGCAATATAATTCATTATTGGAACCTGGCCAAAAGCATTAACAGGCCCAATATCTGTACTAATTGCAGAAACAAATTATTGCTTCTTTTAGAGATTTTTATTTAATATTTTTATTTTTTTGAAGTGAAAGAATATATAGGGTTAGAAAAGGGATAGAAAATTGACCTACGTTGGAATCCTATAACCCAATAGCACCAGATATAGCATCAATTTGGGAAAGCAAAACACTCAACTTTTCATTTTTGGAGATAGTTTCAGAAAATTATGCACCTTTCGCATCCTACATCTACTGAGTACTGTCAACCAGTCTTTCAATCTCTCTTACAACCACATAGATTCAATAAGCACACAGAGATCAAAGCAACCCATTCCCAACCAATGTTTAAAAAGACGGAAATAGATACTGAGGCAGTTTTCGTTTGTGAGACGAGACGTAAGCCTCGAGGCGCTTTGAAGCGTAAACTTTATTGCAAACTAAAAAATTAGTCAAAAAACTATAAATTAAAATAAAAATAGTTTATTTTACCAATAAAGAGTCGAACCTCAATTGAAATTTCTTACTTAAGTAGACTATCAAAAATATGATCAGTTTGCTCTTTTTGCAATGAAAAAAAAACTTAATCTAACAAAGTTTAGAATGCTGTGTTTTGATTATCATCACCACTATTTGTAGCATCTTCCATAGAATCATCGTCATATCTAATTCTCCTATCTATCTTATTTATCTTCATTGGCAATTTTTATCCAATATTTTTTCATGTCCACTAATTATAAAGAGGGTGCCTAGTTAATGTGGATGATGGTGGATATTTTTGTATTTTTTTATTTGTAAAGAGGGCCAAAATGTTTATTTTTATATTTTATATTTTTGGGCCCAAACTTTTGACTTTTGTTTAAGTTCAGAAAAAGAGACCCAATTAAAAGCCAATTAAAAATTCATTTTTTTAAAATAAAATAACCAATTTTTCATTGACATGTGAGGCCCGTGAGGCGTACGAGGCGTGAATCATGAGACGTACGCCTCACAGATTGAGGCGCCTCAATCTAAAAAAAAGTACCACAATTAGCGCCTCAAGGTGCTATGACTACGCTTAGACTGAGGCGCACCTCAAGGCATGCCTGAGTCTGCCTTTTTATATCCCAACTCTACACATCTGTTGTATAAAAATACACTGTAATCTATGGGGAAGCACCCACTGGAAACCAGACTACAACTGAGCCCCACACTTTAAAACACACAAATACATGTGATATTCAACTCTAACTCTCTGAATTCAAAAATAAAAATAAAATAAAAGAAGACTCCGACTATCTGATGCAACACTTGAACTATACATATAATCTATAATTGATATCCTGGTCAACATCTTTCATATATCTTATAGCCTAAAAACAACCTCGATGCTAAAAAATGAACTGCCATGGGTACCAAAATACTCATTCTGAGAATTTGAGAGATAAAAGCCACCAAGAAGTAGATAACAAAAAGGCTTATCGTACAGTTAAGTCAGTATTCAACTGAAAACAGAAATGTGATTTCATTGATATCTTATTCATATACAAATATACTACTCTGGTACAAAAATTAAGCATCTAATTAACCATGAGAATTCTATACATATTAAAGAAAAATTAAACACATCTAAATGGAATGATAAAATTTTTATCTAACATATATTATTTGACGAAAGTCAAAGCCCTAAAGTAACCAAAGGGGAAAAAACCCTCATAACATACCGAATTAAACAACCAAAAAAACAAAAACAAAAAACGGACGAAGAACCAGACTTGAAGAAAAAACAGGCGATCGAATTGAATACACAACGTGAAAATTCATCAACTCAAATTCGATCAAGCATATATCTATACCCATACATGTACATACATGAGAATTGGACGGGATACATAAAATTAATGATGATCTTACAAATTATTGAGGCGGATTTGAATACGATCGAATTGAATAATCTGTAATATTTCTCTTTTACGAGATGAATGATAATTTTTGTGGGAAAGGTACTAATGAGTAAAATCCGGGTACATATATTGGGTGAATAAAAAATATCAAAGATTTATCTTCTTAGCAATAGAAATATGCCTTTATTTTGTCATTTTCTTAAAGGTCTTGTTTGGAATCAATATTTACTTATTATTATTATTATTATTATTATTATTATTATTATTATTAGAATTGATGCTTATTTTGTTCCCTTTATAGGGAAATGATCTCCTCCCTATAGTAAAGAGTAGTTATAAAAGCCACATGAGACGTGTCTTGTGACTATTGGACATGTGTCAATCATTTTTTTCTTATTCAATAGCCACATGACATGTATCATGTGGCCTTTATAAGTCATGTTGCCTTTACAAGGCCTCCCCATAGTGGGGAGAAGATCATTACCCTCACTTTATATTTATTGTAAAACTATAAATAATAATAATGATTATTTAGTCATATCAAATACATATTAAATAATCCTAATTACTTTAAAACTCTGCATCAGATTGTAACTCTCATTAAAATTATATATATGACTCTATTATTATAATGAAATATATGATAATTCTTATTCTCTCTAATTTAATAACAAATTGTGATTTATTTTTATAGTTTTAATTTTACTTGAGAAAATAATAATTTCCCTTTTTCATAAATTTCAAGGCGGGTTGTTTAAATTATAATTTCAGCTCATCAAATTGAACAAATATACTTTTTATCTACACATTTCATAGAATCGACAACTTACAACCTACTTTTTATCCACACATTCATCAACAATTTATAATGTCAACACTTAAAAAATAATTTTATCACTACCAAATATGCAATTATTTATTTTCATTAACCAACATAGAGAAGTTAAGAATGAAGTTAGATCCATGTTATATGATTCTTAATTATGCAATTCAATCTATAACACTAAACACTTCACGTATTATGTTTTGAAAATTTACATTTTATATACTATATTTCACTAAATGGTAACTAAACACACATTTATTCAAAAAATTGAAATATTTACATAAATATCTCTACAATAATATAAGAGGCTTGTTGAGAATCATTGTTCAAAAAATCGTCCAAAATGATGTAGTTTTTGGACAACATAAATTCCTACAATAATATAAGAGTCATGTTGAGAATCACTATTCAAAAAATCGTCCAAAACTGCGTATTGTGTTGTCCAAAAACTACGTCGCTTTGGACAATTTTTTGAACAGTAATTCTCAACAAGCCTCTTATATTATTATAGGGATTTATGTTGTCCAAAAACTACGTCGTTTTGGACGATTTTTTGAACAGTGATTCTCAACAAGCCTCTTATATTATTGTAGGGATATCTATGTAAATATTTCAATTTTTTGTTTTGGATGATTTTTTGAAACGTTGTTTTGGGAAAAATAATTTTTTTTTTCAGGTTATGTAATAGAATCGGCATCATTCTTCTCCCAGAAACCCTAGATGCGCAGCTCTCTGATTTTTCTGGATATCTTATCCATTGTTTGTCGAATTTTCTTGGTGTTTGCTTCTTAATTTCCTGTTTGTTCACAACACTGACGTAAGAATTTCTATTTTTGTTGGTTGGGTTGTGATTTCGAGTTGGTTGCGGTTATTTGAAACAACGCAGAAATTTTCACAGATCTATTAGAAGTTACTACATTTTTCATACCATATCATCGATTTCAGGGCATTCGTGGAGGTTTGTTATTTGATTTTTGTGTATTTTATCTATTTTTTCCGGTGAGTTGATCATTTCGTTCAATTTAAAGGTATGCAAGTGTTAAAAGTGTTCAAATTTGTTAAACATAGTCCTTAGATTTGAAATTCATATTTATTTTTTAAATTACTTTTTGTTTAATAGATTTTTATTTAGATTTTGTTCTGGTTGTTTGAAATAAGTAAAACATTTAGAAAGATCTCTTGAAACTATTTAATTTTGTTTGTTATTTTGTTGATTGCAGGGCGTATGTGGAAGATTGTGGTTCGTTCTTGTGTACTTTGTCAATGTGTTTCACTGCTTGGATCATTGTCTTCGAGTTATAGGTATGTTAAGTGTAATATATTTATGTTTTTGCGCAACACAGACCTTAAATTGCGCATTTCTCTTTGATTTTTCAAAATTGCATTTTGTCTGTTGGATTGTTACTTGGGTATATTTGTAGACAAATTGTTGTTGTTTTTAAAATCAATGAAGAAAACTCTTTTTTTGTTGTTCATATTCCAATTCACTATAGCTTGTTGTGTTAGTTTTCGCCTCTCGTGATGATTTATTTCTTTTTTGTGTGATGAAACTTTATGAACATTTTTAGGTTTTTCTTCCTTTGACTTGTGTTATATGGAACCCATGCATTATATTGCTGATATGGAAGTTTCGTAAGCATATCTCACATATAGGATACCAAATTCACGTGTGCACACTACATAGAGTGTTTAATCATTCTTTTGATATATATCTTGTGTTGATATCTAGATTTACCAGGCAAAAGATGCTTGCATAGGTGATGTATATCTTGCATCATATGTTGCTTTTCATGACCGAAGAATTCATATTTATGTACGTTTTTTCCTCCTTATTTTTCCCTGGTGCTTAGCTGGGACATATGCCATTAGACATCAACATATAAGCCAACCCCAAATATTTTGGGAACAAACAAGACTTAGTTTGTTGTTCTATATACACGTCATAGACAATACTTTATTCTTTTCTCAATTTGTTATTTATAGGAGCGTAGCAGTAACGTAAACTGAAGAAGGGTTCCTTGCTATTAAGGTTGTAGCGCACTAATTTGCTATGTTGATTTCATTTTCTAGTTCGAGAATCGCCTCACAACTATATATGTAAAAACATTATTAAGTTGAAAAAACGAAGATAAAGTTAGATTGTAAGGTAGATAGGGAAATTAAATTCACCACCAAGACCACATACAAAAATGTGTCTTGAGAAGTTCAAAGTTGGCCCTTTTAAGTTATTATAATAGAACACTTAGAACTTATCTTGGACTAACTTTTTATGCAATGAAATTTTTGAGTCTTTACTTTTCATTTATGTACATTTTGTCTATAGAACTTGTCTTTTTCATTTTAAAGGTTTTTTCCAATTGACTCTCGTATGTTTGTCTAACTCTTAGTTATCTTATTCGTTGCATCAAGTTTAACTCATCCTTTCTCATTATATCGAACCTTAGCAGTTAAAACAAATAGTTTTTGAAATGACTTCATTATCACCATTATTCCTATTGTTACTAGCACATTTTGTATTATTTCGTTTTAGTTCCAAGTAACTTGAAATCTTCTGGTTATACTATTATTCCGTTGTGAGTTTCATCAACGAAAACTATTTTAATTGCAAGTTTTGACCAAATTTAGAAAAAAAAAATGTTTGATGTCTATTTGTTATGAAGGGATGGTTGGAGTTAACCAGTGCACGGCATTCAATGGATGCTTTACGTATTAACAATACCTTGTTTGACCTCAAATTTCACCCTACTTCAACAACATTGCATGTTAATGAGCAATTTGGTATTTTAATTGCTTATCCTTCTTGGCACAATTGATTTGCTTCAAGGAAATATTCTTAAAATCTTGAATTTTGAATTTATCCTAATTTAGAATAGACTAACTAAATGCAGAGATAGTTGGGGAAAAAGCCTGGAATATAATTTTTTTAAAATACACTTAAGAATATGCTTTTTTTTTCTCATTCATGTGCATTTAATGTTGCCCACTCTCCCTACTTTTTCCCTACGTTGAAATGATTAGAAAAACGTAGCTTTCTTAAACTTACCATGTGCTTATTATTAATTTTGGATTCTATATTTTCAACTGGCCCCAATAGAGAGTTACCGCCATTTCATATTATGCAAATGGACATCTTCCTGAGAAATACTTTGAGAAGCCAAATTTAGGGAGGATAAGTTGTAAAAGATCAAGTCTAATAGTCTTCGACATTGGGATATATCTCAGAATTCTGGTAATGTTTGATTCTCAATTTTTAGATTGACTACTTGGGAAATTTCTATGGTCCTTCAATAATAAAAAAGTGAGAGTGCTGATCTTAATGCCTTAAGAAAAATCACAAGAGATGAAGGATTTGACCTTTGAGGCCAATGGTTCAATCTCAATGAGAGTGCTGAAACCAATCGTAAGGCCCTTTTAGATTTGACGCCTTTCAATACTCCAAAAAAGAAATGAGAATGCCAAAACTTGCTACCAATCATAGTTCGGTAACCATGTTTTAAAGCTATTCAGAGCATGATGAATAAGCTTAAAAGAAGCTTAAAAGAAAACTGTAAATGGTACTATTAAGTAACTTTTTCCAAACATGTTTAGATATACTACTTTTTTCTTACTTGTAAGTAAAAAAAAGTTAGTTTGAAACTAACTCTCACCATAGTGTCAAAATAAGTAACTTACTTATTTTTAACTTTTTTCAATAAAAAAACATTATTTACTTTAGAACTCATTTAATTTTTTAAGTGAACTTTTTAAGCTTCGCCAAACACGCTCTCAGTCCCAAAGGAAAGATTTATGCCTTTGGTTTGGCCCTTCAACCATACTAAAACTATTTTCTACCACCAAATGTTTCTTCATATGCCAAAAAGGTTTTGTGTAAGAAAGGAACAGGACTATCCTTATCTGATTTCCTACTTTGGCTATGCAAGTGCTTCTAACATTTTTGTGTTTTCTCCTGTAAAGAAATTTAGGCAAGAAGTCCAAGGAGTGTTGGATCTCTGTTACTATTGATGATCAAGTAAGTAAATGTCCAAGATAAAAGAATATATTCTTTAAGTATATCTCATGTTGTTACAAATAAATCAACTTTATATTTCATATTGTTAAATGAGTAAGCTTTTTTGCATTAACTTGTATGTCAAATGTTCCACCGGGTTGCACATTAGACCAAAAAATATCAAACGATCTAACATTCTATCCATGTTATGTTCTTTTCATATATATATATATATATATATATATATATATATATATATATATATATATATATATATATATATTTTTGTCTTCTTTTGTTTGATGTAAACCAATTTGTTGTGAATAAGCCAAGTTCAACCCCCCAACGAAGCAATATTTAATAAATCTTAATTTATGACTTGCATTCTATTAAATCCATATAGGCTAGATATGATATTACAGCAGATTTGTGTATATGGAAAAAGTTCATTAGCTTATCAAATATATGCAGGCTCAAAAAGAACGATATAAATCGCTCTCCATGTTTGGAACATTGGTGTCTCCTAAGCTTCGAGCTTCCCAACTATCATTTGAGAAAGGTAGAGATGGCAAACGGACCGGACCGCCCGTCGGCCCGGTCCGTAAAATGAGGGACCCGGGCCGGCCCGGGCCCGTCTAAAGAAGGGCCTGGACCCGAATCGGGCCTAAAAAAAATCTACGGGCCGAGCTAGGCTCGGCCCGTGGACCTGTCCATGGACCACGGACCACACATCTTCAGGGACCAAATTGGTCCCCAGCTCCAATTTGTGCAATTTGCAATGGTCATATTTATGACCGTTGCATGCAGCGGTCATAAATATGACCGTTGCCAATTTGGTCCCCATAATTTTTTTTTTTTTTTTTTTCAAACGGCTATTTTTTTTTCCTATAAATATCCCATAAATTAACTCTATTCTCTTCACAAATCTCTCAATTCTCATATTACAATCTTACATTCATACTTCCATTATCCAAAACAATTATATTCATATATTGTGCAATTTATATAATTTCTAGCTTTATAATCTTATTCTTCTTATCTTCTACACCCCTACATTCTAATTTCCATATATATTTTTTGTACTTCTAGTCTTCTACATTTCTATTATCTACATTCTACAACCAAATTCATGGATTAATACAATTTTCACGGAAGTGCCGAATCTGTCGAAAATCAAATTCAAGATGATTTTAGTGGTTTAAATAATGTTCCAATTCCAGAATTTGGTGATGATTTTGGAGTTGGGAACACTGGTCCAATTTTTGATTTAGATGATATTGACGAAGAGTTGAAAAAGACCAACACTACTCAATCGACTACTAAACGAAGAGCCACAAAACAAAAGGCTCGGTGTTGGAATTATTTCAATAGAGTGCAGATGGGCAACCAATTTTCAAGGCAGTTTGCAAATATTGTAAGCAACAGTTTGCATGGCAAAAGGGCGGTGGAACGAGCCATCTTAATCGACATTTTTCGAAGTGTATGCAAAAGTACGGAGGAGTTGATACCAACCAAGCACAGCTACGTTTCGGATCTCCGGGTGGATCTAGTAGTTCTTCTCCCAATCTTAACAATTGGGTTTATTCACAAGAATTTATGCGCCGAGAAGGAATGTGTCAGTTGGTAGCTAGTGGTGAGTTCCCGCTTAGCATAGTGGAAAGCCCTCATTTCACACGGTTTGTACAAAGGTATCTTCAACCAAGGTATTTACCCTTTGCTAGAAACACTCTTCGTTCTGATACTATTGCTGCATATAATAAAAGAAAACAAAATATAAAAAATGATTTAAGTAAATATGCTGGTGTTGTATCATTCACTTCGGACTTATGGTCCGGTCTAAATCATAAAGGATATATTGCAGCTACTTTACATTATATTGATAAACTATGGATTATGCATAAAAGAATAATTACTTTTAAAGTAATTGATTACCCGCATAATGGCCTACAAAATTTTAATTATTTACTTGCAATTATTAAAGAATTTAATTGCGAATCTAGAATTCGCAGTATGACGTTTGATAATGTTGCGCCTAATAATATTGTAATAGAAAAATTAATTGAGGAATTACAACCAGATTTCGGTGGAATTTTGTTTCATGTTAGATGTGTATGCCATATTTTTAATTTAATTGTTCAAGATGGTTTAAAGTATATAGGCCCACAATTAGAAAAAATTAGGTATGCCTTGAACTATATTACTGTTTCACCTGCTAGAAAACAAGTATTTGATGAATTATGTGTAGAAAATTCTCTTCCAACTAAAAGTATATGTACAGACATACGTAATAGGTGGAATTCTACTTATTTAATGCTTGAATCATGTGAAGGATATGAACATTGTGTAACTGGTTATTATAATGGTCGACATTCACACGGTCCACAATACGATTTGCAACCATATGATTGGCAAATTGCATTTCATGTTCGAAAATTTTTAAAAGTATTTTATGACGCTACAAATGCATGTGGTGGTGTATATTACCCTACTAGTCCATTAGTTTTAAATCATTTTTATTTTATTGCAAATAATTTTAATAGATATAAGTCGTATGCAATTTTTTCTAATATTGTTGAAACAATGGAAATGAAGTTTAGAAAATATTGGGAAGACTTGCCTATGTTGTTCCCGTTAGCGTCAATTATGGACCCTAGAGTAAATTTACAAGGTACTAAACATACTATTTCCGAAATTTCTAATAATTTGAGTTACGGTAATCCATTGACTTATGGTAATTTAGAAAAAACATTATGTGAAATGTACGAATTTTATGCCGAAAAAACCGGTAGGAATGTTAGAAGACCTCCTGCGCCTAACCCTTCTTCTTCTTCTTCTTCTTCTTCTTTATCTTCAAATAACCCTAATCCTAATGATTATTGGAGTTTCCTTATTTATAAGGGAACTCAAAATCCTAGTTCTTCTTCTTCATCTTCTTCGCTTACCCGTGCCACAAATGTTGAAACTAATATTAGAGATATACCATTAGAGTTAGCTAGATATTTTGGTCACGACATGCTTAATTTGTTAGATGAAGAGGAGAGGAATAATTTTGATATACTTAGGTGGTGGAGACAAAACGAGCGCCAATACCCAATTGTTTCTATTATAGCACGTGATCTACTAACACCTCCGGTATCAACTGTAGCATCAGAGTCTGCTTTTAGTACAGGTGGTAGGATTCTTAATGATTTGAGGTCAAGACTTAAACCAGATATATTAGAGAGTTTAATGTGTTTGAAAGATTGGGAGGATACAGAACATCGAATCCAAGATAAAGTAAGCATGATATTGGCCGAAGAGATGGACGAACTGAATACGTAGTAAGTAAAATGTAAGTATATTTATTATTTTGTATAAATTCATTCTATTTTTTATTCATTTTAACTTGTAAGTTTTGATATTTAACTTTTAAAAAAATTGTACACGTAACAACTTGTTCGTGTACAATTTTAACTCTGCCTACGCTAATAGTAGCCGGTCCCAAGCCCGGAAAAAAAAGGAGGGTTTGAATTTAAAATTTTTTCATTCACTTATTTCTTATAAATATTGGAGTTCAAAATATTTGATCTTTGATGAGTTTTGAATGAATTAGAAAATAATATTTTTAAATTTGTAAAATATTAAATATGAGGTAGTGAGGTACTAATTATTGAATCTAATGGTAATGGAGAATTGGAGATTAATAAAATAGCCGAACTTTAAATGCATAATTAATTTGAGTTAGAATCTCATGTAAGCTTATTTTTATTCTAAATTGAATTTGAATATGTTAATGGTTACTAAATTATAATTTGTTTTTAAGTTTTAACTTTTTAAGTTTAAAAAAAATAAAATAAAATAAAAAATAAATAAAGATTTCACGTGGGTCCGCGGACCGGCCCGTGGATCGCGGACCACGGGCCGGTCCACGGACTGGCCCGTGGATCGGCCCGTTGGCCCGCGGACCGCGGGCCGGTCCGGGCCATGTTTTTGGCGATGGGCCGAGCTTTGTATCTTCACGGGTCGAACTCAGCCCGTACTAAGGGCCGAGCCGGGCCGACTAGTCCACGGGCCGAGCCGGCCCGGCTCGGCCCATTGCCATCTCTAGAGAAAGGTACTGAAGCAACTTTGTTCACCTAAACAATTATTTAATGGACCGATCAACCAGTAGTATAAAAAGCGTCATCATTCTTTTTGTGTGCGTGTTAGTGCTTGCTTAAGTGCTTGTTGTATGTGGATATCGATTCTAACCAAGGTTCTAAAATGCGTAATGCGTAACGACGCGGCGAGGTGAAGCATCAAGAATTATAGGCCTAGGCGCGCCTATGCGAAGCCTAGGCGTCAAAATGCGTTTTTGAATTTTAATTTTTTTTATGCTCAAATTTTAAATTTTAATAACATAGCCTAGAATATACTTATTTAGATTACAAAATTACAAGCCTAGTTTTCAAAAACCACATAAAAAATACATGAGTTTTCAAAATTAGATGCACGCTGTAACAATGAAGAAAAATTAAATTTATATTAAGACACATATCATGGTTGAACATATCACATTCAACGTGGTTCAAAATCAAAATTTGCAGGACTAATTTTAATATCATAGTCTACAATTAGACTACAAAATAAAAGCCCAACATAAGAGTTTTCAAAAGTGAGTAAATTTTAAATACCACAAACATAAACACAAATTACTCAATAATTTTCTACAATTTATTACATACCAACATAGCTTAAATTTTGTCTAACTCTTTATCAGATTCTAAGTCAAGCTCTTCTTCTTCATCTAACTCATCTTCTGTGTCATCCGATACAAAATCATTTTCGTCAGGTTCTCTTATTTTATCTTGAGAATTTCTAGTGTCTTTTGTAAATTTAAAAAATGTTTATTTTGGCCTAATCTAAAAAAAATAAAAAGAAGCTTGCTTGCTCTAATGCGTGTTATGCGTGATTATTCGTGCTTATTCTCGTTTAATTATGTTTATTCTCGCATATTCTTGTCTATTCGCGCCTAGGCGGTCAACAAAAAGAGTTGACCGCATTTTAACGCGCATACCCCCAATGCGATGCGTTTTGCAAACGCATTGAGCTTAGGCGCGCCTAGGCGAGGCCTAGGCGGGCCTTTTAGAACACTGATTCTAACAACATAATACCCACCCCACCCCCCATTCTTCCTCCCCACAAATACCACTTCCACACAGAAGCTGTATTAAGATAATAGATACATCAGCTTCCTTAGATTTTGCAATTTTTTAAATACTTTATATGATCTAGCACCAAGATGCAAGTTTGTATTCGCACATGCAGTGCTCCTTCGGGCAAGACACACATTATCGTTCAAATGCATCAAATTTATCCCCTTGGTATACCTATATTTTCATTGAGGAAAAATATTAATTCTGTCGTACGACTTTTTGGGATCTTATTGCAACTCTAGAAATGTTGGTAGAGATATCAAATATGCAAGTTTCACTATTTTGTGTGTGGATGGCTGTTTTGGTTGAGATAACCGGTAATTAATTAGTCATGTTTGTATTTGTTTTGAATTTTTTGCATTTAGTAAATATAATTTGGTTGCTTGTGTTCTTTTCTGTTACTGGACAACCATGTGTCAAGGTGATGATAATACACATTCATAGTATATTCTTTCGAAGTGTATACACGTGAACTTCAATTTTTACATTTTACCTTGATAGATTATAAATCAAAGAGATTGTCTATGGGATAGACTTCTTGCCTCGTGTTGGACTGATGCTTAAAAACACAAACTATTTTTCTTCTGAACATTTTGTATGTGGAAATTTTTGTGTTACTAGAACTCATGGTGCATGCTTTCAATTAATGATACTAAAGTGCACTTTGTCAGACACAATATACAAATAATTGTATTTTTTACGGCAAAGTTTGAGATGAAGTAGCATGTGATAGAACCATTTTTCCTTTTTATTTTGTAGCTGCAATACTATTATGCTTAAATATGTTTGCAACGATGAATGGGTGAAACATTGCAATTAAGCTGCATATTACCATTCTGTGTTTTCCATCTACTGCGTTAGACATTTTCCTATTTCTTGAGATGTAATACATGTTCGATTGTCTATAAATTTTGCCTAATATTATCAAATTTAATCATATGTAAACTTTAAAATAAGGATATGTGAATGGAGTAATGGTTACTTCTGTATTGTTAAAATTAGAGAGGTACTTTTCTCATAAAATGTTAAATTTTTTTATTCTCTCAACTTTAGTCGTGTTTTGAAAGATTGGTGTTTGCAAAGTTATTTCCAGTTGCAATTTTATTTTTCATATAATAATTAATAGGGACATAATATATCTCCTTCTAAAAATGTGATTGCTAGACATATGTTGGAGTTTACAGCATAATTATCCCATTGGACCTGTATGTGTTGCCAATCTGATTATTTTTTATTTCTTGCTTTGTTAAATATTATGATTAGATCTAGAATGCTATAAATTTACACTATATTAAAAGTGACAATCCACCTGGCACTATTCATAAGAAATGGGCTTCTAAACGACGCCATTTCTGCCCTCTCTGTGTCATCAATTTTTTTTTCCTTTCCTTCTCTACACCGTTTAGGCCTTCCCAAATGACAACCCTCTCTGCTGTAGTACAACGTGTCGTCTGGGCATTGTCTCCTCTTTCTACCGATCATTGTACTTCCCACTGATTTTCGACCAACCATTTTCCCCAGCTTCATGTCCTCCTTTTTCTTTCGTGTCCTCCGTCTACCCTTTTTTCTCATTGAGTCGCCAATTTTCCAATTTCCCGTTTTGAAATATAATACATTCACATTCTTCGTCTTTTCCTTATTCTGATTCTTCATGGATGAGGAATACCATTGTTTTTTGTTCGAATGCATCTTCTAGCGATCTGTGGTGGGCGTCTCATCCCTCTTCTTCTATAGACTAGAGATTCCAGTTGGACAAAAAAAGAGATATTTCTAGGGATAAACCATTGTTTTTTGTTCGAATGCATCTTCTAGCGATCTGTGGTGGGCGTCTCATCCCTCTTCTTCTATAGACTAGAGATTCCAGTTGGACAAAAAAAGAGATATTTCTAGGGATAAATCCACACATTTACAGTTGTTTGTTAATGGATGACAAAAGGTCTCACGGAATAGGCGTTGAATGGAATAAAATGCAAGAGAAAAGGAACTACGTCGATAGAAATTGATTGTAGGAGAAAATGTACCAATGCGAAAGAGGAAATCCAGTCGTCTTACATGTTTAGATTTTGACATTATATGGTCACTGTGTGTGTTACAAAATTGAATTCAATGGAAAATATAGTGTGGATAAATCTTCTTCTTTATTACATGCTAAGAAATTTCACATGTCACGCCATGATCTTATTTTTTGTTAGCGATTGTATGAAGGCCTGTTTCATGATTTTTTTTTCTTTCGTTGTTTTTTTTTATTTGGTAATATGGCTGTCTCATCTATTGATAGTATGGTGCATACTGGATAACGAACTATAGATAGGGGAATAGATGTTTCCGATAAGCCAATTGTTGTTGGAGGTGTGCCATGTTGTTCATGTGATTTTGTGGGTGTTTTAGTGTAAGTTTTTATGATTTTCGTTCAATTTATGATTTACATTTATGGTTTATATTGTTATTAAAGTTTTTTATTGAGCTTCGTTGGCATGAGAGTTAAAAGTTGTGTCTCGTTTTTTTTTTATGCTTGCCGGTTTTACTTCGCTCATGTGGTAACTACTTTGTCTTCCAGTTGTAATCTTTGCATTCTGTTGTTGGAAACGTTAGGTAATTTTGATTTGGATTGATATGTCAATCATTTATGTTATTTTGCTACAACAATTTTTTTAGTCCTTACCTGTTCGTTGCACATAACAATTGACTGAAGATGCTTTTATGTCGGGTTTGTAAGGTGTTGAGGTCTATGTTGCCTGCTATCTATGCTGATACATATTGATCGAGGCAGAATTGTCGTGTATTGAATGTGCTAATTATTTTAGACTGATGGGATTGCCAAAAATATGGTACTTGATATTTAATCCGTTCGTGTTGTTGCAATTTAATCTTTCATAATGACAATATTGTTGTTTCATTTTTGTACTGTAGACTTTGTATTTGTGTATTAAGGATCGTCAATTCATTAGATTATCATGAAATTATGTGACGTATTGGTTTTCATATTTTTTCAACTATGTATATTTTTTTAAACAATGTTAACACCCAATGTGTGTTTGATTGAGCTATTTTTCTGAAGTTATGTATTTATATAGAAATAAATCATGCCAATGGACGAGGATGGTTGTCGTGTACTTGATTCAAGAACAAAAGAACTACAAAATAAGCGTTGTCGTGACCTATATACTGAGCATCGATGTGAACAAATTATACAATCACCACATAGTGACGTCGATAATCATTTCTTAATGGATGACAAAATGGTTTCACGGAATAGGCGGCGCAGGGAATTAAATGCAAGAAAGAAGAAACTACATTAACAGAAATTGGTTTTCAACGGAGAAAACCTACCAATGTGAAAGAGAAAGTCCAAGCATCTTAAAGGGTTGGCAAGTACGTGTTTTGACGCTATTTGGGTCATTGTGTGTGTTACAAAATTGAGTGCACTAGAAAATAATGTGGATAACTCTTCTTTTTTATGTTTTAGATTATTACATACTGTGCAATTTCATAGGTCATGCGAGTAATCTTATTTGTTTGTTAGCGATTGTATGAAGGCCTGTTTCATAGTTTTTTAGTTCGTTGTTTTTTATTGATTTAGTAATATGGATGTGTCAGCTTCTGATAATACAACATCGGTACATACTAGAAAAGGAATTATGGATAGGGGAATAGATGTTTTCGATGAGCCAGTTGAGGGTGTAGAAGAGATTGTTCAAAGTGCTGGTATGGAGAGTATTTTCATTTCCCAAGCGTTGATGTTTTGCATGTGTCAATCAATTTGGTAGTTCAGTCATTCTTGCGTTGGGGTTTTTTTTTTAATGAATGTGTACATTTTTCATAACTCTTACCTTTCTATAGATTTTGAAAGTGTTATTACCATATATTATTTGGTTGTTGGAAATTTATTCTTCTTACCATATGGTCTAACATGTGATGTTTCGTATGTATGGAATGAAGTATTTTTTTTTTTTCATTATTTATAATTAATATGCATTTTCATAACTCTTACATTTGTTGTTGATGATTTCACTGCAGAAAATGAACAATATGCTACATCTGAAGTTGTACTCCGTATTCTAGAACGCACGGGTAATTCTCGCAGTTTTTTATATATATGTAATAGTTCGAAAATCTCCATGGAAAATCATTTATTGGACAATGGTTTGATTCTTGAGAACGTTCCTACTTCATTGTTTATATTAAGATTACCAACGATTTGTACTTACTGTGGGGCTAAACAATTCTAAACTGCATAGTGTTGATGTTCCTAAAGAGTTATATGAATTGTTTACGTCAATGTAAAAACAATCTTTGGAATTTAAAACATACATTAGAACTTACAATAGTAATTTTGCGTTCACATCGTTTGGTGTGAAATATGATCATAATTTGTGTAAAAGAAATAAAGGTATTTACACTTTTAGAGTGCAAGGACAAATTTCTCATTATATCAACGAAATCTTGCCTATCGATAGTCGCCCTTCTTATCTACAGCTGTATTTTTATGATATTGAAAATGAATTGAACAATCGACTAAATATTTTCAGATAGACTATCTGGAGAGATTTTACAAAAATTGATTGATATTTTAGAAGTTAATCCTTACTCGTGGTTTTTTAGGAGTCTAAGCAATGTTCCACATTTAGAAACACATACGCTGAGAATAAGATCAATCCGTGGGAATGAACAACGAGTATATAATGCTCTCTCAACTTCACAAGTAGCGACGATTTGGGTTGAAGAAGATCTGTGTGCAGATATTAGAATGCATGATTTATTGGTTCACTGTCATTCAGGTACCACGCAGAAAATACACTATAATTTTAGGTGTTATGATTCTCTTCAATATCCTTTATTATTTCCAAGTGGAGAAACAGGTTGGCACGAAGGCATTGAATGATCAAATGGTCAACAAATTGAAAATACTATTGCTAATGATGGTTCATTTAATATCAACCAGATTTGTTCTGTTGAAGAACTAATTGAAAACGAACAGATGAGTGATCATCTAACAGGATTTCTTTACTTTGTACATTTTTTATTGGTTATGTCGTGTCTTTTTAATTTATCTATTGTTATGTTCTTTTTTAGTTATGAAGAAGAAGAAGAATAGATTGCAAGTTTATTGTTGGGAATATTATTGTTACAAATTACAGGTACAATATGCTGGTAAATCTATTTTGCTACATGCGTCTTTTACAGTAGTATGTAGTTGACATGTATGTTAAAGTAGAGACTTCTAGATTAGATTATTTTAGAAATAATCAGACTAAAACATGTGCAGAGCTTTATTAAGGAATTATTGATAGCATATAGGTAGGTGTAAGTAGGGGTGATCAAATTGGTCGACAAATTGTTTTGCCTTCTTCTTTTACTGGTGGTCCAAGGGATATGTAAAAAAGACATATAGATGTGATGGCGTTGGTTCAAAAATTTGGTAAACCTGAAATATTTTTTACTATTACTTGTGATTCAAATTGGTCTGAAATTAAGGAAGAGTTAAGATATAATGATGAGGGGCAAAATCGACCTAACTTAATTTCTTGAATTTTTAGAGCGTAATTAGAAGAACTAAAAAATGAATTGTTTAAAAAGGATATTTTTGGTCCTATTGCTATATATATATATATATATATATATATATATATATATATATATATATATAGATGATAGAATTTCAAAAAAAGAAGACTTCCACATGCTCATTTTTTATTAATATTACTGCGTGATAGAAAGTTAGTTTCCATTGATTTAATTGATAAATTTGTGTGTGTTGAGATTCATGATAAAGATGAAAATACTCATTTACATTCAACTGTTTTAAAATATATGATGCATGATCCGTGTGGCATACTGAATCCTAATAATGTGTGTATGCAACCAAATGGACTATGTAGGAGTAAATACCCAAAAGAATATATATTGGAGACTTCTTATGGCGACGATGCATACCTGAGATATAGACGCCGCAATGATAACAAAAGAGTTAAGATTAGAGGCCCATTGTTAGATAATAGATGGGTTGTACCGTATAATTTGTATTTAATTGCAAATTTTGATTGCCACATTAATGTAGAAATTTGTTCGACAGTTAAGGCTGTAAAATACTTATATAAATATGTTTAAAAAGGACACGATCGGATAGCTTTCTCTATGGATGCTGATAAAGATGTTGAAGTTATTGATGAAATTAAAAATTTCCAATCAGCTAGATGGATTTCTCCACCAGAGGCTGTGTGGAGAATTTTTGGATTCACTTTTTTTGAAATGTGTTCATCGGTTATTTCACTACAACTGTATTTGCCAAATAGTCAATTAGTTACGTACCGAAAATTTGACGATCTACAAAGAATTATTAGTGGATCATGCACAAAAAATCATGTTAACTGAATACTTTAGTATGTATGTTACAGATGAAATTGCAAAAACACTTTTGTATAGAGAGTTTTCCCAGTACTTTGTTTGGGATAGCAAGGAAAAATGTTGGACTCGTAGGAAAAAAGGTCATGTTATTGGAAGGATTGTGGCTGCCAATCCATCAGAAGGTGAAATATATTATTTGAGAGTTCTGTTGAATCATATTAAAGGATCGACCTCTTTCAAAAGTCTCAAGCTTGTGAATGGAGTTTTGGTTTCTTCATTTCGTGAGGCTGCACTTCTCCACGGTTTGTTAAGTGAATATAATAGTTGTGAATTTTGTTTGCAAGAAGCCTCGACATATCAAATGCCTAGTTCGTTCAGACGTTTATTTGCTACTATTTTGGTATACTTTGCTCCAACTGATCCAATGAATTTATGGAATAAATTTAAATGTTATCTTTATGAAGATTATATAAAATGTGATATGTCCTCCTTAGACGCAGAGTTAAAAGCATTACAGTCTATTAATACATTGTTGGAGCCAATTGAGAAAAATATCAATAAGTACAACTTAGTACAATATGAAGTAAATTTAAGAGAAGACCAGAGATTGGCACATTTCATAGGTGAACAATTACAAATTCCAGTTTCAGAAACAGATTTAGCTTCTACATCTACACTTAACGAAGAACAACAATTTGCCTATGACATAATACTACTAAAAAAAAATTAGTAATGTTGGTGGCATGTTTTTTATTGATGGTCCAAGTGGAACTGGGAAAACATATCTATACTGAGCTTTGCTTGCAGCTTTGAGATCAAAAAATATCATTGCTTTAGCAACATCATCATCTAGAGTTGCTGCTGTGCTTTTACCAGGTGGTAGCACGGCTCATTTAACATTTAAAATTCCACTTACTATAGACTGCAACACCGCCTGATCCGTAAGTAAACAATCTGCTCTAGTTGATTTATTTAGAATTTATAAATTATTTATATGGGATGAGGCTCCAATGGTTAATCGTTATGCAATTGAAGCATTAGATAGAATTCTACAAGATATAAACGACTATAATACACCATTTGGTGGAAAAGTTGTAGTTTTGGGAGGAGATTTTCGGCAAATCCTACCTGTTATTCAAAAGGGAAGACGAGAAGATATAATGCATGCAAGTTTACCTCATTCTTATCTTTGGCCTCAATTGAGCAAAATACAAATTCAAAATATGAGAGCCAGATTAGATCCTTCGTTTTCAAAATTATTGTTGCACAATGGTGATAGAACTGAGAAGAAGCATTGTTGTGATATGATTAGATTATTGCCACAGATAATAATACCTTTTGAAGATGAAATATTGTCTCTTAGAATTTTAATTTGTATTGTATTTCCAGACTTAGATAATTATGTGGACAATCTCGAATTTATGATTAATCGTGTCATTCTGACTCCAAAAAATGAATGTGTTGATCAAATAAATAATATACTACTAGAAGAATTTCCTGGCTAAAGTTTTACTTATTACAGTTTTGATCAAGCAATACATAACACTGAAAATACTTTGCAAGAAGATTTCTTAAATACTTTAGTTCCAAATGGAATTTCACCACATGAACTTAGATTGAAACTAAAATGTCATGTTATTTTACTTTGAAACATTAATCCTTCTAATGGTCTTTGTAATGGAACTAGGCTTATATGCCGGTCATTTGAAAGAAATGTAATTGACACCGAAATTGCTGTTGGGGAGTACTGTGGAAAAAGGGTATTCCTACCAAAAATTCCTTTAATTCCAATGCCAGGCGATCAAATTCCATTGTCATTAAAAGGACACAGTTTCCCATTCGTCCATGTTTCGCTATGACAATAAATAAGTCCCAAGGATAGACTTTAAATTTTGTTGGATTATATCTTCCAGAGCCAATTTTTTCACATAGACAACTATATGTTGCTCTATCTAGAGCACAAATGAACCAACCTATAAAGATTTTGATTAAACCCACTTTAAGTGCTACATCTCATGATCAATGCACTAAAAATGTTGTTTATGAAGATCTATTGACTTTGGTTAACTCATTTTAATTATTTGGATTCTCAAATTGATATTTAGATTATATTTTGTTCTATTCACTTTGTCTTGGTCTTTGGGGTGTTCGTCCTCAGTATAGATAATGCACTGTGTCATTTAAATTGTCTATGGTTAAGATTTGTAGTTTACCGAATTCTAAAGTGTCGTTGGTCTCTCTTTATTCTAATATTGTCTTGTCATATATATCTTTTTTTTTTCCAATACTTTCAGTCTTCTTTTGTTTTGTACATACAGGTATATATCACTATCTCCCCTTTTTCTTTTAATAAATGTAGTTATTCTACTAAAAACTCTATCTATAAGTTTCTCATTTGATACAATTTTAGACATTCATTCCTTATTTGCTACAGACAGTTTTTTTTTTTTTAGTACAGCATGTACCATATTTTGTGTAACAAGAAGCTCTTTTATGAAGAATAACAAGCACCAAGAAATCTTATATAATCACAGCTTTAAATTATGAGATGTGCAAATGGTAGAGTTCATAGTTTTCCCACAAAATTTCCACTATGTAAGAACTAGAACAATATTTTAGGTATATAGAATAATTATGCTTATATTGTTGAATTAGGAGTTCTGATCGTTATGACAATAAATTTGAAGTAATGAACATGACAGATATCTAATCTAAATCTAAATCTAAATCTAAATCTAAACTATATTATAAGACTCGTGTTGGGGGGTCACTTTTCCTAAGCTAAGTTTGGGTCCCTCCATGACGAATACGACGTTGTTCCATTCGTTTTGTATCTTTTTTTCTAATCCAAGGTTGAATATGACATTGTTGGGCTTCTTCTTTTCTGCAGGTCTAACATTTGCAACTTCCTTCTATCTTTCTTTCTCTCCTTTTTCCTCCGCTTGTTTTTCTCTATTCTCTTTGCAACATTGCACACTACTCATTTTTACTCTCAAATTGTAGAAGTGGCATCCGGGGTTCCTCTTCAAACTTTGACACCCACCACACCTGAGTATACAAACTTTTTTTGGTCCTTCCTCTCTATTCTTTGTTTTGTTTTATTGATGACAAAAAAAAGGATTTGAAATCTTTTCACATGCACAAGAAAATGGAATATGAGATCTCATCCTACGCTTCTCCTTGTTCTTGGAGTCCGCAAAATGAAATTAATATCAATTTCTCAAATTTTATAGCAATGACGAAATGGTGAAACTAGATGTTTAAATCATCACTTCTAATTGCCTTTAGATCTCCCATATTTTGATAATGGTTCCATGTCTTCTAACTGAGAGCTTTAATTGGGTGAGTTTTTTTTTATAAATTTTTCCATCTTTGAGCTTATCTCTGTACTTTTTGGTATTTAATGTTTATAGTACTTTATGTATGCAGGATTTACGTGACTCACAAAAAATTAAGAAAGAAGTAGAGGATTTTGGTATAAATACATTACAAGTGGCTCATCTCTAATTAACTATCAAGGCAGAGCATTTGCCTTTAATGCTGGTAGCAAGACATCCAGTGCTTCATCTTTTTTCTTACCTTTAGAACGATGAAGTATATTTTTTATATTTTGACATTACCAGTGTTCTTATATTTCTTTTGTGACTTCTTTCTTTCTTTTTGTGAATGAATATTTGGAGTATCTAAATGATTTTTCCTAAAGGAAAGTTGGACAATAACCTTCTCACCATTGTTCATATTCTTCCTGTTTCAACTGTTGTTGTGTTTATTGAAATATCATATTGTAGAACACACAAGAAGAGAGTTGACAGCGGACTAGAAAATTAGTACTAGAGATAAGAAACAAAAAATAATTTACACTAGAAAATGATACTTAACCGTCCAAGTCGTAGGCATAAAATTTATAGCTTGTATGACAAATTTCAGATTGATACCTGGAGGAGAAATCATGTACATAAATCAAAGCACTTCGTGCATGAAAACCTTATAGTGCTGGGGATTAAAACTTAAGTATAACGACTGATAGAGACAGGGATTAATAGATAGGGGCTAAGGGTTAATATATAATTAGGCTTGAGAATAAGTTTTTGTTAGTTTGTGATTCAAGGATTTGTTGGTTGTATTTGTTTTTCTTTTCTTGTAGCGTAGAATGTTTAGAAGCTAGAATTGGTTGTAGAGGAACAAAGGATTATGTAGGCTTCATAAATGAAGCTATACTCTTACCTTTAAATGTTAACCTTTTACTTTCAAACCTCAGCTAAAACAATTATCTCATAATTTATAATATACCACAACATTCATCTTCTGTCTTGACTCAAGGTGAGTGAAATAGAATTAAATGAAAACTAGGGAACTACTTATAAGCATCATAAATTATTTATCAGTTACAATCATCGTATAAAAAACATAAAAGAAAAGGGGGTAATGAGTGTCAAGGTATAACTGTAGGTTGCCCATAGATCTGCATTTGCCTTTTGTGTTCACTACATGACAAAATATCGCACACGATCAATCAAAGAAATATTAGTCATCAGTGCACATGGCCAGGAAAGACTTCAAATGTTTGACTAAATTTTAAAAATTTGTTATGGAACTAAGATAATTCATAACTTATAATATATTCCTCGTTTGTTGGAACATGCTATTGCCACTTTAAATAGATTACAAATTAGCGCTTGAATCTAAGATAACAGATAGCAAGTGATTTTTGAACAAGACTTTCCTGCACAAAAAGCATGTATAGTTTATTAGACAATAACTGCAGTGTAATCTATAAATAATTGTCTTGGTTATGCTGGGGCTAAGTATTTTGGCTAAAGCTATGTATAGAATGCCTGCCTGAACATAAGCAAGAAGTGTTATGTTCACTTTTACTGGAGCACACTGCAATTTGGATCATTTCAAGTGATTTGCCACAAATCAGATTTGGTTAAATAGATATCCATATATTTAAAGTGTAATTTAAACATAAACAAAGCAACAATTAGAGTATCGGCAGATGATGCTCGGTTCGATGTTTGTTTGTAGCTGGCAGGTAAGTCTATCATTTTTGTTAAAGTAGCGGTCCCTGTTTTAGCATACTTGGTGGGAAGGTGGGGGCAAATGGGGACCCCAAACCAAAGCTATTACCATTTCAAATTGACACAACAAAAGTTTTTTCTTTTATTCTCCATTCTTCAAAGCTACACAAAAGAAGATTATTAATGAGCTTCTGTCATTCTCTATTTGCTAATAGCTGCTCTTATTTAACTGAAAGATGCATATATTCTCTAGAAATACTAATTTACTTGTTGCAGTGGTTCAATTCTATAAAAACACTCAATTTCATCCTTTTTATCAGATTGAGAATACCAGTATCGTAATCTTTTGCGTTCTTGTCCTATATACAGTTGCGGTAAAAGCACCTTAATGTTTTTTTTTTTAATTCTTTGGGGCAATGATATGTCTCTCAGATTCTGTCTTGGGTGATTCATAAACAATGCATATTAAATGAAATCATCTCTTCAAGATTTACATGATGATGTATAATCTGTTGATTCTCGTTACAGAAATGTATAGATTGTACATGTCGGTCTCTGTCACACATAAGGGTTGTTGGAATTTTGGGATCTACAGATGAGAAATTCTTTAGGTAATCAGTGCTGATAAATAATTCAACTTGTGGAGTTCTAAAAGATCCAATGTTCTCTACCCATGGTATGATTCTTCTTCTCTTCATTTGATTATATCAAAATCAATTTGATCTTCTTAGATAATTGAATATTAGTTAAATGTGTTTTTCATAGTGAAAATGTTTGGCGAGTTCATTATAATCTGTAGATATAATTATTAATATTTGTTGGACACATTCATAATAAACTATATTAGAGATGTTACGAAAAAATGACGAAACGATAATCTTGTTAAGTTATTCATTAATCCCAGCATCAACAACTCTTTAAAAAGAGCTTCTGGAATACAACTTCACTTGATTTTGAACTTCAAATTGTTTTACGACAAACGAACACAAGGCCAAAATATTAAAAACATCACGCCTAAAAGAAAATAACCAGATTGCTTGTGCTCTAGATTCTCATCACACATGTACATGTATATCATTGGAATGAATTGTAAGAATGACAAGTTATTATATTGCATTCTATAATACCTTCTTTTATTTTTTATTTTTTCATTTCTTAGCTATTTTTCAGATAAATAATAGTTCTTACATTCAGTTCAACTGTCCTTCTCATGAATATGCTTTTCCAGACTAAGATTTATTTGTTTAGGTTGGTATTTGCTTAGTTTCTACCTCAACGAATTTGGATAGTTCTCCCCAGTAACATATGTTTCATACCTAAATAGTATTTGAGTGATGAATTAAATGAAAAAATAATGTATTACTTCAACCTGTCATGATAACTTTTTTTTTTATTCCTTTATTTTTCATCATTCTAAATTAAACATACCAAATTTTTAGTGTCTATTTGAACATTTGTTACAAATCTTATTGTGTGCACATGTTGTATAGTGTTACCAGTTTCTAGAGTGTTGTCTTCAATCTATTCAATGTATTCTTAATGTAATCCAAGACATTAGCTTCATAGACAAGTCTTCAATTTTTTATTGATGTCTAAAGACCACCATACTTGTACTGTTTTCATTCACTGCTAAATTCAGATTATGATGTCTAAAGAAATTACATATCAGTCCCTATGAAGTCTCATAATAGAGTAGGTACCACCCATGCCTCTACAAGTACACACATGTGCCTATATTCTCTATTTTTAATTAGATTTTGACAAATCATAAAGTACTCAATGCCATTATTATTTAGTACGATTACCTGTATACATTGCAGTTTTTCAGCAACTTATAGAAACTCTCTCTATATATATTGTGACACATTGTTTCTATACATAGTAACATTAGTTCTTCTTGAAAAACAAGAAAGATCATGCACTCACAAGCATCCACACTTTAGGTTCAGGTATCTCTTCTCTCTTTCAAAAAATTTTAACTCCATTATTATCTTCAGTGTACATGTCTCTCTGTCTCCTCTTAGTTTTTTAATGGTGCGAACAATTGAAGCTTTTATCCTTTTCAACCATAATTTGTACTCAACCAATTAAGAGTTTGCTGATTTTTTTCCAGTTTATGTATTCTCCAACAAATATGAATATGATGCCTCTTTATTCCTATAGTCCTACGTACTTTAAAATATTAATCTTAGGTTTTGTTTCTATATCTACTATGCAGATAGCAGCTGAATCCAACAATTTTCTGTCCATTTATCAAAAGCATCAATGACATCTTAACTAAAGCTCATTCCTGATATCAATCCTGGCCAAACTTCTTGGACAGCTAAAGTTGTTGTGGCTGAGAAAAATATGGTCAAAACCGCGCAGCATAGTCTGGTTAAATAGCATAACATGGTCCTTATTGATCCACGGGTCTATCATCAGTTTAGTTTAAGAAAATTTGACAAAAAAATAACATAGTATACATTTAAAGTTGCATACAGTACATCGAATTCATTTTTATGTACCTGTAGTTAGTCACACTATAAGTAGTGTTTATTATTAGTCCCACGTGATTCTGAAATTCAATTGTAAATTCCTTATTTATATTATATGTCCCTCCTATTGCTGCAAACAGGGAACAAAGTCCACGCCACAATCTACAACAACGACATTACTGTGTTTTAGAACACACTAATTTTGTCAAAGACATATTTCATATTTAATGCAACAGTTAGGCACACCGACCCAAAGTATAGACCAAGTACTGGTCATGTACAGTGGACGATCAATGGAAGAACGAGAATAGAAAAGCTAGATGAAAATCATGATGCTCTGATTTTTTTCAACTTATGACTTAGTCTCTTTTGACAGGCTTCAAAAACATATGGACAGCAAAGATGAGATTAGTATTACGCACTAAATCGATAATACTTATATCGTACTTGCAGTTTGTCTTCCCTAAAGTTGAAGCTAATAACTCTGTCTAAACCTATTGCATTTCTTCTATTTTGATGTTACAGGTCTAAACCTATTGCATTTCTTCTATTTTGATGTTACAGGTGTTGCTGGACTAGCAATAGACATGTTGCCAAAGAAAGTAGTCCAAACTAAAAGCGGAACTGAATTTTACACTAAGGAAGTGATCTTTATCAACGAACGGTCTCTACTTATTCATTTTTTTCCTATTCATTTTTTCCTCATATTTATTCCACTAAATTTGTTAATTTTATGTTTATTTATATGTTCGTAGTTTCGAAACTGTAATGTTGAGAATGTGGGATAGATTTGTCGACAACGAGTACAGTAAAATTTTCGAGATAATCAATAAAATACCAGTCATCCTTGGAAAAAAATTTTGTGTTTCATCTTTCAATGGTAATGTCTTCAATCTTAAGTAAGTGACATTAGATTTGTCTCACCTATTGACAACACACAAAACGCCCATCATTTCAGGAATGGCGGTATCAACAAAGTTTAATAGCTCTATCCTCATCAATCCTTGTTTTCAAGGAATTCATCACTTAAGAATATGGTAACACTTTCTTCATTTTACTTGCTGTGGATATATGTATGCATTCATATTTACAACATATTTGTCTTTAATTTAGTTAATTGTTTAGTAACAAACAAAAATTTTTATCTAATTAGTCTAAGAAAATGTGCAAGGGCTGATGAGAATGTAGAAAGAATAAACAACATAGTGGCCAAAAAAATTTATTTGACTCCATCAATGTTGATAAAAATGCGGCCTCCCGCAAAGCATCAACTTACTCAAATCAGGGACATTCCAAGCTTAATATCTGATGTATATAATTAACAATTTTTTTTATAATTTATCTTCAATTATATCTTTTTTCATCATAAATTCACTGCAATTACTATCAACATAACATTTCCTGAGCAAGAAGATCAACATTTTTTCTGGGTGAAGGGGTGATTGAAAATAGAAATTTTGCAACAATCATTTTGGTACATGTACTGCAGCATATGTAACAAATCATCACATGTTGATTTCAATGAAGTATATCAATGTCTTTACTGCAAATGTGACGGTGCCAAAGGAAAGCCACGGTATAAATAAATAGAGATTAGATTCCTCTTGACTTGATGAAAAAATAACATGACTTCTTCGGTTGTATATTTGTGCTAAATTCTGAGACACCATTTTGACCATCTAACCACAATTGTTTTATACAATGAAACTCAGTGCCAATGCTTATGTACAAGTTAGAGATTGTACTGGATATATTGATGCAACTATGATAGGAGAGACGACCGAGTCTTTCTTGCAATGCTAAGCAACTACACTCATGGAACTTACCACTCCAGTAAACATAATAATCTTTATCCTATTTCTAATCTCTACATCAACCATTGGCCCGTTCTTTTACTAAATAATTAATTTATTAATAATAACAATTTGCAGCAGGATGACAAAAACATTTTTCATGCTATACGTACTTCAACTGATGGAGACTACTTCGTATATATTAGAGCAACTAAAAGAGTGACCGATGGCATTCAGGTGAAGTATGATGCCATTTTCCTGCTTAATTCAATAACTGAATTAGATATACCTACATATCAAGAGAACACTTCAAAAAACAGCTTTGTATCTCATAAAGACCGACTGTCATGGGGAAACAACAAGAAAAGGAATTGTTACACCAATGAAACGAACACTCTTCTCCCTCAAAGATTCTGGGAGCAGCGAACATGAAGACTACGACATTAATACAATCAATAACATCCCTGAATACTTAATACAAAACAAAGATTTGGATGTTGCTACCAATTTTGCTGAAGAAGACAGTTTTCCTACCATATTGAACGATTCCACCAATGCAGAAGATCAAATTTAATCATAAACATATGTCCATTTTTTAGAGAACGCTAATCACATCGATTATGTCATATTTTTTATCTATGTGGTATCATATGTGGTATCATAAATATTGTGTTGCTTTTGAAAAATGTACCATGTGATGGCGTTTATATTAGATTATGTTATCTCTGTAAACAAGATCTACATTATCTTGTTATGAATTCACAAATCGTTCGTGAAACAATATATCTATATTTAAAGTACTTTTTTGGGTGACAAATTGATGATATGAATCAATATTTTAGACGAACATTTTCTACCCTTGATTCATGTATCATATCCAAACTCATAATATGGACGAATATTTTAGACACAACCTTTTCAGCCTTGATAAATGTTTCATACGAAAGCTGGTTGTTCAACACTAGACCTCGCATATTGAATACGGTCATTTGCCAATGAATAATTATTCTGCATGCGAAGAATCTCTGTCTGAAGACGCTAAACTAATACTCATTCCTCATCATTCTATTAATGTTTCTCGTACTCCCATAAGAAACTAATGAGTTCCTTTATTTCATTATAAGGCGTAAAACAAATTCGGACACATACAAATAATTCTCAAACTAACTAAATTCATCAAATTACAATACAAATCAACCACATTTTTATTGATTCACATTCCATTACCAACCAACAAATTCCACTAAAATCATATCAAATTGTCCATGATACTACAAAAATCACAATCGCCAGAGTTATTATACCTTCTTCATGTTGTACTCATCGTTTTTGCTTCCTATAGACGGACTAACTATATAGCTATATATATCTTTTGACATCAACTCCGTCTTCGATTTACAAATACTAAAAAAAATTTCTTATTATCTTTTATTACAAAACAACAATTCATATTCACATATTAAAATTAATTGTATACATATCAACGACAGATCTAACAATATTTAATTTATACTTCATTTGCCTGAAAAAAAAATATTCAATTAATTAGTACTTGTAAATCACATTTCTTGTTAACATAAAACAAATACATAATCATAAAATTGCATAGAATTTTTCTTTTTAATCATACATACTAACATCATGTTTCATTGTTTATATTGTATTGCAATATTAATAGATATTACTTGAATGTTTATGTTTTACTAATAAACAATTTAAATTATCATATTGGACCATCCCACACAAAGACTCGTGTTTGCACTTTTAAAATTCTAACATAAAACTATACATTTCTTAAACCCAAATAACGTATCATACATTTGCGTCTTTCATATGATATTGTAATCTTCTAGTTGGGCTTTCTTGGGCTTCCAACATTTGGGTAATTATAAGATGGGCTCGTCTTCTACAATGCACCAGAAGTCGCCACCACCTCAATCACCCTATTTCTATCTGTCACCAGCGAAATCATCAATGGCCGCTCCTCACAATCATAATTTCCGTACCACAAAACCATACCTCTATCCACCGTACGGTTAAAAAAATTACCCATACGCAAGATATCATCATCAAATCTAAGAAATCGGCCACTGTTAGCTTTTTCTTTCACCTAATCTCAGTCTTTTCTACCCATTCATCTTTGTACTAACCAGAAACACAGATTTTCAAAAAAGATTTTCTCATTTTTTCTTGCTATTCTTTGTACCGCACAGTTTGTGATTTCATTTCATTTTTATGTAGAGTTACAACACATAATTTGAAAATGAAATCCTCTACCGTCTTATCATAGCCACTATGGCAAACTTTCACAGATATATATATATATATATATATATATATATATACACGTTCTCATTCCTAGCCATTCATTGCGTATGCATATTTTTCTTAGGCAGAACACCATAAGTCATTAAAGGCCTTTTTTTCTCATCTTTGGTTTTTGGCTGCTCACAATCTTAAGTACGTGCTTCTTATCTTTTTTGTTTTGTTGCAATTCACAATTTTGCAGAATCCATTATAAATATATAGATAAATATAGAATTTTAGTGTACACATTTTGTTTCGATTTGTTTGTTAATAAGAATGATTTCTCAATGCAACCCGGAGTTCTTACCAACTGTATGGCTTATTAACAATGAAATTTAATTTTGTTTGTAACACCCTACCTTACCAAAACCACGTTATAGTTATTCATTTGTATTCACATTTTTAAACTTTTGAGCTTTAAAATTGTTTCTATACTAAGGCATAATCATTCTATTTATTGTTTGTATTTTGGTTTGATCATCACATTTCTACATTTATTTAATCATATACCCATTATATTCATATTAGAGCTAGATTGTGCTAGATTGTGCTGCTTTTCAGTAACATTTTTGTAGCCTAAGATAACCACACAATATAAACTTAGATAAGTATACCCGCTAGCTTTATTTTAACAAATTTGACAATTAGACATTCAAACATAGAGCTCATTTTATGTGTCCAAAACACATCTTCAAGTTGATTACCAAACACCAGCAGAGGTGATGCTTAGACAGTCTATTTGTTGAATAAAAAGAAAATAAATCTATTTGCCTTACAAACGGAGACTATTATGTAACCAAAATTTTGAAATAAATTATGTCTTCAAAATCGATTCCAACACTCTCAGCGACATATTTTTTTCCCTTCCCCATTACTTCACATATACACAGATTTACAAGTACATCACTATTTCCAAAATTAATTTCTCATATTCATCTTCTTCAAATCATGGTTGATTGTGGAAAAAAATACATACATTTTTTCCTAAGGCTTAAGCCTTCTTCATCCATTCGGTATGTTTTGTAACCATAGGCAGAACAAAGGTATTCAATATATTCACAAGTTTAATTGACGAAATTGACATATTGTTTGTTTGCAGATTGACACGCAGCTCTTGCCTCTTTGATGGCTTAAACATATAAATTCGTATCAGATATCAACGTTCAACAGCAAAATTAGACATCAAAAGCGATAGTCACAGAGAAATGTGTTGCAAAAACATCACACAAACGACGAACGAGATATCAAAACATGGTTCTCATTGATATGCAGGTAGATTAAGCATATATTCTTTGCATTGCTTCTATATACAACATTCTCCTGTATTCTGAGAAATGTCCTATTTCAATTTAATAAGTATTGAATACCTACATACATAAGCATGATGTTGTCATTGCATTAGCCTCATCAATTACGTCTTCATTATATCCACAGTCTTTTCTGAACCAGGGAAACAAGGTGTAGTGCACTATGCAAAATAATGATATTACTACATTTTAAAACACTTTGATCTGGTCCAACACATATCTAATATCCAATGCAACCGTTAAATTAACTGATCCAAAATACATAGTTGCATTAGGGCCTATCCAATGGACAATAAATGGAAAGACAAAAGTGCAGGATGTTGAAGAAGATAATCGTGCGTTGTTGTTTTCAACTTATCATATAGCATGTTTTGCTGATCTGCAACTGCATATGGACAACCATAATGAAATTGGTACTCTCCTACTTAAACTAAAATTTTCTATCAAAACATTTCACCTAACAACTGAGATGAAGCATGATTTACACAACCTCTCTATATGCCACATTCGTACTAACTTTTTGAAAAATTTCTAGATGTACTAGGTGTCGTCATAGATATGTTGCCCAAGAAAATTGTCCCAGAGTGAATCATGCATGCAAGAGCTTGTACTCATCAACGAGAAGTAAGTGTGTATGTATATTGTATACATCACAACCTTTGTTATCACACCATCGCATCATTTAACATTATACATTTGTCATGTATTGCAGATTAGAGACAACAATTCTGACAGCATGGGATGTTTTCGTTGAAAACCAATGTCAGACCATCTCTGCTATACTTAATGTTCGTCCAATTATTCTATCAACAAATCTAAGAGTCTCATCTTTTAACGGTAAGACCATTAATGTTCATTTACACTTGTACCAGTTAGTATGCATGTTTTTAGATGAGCTTAATGCGATAGTTCTCTCATAATGTTTCAGGTTTGGGACTATGCACCAAATCAAATAGTTCGATCAACATTAGTCCTTCATTCACACAGTGTAGATCTTTGCAATCATGGTAACTTGTTTGAACGGGAAAGAAATAAAATCTGTTGTATCTGTAATTGATTTCATCGTATCTACTACTCAAAAAATCTACTTTTCTTCTAAGAAATGGATTGGACTCTCCATAATGTCTTACCATTGTATTCTTAACATGTCCTTGATCAGGGTGGATGACAATATGGAATTTTTAGACAAACTGGTGTCTAGCAAAACTTACCTCAGCTCTAAATCACTCAAAATATCTCATCCACCTCCTGAAAAGATTGTTCACATTCAAGATGTCCCTCATCTACTAAATGGAGTAAAACAATAATCCCTGATTTTTTATTCCAAAAATACATTATGTTGTTCCTACATTGTTGTTACTTACTTTGTTAATTTAATGCGTGTAAAATGACATCAATTCTCTGGATGAAGGCAACAGTGCGTGTTGTCAACAACTACCAATCATTATGGTATATGTATTGCAGCAACTGCACTAAAGTATCTAACGCAGGATTTGACAAAGTATATCATTGCATTTATTGCAAGTGTGATCATGCAAAAGAAAAACCAAGGTTCTCCTAGTTACATTTCTTCAATTCTTTCATCAAATAAATCTTCTATTCTTTCTACATATTGCTGATTCATTAGCATTGTGATAGTCACTGATTTTATGCTTCCTTCCAAACACACCGTATAGGGAGAAGGTTCGTGTACAAGTACAAGATTATATTGGGTTGATAAATGCAAATATGATAGGCGACATGTCTGAATCCTTCATGCAATGGTCATCACAGAGGCTTATGGAAATGACAGAACGAGTACGTCAAAAAACTATTAATTTTTTCTTAAACTTGCTGAATTTATTTAGACTATCAATAATTGTTTTCTATATTCTATATCCTAGGAAAATCAAAACATATTGAACACCATTCGTACATATACTACAGAAGAGCACTTCTTATAACTCAAAGTTGTCAACAATAGCAAAAACGGCACCAACATGAGGTACGATGTGATCTTCATGCTAGACCCAATGTTGGACACCGAAATAACAGCAAATGAAGGAGAACTTTTAGTTAACGATGTCATATTACAAGATAAGAATTTTGAGCATCTAGGAAACGTCTCAGACTTCAGTGTTAAAGATGCATAACCACGGACCTTTTTACATTTCAGCAGGGAATTCGACATAAAAGATAATGCATATTTCATCCTTCTTCTAGATATTGCCAAAAACAGTGGTTATGTTTATGCAAATAATTACAAATAAATCTCAACCAAGTCGACCTACGGATCGTGCTTTCATCACGATGTTTTTGTTCACAATTTTTGCCACTGGTCTCTTCTAATCTCATTGGTGTGGTACATTGACAAATTCGTTTTAGGAGAGAAATATTGTTTTGTTGTTAGGGTATTATGTAGTCGTCTTTTCAACAAAATATATATTATCTTGTTACGTACAAGGAACAAGATAGTTCTTATTTTGTTTAACATATTTATCTACGTATAACTCATATAAAGAATTTCAAGTTTTATGGCTAATGCATCTAGTGTAATTCTCGAAGCTATTCATGTGCTAGAAGTGATACCAATATTTAGTAATATGGATGTACTTTTTTACCTTATATGACAATGTTTCAAGTTTAGGTTGTTGACAATAGTTGGGGAATAGAAAAATATATCAGTTGAAGTTATAAACCAAAGCTACCTAATTATGTCTTTCACTAACATAAGCATATGCAGTCTGATATGCCTTAGAAATGTGGCTCATATGATCGTGAGAATAGATGTATGTTTTTTACATTTGATATGTCTACGGCTCAACTTATCTTCGAACCATCAATTAAGCAAACAAACACTCCCACAAAATCAGATAATATGTTTTCTTCGTGTATGAAGGACAATCACAAAACTGTAGCTTCAAAGATTCCTGAAGGTGGCAAAATTGTTAAAAGTAGTTCAACTATTAGATCATTTTGAAGTATTAATTCTCAAACTTACCTATTTCAAAATTGTAACTTCAAATTGCACTTAGGATATTACTGATGGAGAGTGTCGACTTGTATTCTTATTTAAAAATTAACCAAAACCAACCCAATTCAATTCATGTTGAGTCAAGCTGGTGGTTTTGCCGTTAATTTTCCCATACCTAAGTGTCAACATCAATTTCAGCAAAAATCAAACAATTATTCACATTTTTACTTATGCATGTACTTCGTTTTATCAAAAATTTATAACTACAATTGAAATAGTACTGTCTTTTATCATTTATGTCACAAACAATAAAAATCGAATTATACATAAATATCACTTTCGTAAGACATTCACGCCCAAGAAAAAAAATTAAAAAAAAGACATTAACTAACTAAGATTCTTTCCCTATATCAAATAATATGTTACATGACAAAAAATGCAAAATCAATTAATAAACCTATTCACATTCACAATACGTACAATGATTAATATGCCATCCACATAATATAAAATAACTTAGATTCTTATCCTACATCAAACACCAAGCTACGTGACTAAACCTACAATTTCAATTCATAGACTCACCTACAATTTCAATTCATAGACCCATCCACGATACTTACAATGACTACTAAATAATTCATTAATAGCTAATTCACCAAAATTCCAAACTTTACTCATTTTTACATATTCTTAAACAACTAAAAAGACAGTGTTCTAAATAGAAGCATACAATTTCAATTGTTAATACCATAGACCACTCCCCCTCTTCGTATATTGTCAATTTATTCTATACCTAATTACTAAATTCCAAACACACTACGTTATATAAATGGTCCAAACATTAGCGTCAATTCAAACAAAATTTCGAACAATTTTTGTATTTTTAATTGTGCATTTATTATTCTTTCCTAATTTTTACAACTATATTTCAAATAATACAATTTTTTTAGACTATAAAAATCAAATTACACATAAATTTCATTTACATAGCACAATTTTGCCTAAAAAAACATAACCACACATTCAAAAAAATTAAATAACTAAAATTCTTTTCCCATAACAAACAACAAGCTACATGACACAAACTAAAAGTTAAATTGATAAACTCATTCACATTCACAATACGTAAAATCAATAGCCAATAATTCATTGCAATATAATTCACCAAAAGCCAAAACATTGATATTCCCAAAATATATTCAACAAGCTAAAAAAACAATGCTAAAAATACAACCACGCAAATTCAATTTACATTGCCACAAATTACTCCCTCATTTCATATTGATTCTATACCAAAACACTAAGTTCTAAATAACTTCACTATATAAATGCCACAAATATAAACATTCACTATTACAAAAAATCACAAACTTATTTACATTTTAGCTTTTGCAGGTATCATTACTTTCCTTCTAATTTTTACCAAACACTATGATAATTCACTTACACATATATTTAATCTTTCTAACGCATTAGTATATACAATATGTATTTTCAATTTCCTCTCTGCAAAAAATTTATGGTCAACAATCAAAATTTTAAATTTTCTGTAATTGTAACGTTTATCTTCTAATATTCATATTAATAACACTTCATTATCGTCTTCACTTATTTTTCGTTTACAGTCCGTGATGGCCGATACCAATAATGCCGACACAATCGTAAAGCCATGGATAGTAATAGTAGCAAATCTACCAGTACATATTTACAATAACATCCATGTTGACAACTACAATATCAATCTCAAACAGCGTTGGAAGAGACAGAGATATCTAATCAACAATTTTCAACCATCGTATGATTATAGAGGACACTCTGGTTTCGCCCTCGTTGAATTTCCTAGAGATATGAAAGGATTAAAATCTATATTCCTATTTGACCTTGCGTTCGCAGAAAAGGATAGAGGAAAAGCAGAATGGGAGGCAGCATCAGAATAAATAGATGAACTTTTTGCATGGATTACAAACGAAGAAGACTACAACAAAAATGATATAGTGGGGGGTGTAACCGAACAATAGAGACCTCATATCCAAATGCAAAAAGCAAGACATTATAGAATTGTTCTCTCTAATCTTCGAGAAAGTCTATATTCAATAGCCCAAAACATACGGCATTCAGAATTTGTTTCGAAAGTTCAAATTCTAATCCAAATGGTGGACAAGCATGATGTTTTACTAATGTCTCTATCTTTGTCATTCAATTATTATAAGTGTGATATTAAACTATTCAACTTTTCGGAGTTTTACTAAACATTCCGTGTATAATGAAAATAACAGGAAAGCACAGAAAAATTTGCATCCATGAATCTCGAGCTTCTGGACATGGTAGATGACGCCCTTACAATACAGTATAAATTACAGGAGTTGAAGATCTACATCGATGAACTATATACTACAATTAATGATTAAACAAAAATTATGTATATTATTCTTGTATAAATTAAATAAATGTATTCTCGATGAATTTAAATTTTCGTTCTACATGTTTGTTAGTAAGTCTTACGTTTATGACTAATATTTCTTGTTCTTCGTACACATTTTACCATTAATTACACAAGTCATACAAGTTGATTAATAAATAAATGAGTAACACTTTTCCACGAATACATTAATAATTATTTCATATCTTGCACTCTATACTTTATTTCAATATAGATATTTGTTTTATATTATTATTATTGTCAAATTTAGTACTCTACCACATGCAACGCACGTGCATTCACTAGTTTTTCATTAAAAGCGACGTGGTTGAGTTTTTAAGCATTGAGTACAAATGCTTGTAAGGTATGATCGTGCTACGTAGTTTATTGGAAGAAGCTGATTGTTACGTCAATTTGTTTATAAATTTTTATTAGTTAGAGAACTCATTATATGACCATTTATTTTGCCAATTTTTGTCACAGTGGAGGGTGTGGCAGGATCAACAACATGGCTAGGTAGAAGCATTTCATGTGTCTGCGCTTAGAGAAGAGTCATGCTCATTTATTTGATTTGACGCTTTTGTAGGTACCTGGTTGGTTTGAGTTCTTTGTAATTTGGTTTCTTGGTACATGTTGAGGTTAATTTGTGCCATTGCACATGGTCTAAAGAAAGTCTATTGGGATATTTATGTTGGATATTATTGCTAGGTATCCTTGTAGCTACCTATATTATCTTTGTATCCCTCTTTACTAGGAATACATCTATTTAGCTTTTACTATCATACCAAAGCGCGCAAACACACATGTATGTTCATACTAAGTGCAAGTGCTCATTCCTGCATAAGTTTGTATTTGAACAACTAAAACAACTAAAGTGTGTCTATTTAATGATAGACACAAACACTCCCAAACATGCTAGAGATTTATGTTATTATTTAAGCACTTTCCTAAGGAAAAAACATTACTTTTTGGTACCAAAATATGTACTATTTATTGACAATAACAACTCATAACTGTATTGTTAACTAGTATACCGCTTTCTTGCGGTAGGATTCGACCGTATACTCTATTATGATGATAGATTGAGGCGATGAATAGATTTTAAAGACGATCAGTGGATGAAGATAATCGATTATGGGAGATAAATTAAGGAAGTGAGCAGATTTTGAGATGCGGGGAAATGGATCGAAGCTTTCAACAAATTTTAGAGGAGATAATTTTGTGAAGAAAAAAATGAAGACGTAGTGACACACGAACTACTTTTTTCTTCCCCTAGTGGAGAAAATTCTCTACGGTCGTGATTATTTCAGAATTTAGGCATCCTTATCAGTGTTTTCTTGGACAGTTGTCAATATTCTTGTTAGTAATATTATGCACTTGAACAATCAGGTTCTGTGGATGACAATAGCTCATATGCATCCAATGGTTGAAAGGGAACATATTATTTTGAATTTTCAAAGCATGTCAGAACCATGGATCGAATTGAGCAGGTAAGTGTTGAATTTTTTTGAAGTAAATTTTTCCTTATTTTTAAGCTTAACCAAACACACTGCTCTGAAAACTATATATGTATAACAATCGATATCACGTTCCTTGCTTTGCTGATAGAGAATGCTTACTTCACAATCAGAAAATCAAGCAAAATATATGCACAATCATTTATGTGCTCATTTCTTCACTCAAATAGGTGTTCTTTGGATCATATATGAAGAGATCATTATTCCAATCCAATGATGGGTAGTTGCAAACGAGAAAAAATGTTGAGAAGGCTAGAAATGAAGACCAACAAAAAAACACCAGTGAAGCTCCACATATTAGTGTAGAATAGTCCTTTTGAATGTTGTTTTCATAGCTTCCAAAACTTTTATTATGTGGGATTCCTTTTTGAACTAGCATTATTTTTGCATTAACAATGTCAATACTTGATTTTTGAACATGTATATGAAAATCTATGAATGCATTTAACATATTTGGGATAGTAAAATTATTATAAATATTTACCAATAGACTCAGTTTTAACCGAGTACCATTACTTGAATTTAATGGAATGTAAATACAAATTATCAATTCAATCCTACGTTGTATACCATATAAATATACCATTATTAATAAATTTTTTTTTATCAAATCCACCCTTGCTCTCTCAACAGATCAACAAAATATCCACATATCTCAAAAAAGTTACCAATAAACAATTTTAGAAAAATCGACACTCTTTTATCTGTTTTAAATTTTACAATAATACAATCGCCTCACGTATTGTTATAAATACCTAAGTAGATGAAAACATTTTTAGTTGTAAATAGCAAATCACACCATATACATTGAAACAATTTAGATACTATATATTTAATCGGTTTAATTCTTCAAAATTTAATTACTCGAAACCATGATATTTCATTAAATGTTTTTTTCTTATAAAATTCATTATATTCATTTACATTGAATTCCAACATAAATAAATAAGAATTAACTTTAATAAGTTAATAATAATGTA
The DNA here is from genome assembly GCA_030279155.1 of Forsythia viridissima. Taxonomy (NCBI): domain Eukaryota; kingdom Viridiplantae; phylum Streptophyta; class Magnoliopsida; order Lamiales; family Oleaceae; genus Forsythia; species Forsythia viridissima. Next base: position 60,069,837 of record CM059033.1, on the reverse strand, counting down.
TTAAAAACATAGGAAAAAACTTTATTTCATTTTTTTCTTCAACATTTTTAAATGGAAAGTGGAAATTCTTACTTACCATATTATAACTAAAAAAGTATGTTTATTACATAAAATTTACAAAAATTATGTAAAATTATATTTTATTCATTTTAAGTTGAATTATTAGCTTTATATCATTCAACATATTTTTTTTTTTAGAAATGTATGCACAATTTTTTTTTTTTTTTGGGTTAGGGAAAATTGCATATTTAGTATTCAACTTTTTAAAATTGAAAGAGATAATACCTAAAATTTAAAAATAATATCGAACATTAAGTATAGTATGTCATTTATGACAGAATCGTCCTCCTAAATAAATAAAAAATAAAAAACAAGAAAAAAAAAAGATGAGTAACAAAATAACAAAATGTACCTCAAAAAATGAAAAATTACAAAGAGGTCATATTTTTCATTCACCCCCAACCACCACCTACCAACTGGTCATCTTTCTAAACCCACCGCTACCACCGCTACACTCAAATTGACCGTAGAAGAATAGGAGATAGTTAGAATATATATTAGGTGATTCTCATATATATTAGAAGATTGTCTCAATATATTAAAATATATTAGTTGATTGGTATACTTAATATAGATTAAGGTTTACCTCGTTATATAAACTAGTTGTATTAGTATTTTTCATTATACCATTTGCTTAATAATATTGATTCTCATTTCTCCCTCTTTGTTCTTATCTTCTTAGTTTAATTTATATTATTGTTAGAACTTTCACATGGTATCATAGCAAGTTTGATCCGACTTGGTTTAAACTTGAAATCGCTTCCATTCTCCGACAAGTGGCCTTGTGCTACTCGTCCGGCCAAGTTTTTTTTTTCCCCCTTTTAAATACTGTCATCTAGCTAAGTTTGAAATTTGAAATTTGTCCATTTGTTCTGTTTTGGAATTTGGTTGGTTTTGCATCCAGTATGTCCAAGTCAATTTGGAATTTGTTCAGTTGTTCTATTCTAAAATTTGGTTAGTTTTGCATTCAGTATGTCCAAGTCAGTTTGGAATTTATTCAGATGTTCTGTTCTGGAATTTGGTTGGTTTTGCATCCAAGTGATAATCTGGACAATCTGTCTCCTCCTTTATATCAACTTCTTCTCTTCTCTGCAATTTGGTATTTGCATCCATTAATTTAGATTTAGAATCTGATCCAGTAATATGGAATTTGGTTGGTTTTGTTTCTGGTTAATATGGACAATCTGTCTCCCCCTTTCTATCAACTTCTTCTCTTCTCTGCAATTTGGTATTTGCATCCATTAATTTGAATTTAGAATTTGGTCCAGTAACATGAAATTTGGTTGATTTTGTTTCCGGTTAATCTGGACAATTTGTCTCTCACTTCCTATCTCCCTTCTTCTCTTCACCTTTCCTTTCTCTTCTTATTCTTTCCCCTTTTCCATTCTTTCTATAATTCTAGTTTTTGTACAATCGTCTGTCGTCAATTTGGTATCAAATTAATCTGGAATTTTAGTCTTTGAAGTTCGCATTCTTTTGATTTGATTACTTTGATATGTTCAGATTGATATTATGGCTTTTGTAATGAAGTTTTAGACCCATGAGTGCATGAAGCATATTGAGATTGACTGTCATATTATTGGTCACCATCTTCAGTATAAAACTATTTCCTTACTATTTGTTTTTTCATCATTGCAACTTGCTGACTTTTTCACAAAGTCACGCCTGGTCCACCGTTTTTCGTTTTTTGCTTGACAAACTCTCGCTGATTATTTCTATAGCATCGTGAGTTTAAGGGGATGTTAGAATATATATTAGATGATTCTCATATATATTAAAAGATTGTCTCAATATATTAAAATATATTAGTTGATTGGTTTACTTAATATAGATTAAAGTTTACACTATTATATAAACCAGTTGTGTTAGTATTTTTCATTATACCGTTTGCTTAATAATATTGACTCTCATTTCTCCCTCTTTGTTCTTATTTTCTTGGTTTAATTTATATTATTGTTAGAACTTTCACATGATAAAATAGCAAAATCGAATGGGATGAGAGATCTCCCATGTTTACAAATAAAAATTGATATGAACAAATAAATTTAAAAATAAAAATTTACTTTAAAAATAATTAATGTACATTTTCACAACAATCAGAAGTTGAGTTTAGTAGTCTCAGTTTGACAATATTTACATGGATTCCGTTTAAATATCTCTGCTGCCTTTGAACTTTCTCGATTTCTTTTCAATTGTTATTATTTTTTTTAAAAAAAATCGAATTGCCACTACACCTTCTCAATTATTTCTTAATTACCATTAATTACCATTAAAATTTAAAAATAATTTGAGTTGTCAATGAAATTTTTAAAAATATTATTATATCCATCACTCAATGTTTTAAAAGTTAATGAATTTGATAAAGTGATATTTATGATAAAATATCGATAAGTTCATCAAATTTATTAACTTTTAAAACGACGAGTGACATGAAGAATGAAATAACATTTTGACAAGTTTAATGAAAATTCGAAAAATAAAGTTTATTGACAATTGAGAAATATTTAGAACATGTTTGGTAGAGTTTATTTTAAATATTTTTTTTCAAACTTAATTTTATTCACATATTTAACGAGATGTTCAACTTTTATCAATTTTTTAACTATAAACTTTTTCAAATTTTACCAAAATTTCTTAAGAAAGTAATTTTAAATTCCATGTAACTTAAACTTTAGTTTAGAAAAGTTAAATGGAAAATCGGGAATTATTAATGCTAAAATTATTTTTATGTACTTATAGTATAGTGGATATTACACCCACTATTTACCAATCTTAAATTAATTCTAAATTTAACAACTTAACTAATTTATTTTATAAATATTACATTCTTAAAATTATATTAATTAATAAAATAATAAATTAAAATTAAATCTAATCCCCACGTGAATTGTGATAAAAACCCAAATTTGTTGTTTGAGTACTTGATTATTTGCATAATAAGTCTTTCATCTTTATAATATCTCCACTTTAGTCTTTGTACTTCCTCTTTTATTTCAATTTTGTTCTCTTTTATTTGCAACTCAAGTCCTTCAAATTTTAGATTTTTGCAAGTTGGTCTCCATATTTATACTTTTATGTCAATTTAGTCCTTTATAGTATCAGTATTTGATACAGATATTACAAATGATATTGTGTATTAATATTTGATACAGATATTACAAATAATATTTTGTATCACTGAATATGTTATAGATTATATTTTGTTATTTTACACAGCACATGTTACATAAATTGGTATTAAGGGTGTGTCTGGAAACACTAGTTGCCAAATTAAATTGTTTGACCAACAGCGAAATGTATTAAAATATATTATTATATACCATTTCATTCTGACATAAAGTAATTGATTCTGGCCATTGGAACATCAATGAACCGCTATTGTTGATTGGAGTAAGTATTTAATGGACGTAATTACCCCTCATTTTTATAACCGTTGAAAGACCATGCGCATTCAGATTCCCTCAAACTTCACCTATTGATCCGCAGTCCAAATCGAACTTGCAAACCGTGATTAGAAGCCGCGGCTTACTTCAAATTTTTTTGTGATTTTCGAACATATACAAAAGTTGCGTTTTCATCTTTTTTTCGAACATACATAAAAGGCTTTTTCAATGATGTACGACTACATTTTCTAAACAATCCCAAAAATCTAATTTGGCACATACCTTTTGTGATCATAAGTACGACAATCCCGAAAATTATATTGTTGATTCATAATAAAACTACAACAATTTGGTACTTATTGAACTTAACGTACATATTTGTTGCCATTTATGATTAACGCATCCGTTGCGCCATGTAGTCGCGTATTTCATCCCATGTCATATTTTGGTTTTGAGGCGCATTCATTTCTGCCACAATTTCATCTTGTTCGTCTGGCATGTCTATCTCATCATGATTACGATTAGATTCCACTGAATCAAATCCTTGGTCGATTTGCCCTAAGCGACTAAGAAAGTTGTGTACCGTCATTGTTGCAACTACGACAACTGTTTGTGCAAGGAAGGAATAACTAGGCATACGATCAAGTATCTTGCATCGAATCTTCAATACACCGAACGCTCTCTTGATCACATTTTGACAAGATGAGTGATTAAAGTTGAAATGCTCCTTCGAATTTCTAAACCTTCTATTGCGACCGTCCATCGACTCCCTGAAGTCTTGAAAGTGATATCTAATGTCGGAGCCCTTATATGGGGCGAGATAATCTAGCCTGTTCACGAACCCGGAATCAACTAGGTAATACTTACCCGGTCCCGCCACTGGAAAATTTATATCCAGACTATATATTGCTCTCGCGAGAATGCGACTATCGTGTGTGTTTTTGGTACTCTAGGAAGTACGAAGGTGAAGCATAGGTTGAAGTCACATGCTGCTAGAACATTCTGCATTGGGATGCCCTTCCGGCCAATTAAATTTAGTCGTTCTTCTTGAGGTAGGACAGCCTTAACGCGTGTTCCATCGATTGCACCAATACAGTCCTGCATGAATATGATGTACATGAAATATAGTATAACTTGATATCATTCAAGAATGACAACTACCAAAATTCGTCAATTCCCAAACACCGCACCTGGAACATAGGATGTTTGTTCGCTTTTGGCCGATGGTGGGGCAGACTAAGGTTGTAGTTTGGGTCTGGTTTGATTAGCCGACCACCCAATTGCACTATGGCACGTAACACTAATTTGAAATAGTGATCTATGGTTTCTAACTAGTGTCCAAACATGGTCCGCACCTGTCTATACCCTTTAACATGTGCTAGGATACATAAAAACATGCCAACATGTTCGTATATTGAAACCTCGGTGCCATCGTGTAAGCCATACTCATCGCGAAGATCATGTGTGAAACGAATGAAAGCATCAGGACACATTCAAAATTCCTCATATGATATTTGGCCGTCACTGTCCAATGCTTCGATCATGAACATGTGCCCGTTTCTTGCTCTTGGATTTCTATGAATTCTTTGTCTTGCATTACGAATATAGTCACGATCCGCACGATCAGTCATTTGACAGAAGTCGAGCCATATGATAACTTCTTCTTGTAATTATTGTTCGTACTCATCCTCATCGTGCTCATCCTCATCGTCTGAATAGGATCTCAGTACACAATCAAAATCAGGCCACATATTTGCCAATGTAGGAGATAAACATTCAAGCAGTACATGAATGTGCTTTATTTGGTTTGCATGCAAATTGAGAAATGCAACTACATTTTATAGAACCTAGAGGGTGACTTTATGGAACTACCATTTGTCACAAGCATTGTTTAGCATAGTTCCAGCGGTGAAAAAAATAGTAAACATTCAAGAATCTACCTCCCTGACAAGTTTGATTAGCTTTACACATGCAGCTACCCCATTAAAGTAACGTGACATGAAATAGTGACCTATGTTTGACAGAAATAGTAAGATTTATATTAGATAGCTTGGTCATATAAGATAGTAAGATTCATTATACCAAAGATGAGATCCTATTGAAAACCACGACTACTGTCTAGCATGAGTGCAATATCTGCTATATGCAATAAAATACATTACAAGCCGACTAAAAATTCAACTAAAATGTCAACGTCGCATAATATTGGTCAATTCTACTTATTGAACTGATCGAAGTTGTACTGAATCCAACCCAACTTGTACTTAGATTCTTCTGCAGCTGCAAAGCCTTCCCGGTTCTTGCAATTGACTAGGAATGTCAAGGCGAAATTATACAGTGCACTACCCTTCGGTACTTTCCTCGTTGCCACGAGTTCGGTATTGCACTGGTGACAGTTCGGGACCTTTTCTTGACAGTTTTGCCGACTGGCAGCTAATGCTTCACCCACACTTGCAAGATGCTCGACTGAATAAGAAAGGTCGACACTTCCTACTTTTTTGGCTTTTCCCTTTGATCTACGAGCTGATCCTTTTCGCTTCTCTCCACTGTGACAACTAGAGATATCCATTCTTGAACTTGATCCCAATTCGACCGGTCTTTCATTACTTGAGTCTCGTGTCTTTGCGAAGATAGGCAACGTGTCATGGGGACTATCACTATCAGTATTAATAGCCCCATCAAATCCACGTTGAGATAACTTAGTTGGCGTCATTGAGTACTTGTCTGAGTCGAAAGCTTGTCCAAACAGTAAGGGTACCTGTGGTAAATTTCACGTACACCACAGTTTCTGAATTTGGCGTACTTTGCCTTTTCCTGAACCGAATTAAAACATTAGAAAATTCCAATACACAACGACTATTGTAAAATCACCGTCCATGGACCGCTGTGAAATTGCAGTGAATATATTTGTCATCAAAAGGAGCATAGAAATCATTTGTAGAGACAAATTCACGTTGGTTGAACAAATCTAACGTATCAATATGTATCATTTTACATTACTCTAAGCAAAAGTGCCAAATTATCTAAAATTAGAGAATATGCATAACTACAAATTCACCAATCTCATCATCACAAACCCAAGTAGCATAACAAGACTATTGGAACATAACTCTGAATCAAGGGGATAACGCCCATTACAATTTTGAATGAAACGAACCTTGATTTTTCGCTCTCACCAGTCATCGTCGGCAGCAATGACGTTGTCACGTTGGTTGTATTCAATGCCCGTACAACGCAGAAGCTTGTGAAGGTGTTTGTGTTCCTGCTTCATTGAATCCCAATGATTCTTAAGTTGAGTACAACTCCAATTCTTGGCAGCGGAGCTGTTGAACAAGTTCACCAACCTATCCCAACCGTGTTTGCTGAAGCACTTTCCTCTACGGTGACCTTCCGCAATCGTCGTTTTGCAAGCAGTGACAAATATTTGGTGTTCCTGCTCTGCCCATTTTGCATTCTTCCTGGCAGGCAAGGCTGGTTCACGGGAGTCGACTTTTCGGTGCTCATATTGGGAGTGAAATCTTCATGAGTGAAGTGCTGAAAAAAATGAAGAACGAAAATGGATATGTAATCAACACGACAAAAATTCTCAAAACGGGCCAAAGATTATACTGCAAAAAGATAACATTTTGGAAAACTAATACGTCTACATTTTCCCCACGACAAAGGTAAACTTCATAGTACAAAAAATGCTACCTCTCCTCTTGGATTAAGCATATTCAAGAATGAAGATTTGGAGAACACAATCAATTTGAAGCTCGGAAAATGGGCTTTTCCGTCATAGATCGACAGAGTGCTCTAACGGAAGATGTGTAGAAATGCGTTGCACAATCGAACCTATTTTATGTTTCGAAAATGGTGAATATATTGTTGTCGGAATTTGAGTTGAAGTTGCAGACTAGTAGCTTCCATATGCGGCCATTTCAGTGAAGAAAAGAGAAGATACGTTGGAAGCTATTGCGGGGGCATTTAGGTAAAATGGGACAAGATATTTTGAATGCCAAAATAGACTCCAGACAATGCTTTTGCATGTGCCAGTGGGTACCACGAATTATTAGTCAACACTAAAATAGCAAAATCCACAATATCAGCGAATCCAGACTGGGGTCTATGTATTACTGATGTTACATATGTTACAAATGATGAAATCATTAGTTTTATTTGTTATATTTGGCATTGTATTATATAATTATATCATACTGATATTGCACAGTATCAATAGGTTTTTAGAGTCCAATGTATATATTAATACGAACTTGTTGAAGTTTAGAGACAGATGTAATAGTTTCTGTTTAGTATCACAATCTGATACAAATGTTACAAATGATATTGTGTATCACTGTCTGATATAGATGTTACAAATGATATTTTGTATCACTGAATATCTTACATATTATTTGATGTTATTTTACACAACACATATTATAGAATTGATATTCTGTATCATTGTTGTTTTATATCTCAATTTGTAACACAGATTATTACAAACAATCGTTTGTAACATTTGTATCAAACATTGACACACAATATCATTTGTAATATCTGTATCAAATAGTGATATTATAAAAGACTAAATTGACATAAAAATATAAATATAGAGATCAACTTGTAAAAATTCAAAAGTTGAAAGACTTGGATTGCAAATAAAATAGGACGAAATTAAAATAAAAGAAGAAGTACATGGACTAAAATAGATATATTATAAATGTGAAAGACTTACCATGCAAATAATCAAGGACTCAAATTTCAAATTTATATATTTAATTACCACATATTATTTAATATAATAAATTAAAATAATAATTTTTAAAAAAACTGTATTTTTAAATAAATGAAACAAGAATGACTTTTTAGAATTATTTTAAAAAAGTGATTATTTATAAAAAAAAATTCATATAATATAAATTGTAGATGAATATGTAAATAAAAAATAAATTATGAATTATGAATATATTATAAAATATTTGGATAAAAAATATATTTAACTAATTTAATAAGCTAAAAATATAATTTAAACATTTTCAATCATTCTGTCAAACTTTCATTGAAAAGCACCGTAAAATTAGGGCGTCAGATATTTAACCACATGGACTGCAAAGTAATTTTTCTTTCCTCACAATCGGGCACTTCAGTTCTGCAAGACCGCCGCCGCGCACGGAGGCTATCCGCCTGATCCTACGGAAGCTAAGCCACCGTAAGCCCTGCAATACTTCGGCAATAACAAAGTCCTATAAATTCCCAAATAAGAAAAAACCCTAATCTTTTTTTTTTTTTTTGTAATTTTGTTCTGCACAAGAAGAACAAGAATATTTTATAGAGTAATGGGTATTATAAGGAGCAGTTTCCCGTTCATATCTGGAACAGTATTTGGAATTTACATAGCCCAGAATTATAATGTTCCCAACATCAAGAAGGTAGTAAATGAGGCCCTTTTTTCTGCAAAAAAAGTTGAAGAAAAATACCGCAAGCCGAAGAAGCCTGGAGACGACGCCGTTTGAGCATCACCCTCAGTATCTCAACAATTACAGGTGTTCCCTAACACAGTTCCTCGTTCATTTTTTTTTGTTTTTTTTGTGGGTAAACCTTTTGGACTTAATTATAATTCGAGTTGATCTCAACAATTACAGGTGATCACTGGAAGAAACGACTTAGAACTTCGGTATTTGTTGGAATGTTGATTATTCTGTTGCTAACTTAATATACACAGTTAATTGAAGGAAAGTTGTTTCAATTACAAATGATTTTGAAGTTCAAAGTGGTTTGCCTATATATGTTAAGGCTGGTCCTGGAACCTAATATACATATGTGGAATCGAATCTTGTTCCAGTGGTTTAATTTATTAGGCATTATGATCTATTGATTTATATTTCGCATCCTTGTGTGTGTTAATAACTTAAACCATTGATTTATATTAATGCATGCGAAAACCAGCCATTCATCTTGTTTCAATGGTTTAACTTGTATTTCTACACAGTGTTATCCAGTGGGAAGCAATATTTTGCTATGTATGAATTTCAACAATATCTCTACATATTGGGTACTTGCTTACTTCTAGTAGTTGCTATGTGATTGCACAAAGAATGGGAGTTAAATTGTCACGATATCCAACAAAGGTGAAAAGACGACAAGAGTAAATATAAAGCACATATATTAATAAATACGAGGCTTAAATTGTACGTGGAAATTATGCATGAAGTAACTATTGATCATGGTACAAGTGTAAATCAACTTTGCACAACAACAAGATTTCTCTGTACCTAGAGGATGCACAACATTCATCAAGAGGACATCTCTTGGATCACCACAATAAGATAATCATCACAGGCAAGTTGGATAAAACATTTAAAATTAAGTATCGACTTAGTCAATGAGTGTAAGTAGAATGTATTATCACTAAAGAGAGCGTAGGGGAAAATCAGCACCATTGGATAATAGAACTTTTGTTGGGACTCATCAGCAGAAAATTTTAGCTAAATTGGACAAGATCAAACACGTAATAGTCTCCAACAAGTATGACCAAAATGTTTAATTTTATCCTATTTCTCTTTCATTATTGTTCACTATCTTTCTTGCAAACAAAGTATTCAATACTTTTCCACTAAGCATCAGCCATTGTCTCCTTTGCCAAGTGTAATACACTTGATCAACCTAACCTTCAGTTCCTTTCAATGTAGATTGAAAGTGAAGCAACAAGGACTTCATGGTTTCAATTGCTTCTTTATTTGTGTCCTCTTCATGTTTTCATGCACAAAGTAATTGATTCTTGATCATTATGGGATGCAAACTAGGTTACTAGTCAATATTTATTCTCATGTGCTGCAGTCAGTGTAGTTCATTGGTGGGTTATTTTCCTATAGGAGAAGTGACGGGAAAATTTTCAGTTGGTTGCATGTGCATGTACATTTACCTGGTGCAAAACACAATTAAAAACTACATTTCTATTTCTGTAAAAAAAAAAAAAAAAAAAAAAAGGAAATACATTCTAGGTAGAAATTTTTGTTCAGAGTAAGGAAGCTTCTTTTAGGGTGTGTTTGATTGGTAGTATGGAAAAAGGGTGGAAAATGAAAATATTTTCCATGGAAGTAAGAAAATAAATTTCACTATCTAGCCAAGAAAATTTTTTCCAAGAAAGAAGGCAAATCCATGCTTTAAATACTTGTACCTAGAAAATGTATTTGCTTTTCCATGTGCCAATCAAACAACAAAGTGGGAAAATAAAAGTGTTGGATTTGACAAGATTTTCCATGGAAGTGACATTTTCCATGGAAAATGTTTGAATCAAACACACCCTTAACTTATTTCCTGTGTTAATTCTGCAGAGTCTGTACTCATGATGGATTTCTAGTCTGCCTCTGTGAGCTAGAACCAGTTGAGGTTCACATGCCCAAAGCTTATCCAGCTGCACAAGACCTTAATGCCATATTATTCCATAGTAAGACCATATTCTTCTCTTATAGGTAGATGCCTTCTTCTTTTAGTGTGAAAGATGAGATCAATGAAGAGACAGAGGAAACTTTATGCTCTGGATTTTGTTTTTAGCTTGTTCCTCTTTATTTTTTGTCAAATCAAAGATTCTGAGTAAGATATCAAACAAACAAGAAAATTCCATGCTAGGTATCAGGATTTTGTACATTATATGCAAAACTAGATCTGGCTGAATCTTCGCTAGGATGAAGAATATGATCTAATTGGACAATCCCAGAATCATATCTTCATTATCTAACCGAACTCTTAACATACCATTGGGAAGTGATTCACTAATTAAACCTTCATGAATCCATATTTGTTCTTTCATTCCATGTAAAGCCTCCTTGAAGTATCAACTAACGGAGGAGGAACGACATTGGACAACTCATCCCTTTTCTTTTAGTAGCCTTTCATAGCCGTTACCCGAGCCTACCAGCCTCACAAACAGTGTCACAAAATTTAAGATGTGATGCAGCTGCTGTAAATGAGCTAGGCTCAATAGGGTCACATGTAATTGAACTTCGAAAGTAATTACCTTTTGGAACTTGAAATGTTTCAAATCTATACAGTTATTCATCTTTCCCATAAATTAACAGATGATTGGGTGAAGGAACAGAATCATTCCATCGGATTACACTAGCAATCAACTTTACTGTTCTGCACTCCACATCTTTAGTAGTTATCTTCCGTCTTGCTGTTTCTTATTGCAACTAAACCTTTAGTAGTATAGTACCATGGATATTCTTAGTTAGATATGTATCTTTCTTTTACCAGTATCTTCTTCTACATGCTGTCTTTTGCAGAATTTTCTTTGTTGATCAAAATGTTTTAATCTTTTTTTTTTTTTTTTTTTTTTTTTTTTATGTTTTTAATTTTTTATTTCTTTACTTCTTAGTTGGTAATCTATTTATTTATGAAGAAATTGTTGGCAGATTCCTTGTAATTCTTGTCTTTATCTTTGTTCTAGTTCTGCTTTTATCTTCATGTAACTACAAGGATTTTTCTTTTTGGGATTCAAAAATATATTAGCATTTATTAGTTACATTGTTAAATCTTAATTCGGTATACAGTTTGATCCTTATTCTCTAGTATTATTTGTAACTTTTGATTTCTTACTCACCTTTCAGGACTTGTGGGCATTTTGAGGCCAGAGACGCCATCGCTTTAAAATAGCCAGCCACGCACATGACTTAAATCGAGTCCACAAGTAATAGCAACAAATTTATTACAATTTTAACCCCTTCTTTCATGAGCCTCTTGGAATCGATTCCCAACCTGCAAAGTTCTAGCTTCCCCTTAACACATTTCTCAATATGAAGTCTTGGTCTTCAATAGTCAGGACACTGTAAGCTGATAGTAAATTTAGAACTAGTAGCCTTTATCTATTTAGGTTTGCATGGTGCCTGTGATAGAATAATATTACTTTAAATAAATTAACTATAGACAAGATTTTAGATATGAGTATAAAGAATTCCATGCTTGGATCCAAGGTTCTTAATATTTAATAATAGAAATCTAGTACATCAAGTGGAAGGATGTATATACTACTGAAGAAGTTGAAGAGAGTTCTTAGAGGTGGGGCACGGATATGAAGGATTTCTCTTACACTAAAGTTTATACCCTCCTCTTAAGGGATACTGATGCTCCAATTTCTGATCATGAGAATGCTCTTTTCGCCACTCAGCAGGCTATCTTAATAATAGAACCATTTGTATGCGAAGGGAGATAATTGCTTAACATATTGTTTTTTGCATCGATTTCCCTCCGGCTTTCTTCTGTTTGCTGTAAGCAGGTATTCATAAGGTTTATAATATTTTACTGTGAAGTAATCTCAATAACGCACAATGGTTTCTTCTTTCTATCATTTCCCAAGATTCTAATGACGATTAAATTCTGATTTTGTTAGATACACTTTCTAAACATTCACATAGTGGCAATCCTTTTTGCATGGCTATATTTGTGAACTTTGCAAATAAGTGCTAGCTTCTTTCGTCTTAAATACCTCTTCAAAACCTTTTGTAGTGCTAGTGAAAGGTGGGGTTTATCACAAACATCACTTTCTGAGGAAGAATGTGGTCTAGTTTTTTTTTTTCCAGAGTATTTCACCTGTGTCTAGGTAGGGCGATTTGGCAGATCCCTACCAGTTTATTTACTAACCCATTGAAAAAATTACACAAAGGTGTTGGAAAATCCACGATCGATTTGCTATCAAGCTCAATTCAAATATTAGAAGCAGTACCTCAAACTCTCCAGCAGTGCATCAGCTTAAGAGTGATCTAGTTGAAGAAGTAAATGGTTTTGATTTTTGGGTCTTGGACGTACATATTTATTGGAATTGTAGTATAAGTCATATGTCTTGCCATTGGCATTTGACCGTGTGTATATAATATATTATGTTTTTAGCATTGGCGTGTGGACTCGGGTTTTGACATTCTTGAGCCATTTGAATTATATATATAGTTTAATACATCAGCATGATAGGAACTTTTCCACTTCTTCTTTTTTTTTTTTTTTGATACCTAGGTATCCTAGCTTCGCTAGACTATATCCTGGACCCCCAAGACCCTTGCCCCTAGAACCTTGGAGGAGGTAAATCGCGGGTTATGCCTCAACTGGCTCCCAGGTTCTCCTCATCCGACCGTACACTTCTGCGCACAAGGAGCCGCCTTCAAAGTAATTGCTCCATACCGAATAAAATCCAGCCGCAGGTTCCCACCAAGATTCGAACTCCCACCCTGCCGCTGGAAGCAAGCCTTATGTTGATTGTTCCACCAGTTGAGCTATGCCCCGGGGGGCGGAACTTTTCCACTTCTTTCTTGCTAAAGTTATTGTTTATGCAATATGCGAGCCTCATTTTAGGATATCCATGTTGGGTCGTATTTTGGGTCGACCTAAAGAAAGCTCCCTTATATGAGAGAGATGCAATTTTGATAGAGTAATGCTTTAGATCTCCTTGTATATATAGCAAGCGGAATGACACATAACGATTCCTGATCTGGATAGAAAATCAGAGGTTGCTTTAAAGCTTCAGGATGAATTCACTGTGAAATGATCCAAATCTTGATACTGCATTTGCTTCTGCTGTTGTTCAATATGACGAGGAAAAAAATTGTTCTCTTGCCTAGATCATCTTAGTCTAGCCGATTTTTCAAGTAAACATGCATAGATTGTTGTGACTTTTACTAAATAGATTACTATTTTAAAATAATTACATGAAAATGTATATGTACCATAAATTCTAAATATACTAAGTTCGTTTTTTTTTTTAATTAGAAATATTATTTTTTAATTGCATTATATACCATAACTAAAAGCTAATTGATAGAGTTATTGTAATCCAATATTATAGAATTTTTGATTATCGAATAACTGTTTGAATCATTCAATTATAATTTTGATATATATATTTGAAAAAAAATTCTCTCTTCACAAAAAGAATAAGAAAGTCTCGGTCATTAACTACTTGTAAGCATAAATTCAATTGGTTAATATAATGTGGTAAGAATAAAAAATTTCAATAATATTACATTTGTAATAGTTTGTGTTATATATAGTAGAGTTTATGATAATAACATTTATAACATTTTATGATGTATAATATTTGTATCACTTCATCTTACATACTATTTGTCACAGACTATCAAAGTACACTCACTCAACATAGTATAGCAAAATTTAAAAATTTCATCAACAAGATCACATTTGTAACGGTTCATGTTACAAATAAAATAATTCGTGATAATAATACCTGTAGCATGTTATGATACATAACATTTGTTGTAAGATGTCAATAATTCTACATAATTAGTTGACATAATATAACAAAAATTAGAAATTACATGTAATCACATTTGTTACAATTTGTGATAAATATAGTACTATCACATAAATTCATAACTATGACACATCATAACAAGTATGGTATTATCTATTGTAACACGTAAATCTACAATTGCCTGATTTTGTTGTACCAGACTTTTGATTTTTTTGAATTCTTTTGAAGTTGAATATTTGATACGTTGGCGAAGATGAGAATGGAAAATTTTTTGAATATTTGATTTTCGATTTTTTGAGCTTTAACCTCATGATGAAAATATCAATGGAGAAAATTCGGTTATAATGAAGACACGAGGAGTTTTGTGGCTATTAAAAAAATATATATATGGCTACAATTTAGGGATTTATTTTGGATTTTGAGAATTAGATTGTAGGAATATTGATAAAACTAATTTTTATATTTAGCAAACTACTTTAATTTAATATATTATAAAATATAAAATAATATGCAATATTTTTAAAATTAAATGACAATGTTTCAAATATTATAACTATTTATGAAAAATCAAGTATATGGTGTAATATCCTCTAGGTTGTTGAGGTTGAAAAGCTCGAATTAAGAGTATATTTGGTATAAATTTTTTCAATTAATTTTTTTAAAATTTATTTTTAACTATATATTTTATAAAATTTATAAAATTTATTAATTTTTTTATCACATAGTTTATTAATTTTTTTAAAATTTTAAAAAAATTATTTTTAAATTCCACCAAATATAAATTAATTTAGGACTCGTCTGCATTCTGCGTGTTCACTTGCAAGCTGCATTCTGCGTGTTCACACGCAAGCGCACACGCAAGCGCAATCGATAAGTATGTGAGTCATATGAATATAAGATAATTGGAAAATGATTGATGTGATGTGAACCTGCTGTTGAAATATTGCAGGTTTTAATGTTCTTTTTCAAAGCCTTAGATGTAGCTTCCCCGCAATTCTATTCTAGAAAAGGGAAATTATTATGGTTGCTTGATGCGACCCCTATTGTGACTAATAGAGCATATTAATAGGAAAATGCTTGATGAACTAAAAATAATAATTTATATGGCAAAAAAAGATAAAATAAATAAATAAAGAGAAGAAAAAATAAATGAGAAGATAGATATAATTTAATAAAAAAATTAGTAGAAATTATCTAACAGGATGTTTAAAACTAGACTGTTTGTTGGACGACCTTCTACAATAAATGCTACTACATCAGTTTTGTCCCCTTCACCTCATCGCAATATCAACTGGACATTCAAATAGAAGGTAGTATTGGAGATGCTTTTATATGTTGAGTTAGAGCATGAACCGTTTTTTTAATTTTTTTTAATTATATATTTTATGAGATTCATAACATTAATTAATATATTTTATCTATTTTTATTTAAATTTTTTGAAAAATTATTTTTAAACTCTACCAAATAAATACTTAATAATTGTGAATTTATTAAAAGAACCCCACAATCTCAATTATGGAGCTCGTATTTCTAATACTGGCCTTTTCTTTCTAAATCAGGCCAAAGTCCAATGCAAGCAAACAAATAAGGCCCCTCTTACATTCAATTAGACTGTTTTGAGAAGAAAAACGAAGCCTTAACGTTACAAAATGGGAAAACATGGACTTTGAGCGGAAATACAAAAACTAGTAGTTAACGTAAATACACGATCTTTAACAGATAAATATTCTCTCAGTCTCAAAAATATGCTCGTTTTTTCACACAGATTAAGAAATCTCAGTTAATGTAATTGAAATTATAAATTTTTCACACACTATTCCTATTATACCCCCATTTAATATTAGTCATTCATAAATCTAATAAATTTAAATGTTTATTAAGTTACAATTGGAATGCAAATGAAATTAAATTGCATTACTTTGAAACAATAATGAAATCAATTGTTGACTTTGTTATTGGAGGATGTGTGTTTTCTAAGCAATGTGGAATTCATTGAATACCTATTGAGTAAATGAGTGAATTATAATTGGAATATGTTAAGTTTATTTAGGTTGATAACAATATAAATTAAATAAGGGTATATTAGGAAAAAGAAAAATTTAATACACCATCTATAAAGTAAGTAGCCTATAATTTGAGACAGATAAATATAAAAAACGAACTTATCTTTACGAGACAGAGGGAGTACAAGACGAGCCAATTCCAAATATCACAGAATTCTTGTGAAAACTCTTCTTCCATTCCATAGTTGGGGAGGGTTAACTTTGTATTTTTGTTAGCGAATTTTTTATAGTGGAGCATTTTTGTCTTATGCAACATGATCATGTTGAAATTTAACAGTGGCATGTATAATTTTAAGTTAACTTTTTCAATCGAGCAATAATTCTTAGGAACTTGAGTAACTAAGAAAATAAAAAAATTATTTTAATAATCATTTTAAATTTTTTAACAAACTTTAGTGATCGTTAATGAAAATAACCCATATTTGAACCTTATTTTGTTAGAATTGCTAGTGGGAATCTTCTTTAAAATGGGTGGATAAACAAACCCTCAAGTAATTAATGGAGTGGTCCTGCCTCCAACTATCACCAGTTTGAGGGTAAAGCGTAGTTTGTATGTGTTATCCAATTTAACAAAAAATAAATAAACAAATAGTTTTTATTGCTTTGGTATTGGTGAGTGAGTACAAATTGTAAATGTTAAAACGACCCTTGAAGGGCATCAAAAGATCCACTACTATGTATTCAAGAATGATACCAAATTAAAATGAAAGAAAATACTGGAAAAGACAACTTTCTCAAGCTGTGTACAGAAACAAATGAGAAGGTTACAATCTCATGATAGTCATTTCTTCTGGCCTTTATGTTCAAGAATAAATTGAAAATCGATTAAATACTAAAATATTAATCAACATATAAAAACTTGAATTATTCTTCTTAAGTTATAATATAGTATCAGAATTCATTAAACTCCAACATGTAATTCGATTCGATTAAAAATAAAAAACAAGCACAAAGATTCCAAGATTGGTGTTCTCATACGAACCACTGTTTGCAGCGCACATTAAGAGATAAATTTCACATTTGTTAAATACCAAAATATTAATCAATATATAAAAACCGATCTTTTAAGACGGAACATAAGTATTAATATTTACGGGGTGAATGCATTATCCCATATGCAAACAAGAATGTTGAAAATGCACATTTATACAAGTAAAATTAAGGGAACTGCCAGTTCTCTCTTCGTAATTTCAAATTGCGAAGAAGAATGTAAAGCAACTTATCCTATCTTTATACCAATTCTCTTCTTCCATACTCGGGATATTCACGTGAGGTGGATTATCACACACACAAAAATGAATCTTGAGCCATTTTAGAGAAATCATACTTCAAGTGTAGGAGGCCTTGATCTATGCGATTCGTGTGATGACCTTGATCCTTGAATCTTTGCAGCCACCTCGGCCATCACGAGTTTTGTTAGAAGCAAGCCAGCTATTAGAGCTGATACCATCAGCATTGAGAATACTGCACTCCAGCTCTTGGCTGAAATGTATCCCGTTAGCAGTGGTCCAATGGCAGCCCCAATGGAACCCGTCCCATCTATAATAGCCGTGACTGTGGCTAGGGCCCTGGAATTTCCTCTTAAAGAGCTATGTGTTCCCAGGTCAGCCGAAACTGCAGTTGTTATAAGAGCATAAGGCCCATTCACAAACATGCCAGTGATCAACATGAGGATGATATTTATAGTCATGGAAACGTGCCCGTAGCTTCTGTAAAAATAGAGAGCCGGGATTGCACAGTACATGAAACTTGCGGCTGTTATGGCCCGTGCATCTAACCGATCGGAAATGTGGCCGGCCAGGATCCCTCCAACCACTCCTCCAACATCAAACAATGTAGATAAAGTCCCAGATTCCTCGTTAGACACATACCTTCCCTCAATAGCTGCTTCGTGAATACAGAAGACAGTGAGTTTTAAGCGGACACAAATCGATAAATTTTGAATGAGAATAAAAAGAAACCTATTCTGACGAAAAAAAAGAGTTGAACTGGGGAAATTTGTGTACCTGTGTGGCTAATGTAGAAAGGAAGCCAGTAGAGGAATGTGTATGCCACCAATTTAGCAAAGAAAAGGCAGAGAGCAAAAGGAGCAACCCCGGGAATTCTCCATGCTTCTAAAAACCCGACAGCTGAGTCGTCTTCCACCTCTGATTTCAACAGAGGTTCTGTAACTTCTTTCCCTACTTTTTTTGGAGATGGGAGATCATCGTCGTCTGTATCAGCTCCAACGGATTCAGGACTTACTGGCAAAAAAAGAAATATGACTAGCCCAACAAAAGTTATACCTAGACCGGGAACAACCATGGACCAACCCCATCCATACTTCAACAACATAGAAGCAACCACAGACCCCGTAATGTTCCCAATCGAAGTGTGAGCATTCCAAATACCCATTATAAGTCCTCGCTTCTTCTTCCCAAACCAATTACCTACGACTGCAACCACAGAAGGCCAACCAGTCGATTGGAACAATCCGGCAAGCATTTGGACTATCAAGTAGTAATAAAAGATATGGATGTTCGCCCAATATCCAACTCCAAATAGAGCAGTGAATAAACCAGTTCCCACCATTCCTATAGTCAGAAATCGTCTAAGATCCATCCGATCACCCGCGTGCCCGGAGAAGAACATTCCAATGGCATAAACAAAAAGAAAGCCCACGTCAAGTTCACCAAGCAACGATGTACCATCAGAACCATTAAATGGTTCCCAACCCGCTCCAAGCACCCATGAATTTCTAGGGCTTTCCAGTGGCTTGTGTGCATAAGCCCTTCTCCATGAGAAGGGGGATTTCAAGTTCACATCCGGTGATTGGGGATCGAGTGCACTTTTCACAATGCTGGTAGTTTTTCGTGTAGCATGGTAGGCTGTGTAAGCGAAAAATGTTACTATTAGGACAATGGCTTGATAGGATCTGTAAGAAATGGCAGATCCTTTTATGTACTCTATGAATCGAATTCCCGGTGGCTTGCTGACTGTTACTTCTTCGACTGGTTCTGCAATTGAACCCATCAAAGGCTTCTTTCTCTGTATAGGTTTTCTCGAAAAAGAATTTAAAACCACCTTCTATTATTACTAGAATTCGAAACCTGAAACCTGGAAAAATAACTGAACATGAGATACCATGAACAACCTAGAAACTTGTACAAAGTTCAGAAACGAGACAGACAAATATCGCAAAATCCATCCCCCCCCCCCCCCCCCCCCCGGATTTTCTCTTTCCCCCAACCCCAACCCACCAATATTTAACAAAAGAACACCTTTTTTCTCTTGAATACCAAGGGCTAGAAAATAATAGACAACCGATAAACAAAAATGGATCCCAAATACAACAAATCGAGAGCCGGGCATGTGTAATTTTATTTTATTTATTTATTATTGTTATAAAGGGAACCGAGATTGTAATTTACAGTTTCTCGATTCTTATTAAATAGATTACCTAAATCATAATCCGGTAATATCTAACATAAGAGTCAAATTATTCCAAGAAAATCCTGTTCTTATCTTGTCCTCTCAAAAACATTAACAACTCATCCACAGTTTCATATGTAATGTAATAAATGCATAAAGCTGAAAAAAATTGAACCCTAAACATTGTTACTTGGGATTGTTCAAAGCTTCACATGTCTTAAGAAACAAAAATCTGTAAATATATTGCAGATTTTCAAAAAAAATAATGATACCAACAACAAAAAAACATGCCTGCAAACATACTGTAGCATCTTTCAACGAGCATATAATAAATGCTTCAATAGTTAGCAACTGTAATTATAATTCAGAAAAAATGGAAATTCATTAAAGAATTGAGAAATGTAAGTAAAACAGATTTGATAATATAAACATAGATTGTGTGTGAAAAAACGTACTTTCAACTTTCAAGGATAGAGTTCACGAAGTCGTCTGTTTCTCACTCTAAAGTATTTCTGCTTTGCTATCTAGGCTACTATAATGTGTTTTTCTTACTTAGAACAACAAAAACAGGCTCTCGTTTTTCTTGTTCTCAATTGCTGATGAGAGAAGCAAAGCTCGGGCGGTGCATTTTAAAACGAGAGTAAATTTTGCAATGCCGGAATTGTCCTCGTTGCCTTTTAGTGACCCGAAATGAGCTTTTTGACTCTTTTTGCTAGTGGAAAGCGAAATGACATATCTACCCCTTGTGGGTTATTTTATTTGCTAACATGCTATCCTATAATTGTTGACATTAAGAATTTATTTATACTTTTTTGAAACAATGATAAACAATTAAATATCTTTTATATATATATATATATTCTTTTCCTAAAGAAAGAAACACTTGTTTTTTTTTTCCGCATAATTTCTCTCATTAAGATATAGATTAGTTATTAGTCGAATGTATGTATATTTGGTGCCATTTTGAAAATTTCGTCACGTACTTCACAATGTCGTAAGAATCGTAAAATTTTGACGAATATAAAATTCGTATGATTATCTCAAAGATGACTGCTTGATTTTAGCACATTTAGTTGTACTTAATTATTACTTTATAAAAGATAAGTTTAAAGTTTTACTTTTCAAACTTGCTTTTTAAAAATATTAAGTTTTACTAGTAGAAGAAGTAAATTAAAAAATTATATTTCAGAAAAATAATTTAGTTTCTATTTGGTTTTGCTAAAAATTAGATTTAAAATATTTTGATTAAAAATAAGTGATAAAAACTGCGAGTTTAATAAAATATGTGGTTAAAATTAATTATTAATTTTGACTCAAATTTTTATTAATTTTTGTTACCACACGATTACGATATGGCCGCCACGTCAGCACAGGCCTCATCTAAACCAGTAAGGGCCCAGTTCGTAATCCATCAAGAACCCTATCTGGGCCCTGCTAGGGCCTTGGAAGGGTCCGTCACACGCTTGGGCCTTCGGCAGCCAGAAATTCGCGAGTCATACGGAGGGCCTCGGCGCCAGCATGCGAACCATAGGGCCTCGTCAGGCCTCGCATCATTCGTAACCAGCGAGCAACTCGATATGTCGGAGCAACCAGAGAAGTAATTAAAGAAAGATTGCGTTGGATTGGGTGCACGAATCTCCACAAGGAAACACAATCATGATCTCCTAAAATCATGCAACGTGATAAACTCAAGGAAGGTAGGCAATCTCGGGTATCTTTATCACATAAGGAAGGAGGATCCGATTGGGGACCGAATTGATTTGTCTTCCAAATCAATTAGAATTTTTGCGCTATAAATACAACGTCTCCGGTTGTTCCAAGGTACGCACTTTTTACGCTTGAGAATCCCACCCTAAACTCTGCTCAAATCTCTGCCTGCTTGTCTCTTCCACACCCCTCTTTTGTTCTCACCCCCGTGTATTTCTCATATACCGGCTGTTGACTTGATCGTCGAAGTGCCAACGATCGTCGAACCCTTTTTCTCCAGAGATCTTGGTGTCTAACGGTCGTCCTAATGTGCAGGTAACATACGAGCAGGCAGAGGAGTGACTGGAGATCTGTTGGCACGTGGACTAGTGCAGGTTCAGACGTCGCCAATCTGGGAATCGAAAAACCTCACACGACCAAGTACTTTTGGTAAAACGTGTCTTCTACCTGAAGGAGCATGACATCCGAACAGTCTACAGAAGAAGAGGTGGAGTCCCACCACACCAACCTGCGACAGGAGAGCGTTCAAGACCTACAGAACGTCACCCGTCGCAGGAAGAGAAGACATCAGAAGAAACGGACGATGGAACAGGAGAACCAGGACCTCAAAATGGACAACGCCCGGATGAAGGCCACGCTTGAATTGTTGGAGAATCAATCCCTCCAACATGGACCCAAGCGCAGCCGTGCCCGGAGGAGTCCCCCACCCATTGATTCGCTGGACAGCCATGGCTCCAGAGAGGAACCCCCCGTTTCTAACGACCGGAACCCTCGGAACCCAGCTCCAAAGCCCCTACAGGACGGTCACAAAGGGAGGCCCTTCCCTGTACGTGAAAGTCACCCGGTTCCTGCAGCTAGCGTGTTTGACAGGTTGGGAGTGGGGTCTTTGGTTGCACCCCCCAGTCCACACACAGCAGGCGCAGTGAACATAGCGAGACCCGTACAAAAAAGAAGAAGTACCCAAAGAATCAAGAAAAGGCCGAAGACGAAAAGGAAATGCTGGAGTGTTACGAGGACGATGATGATGAGAACCTAACGTTCACCAACTACATGAAGGCAATGAAGGTGCCAGCCAACTTCCGAATGCCAATCATGGACAAATATAATGGAAGAGATGATCCCATAGACCACATAAACACCTACAAGACAAAACTCCAGGGCCAATCCTCCGCGGTGAAGTGTCAGAATTTCCATACCACACTCACGGGTGACGCGAAAAGGTGGTACAACAAGCTGAGGCCGGGGAGTATCCGAAGCTAGCCACAACTTAAGAGGGAGTTCGTCAACGCCTTCATTGGCAACCGGACGATGATTGCTGACATCGCCCAGCTCAATGATATCTGGGAAAAGGAGGGAGAAACCGTCAAAAGCTACTTTAAACGATTCAGCAACATTATCAACAAGATCAAGACGGTGACCGACGAAAAGACCCTGGATGCGCTGATAACGGGGCTCCACATGCGAACTCCCTTTTGGAGGGACGTTCAAAATAGTCAACCGAAAGTCTACAGCCAGCTGGTGGACATGATCCAGCGCGAAATCCGATCAGAGGAAACGATCGAGAACAGAGAAAGAACTGAAAGGGAGAGAGGAGATCGATACATGAGAGAGGGGCGTCGCTCTCCAGAGCCTCGGTTCTCCCGTTTTCAGAGGAGGCGTTCCCCGGAACCAACCAACAACCACTACCGGAGGTTCAATCAAATGGAGGTAGCACCAGCCCCACAGGCACTAGTAGCGGCCCCCCTACCCGCGGTGACCCCGCCCAAGTTCTGTCGTATACACAGGACCAGGGTACATAACACGGAAGATTGCCTGGATGTGAGGGAACTAATCAACCGCGGGAACCACGGGCCAGGGGAGAGGGATCAAGTGGCGCGAGGACGTCGAGGACCGCCCACACAGGGGCGAAGATCTCCTCCTCAGCGCCGGAACGATGGACCTCGCCACGACGGAGGAAGGAACGAGGGGGACAGGGACCAGTCGAGGGCCGAAAGACCCCAAGGAGCCCTACCTGTCCGAGAGATAAATACCATCTTTGGAAGACCGTACGTCAGAGGAAGCACGATGAACTCGTGACGTAACTACGCAAAGGCAGCTAGGGGGGAACCCCTGGAGAGTTGGCAGGTACACGGGCATCGGCCTAGAGTGCCGCCAATCTCATTCACTGAAGAGGACGAATCCGGGATACATTACCTGCATTGCGATGCTCTAGTGGTACGCGCCATTGTCGCCAGAAATGGCCTAGGCCGGATGTTGGTCGACGATGGAAGCGCCGTGAACATCCTATTCGACAACGCGTTCGACCAAATGGATGTGGATCACGAACTGACGACCATAACCGAGCTGCTATTTGGTTTCACAGGGGACAGTCTCGTCCCGCGAGGAAAGATTACCCTGGCGGTAGATTTCGGGGAGCCACCTTGCCACCTCCAGAAATTCATGGAGTTCCTAATAGTGGACACCTGCTCCGCCCACCACGGGGTCCTTAGTAGGCCCGCGCTGAAGGATTTACAGGCGGTTACATCCATACACCATTTGGCGATGAAATTCCCGACTCCCGGAGGGGTAGCTAAAATCTGTGGTAATCAGACGGAGGCACGGGCATGCTACATGAACGCGTTGTAAAAAACTGCTAAACGCGAGGATATCACCCCAGCCGCAGCAACCTGAAACCTTGCCGCCGGCATTTCTATTTTGTCTTTTTCCTGCATTGTTTTGATCTCTTTAGAGATTTTTCCTTTTAGCCGGACGCCAAGAAACTAGGCGCCGTTCAATAAAATTTGTCTTTTATGCATCCAAAGCGTCCCCCAAGCGGAGAACAAGAACACGGCAGCGAGGGAGTGTGGTTCGCGACCAACTCTAATTAACTCGCTGGGTAAATATTTTACGCGTAAGAAAGCAGGTACAAAGAACACGGCAGCGAGGGAGTATGGTTCGCAGCCAACTCTAATTAACTCGCTGGGTAAACATTTTACGCGTAAGAAAGCAAGTACAAAGAACACGGCAGCGAGGGAGTGTGGTTCGCGGCCAACTCTAATTAACTCGCTGGGTAAATATTTTACGCGTAAAAAAGCAGGTACAAAGAACACGGCAGCGAGGGAGTGTGGTCCGCGGCCAACTCTAATTAACTCGCTGGGTAAACATTTTACGCGTAAGAAAGCAAGTACAAAGAATACGGCAGCGAGGGAGTGTGGTTCGCGGCCAACTCTATTTTACTCGCTGGGTAAACATTTTACGCGTAAGGAAGCAAGTACAAAGAACATGACAGCAAGGGAGTGTGGTTCGCGGCCAACCCTATCAGTTCACTGGATAAACGGTCGACGCAAAAGTACGCAACTAGGATTCATCCGATGGCAAATAAAATTCGATCATGGCTCGTGAACAACTCCGCGCTACCAGGGACGTTATTTGCGACCTCGGACTTGTACCAATGATTTCGTAAGCAACACTAAACACTGACAAGGCCCGAAACAAGCATATAATTCAGTGGCATCACAAACACGATAAGGGCACACACACGCAAATATGAAGGTAACTCGGCACCTTTTTATTAAATATGAAACACAATATAGGAGAAGGTATAACTGCAATATATTCTAAAACCCCCGCTGCCTCTTTGGGCCAGCACATAAATAGAATAACTAGATCTACTAACCCTATCACCTGGTCTACGGTGGCTCCGCCCAGGTTGGGGAACCTGACTTCACCATGATTGGGAGTCTCCCAAGCCATCTTGAGTTAATTTGATGGCTTATTAGACCATACTGCTCAAAAAATGCCATTGATGCCTTTTTTGGCAGTAGGAGACCCCCCTAGCCCTGTCAACTGTTCAGGAGAGAGTCGGACTAAGGCTGCTAAAGTCTAAATGCCCACCCCGTACGTTTGGTCCCCTGAACGTTGATTGGCCAGATTTTTGGTCCTCTGAATGTTGATTCTTAGATTAACAGGCATCTTGATGGATGGCAGCCCTCCAGCCACACCTCCATCACATGTTTTCTATCTCTATCTCGATCGCACGATAATGGTAGGTTATGTGCAACAGTCTCACGATGGTAGAGTCTTGTTAGACTTACATCATATTTATAAAGGGCTACGTTGAAAAGGGGGGTAATGCAATAAATATGGTCGTAACAAGGAATCTGGAATGGCGCACGGACTTTCTACCTCCCCAAGTCATTGAAGACGCCAACCTTCTGGGTTCCACTAGGCGTCTGCGTCATCAATGCTAGGAGAATGATTCTCAAATTTAAAGCGTCTTCCCCCCCCCCCCACGCACACACAGAATCGAAACGTCGGATAAGCAAAAGGTCAATTCCAATTTTGTTTTTCAATTAATTCGAGCAAAAAACATAAAGATTACAAAATATAAAGTGCCCCGCAGCCTCTTCAAGGGTCGGCACACTGCGGGCCTCCCTCTTTTGGAGGGGGTGTCTGATCACCTACGGTACTAGGACCAGCGTCAGGAGCCTGAGCCTCGGTAGGGCCCTGCCGAAGGAAAGAAAGGTCCCATTTCGGGTGGACCTCCATAATGCTCTCCACCAACTGCTCGCCTCTAGCTGTCATCAAACGTTGGGCGAGGTCTTGATACTCAGGCGTTTCCACAAATGCATCCTGGTAAGCCTCCACCGCCTTGGCCCCGGCAACTGCACATTCACCCTGGATCCTCTCCAATTCTAGCCTCGTGTCTGCCAACAACTTGCCCTCCTCCGCGACGATAGTCTCCATCCTACTAGTCGCGTTGGCAAGGGCTTCCTCGGCGGAAAGTGCCTAGTCCTCGGCCAACTTTTGGGCCTCTTCAGCGCGCTTCTGTGCCTCTTCGGCACTCTTCTGAAGCTCCTCGGCTCTTTTTCGAGCGGCCTCGGCAGCCCGCTTTTGTTCCCGGGCACCCTTCAGGCACTCTTTCGAGGCCTTCAATTCAATCTCATACTTCTTCTTGATATCCGCCTCCCTTGCAACAGAGGCGTCGAGTTTGAATCGAAGTCCTCCTCTTTCGGACTCCAGCTGTGCCTTCTCGAGCTGTACAGCTTTTAGCTCCTCGGACAGCTTGGCGGACTTGGCCCCCTCCTCATGGCACTGACTGTCAAAACTTTCCACAATACTGAACAGCTCCTTGCTCAGCACCAAGCCCCGTATCAGGTTCATTTCTGCCATCTTCAGCTGCTCCCGTACAGTGGCCCCCTCGGTGGTTTTCTTCTATTTCTAGGTCCAGTACTTGTGCACGCTTGCCGCCATCATCGTGGGATGGGCTGGGAGCATCTCTAGGACGGAAGTTTCCAGTTCTCCCCGGCGTTGGGTTATCCGGACGGGGCTTCCTTGGTCAGACGAGGGGCCAGGTTTCTTCACACCCTCGGTTCGCCCCGATTTACGAGCGTCCCCTATAAACTCCCCTCCAGACACGGAAGCCTTCTTTTTTTGCGCACCCACATCGCCCACGTCCTCGGCAATGCCCTTCTCCTTGTCCTTGGCTGGGATGGGGCCGCAAGACGGATCAGTTGCCAAAGGAGGGAATGGAGGAGAAACGACCTGACTAGGGGTGGGCTCTGGCTGCGCAACCGCCGGAGTACCTTGCGATGACCCGGGCGCCTCCCGGACGGGCACCTGAGCAGAGGACCCCTCTCCGCTAGCAGGGCGGACAAGGTGAAGTATGGGCATGCTTTTGAACCTGAAAGCTGTTAATTATATACGTTAGTGATCGACGCACCCAGATAATTCCATGCCATAGCACCAGAACACCGAAGCAAGTGAGACTTACACATTAGCCCGCAGCTGGCCAAAAGTTTATCGTCTTTCAAGAGATTCCCAAGGCTCCGGAAGTCGCTGCTGAGAGACCGAACCTTATCCCACTTCGACCTCAGCTCTCCTTGGCTTCTCTTCAGGATCAGTGGCTTCCCACAATCTGCAAAAATGAATAAATACATCAAGTCAGGGATCGTAATCAAAATTTCATATGATTGTGGCGAGTTATACCAAGATTCCCGAAATGTCGAGGAATAGACACGTGCGAAAAGGGGTCCTTGGGCGTGAATTCCCAATCCCCGCCAACGAAAATGAACCTCTCTTTCCAGTTGTGCACCTTGTTGGGACTGTCGGTGGCCGTCCTCCATTTCTGACCCGGCTGGAGAGATATATTATACCAGCCGGTGGACCGGCAAGGTCAGTATATGGACTCAAACTCTCTGGAAGATAGGTCTCCTCCAGCCTTGGCAACGCTCCACAAAATGTAGGAGGCTACCATCTGCCCCCAGCCATTTGACGTTATTTGACAGGGAGCTAGATTCCAGTCCCTTAACACTTGGCGAAAGAAAGGATGCATGGGTAGGCGAAGGCCTTGTTGCATCGCAGGCTCGTAAACTGCCACATACCCTTCGGGTGGATGGTCGACACGCTCTTCTGGGCTTGGGGCTCTGAGCGTCACAGACGAAGGAATATCGTAGGACAACCGTATGTCCTCCAACTCTACCTCCGTGATCCTTGACTGGGCCATGGACGCTTCGGTTGCCTACCGTTTCAGCTCCTCGTCCAGAGTCCTCGCAGCTGGGGCATCCCTCTTGTCCAGAGATCCCCTCATTTCAGGCACCTCCGCGTCCGGCCTCCCCTTCGCTACCGTTTCTCCCACTGGCACGGGGGGCGTGACCTCCCTCCCACTCGTCGACGGAGCCGACAGGTCCACAACCGGAGGCTCCACCCCTCCTACGACTCTAGAGGAAGAAGATGATGTAGAGGCCGACGAAGAAACGCTCCTAATAATACTAGGGTTTGTGGGAGCGTCGGACGAATTCTGTGAGTCGTCGTCTCCTGATGACATTTGGCCGTACCCAAGTAATGGTATCGTATTGTGACTATGAAAATAAACAATGCAAGCAAATTTCAACCGCTGTCTGAGCGCTTACCTCGACTGTACGACTCAAATGGCACACCAGCTTCAAGCGTCTCATCTATCGGCAGAATAACTACAGTAAGCACGAAAGTAAGAAGAAGGTGCAACTTTTGGGGAGATGCCTGGTTTTATATAGGTTCACTCACACATCCACCGTCCAGATCCCAAGCGTTCCATCTGGGCATACAGATGGTCGACGCATGTCTTCAATGGTATAACAGGCGGGAAAGCGAAACCTGCGCATTTAATGAATCAGAGGCACACGCGTCCCACGCGCACCTCCATTCTCCCTCTCACGCGACCGCATTTAATGCATACACCCCCTCACTCATGATTACTTGACCAGAGAGGGACAGTCTTGATAGACAGGATCACGCCATCAGAGGACACGTCAGCATTAGCCTGGCTCCTTGAAGCCCTCACCCGTCATAAATATTCGGCTTCGGCCTTGGGGGACTATACTGGGTAGGTTGAACTACTCCCTGCCAAACCACCTTAAGAACACATTTTCCGCGAAGCGTATTCTTGCGAGACACATCAACATTCCGTTTATCCTCAAAAGTCCCACGCCCATTATAAATAATAGGCTTGGACTTGGGGGACTATTGTTACCACACGATTACGATATGGCCGCCACATCAGCACATGCCCCATCTAAGCCCAGTAAGGGCCCAGTTCGTAATCCATCAAGAACCCTATCTGGGCCCTGCTAGGGCCTTGGAAGGGCCCGTCACACGCTTGGGCCTTCGGCAGCTAGAAATCCACGAGTCATACGGAGGGCCTCGACGCCAGCATGCGAACCATAGGGCCTCGTCAGGCCTCGCATCATTCGTAACCAGCGAGCAACTCGATATGCCGGGGCAACCAGAGAAGTAATTAAAGAAAGATTGCGTTGGATTGGGCGCACGAATCTCCACAAGAAAACACAATCATGATCTCCTAAAATCATGCAACGTGATAAACTCAAGGAAGGTAGGCAATCTCGGGTATCTTTATCACATAAGGAAGGAGGATCCGATTGGGGACCGAATTGATTTGTCTTCAAAATCAATTAGAATTCTTGCGTTATAAATACAACGTCTCCGGTTGTTCCAAGGTACGCACTTTTTACGCTTGAGAATCCCATCCTAAACTCTGCTCAAATCTCTGCCTGTTTGTCTCTCCCACACCCCTCTTTTGTTCCCGCCCCCGTGTATTTCTTATATACCGACTGTTGACTTGATCGTCGGAGTACCAACGATCGTCGGACTCTTTTTCTCCAGAGATCTTGGTACCTAACGGTCGTCCTAGTGTGCAGGTAACATACAAGCTGGTAGAGGAGTGACTGGAGATCTGTTGGCATATGGACTGGTGTAGGTTCAGACGTCAACAATTTTTTAAGCAAAATCCAACGAAGACCTACTTTTAAGAATAAGGTGCTCTTTAAGTGTGAGAATTTATTACCAAAAAATCTCTAGGAAAATTATATTAGGTGAGCACTCCATTAACAATCTTAAAAATGCTAAAAAGGAGATATAGTACTTTTCATGTCATCCCTTTTAGTATCTCATACTATAATATTAGTGCTTTCATATTTGGAACAATATTCAACTTACAAAAATTAATATTGTTCTAATGAATTTTAAAAATGCCTTTTTCACAATATGTATTAGAAAAAATAGCTTTACTTTCTAACTATTTGTTTAGGATTTCTTCTTTATATGTAAAATTAAAGAAAATGGCATATTTAGTCTTTAACTTTTCAAAAACGTAAAAAATATACTATTAACATTTGAAAATAACATCGGACATCCCTCAACGTTTGAAGAAATATGTATGGTAGGTCATTTAGGTCGAAATTGCCCTCATCTTTAAATTAAAAAAATAAAATAAAAGAACAAGAAAAAAGAAAAATACCACCCACCCACCCACCCACCCACCCACCCACTTCATTCTTTTTCAGTATCCATCATCTCCAGATGCTCTATCTACCCATAAAAGAAAGCTGTCATTAAATCTCTTAATTTCTTGGTATTTAATCTCTCCATACTTTCATGTCAATACATCCAAACTTTCTCATCTCTAAAACTCTTTCCTCAAGCTCTCTCTAAAACTCACTCCTAGGGTGGGCAAAATACCCGACAAACTGACTCGACCCGAACTGACTCAGGTCGGTTTTTGGAGAGATTACACAACCTGTAACCAGATTGGTTTTAAAAAATTTTTAAAAATAAGCTTTAATCCAGCCCAAAATCGAAAACTTAAACCAACACGAATCGAGTCAGTTTCGGGCCCGATTTTTCAAATTTGGTCGTTTTTGGTTTGGCAAGCCCAACTGAATGTACTCGGTTCAGGTTCAGGTTCGAGTTGAGTCAAAAACTGACCCAACCAAACTCGCGCCCAGCCCTACTATCTCCCACTTCTCAGTACTCGTTGGCCGCTTCCACATTCTCTACAACGACACGGGTATAGATTTTGTCACACGCAGTGGTGGACGAAACTTCTTTTTAGAAAATCACCAATACTTCTGCAAAGGTCTGTAAAGGGACATAGAAGATCTTGAGAACTCTAAATTTTAGCTGCAATACCGTGTTTAATTCTTCGATGGTGCTGAAGTTTCTCCAAGGTGGGCCCGTCTGTGACTTTTTTCGGCAATGAACCTTTGCATGAAAAGATTTTTCATTTTAGCCTAGAAGCTATCTTGAGGTTAAAATTCAAAGGAATCAATCCGACTCGAAAGCCCGAAATGTCGGGCCCTCAAAGCGTGGAGATTTTTGGGAAAAAAATTAACGATAATTAGGGCTTCTGTTGTTCAACCCGTCTGTGCTACAACCTAACCAAGAAAATGAAACATGCAAACAAGTTTATGGGGTTAGGAGTGGTGAATTTTGAGATTTTTGGAGTTTGGGGTGCTGGTAGATTTTGAATTTTGAGAGTTTGATAAAGAAGTTAGCATCTTTGTTATTTTTTATTTTTGAAAGGTACATTTAGTTATTTTTCTATTTTTTTTCCTATTTTTTGTTTTTTGTTCATTTAAATGGGAGGCCAATTTCGTTATAAATGACTCTACAATGCCTATTTCTTCAAATGTTTGGGATGCATAATGTTATTTTTAAAGGTTCGAGATATATCTCTTACATTTTTTAAAGGCTGGGAACCAAATATGCTATTTTCTATAAAATTAAATATTTTTTTGTAAAATATTTTTTTTTTCCTTTTCTAAACTAGTTATATCAATTGTAATTATTCAATATCAACTCTAAAATTTCTCTATTATCAAATCTATTTTGCTGCTAAATTTTTGTGGTTGATGGCATTGGCATCTCGCAAAGATAGTTTCTTTTCTTATGTAAAAACATGTTTGTAATTTATGAGTGATAAAAGAATGTAGTGGAATTGTCGCTCGCTAGAGAGGGAACATAGTGGGAGGAGCCGAGGATCTGGGACACATAGAAAGATGCGAGAGATGAGAGATCCATGAAGACTAGACTCTTTAAAGATATGATAAGAAAAAAAATGACATAAGATCGCAAAATAAATAGATTTTTAGATAACTTTGTTTATATGTTATTTATCGTAATCATAATAATCACGTCGAAATGTGTATAATACTATTCAATTTTGTGAAACATTACGTTTTTCAACTTAACACATTTAATAAAATGGTCAAATATTAAAGGATAATTTACAATTTTGGTCCCCAATCTTTTAAAAAAGTAACTAATCTACCTCCAGACTTTTTTTTGGCATTGGCCATCCCTAACCTTTGCATTTTGTTGCAAATCACGTCCTTTTAACATACTTTGACGAATTTGCCATTCTCTTTAAATAAACAAAAATACAAAAAAGCTTAAAACAAAAAAAAAAAAATAAAAAAAAAACCAAATTGCAAATAAAGTACTACAACTTTTAAAAAGTATAAAATAAGTCCACCTTCCCCAAAAATCCACCCCACCCCACCCCACCCCACCCCACCCCTCTCAAACCTCCAGAATTTACCCTCTCCAGCACCATGGTCTGACTCCTCCACTCACCTGCGTTTCGATCTCTTGGGCTCGTGGTAGCACATTCTACGTCTCACTCATTCAGTCTGAAGAGAGATACCCATTGTGAAAAGGAACTTGAAGTGGTAGAAGTGAAACTAACCTTAGACTGTTGCAAATTGATCCCAAAACACTTAAGCTCTGAATTCAAACTGAAATAATTAAACTAATTTACCTAGTGCGGTTATTAAGCATACAATTCAAAATCCTACCACAAGCATACCTCATACGAGTATACATCCTACCAGTATAAACACCCGACTCTCTCTACATATCCTCCATCGTCTTCACAAAGAGATTCAAGCTTCTGATTGGAGGGATGTAAAGAATCAAAGGGACTGCAGAAAATGCCACTGTGAAGAATAGCTGCAACATTTCAGTCGATTGAAACTAGAAATTGTACAGAGATGACGAAAGGGCTTTTACGGATTTGTTCTTAATTTGTGGATGACTTTGAATTGACGGAGATGGGCTTTCTATTGATTTTCACTTGAAGTGGAACATACATGAGCTTTTCACCTTAGACTGTTAGTTTAGAGAGTAATCGGAATTAAAACATTTCTGAGCAATAGTCGGCGGAGAAATGGTAGAAGTGAATTTTTTGGGTTGGGTTGGGGAAGATGAACTTATTTTGTACTTTTTAAAAGTTGTAGGACTTTATTTGTAATTTGCTTTTAATTTTTTTTTTTTTGTTTTTAGCTTTTTTGTATTTTTGTTTATTTAAAGAGAATGGAAAATTCGTCAAAATATGTCAAAATGACATGATTTGTAACAAAATGCAAAAGTTATGGATGGCCAATGCCAAAAAAAAAAAAAAAGTTTAGGAGTAGATTAGTTACTTTTATGAAAGGTTGGGGACCAAAATTGCAAATTGTCCAATATTAAAACATATTGATTAAATAACATAAGAGGTGAGAGAGAACAACTTCCAATTTAATATTAATTAAGAAAACCAAAAACCTAAACTACAAATTGTTAATTTCAGAAAAAGATTGCAATTGAAAACTCAATGCGGTAAAAATGGTTTTCCTTATTCCTTCATAAGAAAAATGTAGGCTTTATAGCCTACAAATGATAACAAAATAATAGAAAGATTTTAACTCTAGAAACATGGGATTCTCTTAAGAATAATTCAAATATTCCTTAACAATCAGGATTATTTGATAACAGTTCAAAACATTCAACACTCTCCCTTAAACTAAATTATCTCCCTTAAACTAAATTATCTAAATGCATTTAGTTACTTCTAACATTGAACAACACCAAGCAGTCCACTATGCTTCACAAAGGTTTCTAGCTTCAATGTTTTGGTCAAGATATAACAACCTGATCTTGACTTTTGCAGTATACTAGTTGCACAACTTCATCTTTCGTCAGATCACGTAGAAAATGAAACCTGATATCAATATGTTTACTCCTACCTTGTTGCACAGGATTTTTAGACATCTTGATAGTAGAAGTATTGTCACAATACAGTACAGTTGGTCCCTTTTGAGCATGATGTACTTCTTCAAGTAACCTCATCAGCCATACTCCTTGATATGCACGAGATGCAGATGCAATAAATATAGCTTTAGTTGTGGACAAAGTGGCCATTGGCTATTTTCTTGAAGACTAAGAAATAGCTCTATCACTTAAGAAAAAACATGACCTGATGTGCTCTTTCAATCATTCAAATCTCCTGCAAAATCATTGTCACTAAAGCCAATCAACTTACCACTGCCACTCCTTTTGTAAAAGACCCCATAATCACATATTCCTTTCAGAGATCGATGGACCCTATTTGCAGCTTGCAAATAAAGTTCTGTTGGATTTTCCATAAACTTGCTAATTAAGCTTATAACAAACATCATATCCGGTCTCGTAGATGATAAGTACATCAAGATGCCAATCAATTGCTTGTAGAAGGTCTGATCAACTTTCACTTTTCCCTCATCCTTTGAAATCTTGAAACTAAGAGCAATTGGATTTTGAGAAGGATCGTAATTCTCCATTTGGAATCTCTTTAAAAGTTTTTGTGCATACTTCTTCTAATTGATAAAGATGCCTGTAGCAGGTTGCACAACTTCTATTCCAATGAAGTATCTCATCTTCCATAGATTTGTCATTTCAAACTCTTCCTTCATAAAGAGTTTAAACTCTCTAATCGTTGATTCATTATTCCCCATTAATATTAACTCATCCACATATAAGCACACAATTAATAGTTTACCTCATTCTGTTTTGATAAATAATGTGTGCTCATAAGGACATTTCTTGCACCCAGCCTTTGGGAAGTACCTTGCTATCCGGCTATATTTGTTTTAATCCATACAAGGCATTCCTCAATTTGTAAACCTTGTGTTCACTCCATTTGCTTACATATCCTTGTGGTTGTTCAAAAAAAACTTGTTCTTTTAGCTCTCTATGCAAAAAAGCTGATTTAATATCAAGTTGAAACAAGATCCAATCATTGAGTGCTGCCAAAGAAATTACCAACTGAATTGTATCATGTCTTGCAATTGGTACAAATACCTTAGAATAATCAATCTTATACTTTTGTGTGTATCCTTTTGCCACAAGTCGAGCCTTGAATTTGTCAACCTCTCCCTCTCGTTGAGCTTAGTTTTATAGATCCATTTTACACCTACTGCCTTTGCTCTTTTAAGAAGATCAACTAACTCCCATGTGTCATTTCTCTTCATGGCTTCAATCTTGGCATCCATTGCTTGTCTCCACTTCTTGTTCTTGACTACTTCAGTAAAAAGAATTGGATCACTGCCTACACAGAGTGCAAGATAGACTTGAGGGTCCTCATCAGACAACTCTCCTCCACTTGCATAATCTTCTATCCAGTTTGGTCTTCTTCTTTGACGTGGCAGAATGTCAACAAGTGTTTCTCGTACTTCATTGATGTCACTTGAAGTAGTATTTGTGCTGTCATCAGTTTGTTGCTTCTCTTGTTGCAGTTCTTCATTACCATTTTTTCAAGGTCTATAGCACTTTCATTGATTCCATTGCCACTCCAATCTCAACATCTTTCCTCATCAAAGATAACATCTCGAGAAGTGATAATCTTATTTGTTAAAGGATTATACAGTCTGTAGGCCTTTGATTCTTCACTTATCCCAAGAAGCACACACTTTACCTCCTTGTCATCAAATGTCTTCCTTCTTTCATCTGGAACTCATGCATAGGATATACTCCCAAATATTCTGAAATAGCTCACAATAGGCTTATTTCCAGACCAAACTTCATGTGGAGTCACATTTTTTATAGCAAACTTGGGACTTCTATTGAGCACATGTAACTTTAATTGATAGCTTCATGCCAAAACTCTTTGGGAACTTTCTCTTTAGATATCATGCTTCGAACCATATTCGTTATTGTTCTACTTTTTTTCCCTGACACAACATTTTGATGTGGTAAGTATGCATAAGTTAATTGCCTTCTAATGTTCTTCATTTCACACTAGCTTGTGAACGAATTCACCCACATGATCAATGCCCAGTGCTTTGATAGACTTTCATGTTTCTTTCTCAACAAAATCTTGAAATCTCTTAAGCATTATAACGGTTTCAGGCCTTTCAGACAAAAAATAGACCAATGTTTTTTTACTACAATCATCCGTAAAAGTAATAAAATACGTTTTTCCACTATTTGAGATTGGGTTTATAGGTAAAAAAATGTATGAATGAATGAGTTGCAACGGCTGATTAGCTCTACAAGTGCTACTCTTTGGAAATGATTTTCTCTGATGCTTGCTCAAGGTACATTCCTTACAAATACGTGAAGAAGATTGGATTTTTGGTAGCCCTCTCACCCTCTTTTATTTTCCTCCAGAGTCTTCAATCCATTAAAGTTGAGATGACTGTATCTGTAGTGCTAAAGCCATGTAGAATCTTGCATAGTTGACTGAAAACAAGCTCCATCATCACTTGCAGTTTGAGTCTCCAAAGAAAACATGCAATTACTAGCCATCTTGACCATTGCTACCAGCTCGTTCATTGGATCATATATTTGACAACTGTGCTTTTGTATTATAATTGCCAAGGCATTTTCTAGCAACTGACCCAAGATTATCAAATTGCTTTTGAGCTCAGGGACATAGAACACTCCATTGATAGTCTGCATGGCTCTGTTCATCTTGATTTTCCCGTAACATTAATGCCCGAATTATTGGCTAGCTTTACAGTTTCTTGAAATGTTCCATCGAGCTTGGAGAACAATCTTTGATTACCAATCACGTGGTTGCTACATCCAGAGTCGAGGTACCATATCTCTTTTGCATAATCTTTCTCTATGTAGTTCCCGTGAGCTTCTTTGTTATCCACGCAAGCCATCAAGAGCAGCTCCTCTTCGGTTTCAACAAGATTTTCCTTTTTATTTTTTTCTATTTCAGGACATTCCCACTGATAATGCCCCAACTAGTGACAGTTATAACACTCCTTTCTCTACCTCAAAAGCCTCTACGACCTCTTCATGGAGATGATTTACCAGCAGTAGTCACTTTTAGAACCTGTTCTTCCTCCATATGACTGATCATGTGATGTTCATGAACCAATAGTGAGCTCTATAATTCATCTATTGATGTCAATATCCTTTGATTCTTCGATAGAGCACACAACACAATCGAACTTTGATGTTATCCATCGAAGAATATTTTGAATCATTGTGACACTTTCCAGAATTCCCCTATCATCCGATTTGAAATGGCCAATGTCCTTACAAAGAACTCATTCACCGTTTCTCCAATTTTCATGTGAAGAATTTCAAACTCTTTGCTAAGAGCTTGCAATTGAGCGCGCTTAACCCTAGATGTGCCTTGGTATTTTTTCTTAAGAGAGTTCCATATGTCATTTGTTGTATCTTTCTTAAGAATTGTATCAAGAATCACACGATTAATAGCATGAAACAGGTAGTTCTTAGCCTTCAAGTCCTTCAGCTTCTTGGCTTCAAGGTTCTTGAGTTGCATCTAAATCAGCATTTCTCCTTCTTTTGGCTTCCTTTATCCCATTCTCAACTGGCCCCCGTACTCCTTTCAACGGAGAAAATTCTCCATTAGCATACTCCAATGGTCATAGTGACCATCGAAGCAAGGGATCGACGGTTACATAAAGCCACTTCTATTTTTTGATGCCATGGATCTTCCTGGTGCAAAGTGAAGGCTACTGATTCAATTGTCAGACCCTCAACAAAGCTCTTATACGAGATATTAATTTCAGAAAAGATTGCAATTGAAAACTCAATGTGAAGAGAATAGTTTTCCTTATTCCTTTAGAAGAAAAACGTTAGTTTTATAGACTACAAAAGATAACAAAATAATACAAAGATTTTAACTCTAAAAACATGGGATTCTCGTAAGAATAATTCAAATGTTTCTTAACCATAAGATATTATTCAATAAGAGCTCAAAACATTCAACATAAATTTCAATTTAGCATTTTGGATCTTCACTAAAACAATATATAATCAATTGAGTTTGTAAATTTAACGATTATTTATTCATAGATTATTATGAATTCAAGAAAAATAATTGCTAGCCGACACTTAACTAATTTAATCTAAAGTTGTCAATTGGTGACCACGTCTAATGACAAATGAACCAATTATCGGAGTTGCCTAGAAAGAAAGTTAAAGTCGCATGATATTATATATGATGGTTTGTTTATCAACATGATGACGGGTGTCCCTCTTTGTTAGTCAATTCTATTACTCAACTTCACATTTTCCGCTTATTTACACTATTAATTATTAAATCATTTTTCCCATCTTCAATCATTTTCGTTCAGAAAATCGAAAACGAATTTCAAGCTGTTTATCTGATTAATTTAAATGCAATATTGCCGACCACAAGTTTTTGAAAAAAATATTTTTCAATTATAAATCATAGATCCTACATAGATAAAAAAAATAGATAAAAATAGTATTCTCACAAAATATATAAATAAAAATAATATTTAATCAATTTAAAAAAAATTAAAAATATAACCAAACATGCTTTACCATTTTTAACAAAAGTGACTCAAAAAAAAAAAAATCAAATATAATAGTTACAAAATTTGAATAAATAAAAATTGATTTTTAGCCATTTTGGACGACATAATCATGTGAGATAATGTTAATTCGTAAATAAACCTTTAATAAGCATCTTCATTGAAATTAAATCTTTGACTTAAATCAAATATAATCTAAAAATAGCTATTTGTGACATTCTCATCTCTTCGATAACATTTTATTCGTGTCATTACCGATGTTATATTATTCTACTCAACCAATCACATCTATTTCTTTGAACCAACTCATGGCAATCAACTAATTATATGAAAATAATATTTAACTTAATAAGGAATTTTTAAAAGTGTGACAAGAAAAGAAAACATAAACGCAAGCTCGAACTTTATATGAAGCTTAAGATGCGGGCTCAAAATATTTAGAAGCTTATAAATCTAAAAAAATTGTGTTAAATTTTTATTTATTTATTTATTTATTTGAAAAGATTGGCATATGGTAGCCTAAACCTGCATCTAATTAAAAAAGTATGCCCAATTAAAATCTTATTTCTCTTAATTTGAAAATTGAAACATATAATCTCGACTCGTTTTTAAAATTCAGACCACCCATCTCCCTCTCCGATCCGACAAAAATCCACCCCATAGGCCACACCCCATAGGCCACGTTAAGTCTCCATAGTTTGTTTTACTACATTTTCTACAAAGTTAAGCGATATTTCTATTTTATTACTATTCTATTTCATTTTAGATAATTTATATATTTTACGAGTTAACATATTACATTATTTTTTATAGTGATCAAACCAATTGAAATGACTAAAATGAACTTGATATTTTATATATTTGTCGACATCAGATTTTGCATCAATGAATTTTTTTTTTTTGTATATGTTTATATGCTAATAAACTTCTTGTAAAATGGATTGTGAAAAAAAAAAAAAAAAAAAAAGAACTAACTAGGAATTTTCTTTATTGTTAGATATTACATTTTGTTTGTCGTTTTATTATTAGATTTTAAGTTTATAAGTTTAGTTTTGAAAAATTCTTATAAATAAAAAAATTTAAATATACACAACAATTTGAGAATCCAGTTTTTAAAATTCGACTCAAACATGGAAAACATAAAATCTGGCATAAGCATGGTAACAATTAAACGATAATCCAAATTAATTAACAATAATTGACAGTTTCATCACTTGAGGTCAATCCGGTCAATTCACCTGAAAACCAAAATAAAAGACCCCACGATCCACCAATTACAAGAGGAGTATTATTGTCATTTCACCAGCCGGCTTGGTTGACATATAAAAATTGAGGAGAGAGGATATTCGCATATTGTTATAGCATAATTCTTTGCGTGTAAGTGTATATTCTGTAATCTGATTAACGGATTCTGATTGCATAATGGTGGGACCCACCATGACATGTATGGCCCACTAATCCTACGTGACAAAGCTCTTGAACAGAAATTGTCTGACGTGGAATTTCTTAATATTCTTGGATATGCGGTGAATGCTTGTCTCCTTCAAAATTAAAGAGGATTTATGCTGTCCAGTAGGCAGGCGTTGGATGGGCTGCAAGCTGCCTTGGACAGCATGTGCACGGCGTACGAACGCCTCTAGGCGGACTTGGAAGAATCTGAGTCCAATGTCCTGAACCTGACCAAGAAGTTGGACAATGCCAACGCCACTCAGAGGGTTGCTGTCGAGGCTTTAGAGGCAGTCAATAAAGAAAAACAGCGGATGTTGGATGAATCCAAGTCCCATGAGCAGGAGGCTCGCAGCTTAAGGGAGAGCCTTGAGGTTGCTAAAAAATGGAGAAATGGGGCTGAAACTGAGGCTGCCCGGCTACTTGGCGAGAAAAAAGAGATAGAAGCGAGGTTGGGAAGTGTGGAGGCAGATTTTGTAGCAAACTTTCACAACACCGACGCCTATACCAAATCTGATATTTTGCCAGAGTGGGGCATCGGGAAGTCCTGGCCGTGCTCAGAACTGACTACCCGAGCTTTGACGTTGAGTTTTTAAAAGCCAGGTTTTTCCCACTCGATAATGAGGGTGATGAAGAAAATTAGGATTATTGTAATAGTTAGGTTCACCTCCTCCGAATATTTTGTAATAGGCAGTATATTTTTGTTTAATGAACTTTATTTCCGAAGCATATTTTGTTGTGTTGCCAACTGTTAAAAATATTTCTTAATTGTCATTGCATCGCACAAAAAATAAACTCTGCTTAAGACACACAAGTTCGGGTTTTGGGGGCTTCGATATGATTCAAAACAAATAGCTTGATGATATATTAAACAAAAGATTGGCCTGACATGAGTGAGTCGTTCGAATGCGGATATTTTAAGTTAAACACAACTAATCTACCTTAGTTATTGGTAATATCGACTCAAATGTTCTGTGTTCCACAGGCGAGGTTGTTGCTTAGCATCCATGCCTTCAATAAAGTATGTCCCAAGGTATGCTTCCCTCGTCACCCGATAAGGTCCTTCCCAATTGGGGCCTAGGGTCCCAACTCCTGGTTCTTTGGAGGAGGTGAAGACCCTCTTTAACACCAGATCGTCGATGCGAAAGGACTGTTCTTGACTTTTTTGTTGAAATATTTGGCCATCTTTCTTTGGTAAGAGGCTAGCTTAACTTGGGAGCTGTCCCTTCGTTGTTCTAGGAGGTCCAAGCTAGCCCTCATGAGGTCCTCGTTATTGGCTTCGCTGAAAAGTAGTCGGCGAGGTGATGGCATGCCAACTTCTACTGGGCTTACAGCCTCAGATCCATACGCCATTGCGAAGGAGATTTCCCCTGTTGGAGTTTTGGCTATGGTTCTTATCTCTCAGAGAACATGTGGGAGCTCGTTGACCCATGCCCCATTTGACGCCTCGAGCTTTCGCTTAAGTGTATATTTGATGGTTTTGTTAACAGCCTCCACCTGACCGTTGGCCTGAGGGTGGTGGGGGCTAGAAAAGTGTTTAGCGATTCCCAGCTCCTCGCATAGGTTCCTGATTTTCTTGTTGTCGAACTGCTTTCCATTATCGGACACCAGAGAGTGAAGAATTCCGAACCGACATATGATATTCTTCCATATGAATTTGGAGGTGTTGGCCTTGGTGATTTTGCCATTGGCTCTGCCTCTACCCATTTCGTGAAATAGTCGATGGCAACTAAGGCGTGGCATGCGTTGCCCCTACCCCTAGGCATGGGGCCTATGAAGTCTATTCTCCATTTGGCAAAGGGCCACGGGCTGGATACTGTGGTAAGTTTTTGATGGGGCTGACGCGGTATTGTAGCGTAGCGCTGACACCTCTCACATCTCCTTACATGGTGCAAGGAGGCTTTCTTTA
This sequence comes from Forsythia viridissima, assembly GCA_030279155.1. NCBI lineage: Eukaryota > Viridiplantae > Streptophyta > Magnoliopsida > Lamiales > Oleaceae > Forsythia > Forsythia viridissima. The sequence continues at coordinate 60,027,744 of CM059033.1, read as the reverse complement.
ACGAGGGCCAGAAGTATCCTTGTTTGAGGATTTTCTTAGCCAGGGCGAAATCTCCTGTGTGATTGCCACATATCCCCTCGTAGAATTCTCTGAGGATGTAATCAGCTTCATTTGTCCCAACACACCTAAAGAGTGGGATGGAGTAGCTTCGTTTGTAGAAGACGTTGTCAGATAGTACGAAGTGGGCCGCCTTTCTCCTCAGCTTTCTAGCTTCCTCTTTATCTGTGGGGAGTGTTTGGTCTTTTAAAAATGTAAGATGGGATCCATTCACGTGGATGTTTCCTAGATCCACATTACTTCCGTGACGGCTTCTATGGAAGGCTTGCTTAGGTGTTCGATGGGAACCAGCTTAAGAACTTCTGTGTCTTTGCTGCTTGCTAGCTTGGAAAGTGCTTCTGCGTTGGCGTTATCCTCCCTGGGCACTTAAATCAACTCGAACTTTTCGAAGCAAGGGATGAGGTTTCTCACCAGCCTCAGGTAGGAAGCCATATTTCTTTCCCTAGCAGCAAATCTTCCATTTATTTGGCTCACCACTAGTTGGGAGTCGCTTGCCACAGAGAGCCTCTGTACTTTCATTTCTTTGGTTAGGCGAATGCCAGACAGCAGGGCCTCGTACTCTGTAACATTGTTTTAGGCTTTAAAGTCAAATCGGATTGCGCAGTTCAGCCTATGGCCTTCGGGACTGGTGAGGACCACCTCGGCGCTTGAACCCATATCTCCCGAGGATCCGTCCACGAAAAGACACCAAGTTGGTGGTTCCACAGGTGCCATCGAGGTGTCTACTTCGGGTGGGTTGGCAAATTCAGCCATAAAATCAGTGAAGGGACCGAGCTTACCAACTCGGCGGATACAGCTAGATAGAGTAACAGTGCTTACCCCACTGGTTTACCATGTATCTTAGGAACTTTCCAGAGGTAATTCCGAAGGCGCACTTCAGGGGGTTGAGTCTCATTTTGTAAGCTCTGAGAGTCTAGAAAGTCTTTTCTAAGTATTGTACATGATCTTCAACTTTTAAGCTTTTAACCAACATATTATCCACGTAGACTTCCATGGTCGAACTGAGCTGATCAGCAAACATTTTGTTGATAAGCCTTTGGTAGGTTGTCCCGGCGTTTTTCAAGCCAAATGGCATGACTTTGTAGCAGTAAAGACCATTGTCTGTCATAAATGATGTGTGATCCTCGTCCGGTGGGTACATGGGAATTTGGTTATAGCCTGAGTAGGCCTCCATGAAGCTTAAAAGTTCATGTCCAGACGTGGAGTCCACCAGTTGATCAATCCGAGACAACGTGAAGCTATCCTTAGGACAAGCCTGGTTGAAGTTGGAGAAATCTATACAAATTCTCATTTTTCCACTTGGCTTTTTATCCAAAACCGGATTGGAGACCTACCTAGGGTAGCGAGCTTCCCGGATGAAGCTGCTTTGTAGGAGTTTCCCAACCTCTTCCCCCACCAGCCTATCCTGGTAGAGGCCTAAAAACCATACTGGGACTGTGCTGGTGCTTCGAATAAAAAAAAAAAAAAGGTTGAAGGGCTTCCGCTTCTGTCAGTGGGATGGAAATTTGGGATCGACATTGAGGTGGTGACAGCTTACCTTCGGGTCGATCCCAATCATATCCTTGTGTTTCCACGCAAAGACATCCAGGTTATGGCTGAGGAACTTTTTCTGTCCTATTTTGGATTCTTCTCCAAGGTCCTTTCGTATTTGGAGCCTCATTGTTGGGTCATTAGGATCCGCCAGGAAAATTTTCAGTTCCTCAACTGTTGAAGTCTGGCATTCAGCTCCCGTCACCCTTAGGTCTATGTCCTCGAATGGAATTGCTTCCTCCATCGGTACATCTTCCGGTGCCTCTTCCGAGGCGTCCGTTATTTCTAAGTCAAAAAATGCCATATTTACCTCTTTTTTCTCTGCTTTTATAAGGGCATCCCTGTAACACTTCCTGGCCTCAAGCTGGTTACCTCGAACAGTCGCCACACCTCCTTTGGTAGGGAATTTCATACAGAGGTGGTGAACTAATGTTATGGCCCAAAGTTCTTTCAGGGCTGGTCGGCCCAGGACTCCATGGTAGGCGGATCTTCTATCTACTACCAAGAATTTCATGAAAGTGTGGGCAGCAGGAGGCTCTTCTCCCATAGTAACGACGAGGCGCACTATCCCTTTCGGGGTTACACAATCGCCAGTGAATCCGTAGAGAGGCTTGGCCGATGGCTCCAATGGGATATCCACGTTCATCTGCTCATATGTACTTAAGAAAATGATATTGACATAGCTGCCATTATCCACAAGCATTCTTCATAGCCCGTTCCAAGCCACGACTGCCTTTACTACAAGGGCATCACAGTGGGAGTAGTGCACACCCTTCATGTCTTCTGTAGTGAAGGTGATAGGGTCTACCTTTTTTGACCCTGATGGCCGACTGTTGATGAGCCAATTGGTCATTTGAATCCCTTCGACTTCTTTGCCGTAACTCTTCTGGGCGTTTCTGGTTTGGCCTCCAATATAAGGGCCTCTGTAAATGGTGTCTATCTCCCGAATCGGGGCCTTTTCAGAGCCCTTGATTAGGCAGGGCTCCAGGACGCTTTCCGGTCGAGGTTGTCTGGCTGGACTTCTCGAATTACGCCTCCTTCGTAGTTCCTGGCCCAAAGGCCTCCTATTCCATTACTGAGAGAGTCTGTCTTGGAATACCGGCCGATGCCCTCTCATCGAGAGCGGATCTCTGCGTCTAGAATTCGTCCCATGTCTGTGTCCTGAATTGGCTATCCTTTTGTTAGACAGATCTTCTACTTCGCGACATTCATCCGTACTATGTCCATAACTTTGGTGGATGCAGTAGTATTTTGTAAGGGCCATTTGAGGGGGATGAATCACCGGTGGTGCACTGGTTCCAGCTTCATAATATGTAGACGGGGACATACCGTAATTATATAGCCCCGCTGCCGAGCCCGACGCTACTGGAGCAGTGTAAGGGAGGAGCATACCCTCTTGTACAGAGGCCACATAACTCATTCCAACGTTTGGGTCAGACGGATAGTTTCTCCTGCGTGGATTCTGCTAGAAAGGAGGTCTGCCGTAGCTTTGGGCATATGTAGCTCTAGACGCAGGGTTGGCTCCCAATCCACCTCGTTTTCTGTGAATGATCATGTTCTCATTGGTTATTTCTTCGGTGATCATTTCCACCAGCTGGTCAAAGGTCGCTGGGTTTTTGTTGTGGACATCCCTCCAAAATGGGAAGTTCATGTCTAGCCCAGCCTTTAGAGCGGATAGGACTTCGACATCGGTTATTTTTTCACAGAATAGCATCTCTTCGTTGAAGCGGCCCAGGTAGCTCTGTAGTTGCTCATTTGAGGTTTGCCTTACGTCATGGAGGCGTTGGACTGTGGCAGAGGCAGGCTTTTGCGATGAGAAGTAATTGATAAATGTTTTCTTCAACTCTGGCCAACTAGAAATACTTCCAGCGACTAGTTTATTATACCATCGCTTCGCTCCTCTTGACAAGGTAAGGTGAAAAGCTCTGCATTTCAAGGCTGGGGTAACTCCTCAGAGACTCATTTCTGTCTTATACGTTTTCATGTGGTCCAAGGGATCTCCCCTGCCTGTGTAAGGGACAATCTTGGGCAAGTAAAACTCGTGAAGGATGGATGCATTCCTGATTTCGGCTGAAAATGGGAGGTTCTCGTCATCGTCGTCTATTTCAAATGATCTTGCTGGCTTCGGATACTCTTTCCCGATATTCGTCTCCAGAGGAAACTGCGAGAGGCGTTGAGCCTGCTGTTCGTCCCCATAACCTTGGGACTGCGGTTGCATGGTTTGCTGAGGTACGTAGGGCTGGAAGTCAGATTCTCCCCTAGCTTCTGCCTCCCTTGCCCTCTTTTCTCGCCTATTTCTAGAGGGACTCTGAGGCTGTTCTCTCTTTGTTAGATTCTCCTGAGGCCACATTCTGCTTCTCTGTTCGCCTAGTCTTTCAAATACACTGGCAGACATCATTGGTTGGGGCTTCCTATCTGCTGCCGGGGTGTTGGTCCCTCTCCCGTTTGTCCTAGCGTAAGAGGCTTTTCCTCTGACTTGCGGATCTCGGGGATGTCCGCTGTCAACTTTCTGCTCTTCCTCAGGATCATCTGGGTCAGACTCATGAGGACGGTTCTCACCCCACACCTGCTTCATTTGGATATATCCTTGCATTTGGTCATGGTGCTGGGCCAGTTGCATCACGCTGGCGGCCATTGTTCTCATTTCTCGCTCAAGATTGGTGGGAGGCATCCTTCCACGCCTCCTCCGAGGAGATTCCTCAACCCTTGCTCCCGCCACGGTTTCTCCATCCGTCGTGGGCCTCGTTCTTCTTGGGTTTTCATCCTCGTTGCTTCCGTTCATTTTGTGGGCCGGTTGATCCCTTGTTTAAGGAGACTCCTTTGCTCGAGAAAGCTAAAACTTTTAGTTACGCTTCCCACGGATGTCGCCAATTTGTTGACCTCTAAAAATGGCTGCCAATAGGAATCCCACGCCTCCTCTTCCTACGTGTATTTCTCTTCTGGCTTGAACTGCCACGTGGTTTATTCAACTACGTAGATAAGCCTAGGACTGGATGGATATGTAGCAAGAGATTAAGAGAAACACACTTTTGCAGAGGTAATAGCTTGATGACCTCTAACTAACCATTTCCCAGGTGGTCATCACACTTGAAGAATAATTAATATAGAAGATTTGATATTTTTTGTGAGAGTAATAAAATTCAACATCCCCTTCATGTGGAAATAAGCTTAGCATTTATAGGCAAATTCTACAAGAATGATCTCTTCCGATATGCGACACGTGGTTCCATCTGAAAGGTTCTTGAGTCACATCTTTGGTGTCACGTCATTAGCATTAATGAGGGAGTCACTTTCAATCGCAAACTAATGGGCTATGACCGTGACAAGCCGCATTGGCAGGCAGTCCCATCAATCTTTTCAAGATTGAATCGTAGATTTGGTAGGGGAGGCTTCCTTAGCACGCAACCAGGGTTGGATTTTAATAGCTTCGATTATTCAAGCTCTTCGGCATAATTAGCTTCGGTTATTCAAGCTCCTCGACATAAATAGCCTCGGAGAAGGGTTGAGCCAAAGCATGTTGACTTTGACCGTGCTTACATGGAGCCCAATTGGGATTACCCTGCCTACGTGGATCGCCAGGTGGGATTGGTGCGTAACAGATTACAACAAAATAAATGTAATGTACAATATTCATCAACCCAAAAAGCCATATATATACACTCCAATTATATACAATTCAGCCCCAAAGTGCTACTTGCCTACTTGGGCTCATATTATGCCACTAGGTTTGGGCGTCGGATTGGTCAGTCCAGGTATTGAAATACTCGGAACCACCCGTTACATTTCAGGTATTCGTAAAGAAAACCATTCAGTTCCACGTAATTATTGGAACCAAACTCGAATCGGAACTGTCGGTTCCGGTTCGAGTTCGATTTTATTCATAACATTTTCTTTTTAAATTCGTGAGTTAACAACACATTTGAAAAAAAAAATCAAAAATTGCAAACCCATTAACATTAAGTACGTTAGATATTAAAACAATTTACGAAAGATATGAAAGATATAAACATTAACTGGAAGAATAAACAATAAAATTGCAATCTCAAAAATTAAGGTTAGAAAAAGAAAAATTACCTCTCAAAATTGAGAATTCATTTCAGTTATAGGGGAGTTTCGTCTTCGTCATCTCACTGTGCATTGAGGGAGAGAGATATGAGCAAAAGTGCGAAATAGACGACAATATTTGTATTGAGTGTCTGAGCAAATATCGATTGAGAATTTGAGATTTGAGTCAATTGAGTTTGAGTTTAAGAGTGGTGAATTTTATACTTTTGGTTTGGGTCTTGTACAGTTGGACTCTTGTTTTTAGTGCTTTGGTGTTGGGTTATGGCTCATTGGATTATCGTAAATAAATTGTAAAAAATAAAAAATTCATAAAAAATGATAAATTCAATTCTGGTTAAAATGCTCACCCCTATATGCCATTAAGATCATCATAGCGTGGCCTTCCAAGATAATTGTAATCAAGTTTTACCAAGAAATCATCAAAGAACCCTCAAACTATGAACCAAACTCTAGTTCAAAGAGCCGGTTAATGTTCATCATAAACCAACCACAAACCAACCCAATATCAACCAACAACATCAAAGGCTCGAAGAAACACATTTGATTTTCAACAACAAACCAAGAGGAAAGGATTTAACAAACACATTTGATTTTCAACAACAAACCAAGAGGAAAGGATTTAACAAAGATTGAGAGAGAGAGAGAGAGAGAGAGAGAGAGAGAGAGAGAGACTCGGTGAGTGGAGACACAAGAGAAATAAAACGATTGAGAGAATTGAGGGCAAATGAAAGACCTCGAGGCCACTTATTCCAATCGGGTTGATCTCAGCCATTAGATTTCATCCAATGGTTGAGATTAAACCATAACGAGTGTCAGCATATATTAGAATATGCTATTTTTTTCAATTGTAATTAAGGTTGTTGAGTTGTATTGGGGTTAGGGTTGTTGAGTTGTATTGGGGTTAAGGTTGCGTTCATTCTCTTATAAAAAAGGACGACCTCTTGTACAATTTATACACACTTTAGAATATTTTAGTATTCTTTAGTTCTCTTTTCTTTTTCCATATTTTTCTTATTCCAACATGGTATCAGAGTCATCTGATCTTCGAGTTCTAATGCTTTAATATTAGAATTTTTAAATCTCGTAGACAATTTTTACAATTTTTTTGAAGGTGTCCATTTTTGTCAATATTTAAAGTTCATTAATATTTATTAAACTTACCTACTCCAAATTTATTAAGACAACTTTACTTACAACTAACTTCTCTATTATGAAGTGATATTTTACTTCAATATGCTTAGATCTTTCATGATAGTCTAGATTCTTACTCAACATTAAAGTACTTTGACTACCAATGAATTTATTTGCAGTATCTTCCATTCAAATAATATGACTTTTAACCACAAACACTCTTTAACACATTCAGTTATTACCACATACTCAAATTTAGTGTTTGACAATGTAACCAAGTGTTGAAGTTGGGACCTTCAAGTTATGCAATTATCTCCTGAAGTTAAAAAAAAAAAAAAAAAATGTAGTAGACTTTCTTTTATCTTTGTCACCAGCAAAATCAGAATCTACATACCATTTTAATGATAGTTTATCACTCACTTTTTCATATAGTAATCATATGTTTAAAGTTTCAGTTAGATACCTAAGAAACCACTTAAGACCAGCAAAATGTGGTTTACCAGGATTAAACATAAATCTAATTAGAAAACTAATAGCATAAGCTAAATTTGGCGTTGTAGTTATCATTGAATACATAAAACTCATTGTATAGCATTTGCATAAGGCACATTTTGCATTTCTTCCAATTCTTCTTCAGATTTGGATGAATTGGTAGATGATAAGTTCATATGAGCAGCTAATGGTATATTAATAGATTTAGCAAATTTCATTCTAAACTGGGTTACTACTTTATTCAAATAAGCCTCTTGTGTAATAGTTAACATATTCTCAGATCTATTTTTTTTTAATAACAATCTTAATAATCTTGCTTGTTCCATCTAAGTCTTTTATATCAAATTCAGATTTCAAAATGTGCTTCATTTTACAATTGTACTTACTCTGGCAAGCATGCAACATATAACAATATATAACAGTAGATAAACTTTACAATCCCGTTCAAGTTATTGAAATACATACAAACATCATATTCACTTCTTTTGGAACCAATTTTAAGCACATAGGCATCAAATCTCTTGTACCACTATCCAGGGCTTTGTTTAAGACTAATCTAATTGTCTTGTGTTCTATTAGGTTGTTCACCAATTTTTAGGTTTGATTTTGAATTAGGGATTGCATTTCTACTTTCATTGCATTTTTCCATTTTTATGCCTTATTATAGTTAATTACTTCGTCATAAGAATATGATTTTGTAGATTCTAGGGCTTCACCTGAAACTAAAACAAATCCATTAAATTTGAAGAATTATACCTTACATTAGGTTTGTTTTGTTTTCTTTCCCTATCTTTTACTAACTGTTAATCTTGAAGATTAAGGTTTTCAGTTTCTTCTAGATTAGGCATTGAAGTTTCAATCATAACATGTTCAATTTGATCACGTAAGGTATCTTCTTCTTGTTTCATCTCCACATTCAATATGAGGATTACCTACCTCTTGTTCACCATTTCTTGGGTTATTTTTTTGTTGCTTCACCTTTGTTGGAATTTTCATTCCTTCAAAAGTTTCAATTTCTTTTTCAGTTCAACTTTGTTGGTTATTTTCATATTTTATACTCGTTAAATTTCACATCTCTATTATAAATTATCTTAATACTAGATACTCCTAATACTTATAACATATACTAGTGGTGGAGTCAGACATTTTAAGTTGGGGTGTACCAAACAAGGTCGGGTCGGGGAAGTAGGGAACCCCTCATGGGGCTGCCCCAATTTTTTTTTTTAATAAGTCATAATATTTGAAAATCTTACAAGTAGTCATTGCACAAAAATATTCAAGATCTAAAACTAGTAAAACTTTTTTTATTTACATTGCATTCTACAAATTTATCCTCTAAAATAGGAAGATCTGATTCATAAATGAAATTAAATATTACTGAAATTCAAAAGAAAAAAGAAAAAAAATCAATTGAACACGATATGTATTAACAAGCAAAGTACTTTTATTAATTTTGTATTATCATTTGAAGAATGACCAATCATTTGTAATTTTGCATTATTAATTTTATTAGGCCAATAGGTCCAATTGCCTTATATTAAATTAATATTGCGTCAATGGATCCAATGTTATCCACTAAATTGATATTATATCAAAGTTAAATTGCATATTAAAAAATTAAAAATTAAAAAAGTTAAAAAAAATCCAAAAAGTTGGGGGGTCTAGGTCTCCCCTGGGACCCCCCCCCCACCCACTCCGTCCCTGACATATACCTCTTATCTCCTTCCTGATAGTGTAACATGACACACTTAGTTGCCACATGATCTAATTTTCCTATGGTTTAGTGTGTATAAGCAGCACTTCCAAATACTAACACGTGATCAATCTGGAGGCTTTCCAGACTACAATTCTTGAGGAATTTTAAATTTTACTGAACTATAAAGAGGCATATTTATCAGATATGCAGCAATATATATAGCTTCACCCTAGAAGCCTTTGAGAAAGGCCATAATTGATTAGTGTACACATGACTTTATTCATTAAAGTCATTTTCATTCTCTCAATCATCCCATTTTTTGGAAACATATGTCTTAAAGTTCCATGCCTCATTATTCCATTTTGTTTACAAAAATTATCAAAGTCAACATTGCAAAACTCTAAACCATTATCACTCCTAAAATTTTTCACAATTTTCCCCATTTGATATTTTACCAAAGTAAGTCATGTTTTGAACTTACTAAAAGTTTCAAATTTTGATTTGAGTAAATACATCAAAATCTTCTTAGAGTAGTCATCAATTTTTTATAGAAAAAATATATTTCATCCATAGTTGTCTAAGGGCTTTTGAGTAAAATGTGAACCTACATCAAAACTTACAAAATGAGACTTATCTAAAACACATATTCACAAAAACTTACAGTTATTATTGAATTCTTTCTAAGTAGTTTTTGATCACATATGAATTTTAACCCTTGCTCACAATGCTTCCCATTTTTTATCTCACAATTCAGACATATTTTCATTGCTTGAAAATAGTATTGGATCTTTGGTATTCACATATTTACCTAAAAGGTAATACAATTCATTTCTCTTTGGTCATTTCATTACAACTAATGATCTTTTAAGAATTTGAAGGGTGTTATGATCATATTTGAATACATGACCTTCATCTTCTAAGACTCCTAATGAATTCCAAATACAAGCTAAAAATTGGAATAGCGTCTGAATTGCGGTAAACTTCTAGACATTCGGACTTCTTTGTTTCCGCTAAGTTTTGAACTTCAAAACGGAAAATAGGGTTTTGGAATCTTCATAACAGTTTTAGGCCTACGTCTTAGCTTTCTAGCAAGCTAAACAACATTTGAAACCGAGGTCTATAGCTCTAGTATGAACCTATAAAACGAACAATTAATGTTCTGATTTGACTAGACCAGTCCAAACTAAGGTTTGTTCTCTAGACCTAGCCCGAATTCTACCTCTTTACATCAGCTCAATTTCAACCTAATTCAATAATTAAACACATGCAAAATACAAAAAAAATTCAAGAATTAAATAAATATAAAATACACCTAAAATTCTAGACAAAAGAGCTAAGAAATATAAAAAAAAAATTATGAATCAAAACAATTAGGACTAGGAAAATGTGTTAAATAAATTCTCACTTAGACACCACTTTGTTAGGTATTAAACTCAGAAAAATTAGTCCAATTAAATTGATCTCAGCCATTGGATGAAATCCAACTATTGAAATTAAACCATGACAAACATTATATGGGGCTCATGCCATTGCCCATTTCTATCATGACACCTACCGCAAAAAAAAAAAAAGGCCAACTTAACGAAGCTAGTTTGTCACAACACAAAACAAACAATAATTTAGTAGACAGACGCTAAAATTATTATTATTTTTATTATGAAATAATGTTTAAGATTAATGGGATTCCATAGTCCGATTATATATGTCTAGCAAATAAGATGAGTAGGGAATATTACAAAATTAAAAATACAGATAAGAATCACAATTTTAAATCTTAGTAGATATAAATGTTATTAAAATTATATTATCCGTACTAAGAATTATATTTAACTTTTAGATTTCAACTTCATGAATCTCTTGGTTAAGAATTGAGTGACCTGGAATTTCTCTAGGACAACCTTTTTAGGTCTTTTGTGGGGTACATGTTTACCTTTCTTGTCTCTCCGATGAATGCTAGTCTGACTCAGAATCAAAGAGTGACAAATAAATTAATCTAATAATTTAAACAATTAATAGTTAATATAATATCATAAATTATAAATTATAAGGGTAAGCCCCTTTGCTGAATAAAAATAAAATAAAATATATTTTTAGTAATTATATTGCATCCTTGGTAACTTTGGATCATTGGATGTAATAACTTTTAAAAATCTTCATGTTGGTCCACAAATTTATTATTGAAAAATGTAACCTGCTTTTTTCTTGTACGATTATAAAATTTAAAATTATTTTCAAATTACAAAATAGAAAAAGAGTTTGATTTATCATTTAAGGCTCATTATTTGTGGCTAAAATTACAGAGTTCTATCATTTTCATAGTCTTGACGGGGACACCTCCCTTTTCCTTCAATAACTCATGGACCAAAAGTGAACAAAAATTAAAAATAAAAATAAATTAACTCATTATACCTTTTCCCTTTTTGTTTTTTCTTATCAACACTATCAACATCTCATTTTCATAAATAGACGTAAGCTAGACTTGAACATAGTATCTATATTGCAGAAAATATTTAAATTTAGTACCTTTAGTGGATTTATAAGTTAGATTAAGTTAGCTTAAGTTTTAGAATAAGCTATAAGTCATACTTATCCAACTTATATAACTTACGATTGACTGATAAAAGGACTAATTTACTCTCCCACAAATGAATTTAATTAAACATTATGATGATATTTCAGTAATTTGACAAAAGTCAATAACTTATAAGTCAAGTTGGACCATCCAAACGTATGTACTTATTGCACTTATAAGTACATAACATCTAAATATATTAACTTTTCAAGGTACTTATTTTATTTATAAGATAGTTAAAGACGTAAATTTATTTATTTAAATTTTATTTTCAAGATTATTTTGATTTTTGAAAAAGCTCATAAATGGACAACTTTCGGGGGCAGTCCTACATGACAAACTACAAGGCAATGCATGGGCCTTTAAAAGTTCAAAGGAAGTTTCCTTTTCTGGCCTTATACGATTTAGTTTTGGATGTCACACAATTCCTTATCCCAAGTCCCATTATGGGCATGTCTTGTATACATTAAAAAACATCAACTATGTATCGTGGCATTTGAGAATTGGGCATTTGACATTTCTGTCGTGTTTCAATGTTGGATGATATGGTGCAAAACTAGAAAAAGACCAATCTAGATAAGTCAAATTTCTAACATTTTTTCAATGCCAAAATTTAAGATTTGTGGTTACATTGGATGCCACATTTTGTTTTTTGTTTTTTTGACGTGTTTTTCAACTCTATACTAAGAATTTTATTTGTCGATTATTGTAAAATTTCACACTTGACAAAATTCATGCTAAAGTCACATGAATAAGTTGAAAAAAACTCTTTACATAATTCAACGTAAACAATTAATCAATCAAATAATAAATAGTAATTTGGTCGATTTTAAAAGAAATATCAAATCAATGTTTGACAGACTTATAACAAGCGAAGCCACAAATAAATATGTAATTGGATTAATATTGACATTTTTTTTTTAATTCTAAGTTGTCTATTTGCATAATTTTATTGAGTATGAAAGTCACAAAATACCGCGCTCTTTGGGATATCTTCAATGTTGAGTAACATGTACTCAAAAACTTAAGTATACGTGACTTGTTTAGATATGAACATACAGGGGAAAAAAAGAAGAAGCTAGAATGCTGTGAAGTGGCAGAGGATACAATGGGTTTCAACGTATTAGTAGTAGGAAAAATGAGAGAAAGAAATTATAAAAAATGAGAGAAGAAAATTTGTTGACACACAAAATATTCTCAAAAGAAAATTTTAAAACAAAAGCCCAAAAGCAGAAGGTCCAAACATAGAGTTTGAGTGAATGACCAAGATAAGAATCGTCCAAAGTATATAGAGGTCTGGACGATAAAGCAAAGAGGAGCAGGGTTTGGGCAAATAAAGTGATGACTGCATTGCGCAAGGAATGAAGTAGTTTTATACGTGGTCCATGATCCAAAGTAACCGTAAGATGATGGAAAAAGCATTATGGGAAGTTATGAGAAATTATGACATTTATGAGAGTTACTCAGGACAAGTGCTATGAAATAATGGTCAGTCATGGGCGAAAAATGTGCAAATGGTGATCAATATATAAACAAAACAAGACAATAGAAGAAGACAATGAAAAAACTCTCTCACAAACAAACATGTGAATTTACATTTGAAGTCTTTTACTTTATATTTATAAATCTTGTAACTTTGTGTGCTTGCACCTCTTGGAAGCAAATTGCGTAATATGATGTTTCAATTCAAACTCCTTTTGTTGAAACTCTGTTTTAAGAGGTCTTGTTCCTTACACTGAATAATCTTTTAATTATTATCATAAATAAAAAATGCGCGAAATAAAATTATTAAAAATGATTAATCATAAGAATACTATCGTTTTTTACCATTTTGTGTTAAAGGTGGAAAGTCATTTATCAAAAAAGAAGAGTGCTAAATCGTTTTCAATCCCATTTACTGCTATTGATGTCAGTTCCCAAATTCTAAGTCCAAATCACAATTAGTCCAGCTTTGGGCCTTACCAACTCGAGTCTCGACCCAATTTTAGCTTGCTATAGAAATTAGTACTTGGTAGGGTTAATTATGTCAAATGCCTCATTTTTTTTAAAATATATATATATTTTTTAATTTTAAAATTTTACCCTACATCTACATAACACTTTTTAAAAAGCATATCTATTTTCTATTTTACAAACTTTTTAAAATCACGAACACAAACTATTGATTGCAATTTTTTATTTTCCAAACACCACCACCACCACCACCACCACCACCACCACCTACGATGACTTGTGCTTCCGCCGCCATCAGTCACCACCATTGCAGTGATCTTGTGATGGCTCCACCCCACCATTGTGACGATCTGTGAAGTAAAAATAATGATACATAAAGAGATTAATATAATTAATGTCCACTTTAGTAAGTGCATATGAACACAAAAATAAAACACTTATTTTACCAAACACGTGCTGATTTTGGAGCATACAATAATTCTTTCTATGGCTAATTATTCATATAGCGCAGCTAAAACGATTCTCTTAAATTCTAAAGCAATATCAAGCTAAGCCTAAGTTGGTGTGGGAATTAGTTGGACTTTACAAGTTATAATTATGACTTGTTTGATAAATTGAATTGTACATTACTGAATAATATTATATGAAAAAGAAAAGAAAATCTTAGAATTTGAAGGGTGAAAGGTGGTATTAGTGGCGGTAGGTGGTGGTAGAGTTGCCGTTGGTCGAAGGTGTTTTCGACGGAGACTAACTGCCGTGAACAGTGGCATGATGTGTGGTGCTAGGGTAGGGGGTAGGGGTGTGTTTTTGTGTGTGTGTTTTAGATTAATACACAATATATTTAGAAAAAAAAAAAAAGATTTAACTGTAAATTTGAAAATCGGAAGGGAAAAAAGAAATTAGTTTTGGGCATAATTTCTTCTATATAAATAATTAAATAGTGTAACATAAATATTGAAGTTTCAAATAACTTTTTAGTTGATTGTTTCCTTTGAAACAAACTATAACACAATGGTTAGTTTTCTGTAATTTATTACTCCTCATTTGCTACAGAAAATATCACTAATTGTTGAACTTGTATCTACATGTTAAGCACACCCTGCATCATTCAGAAAACAATTTTGAAGAAAATCAAAATTAAGATGACCACTTGTCACAAAGTTCACATTGATAAGTTGGCATTATTGGTGCCAGCATACATGTGAACTTTTGGTAAAAATAGACAAAAGATAGAAAAGTTCAAAAACATATCAGTTAAGACATTACAAGGAAATGTATTTATAGTGACGATATAATGTTGCCACTATTAATTGTAGACAATAGTGATGACATAAAAAAAATGAGGTATTTTCTTAAAAGCCTAGTCAAAGAAGCTATATTTTATTTATGTCTTAACTTCGTATCTTTTTGAAACCTCTTTAGCAGAAAAAATCTATACTACCATTACCATATTTTTTTAACTGAAAAGCCCTTAAGACAAATGACCCATAAACCCTTCAACAACAATCTCACTCTCTTAACGACGTTAGTTGCAAAATTAAAGAAACCCTAAATTCGAGAAATTACCTCTCCTTCCAAATTTCTCCAGTGTAATCTTGGTTTTCTTCCTTCATTTTATGTGGGCCAAGAGGAAGATTTTTCGCCGGTAATCAAGTTTTCTTGTTGCAAATTCTTCATTGGTAATATATTATCATCCCTTTCATTCTTTGATCTATAAATGGAATTTGTTTTATCTGTTCAAATGAATGTTATTTATCTGAAATTGTGGAGTTGAGGACGGACCTGCATTAGTTGTGGGCGGTGGAATGTCGTAACGAATGTAGTTTTGTTGGACGACAGTAGTCATTATAAATGATAGTGGTTGTTTTAAGACGACCATTTGTCGTTGTAAATGACGAAACACATTTTGAACTACTATTGCAGCCTAGTTGAGGTCGTTTGAAAAACAATCTTTAATTTTTTTATTTTTTTTAATTTAGATTACATATGAAAAAGTTTTAATGAATTGCAGGAATGGACTCAGCAGTATGAATCGTTGTATTTTATTTTGGTGAGTTTGTTAGGGAAGATTAGAGTAAGTGGAATTAGAAATGGGGTGATAGTCATGTTGTGGATGGACTTACCATTTCTACAAAGATTTCATATAAAGAGATGTATGGTAAACTACTGGACCTATGCAATGTTGACTCTTCCTTGCATGAATTGGAGATGATGTTTCTTCTACCTGGTGATGCACTATTTACGGAGCCAATCCAGATTACATTAGACAAACATGTGCACTAGTATATAGGTCACTAAACAAGGCCAGCCTCGTCCCATTTGCGTAACCCTTGTGAGCAAAGGTCCAAAACTAGTTAATGATAAATCTGATGCAGTTGAACCGGGTGAACTAGAGCGTGAAATCGAAATGAAGACATTGTCATTCAACAATGTACAATAACAAGGGAATGACTAATGGCATGATCTGGAGATAGTTCCACAAAATGATGTACGATTGCAAGCCAATGACGATAATGAAGTGGATCAAAATGTAGATGATTATCAGAATGGGATGGATATAAATGCAGATGATTAGAATGTCGAAACTCCAACTGCAAATTCTCAGAATACTGCATGCTATAACTTTAGACTTGAGGAGGTCGAAGACAATTAATTACAATTGAGCAACTTCTGGATTTATCTTCACCTATTACAACACACGTGATTCCCACGGATGAAGATCTGGTAGATAACAAAGTCTTTAATTCAAAAAAAGATCTGAAGTTGGAGGTGCACATGCTTGCAATGAAGTATGACTTTGAATTGAGACTGAAGAAATCAAACAAGCAGACATACACCATTGTGTGCTTCGATCAAAATTGCAAATGGCATTTGCAAGCAACGAAGTTCACAAATCTAATTACTTTAAAGTTCGCAAATACAAATATAAACATACTTGCTCTCTGAGTATTCGCGGCAATGATCATAGACAGGCAAGGTCGTGGGTTGTTGGGAGACACATCATGCCAAAGTTTCTAAACTCCAGCACGATGTATAAACCAGCATATGTCATTAATGACGTGTGAAATGACTTCATGGTAGTCATGAGCTATCGGAAGGCATGGAAGTCTAGAGAATTTGCCTTACAGATCTAAGAGGTTCACCTGAGGAAAGCTATGCCAAATTGGCATTGTATGCTCACAACTTGTCTATTACCAATTCTAGTAAGGTAACATGTCTACAGATTGATAGTGATAGCAAATTCCTATATTTTTTTATGGCTCTCGGTCCTTGTATTCGTGGATTTCACAATTGTATGCGGCTAGTAATTATTGTAAACAGAACCTCGCTGAAAGAAAGAAATGAAGGTACGCTGATTGTTGCTACTTGTTAAGATGCAAACATGTAGATATATCATATTGTATGGATAATAGTTGATTCAGAGAATGATGCATCATGGAACTAGTTTTTTACACAGTTGAAGCGAGTAACTAGTGACCAATCGGACTTTGTTTTGATATTTGACCGAGGGCAGAGTATCATCAATGGCTTTTAAGATGTATACCCGAAAACGTACTATGTCCACTGCATCTATCACATAAAGGACAACTCGAGGCTGAAGACGAAAAATTCAGAGGTTTATCACACTTCAAGAAAGTGGCTGAGGCGTATACTGTGGAAAAGTTTGACAATTATATGACTCAAATTAAGGATATACATAAATGTAGTTGGGATTATTTCACAAAGCGAAGTATGAATGTTGGACCAGGTTACACTTTAAGGAGAACTGCTACAACATCATGACATCGAACAATGTAGGGTCAATCAACTTGTTGTTGAAGAAAGATCATAAATTACCAGTCCTTGAATTGATTGAGAACATTCGAAGAAAGCTATAGAAATAGTTTTACAAAAGACGCGTGATTGCACATGGTTGCACGAGCACTCTAACCCCAACAATAGAAGAAAAACTCCTTAAGAATCATGGTAAGGCCAAAAATTTCGTGACAGATCCCATTGATCTAGTAAGGAATGATGTGAGCAATGGAATCTCGAGGTACATTGTTAACTTGGACGAAAAAACTTGTAAATGTAAACAATTTCAGTTTGAGTGCTTATCGTATGAGCATGCAATTGCAGCGGCGAAGGTGAATGGGCATTCAGTTTATCTATTGTGTTTGTTGTTGATAAGTGTAATTTATACACTTATATTGATTCCTTAAATGAAGAGTTTTTGTATAATTCTAAGTATTTTAGAGTCGATATCTATTGAGTTTTTGTTCATTTTTGTGATTGTAGGACAAAATCCCCGAACTCAAGTCACATTGGTGAAATCGGCGAGTAAATGAGAATAAATTGAGTTTTTTAACTGAATATCAAGAGCCAAATATTAGAGGATGAGAAAAAAGATACATCAATAGATTTAAGGTGTGTTAGAGTGACAATGAAGAGTTGAAGTGAAGGATCAAATACCCGAAAGCCGAAGAAGCAAATTGAGAAACTACAACCGAAGCATGTGGAGGAATTAGAGCACAACCTTTGGTACAAAGATTTTCATAAGGAAACTTATATACCATTGGAAAGATAATTGAATTACGGTTCTAACGCTTTTTACGGATTGCAATTTGGAGTTTCCTACAAGAAGTTATGGCCGTTTGAAAATCAGTCGCCGGCGGGACAGAACTCTGTCCGCTCGAGCGGACCGGAGGCTCGCTCGAGCGGACCTTTGGCCGAAAACCTGCTCGTTCTGTCCACTCGAGCGGCCGTGGCACCCGCTTGGGCAGACAGATCTGCGGCCAAAGACTTATTTAGGTTAAAAATCTATTTTTGGAAGATTTTTGGAGACTTTGGGTACAAAATTCAACCCTAATTGAACCCATATAAATAGGAAAACTCATATAACAATTGGGAAGGGAATTTGGAGAGAACGAAGAAGGCAAAACACAAGATCGTTACAAGAATTTCTTCATCCGGGCAAGATTATTGGAATTTCAAGCAAGAGAAATTTGGGATTCTTGGGCAATCCATTGAAGACATTCAAGAGGGCCAATTTAATCTTCAAAGTTCTTCTTGCAATCAAATAGTCCGGGTGATAAATTCTCCATTTATTACGTGTTTTTGTAAATTAAACATGATGGGCTAAACTTTTTATGTTATGGATGATGATGTAAACCTTATTATGTTCTTTTAATTCATGAATTCCTTTTCTTAATCCTAATTTATGATTTATTGATTTATGCCATGGATTGGATGTCCGTTTAAATGATTGATCACCATTTGAATGCGTTTGTGATTTATTTTCGTTTCTAAAAGGTTCAAAATAAATTAGCTCATTATGGTTATAAACACCAAGTCAATAGAAATTAGGAATAATTTCCTATGCTTGGTGCAATCAATTTAGACAATCTTGCCGTTAAATGCATTTTTATGTATTCGTATTCAAAATAGGAATATTTTGGAACTTATATGAAAATAGGTCTAATTCTACTCGACAGAGATTTTTAGACAATTAAGGATTGTCGATTGTCAAATTAAGATTTATTTGGATTAGGAAGTATGGATTCATGGATTAAAGTAAATATAAAGGGTGGAGTCGGATTCCTAGCATAAATTCTTTACTTGATTTTTCTCCAAAAACTATATTTGCATTTAGTTAAATCGTAGTTATAGGTTAGATAATTTCATACTTTCTTGATCCAAATATTTATTGTGTGTATTCGATTTAAGCTCGAATTGGTCGAAATTAAGCTAAAGTCTAATCCTCGTGGGAACGATACTCTTTTACTCACTTTTTACTATTACTTGTCAACGAACCCGTACGCTTGCGGGATTTCACCGAACAAGTTTTTGGCGCCGTTGCCGGAGATTAAGATTTTTAGCTTGAATTCGAATTTTTTTTCTTTTTATTATTATTATTTTTTTTCTTTGTTTACTCTAGTATTTCTTTTTGCTTTTTTTCAGGCAGTTGCAGTCGTTTTATGCTTGATTTAGAAGATCTCGACCTTTTGTCATTTGATCCCGAGATCAAAATAACCTTTTGTCATCAAAGAAGAGGACAGAGAAATACACCAATAACAACAAACTAAGATGACAGGATCTGAGATTGATGAGGACGACATGCTTGTTGGAGATGTCTTCGCAATGTACCAGGCTAATACATCGAGAAATGTTGCAACTTCTGAGATTGATGATGACGACATGCTTGTTGGAGATGTCTTTGCAATGCACCAGACTTCAACTTGTCCACTAACGAATTCATTCACATCGAACTTTGAAGAAGTCAACTATACTCAGAATTTCCCGCGTCAACAGAACAACCCTTACTCCAACACTTATAATCTGGGATGGAGAAATCATCCAAATTTCTCTTGGGGTAACCATCAGAATCAGGGAAATCAAAGTCAAGGAAAACCATTTGGATTTCAACAACTTGGATTCCAACAGCAGCAGGAGAACAAGCCATCGTTGGAAGACTTAATGTATCAGTACATTAACAAAACTGATAATACTCTACAACACCAACAGGCTTCACTTAAAAATCTGGAAACTCAGATTGGACAGATAGTAGCAACTTTATTTGGGAGTTCACAAGGCACCTTCCCAAGTGACACTGAAGCCAAGCCAATGGAACACATGCCAAGCATTACAACAAGGAATGATGAACAACTGCCCGAGATTTTGGACAATATACATGTCATCCAACCAGAGGAAGCACCAATTAAAGAAGAAGATTATGTGGAGAAATTGATGTTAAATGGGCAAAATGAAAAAGTCATAATTAATGATGTTGCACTTATCAAGCAATTACCCGACTCTCCTCTTTATTCTAAAATTGATTTTGTGATCAAGATCGATGAGGAAGTTGAAGTTTTCATAGTTGTATTCGAGCAAGGTGCTAATCTGAAATCATATTTTTATGAGGGGTGCAAATTTAAATTTTTAAAGATAAACGAAAAATGGTGCAAAATCAATAGATGCAAGCAAAGCAAGTCCTCCAAAGCACTATTTAAAGTGCCGTGAAACGATTGCTACAAAGTCAAGCTAACGACTCTAAACAAGCGCTTATTAGGAGGCAACCCAATTTCTAACCCTTTTATTTACTTGCTTTTAAGTAGTAGTTTTAAGTAAAAATTTTTGCATCTAGGTTGTCGTCATCCTTTTGTATGAAATTTCTCAATTATCACATAATATATTTCTTGATTTTGTAGGCCACTCACAAAGTGTTCGATGAAATACTTTAACCAGAAAATTTCTCCAAAGGACTTGGAAGATTCACTATAAGTTTGGGAAAAATAGCATGGTCGATTCAAAGTGCTCAAATACTCTAACCATAAAGAAGAATACTAGGAGAGTATCGCGATCCTTCTCTTTATTTTCATAATTTGTCTTCGTACTTACATTGGGACAATGTTGATTTAAGTTTGGGGGTGTAGTCGATTTGTTGAGTCAAGTTTTTATTATTATTTTTTATTTATCTGGAGTATGTAGTGGTAAAAAAAAAATTTTTTTAAAAAAAAAAGTCAAAAATATTTTTTTTTTGTGTAACATAGTTGGACAACTTGCTAGCTTATTATGATTTCTATTTGGTCTAAGATTAATTGTTGAAAAATGATTGAGTATTGCTACAATGTGCTTAGTTTTGTTAAAATTTCTTATCGGTGTGAGACTTAAGACTACTTTGAGCACATAGCTATTTTTGTTGTTGCTTATGTTTGGAGACAAGTTATGTGATATAAATGGAGACTTGAGTTTAAGACTTTAGATAGTTTTTTTGATTTTCATGTTCCAGTTGAAAAATTCACTAAACCAACATTTGAGAATAAGTTTGGGGATGATTGAGCTGGTAAAGGTGATAGTTTAGAGAAGTGATGATTCAGCCTCAAGTTGACGGGTTGAAGCTAGGCATTGACTATTTTCTAGAATTCTAATCCCAACTTTCAGTCCCAATGAAAGACATTGCACTAGTCAAGACACATCGAGAAGGAAAAAGTTGTCTATACTGATGTGTGAAAGCTAACCTTGAGTAATCTGGCCCTATGTATCAACAATATATAGGAGACGATCTACCATGGAAGAGGGCTGCCTCAGTATTAGAGCGAAAACTACCTACTGTG
The DNA here is from genome assembly GCA_030279155.1 of Forsythia viridissima. Lineage (NCBI taxonomy): Eukaryota > Viridiplantae > Streptophyta > Magnoliopsida > Lamiales > Oleaceae > Forsythia > Forsythia viridissima. The sequence continues at coordinate 60,006,155 of CM059033.1, read as the reverse complement.
GTGAATAAAAAGAAAAAAAGAAAAAAAAAATTATAAAGAAAAGCAGTAGCAAAAAACGAAATAAAAGTACTGCATTTGCCTGACTAAGTCTTGGACAAGAAAGGAAATTTAGATGCCTAGTTAGTTTGACTTGCTTAGTGATAACCTAGAGACTAGAACACTTGACATCGTGGAGAATCATTGCCTATCTAAACTTCTCCTTAATCAGTTAGATCCTTCTAGCTTGAGATGAAGATTAAAATGTGAATCAAGCCTTGGTTGAAAGTCATCAAGAAGAAGTGATGGATACTTGAATTTGGTGTGAAATTTACGAGAGAAGAAAGGAAAATATAACCATTGGGGGTTGGGATTGAAAGACTTAAGAATCTATTTGTTTGCATAACTCTATCCAAATTAAAATAATGACTGAAATAGCTATTAACACACACACACACAAGTTGAACATTGGATAAGTGTTAAAATCTTTTATGTAGCAATATTTAAACATTTTTCTTGAATTAAATGATTAGATCTATACTAGAGGTGAAAGTGGTAAGAAGTCCAACGGTGTGCACATTTTTTTTCCTTGTATGCATTTGAGTCTTTTCTTTATCTTATTTTTGCTCGGGACTAGCAAAAGTTCAGGTTTGGGAGTTTGATAAGTGTAATTTATACACTTATATTGATTCTTTAAATGAAGAGTTTTTGTATAATTCTAAGTATTTTAGAGTCGATATCTATTGAGTTTTTGTTCATTTTTGTGATTGTAGGACAAAATCCCCGAACTCAAGTCACATTGGTGAAATCGGCGAGTAAATGAGAATAAATTGAGTTTTTGAAGTGAATATCAAGAGCCAAATATTAGAGGATGAGAAAAAAAGATACATCAATAGATTTAAGGTGTGTTAGAGTGACAATGAAGAGTTGAAGTGAAGGATCAAATACCCGAAAGCCGAAGAAGCAAATTGAGAAACTACAACCGAAGCATGTGGAGGAATTAGAGCACAACCTTTGGTACAAAGATTTTCATAAGGAAACTTATATACCATTGGAAAGATAATTGAATTACGGTTCTAACGCTTTTTACGGATTGCAATTTGGAGTTTCCTACAAGAAGTTATGGCCGTTTGAAAATCAGTCGCCGGCGGGACAGAACTCTGTCCGCTCGAGCGGACCGGAGGCTCGCTCGAGCGGACCTTTGGCCGAAAACCTGCTCGTTCTGTCCACTCGAGCGGCCGTGGCACCCGCTTGGGCAGACAGATCTGCGGCCAAAGACTTATTTAGGTTAAAAATCTATTTTTGGAAGATTTTTGGAGACTTTGGGTACAAAATTCAACCCTAATTGAACCCATATAAATAGGAAAACTCATATAACAATTGGGAAGGGAATTTGGAGAGAACGAAGAAGGCAAAACACAAGATCGTTACAAGAATTTCTTCATCCGGGCAAGATTATTGGAATTTCAAGCAAGAGAAATTTGGGATTCTTGGGCAATCCATTGAAGACATTCAAGAGGGCCAATTTAATCTTCAAAGTTCTTCTTGCAATCAAATAGTCCGGGTGATAAATTCTCCATTTATTACGTGTTTTTGTAAATTAAACATGATGGGCTAAACTTTTTATGTTATGGATGATGATGTAAACCTTATTATGTTCTTTTAATTCATGAATTCCTTTTCTTAATCCTAATTTATGATTTATTGATTTATGCCATGGATTGGATGTCCGTTTAAATGATTGATCACCATTTGAATGCGTTTGTGATTTATTTTCGTTTCTGAAAGGTTCAAAATAAATTAGCTCATTATGGTTATAAACACCAAGTCAATAGAAATTAGGAATAATTTCCTATGCTTGGTGCAATCAATTTAGACAATCTTGCCGTTAAATGCGTTTTTATGTATTCGTATTCAAAATAGGAATATTTTGGAACTTATATGAAAATAGGTCTAATTCTACTCGACAGAGATTTTTAGACAATTAAGGATTGTCGATTGTCAAATTAAGATTTATTTGGATTAGGAAGTATGGATTCATGGATTAAAGTAAATATAAAGGGTGGAGTCGGATTCCTAGCATAAATTCTTTACTTGATTTTTCTCCAAAAACTATATTTGCATTTAGTTAAATCGTAGTTATAGGTTAGATAATTTCATACTTTCTTGATCCAAACATTTATTGTGTGTATTCGATTTAAGCTCGAATTGGTCGAAATTAAGCTAAAGTCTAATCCTCGTGGGAACGATACTCTTTTACTCACTTTTTACTATTACTTGTCAACGAACCCGTACGCTTGCGGGATTTCACCGAACAGTTGTATTACACGACTAATTATTGGAGAGCGGCGTATGATGAAACAATATTTCATGTGCCTAATGAAGTAGATTAGGTTGTTTCTCAGTATATAAGGACTCTAAAAGTCTTGCCGCCAGTAGTTAAGCGCCAAGCTGGACGTAAGAGAACAACGATGATACCATTTGCTGGATGGTTTCTCAAGAAGCATAAATGTAGCAGGTATGGGATAACGGGACATAACCGTCTAAGATTTACACACCAGATTCCAATTTGTGATAGCAGAGCGGAAGATTTGTGTAGTTTTATGTTTCTTTTTCTATGGACAATAAATGTAAATGTAATATCTTTGATTTATCGTAATGTCGAATGCAGAAGTTGTGTTTATGTTATTTATCTTTATTTGGACTGCAAATGTGTTTTTTAGCTGCATGGCCCTTCTGTTTGACGGAGTCAAAATATGCTACACACATTAAAAAACGACAACCGTCATTTTAAACAACCATAGACGTTTAGTACATAACAACTAGCGTTGTTTTGAACGACCCTTGACGTTTTTGGTAAAGTTGATGAACCAAAGAATTGAACATGTTGTGAAACATATACCGCCGTTTTAAACAATTATAAATGTTTAGTATAGAACGACTAGAGTTGTTTTTAATGTCTCTAGATGTTTTGGGTTGGAAAAACCAAACAATTGAACATCTTGTGAAACGTATGCAGTCATTTCAAACAACTATAGACATTTAGTACAAAACGACTGTAGTTGTTCTAAATGTCTCTAGAGGTTTTTAGTAAAAAAAAACCCCATCAATGAAATGTACAATGGTCTAATTCGGTCGTGTTGATCAAATAAATGTACATTACGTCAATTGTATCTCAATGTTTAACTAATCGAAGCTTTGCTGACTATCGTCTAACTTAATTATGTCAATCAAATGTACATTACATCAATCGTATCTCAATGTTTAACTAATCGAAGCTACGATAACCATGGTCTAACTCGACCGTGTCGATCAAATAAATGTACATTACATCAATCGTATCTCAATGTTTAACTAATCAAAGCTACGATGACCATCGTCTAACTCAATCGTGTCGATCAAATGTACATTACGTCAATCGTATCTCAATGTTTAACTAATCGAATCTAAGATGACCATCGTCTAACTTGATCGCGTCGATAAAATAAATGTACATTACGTCAATCGTATCTCAATATTTAACTAATCGAACCTACGAATGACCATCATCTAACTTGATCGTGTCGATCATATGTACATTACGTCAATCGTATCTCAATGTTTAACTAATCGAACCGACGATGACCATCGTCTAACTCGATCGTGTCGATCAAATATACATTACGTCAATTGTATCTCAACGTTTAACTAATCGAAGCTTCGATGACCATTGTCTAACTCGATCGTGTCGATCAAATATACATTATGTCAATCGTATTTCAATATTTAACTAATTGAAGCTTCGATGACCAACTTTTAACTCAATCGTGTCGATTAAATACTAGAACGATGTCCTTGTTTTAAAATGATTGAAGTCATGTTGAAAAAAACTTTAGACGTTTTGGAAAATTCCTAGGGCTGTTTACTATGATATAAATAAAATGACAACGTCATTGTATAATATTTCTAGACATTTTTAAAAACTACCACTTGAAAAGTTTTTACTTATATTTTACTTTACTATCCGTAGTTACATTCACCCACTCACTTAACGACAGTAAAAAAGAAAAAGAAAAAAGAAAGGTGCATGACATAAACCCTCGCCACTATTCGCACGTAACAGAGTTTTGAAGTGCCATACTCCAACTCACATTGTCAAGAATCATAGTCAGGTGAATGGATTGTTGTTGAAAATCAACCATGGTTGTCTTTTTATTCCCAATTTCCACTATTAGGGTTCTTGTCAAATTAATTTCAAAATTAGGGTTTTGTGGTGAAGTTGTTTTGGAAAAATAGGGTTTTTTTTTTGTGGTAAAGTTGATTTTGAAATTAGGGTTTTTAGGTAAATTCTCAATGTTGTGGTATTTGGAGAGTTGTGGGTTCCTATAGTTTTTTACATTCTTCTAAGAAAGTAGTCCCAAACACACATTTATGCCAGACATTGACTTGTCCCAAATATTCTCTCTTGTATAACGTATGACCACAGTTAATTCATGCGTGATTTGCATTCGTTGATGAACAAGTACATTACGTAGTAGAACGAATGTTATTGTTCCAAAAGTCTGTGGTCTTTCTACGAGTATCTACGAGTCAGTGCTGAGGTCCAAGGAACTGAACAATGATCACATATTGGATTTGGTAGATGACTTAGATTTATTCAATCAATATACATAGGGGCGGAGGATTTATTGCCTCACAAGGCACGCATTTATTAGAAGCTAGAAAGATCATAATGAGAGATATTCTTTGTAGAGGTTCCCATTAGCAGTGCAGGTAATAAGGACTGAAACTCAAATTTGGATTACGTAATAACAATTGGTAACTAAATGACAAGTACATCTCTTTGTAGGTTTGGGCATTTGAGGTAATACCACATATTCTATGCTCGATTGTAGGAAAATAGACTCTCAAGGATGTACTTGTGGAATTTGCGCTTAACACCTGAATTAAGAGACATTGCAAGGGTCTTGGACGATCCACAGCTACATATCCGTTGCACGTTGCATGCTAGTCCTGAGGAGAGGGAACAAGAGTATGTGATATTGTTTGTCCCTAGCCCTAGAATGGAAGATCTAATCCCCGATGTCCACCTTCATGAGGACGAAATATACATGAAGAATCGGACGATGTATTTGAAGATGTACGAGAGGATGACCTGTACGCTCTCCAGTTGCGCAAGATATGCATGATGTATGTATAATTGCAAATATTCTATGCAACTCTCCAGTCACTTGCAGTCTTGGTGACTCACTTTTTTGTTATGCTTTGTCATGCCCATGCCGGAGCTCTTTGTGGTCCTCATTCATCACTCGTTGTAGCACCCCGTGCACCTCCACACGAGAGTCATCCTTGTTACGAACACGAAAATATGTTGAGACAAATACTTCAACAAATGGAAAAATTGATAGGTAAAGTCGACGAGTTGAATAGGAAAGTGGACATGTCAGAAGAACAGAGACAACGTAGCCCATATTTACATAAAGATGGGTGTATACATAGAGAAGTAGAGACATTAGAACATGGAGAGTAGAGAAGATGGTGGATACAGGGGTAGATGGAACAGAAAAATAGAGTACGAAGGAACCGATAGATACAAGGGAAGAAACAGGAGTGGAGGGTGATACAAAGACGACCGTAGATACATGGATAGAGACAACAGAGAAAGGTAATGCGGATGAGGTGGTTGAGACATGTAGGGGGATGATGCGATCAGTTAGAGGGAAGGATGCACAGAAAAGTCCTAAGGTGTTCCTACATATAAGAAAGAGAAAAGCCGTAGCAACTTCGGAAGTAGAAGAACAACCGCGAGAAACTAGAGTTAAAAAGCCTTCACAGTGGGGTGAGTTCTCCATACACCATTGAAGGTCAATGGATAAAGCACGTTGATGCAACAACGGTTGATCTTTTCTAAGATGTTGACCCTGTGAAGAATAAGAACTTTTCGAAATGGTACAACCAGTTAGGTGACGAGTAAACATCTTTTCCAACTTATTAGGCTTATTACTTTGTAAATTTCATTTTAGTTTTGACTTCATTCATATTTTGTCCGTTCTTGCTTTACGCCCAGCGTCAGCTACCAGTTGGACTATTTAAGGTTGAAGGATGCAAAAAAATGATTTTATGATGTTTCACGGGGGGAGCTTTGCTTTTAGACGAGGTAAGTAGTCTCAAGGTGTGAAATATATTTTCAACAAACATAATTACTTTGGTTAACACTTACTTATTTTGAAGCACTTGATTTGGCAATGCAATTACTGCATTAGCGGATGATTAAATATCCCAAGTCTTTCGGTCGTTTGTGAGTCATTCAGGACACGAACTTCTATATTAACTGCATACTAGTAATGTTTGACTTAGATGCAAAAGAACATCCGACAGAGCTACCAGAAGGGTACAATAGTTACCTCGACAACAAGTTCCCAAAACATGGTCAGAAGTGGGATGGGTGCACCAATTTATATTTTTCGATTTGCAGTCATAGTCATTGGTATGATGTCGAGATGGACATCGCTAAATCGAAGATGTTCATATAAGACCCGGATAGGAGCTACTCTATGGATGATCAAATTAAAGTTAACTTGAAGCCCATGACTAAGATTCTCCCGATTCTTCTGAAGAAAATCAACATTGTCACCGATGTTCTAGAAATAAAACAAATAACGACAACCTCAAAACAATCCATCTCGTAAGTTTCATATTACAATAAGCAACTGCGAAACCTTAGTCATCTATCTTAATTTGCACTATTAATGTCCAAATTTGAAACTGTGTTGCAGAGGTGATGTGGTGTTTATGCCATCAAATTGAGCATCAACAGACTAGAGATATGGTCAACAAATTCTACATGCAGAAGTTGAGGAGAAAACTGGCTGTTGAATTATACACCCTTGATTGTACCCCATTCTCATGTGTTTTGGTTTTTGATTTTGATATGTCGTTCTTTGGTTTAAATGTTGTTGATATCAGGGTTGGGTAGTTGTAAACGTTGTTTAAGATGTACATTTCAGGTTGATAATATTCTAAAATGACTAAAGTAGTTAAAGAACGACAACAGTAGTTTTAGATCAAGAATGGTAGTTTTAGAATGACATTTGTAGTTCAAGAACAACCCATGTAGTTTTAGAACACCTGCATTAGTTTTAAAATATCAGTACTAGTTTTAGACTTTTGTGAACTTACTTTAGCAGATCTTTTTTTAGGTTGTAAGTACTTGTGGATTTTGGACTTATGTTGGTTAATTATTATTGTGTTGGGATTCAATTTGTGAATGAGAATTTACACAATTTTCATTTTACATTATATCTTGTGTTCATTGTCATGTTACACATTTATTCACTAGGACTATAATTGTATGAAACTCTGATAATAATTGATGTTTCTCCAATACAAAAAAACAAAAAAAAAAAGGTTCATTCAAGCAGATTTAAAGGATACAAACAAGTTTTTTGCAAAAGCTACTTTTCATTGAAAATAAACCACCATACATTAGAATAATTACTGATAAACCACCAACGTAAACGACATTTCTTCAAAAACTAAAAAAAAACTGTAACAACCATTCCAAACTACTTAAAAAGAAATAACAACAAAAACAACATCCATTCAATCTTGACAAGCGACCAACACAAGTCCTCTTCTCCTTAACTGTTCAATCTCCTTCCACTTCTCCCGAATGCTCAATCTCTTCCTCAATGTCATCAGCCTCCAAATAGCAAGAGTAGACTTCATTGAAATATTCAGAAGGGTACAAAAACACCTCAAGCAAAGTTTCTACTTTCCACAGGGCAACAAAGTTTAGATGGTATTCCTAAACTTTCCACTGGCTATCATGTTTTTCAAGAAAGACATCAAATATATGCTTGTCTAACTGTACCTTAACTGTAGCCAATGAAACATGAGGGTTGAATAAGAAAAGATCAAAATGATCCCTACTACCAATAAGCACTCTTACCACATTGCCAAGACATTTTCCATGTGAAAGAGATGGATGAATTGTGTGGTATTGAAATAATTCTGGTACCTTTGTATAAAGCAAATGAAGCTAAAGCTCACTGGGGTTGTATTGGTTGGAGAAGAGGTCCTTTGGATGCCATTGATACGATAGAAAAAGAGAAGAAAACAAAATCAATAGCAAATTATGATAAAAAAAAATTGCAAAACACGCCTAACTTATAGCACATAATAGAACAAACCAATAGTTATTAACACATCGGGAATGGGAAAAGCCTCAGTCCATCAGTGATCATTCAAATTATTATTTACCAACAGTCATTAACACAAAGGAAAGTTGAAAAGCCTTAGTGTCTCAGTGACGATTCAAAATATTATTATTTACTAAGTGTCATTTACACAAACGGGATGGAAAAGTCTCAGTGCCTCAGTGACCATTTGAATTATTTACCTCCATATTTTCGAATGTTTAAAAATGAGCATAGTTCGTTCCAAAACGACTATTGTCGTTCCATGACGGAATTTATCATTTCACAAATCGTTCTGAACATCTGAGTTCCATAAACCACAATTTCAACAGATATCCAACATCAAAAGTAAATGCATATGACTACTATTACCCATGAAATTTCGACTTCGATAAGAGATAAACAGTAAAACAAACTCTACATAGATTCTAGAAAATCAATAATAGCTAAACAATGTACCTCAATCATACAAATCATGACATTTTTCTTTGTGCTTAGAGGATTCACGGGAATGTTGTTGAATTTGAATACCGATTTCATTACAATTTGCCTGCTTCTTTGGATGGGTCTAACGTCGTGAGGAAAAAAGGACGTTAACCAAATGGAGATGATGAGTTGTAACTACACTCACGTTCAAATGAGATGGTAAATGGGAAAACATAAATGACATAATTTCTATTTTTTTAATTTCTTAAATCTGGTCAAAGGCCATAATAGTCTAGGGTGTGGGTTACCCGGCCATTTAGGGTGATTTCCACTGGATAAATCGTCGCTATATTGTATAACTATTTAGATAAGACATTTGTCGTCTCTATATTTCCCAAGTCGTCGCTAATGTCTTTGATATATAGCGACAACATATTTATGTCGTCACTATATAGTTCGTAAATGGCGGGAACTATTTGCGCCATTTTTGTCTACATATAAGGACGACATGTGGCACCGCATTAGAGTTGGAGCCGTAGTAAGCAGTCAAATGCTACAGCGTAGACTTGTTATGTCACCGCAATATGTTTCCAAGACGTATTGAGACGACATATGTCGTAGCTGTAGATTTGACAAAATGGCGGGAAATATTGGCTCTTTTTTTTTTTTTTATCTATAGGGACGATTTACTAATTCTATTGAGGCAACATTGTCGCTTCTATATCATCTTCTATTTCAGTTTTTCATCATCAATGTATTTCTACAAATTCTCTACTTTACCGAGACAAAAAAAAAACAGTCATTCTTAGAGATGGATATTGATAAAAGTTGGACAAAAATTAGAAATCGCACAAAATCACAAGAATTTTAGAACAGTTTGAAAGCAATTATAAATAGGGAAAGGCCATTCGTAAACAACAGGAGAAGGATTAGATGTTCGTGCACAAGATGTTTAAACAGTCTCACGCATCAATTGGAAACTGTTTAGGCTTACAATTTTCATAATGGTTTTTGCAAAGAGTTTTGTAATGTAGATTTATCATGGCGAGACCGAGGTTCATATTGCAAATGTGTTTACACAAAATGAAGGAGCATGTGTGGAGATGTTGCAGAGCTACTTCGATATTTAGGACAATCGGTCGCTCGACGAGTATCGGGCGGCCTATGCCGTTGTAGATCGCTTGGCGGCCGATCGCTACCGAGATTACAAACTTAAGGCACATAATCATTTAAAAGAGCACGGGTCAAGCCATTCGTACAACAAACTGTCCGTCGAAGAATGACAGAAGTGCATTGACTTCTTCACAAGTTCTAATTTCGTGGTACATGCTCATTTTGCTTTTTAGATTTTATGTTAATATTTGTATAAACTTCATAGTCACGTAATCAATACATTTTGTGTCTCCAGGCATGGTCAGCAAAAAATAAGGCCAATCGAGTTAAGGCTAAATATCCGAGCGTGCAGGGGTCGAAGAACTTTTTTGCCACGCGTTATTGAGTCCTTCCAGACCTTCCTCGCCTTTCGGTTTGGCAATTGGGTGAATCCAGAAGAGACTGGTGACTACATGAGGAAAACTTACATTGTAATATTGTAATTTTTTTCTCACATTTGAGTATTATTATTATTTGTTCTTTCTCACTGAGTCACTGCACAACATAAATTTGTTGAGGTGAGGGAGACTCAACAGACCTAGGTCGCCTCCAGTTATGCATTGGTTGATGAGCGCACTATTATGAGGGAGGTCCTCAGTAAACGACGAAGACACATTTGTGGGGTTGGACGGGTTCCAAAGGACATATATCCCTTACTGGGTTCTGAATGACATATCTCACTCTCTCGATTTGTAATATATGAGGCCCAGCTCTGCTGAATGGAGAGGACAATTGCAAGTTTTACGGTGAATCTGCAATAGAGATTACCGAGGGTTGTGCCAGAGGAGGATGAGTAGGTTGACGAAGACAAGAACGGCAATGGGAGTTTGGGAGATCCGTATGATTTATGTACTATTTAATTTTCATATTTTAAAAAAAATTAAAATATTTATAGCGGTGACAATATCATCACTAAAAAGTAAATGTGTGATAATTTACAGTAAAAACATTGTCGTCACCATATATCTTAATAATATTGCGGCAATATTATCGTCGCTATTATTAATTAAAATTTCAAAGTAATAGAGACGAATTGTCGTCGCTAAAATTTTTATCTTATAGCGACGATGTAGTTGGATCAATGACCCTAATTCAAAGAAATTGAGCACGACAATATAACAGCAACAATATCATCGATATAGATGAAAATATCTATAGAGACGACATATTGACATCGTTAAATACTAAGAGGTACTAATCTATTGAGACGACTTATAGCGAAGACATTGGCGTCACTATAAATGAAAAGCAATGACTAATCATCTTATAGCAGCGAGAAGAATCACCGCTATAGACCTCTTTTCATGTAGTGAGATTCCATGAACTTTGATTTTAGTGAGATAACAAAATTCTTAGAAATTTTCTCTTTACTTCGACTTATTTTGTGAAATGATAGATTTTTTTCTAATAATTTGAATAAATTTAACACGTGCTTAGCAAAGTTGAATATGTTTGGTAGGATAATTATTCATGTATATTTAATCAATGACATTTGAAATTTACTTGTAAAATCCACAAGTCTTTAAATGCAAAAATCTCAACATAATTAGTTCTCTTAGCTGGATTACTCGATTGGAATAAATTACACATAACTTTCGAGTGCATGGAAAAATATACAAGGTTAGGACACATAGCATCATTTTATGATTTATTGGAGATAACTTTAAATAGATGAAAATAACAGTATTAAATGAAATGAAGAGATCACAGGAATTTAAAGGAAATGTGAAGTTTTGCTGCAAGAAGTAGATAAAAATCTTGGACAGGAAGTAGATAAAAAATTGTTTTGTTTCGAATCAAACACCAATTTTATGTCCATACAAAGAACAACATGCACGGAAAAGTAGTTTGAATAAGAATCCAATTTCCTTTAATAAGAATCTGGATAAACAAAAAAGTAAAAGGGCACGCATCAATCAAAAGATTCGCCGGTCATGTTTGGAATAATTTGGAATGATAGGGAGTTTTCAAAATATTTGTTAGGTTTGATTTTCAGGCGAAATTCGGATTCGATTTGTGTGTGTGTGTTTAACATGTGCTGATTTTTTGGAAGGGATGGAGAAATTTTAGAAAGCTACATAAAATCCTTGAAATTGTGTGTTTCCATATTTTTGGTTATTTGTTTGGACAAATGTAGTATTTTTTTCAATCTCTATAAACATAGTATTTTTCAAAATGTACAGTGAAAGTGGTGTAACTATCAATTTTTTTTCCCAATTATACATTGGAAAAATAATATTTTAGGATATATAATAAATGAATAGTTTTGATAAATACTTTTGTAACACGTCTAATATATTGTGTTACACTCACCCGCCACCTGTTTTCACAGCCAACCCCACTAGCAAAAGGTCACCACAAAAGCCTCACTACTACCATAAAAAAGGTCACCACTGTCCCCGCACATCAGTAGATTTGCATAGCCAACCATCTCATCACCATTGCCACTACAATAGCACAAACACCACTCCATGGCACATCTTCCCCCACCACATTTAGTCATCACTATTACTAAAATCCCTTGCGCCTCCACTATCTTGTCCAAAGAAATCGAGCTTCTTCATTGAATGATTTGTTTGATTTAAGTGAATATGTGCTTTTGAAAAGAAAAAAAAAAAAACCCATCCTTTTCAATTCCTCAACGGGTGGAGCCAAAAAATTGGTCTTGTGAAGGCATAATATCCTTAAATTTACATACTACTTAGCTACTTGTCATAATCTTGGCTCTTCCTAACTCACGGACAATAATTTAGCTATTCAATTATGCCCATGTCTAGTCTTAGCTTAGTCAGTCTCCATAGAATGTTGGCACTAGTATGTGCACCACCCTACAAAATATTGTAATATAATATAAAAAATTGACAAGTAGAAAACAAGAGAGTTAAGAGAAAAACTACAATTCTTGTATAAATCTCTCAAAAAATATTATAATGTATTTTCAAAACTCTCTCTCAACTTATTTCTCACTTGGCTGGTCACAAATAAGATCTCTTTGACATTTTATAGTTCCACATCTTTTAAATGGGCGGTGGAGATGATTCTATTTTACTCCTAATATTCTTTATCTAGATTATTATTTATAGATATTTACATAGATTTTTTGTAAAACCTTTTAGTAAACTATTACATACATATTTACTATAACTAGTTATATGGAATATCTAGATTCAACATCCTCTTGCACCTCTCTTCTTCATTCTAGAATGGTTCAACAAGTTCCTCCTATAGAATTAGATAGAATTGGCCTTCTTCACATGGTTCTCTATGATTATAGATTCTTCTACAAACATTTTCAAAGTTAGACCATTTGTGTCTCGCACACCTAGCTTATATCACGTGTCTCAGCTCCTCACAAGTAGCATATGTCCCTTGCGCATTACTAGCGCATTCTTGGGTACAAGTGTTAGTTGTATTTTCAAGTATTCGATCATATCACAACTATAGTGTAACATTCATCTACCATGCTTACAAGTGTAAGTATTCACGAACTTCTCTAAATCTTGTATTAAAATTTAAACATGTCATATACTCAAGTGAGTGCAGAACAGACGATTTTAAAGCAGAATCCCAATCACAAGAAAGAGCTAATAAAAATTATATTTGAAAGTGAAATTGTCAACAAGGAAATTACATATATGAAACATCAGTTTAGATCATTCTTCATAACAGATTAAACTGCAGAAGCCAACTCAACAAGATTCTTTTTTATTCAGAGTTTATGGATCCAAATAGACCATTCCCAAAACCTTGAAAGGTAAGAAGCTTCTCCACAGCTACTAAGTGCACTTTCCCATATTATTTCTCTTTGATTATTCCTCTCGAAGATGATCGCTATTGTGATAAATATCATGTACTGAAAATGGTGAGGAGGGACACAATCTACGTGTTTTGGCTGAAATGAATTGCAAGGTTTGTTTGTCTTATCTTTTGTGTGTGTGTGTGTGTCTTTGTAAGCGGGTCATGTTGGGTCGATTTCTCCGACCCAAACCGATTAAAAATTTAGCCTACTAACTCGAACACAACCCAAATAAGCTCAAAATCGACCCAAACAGGTTGGTCCAAGTCGGATTGGTTGGTTCCACCGATTTGAGTCAATTTTTCCCCAACCCTACATGCAGTGTATATACCTAAATTTCTCAAAAAAAAAAAAAATCCCAAAACCCAAAATCCCAGAACCACTTCTAGACCCAATGGCTCGTATCTTCACTTCAAAAAAAAAAAAAAAGAAAAAAAAATTGTACCCAAGACTGGGTTGTGTTCGAAATCGATTAGAGTCGATTTGACAATTTGTCAAACCGACGATACCAAATTGATTTCGATTTGGGTAAAAAATTGACTTACTCAACCGACGTCCACCCCGAGATAATGTGGAGGATTCTTATATGTATTAACATGTATCAGTCAAAATATTTTTACAAGTGCGTTGGAAGCCTATAAGAACGATTGAAAAAGAAAGGGCTTTTTTGGATAGGTGCATGGAATCTGGAAATTCAAAAAAATTGTATAGAAAAGGAATGGTACATCTTTTTCCTTTTTAACATATAAATATACTATGTCATTTACAATTGAAAGAATATTTGAGTAATTTATTTAATACATTGACCAAAGAGGAATATCAATGATCATCATTTTTCAAAAGATATTGATAATTGAATTTTTACAAATGTCGTTTAATTATTTATCGTGAATTTGCATAAAGAAGAGTATTATTGCGAACACGTTTTCTTCTACTCAAAACATTTACCCAAAAAGCTAAGCTTGAAATAGGAAAAATACTCAAAAGAGGTATAAAAAGAATTTGTGTTGTTAAGAGTCGAGAAATGTTCAGAATTATCGAATTTGTTTCTGAGCTCAACCAAATACCTTAACTAATAGATGCTAGTTGGGGAATTGTGTTTTGGAGTTAGCCAGACCATCTTCTTCATAGGACACCATTTTTCTTGTAGCCAGCGAAACGAAACCTTGCCTTGTGCTTTGCCCTCCGCCTGATCGGGAAGAAGATGAGAAGTTGATGCTTGGCCCTCTAGCTACACCTATTTTGAATTCTTCAAAAAAGGTTCAACGTCAGCTAATTAGTCATCATTCCCGATTCTCAAATCTAAGCGAGACCTTTGAAATGGAGAGAACTGTTGACAATTTTGATGTACACGAATTAAAATAAATTTAATCAAAATGATTTCTCAAAGTTACTCACAAATCTAAGATAATATCAATCTTGAATTTAAGCAAAATCTCAACATAGGAGAACAACTCACTTTTTAGTGTCACGCCAAAGGAGAACAAAAGCTATTGAAGAAATACGTGTACATGTTGCATGCCCGTGTGTGGTGTGAGATGTAAGGCACTAGTGGTGCATTGTTAATGTACTAGTACTTATCACTTTTCACAGTTGCATATTTCAACAAAACTAGTTATCCTATAAATTATCTTTCTGTCTTTGCAATCAAGATATATTTATGTTTCCCTTTTGAAATTGACTTGTAAATTTAGAATGCAATCAATTAATCAGAACTAGTGCCGACTTCATTATATTGTGACAAACTTTTCATCTACCAACTCTTGTGCACACCAACATCAAAATTTGTGGGACCAAATATGCTTTTAAAAAGTGATATTATAATGCAACTCGAAGCACAAAAGTTTTCGGACAAATTTAATTCTACTAGGAATATCATAAGCTATTGGAATATATTGTTCTAGTTTTCGGTACATAAAGAAGAAATTTGTAAGACGAATTTCGTGTATTGAACTAAAGCAATTGTTATAAATTAAAATTTTGATAAATTACAAAATGCTTGTGGTTGGGTAGTCGCATAATCTTCTGATTAACGATCCGAGTCTTGAAGATGATGGGCCACGTGACTTGAATCCTACACTTCGAGATTTATTGGAACTTGAATTGCTTGAATCAATGAATCTTCGAGGCTTGAATTTTGATTTGAATTTGATTGGCAAAGAAGATTTTGATCTTTTTGGACTTGACTTGGACTTGCTTTAATTCAAAAAAGATTTTGATCTTCTTGAGTTTTTCCGAACTTTGGATTTTCTTTCGGGTTTGGAACTTTCTCCTGGACTTGCTTGTGGATTTATGGTTTTATTTTTAACTCCAACTTGTGATTTCTATTGTAATTAATGTCCTATTTATAGAGAAATTTTGTAACTGCCATTATATTTGAATTATTAAATATAATGATGTATTTTAAAAAGTAGTATGGACTTTGTGCATGGGCCTCTTTTAACACAAATGGGCATTAATAAACTTGGGTTTTAATAGACTTAAGTGGGCTATTTATTTTAAATAGACAAAGTCTATTTATTTATTTATTAATATCTACAAATGCCTCATCAAGATTTATTTTTTATTTATAAAAATAAATAGATAAATTTTGATTTCAAGATAGATATATGATATGAATTTAATTTTGAATCCAACTTCAAACGTGCAACAAAGACATGGTTTTGATTGGTTTGTAACTTTTCCTAACATAACTTGCATGCTTTTAAGAAAAAATAACTCAAAACGGTGAGTTGCAAAACAAAAACAAAAACAAAATTAAACTTTGAATAGAGTTCTTATCCCTCAAATTTGAAAATAAGATTTCGGTGTATATATATATATAATTGTTACCAATGGATTTGAAAAAGAAATTTCACAAATAATTATGATTATTAATTTAAGCTAATCTAACGATGTATATCTATTAGAACCTTTATAATTTTTAAACTCACATTCAAACACATCTCAATAAAAATTTTAATACATATAGACCATTAGATTATTTGAAATTAATGTATATAATAATTTGTCAAATACATTGGTAAATAGAGCAGTTTCTATATATATATATATATATATATATATATATAACCTATATACCTTTAAAATTTGTTGTACTCACACCATAAGAACAATTTTGCTTAGCTTTTCTATTGGTTCTCAAAATCTAATAAAAATTCAATAAACTTGTTTGGACTTTTATGCTTGAACTTGAAAAAGTGAATTTGTTTGTAGATCCATTTACCTCCATTCAAAAGGTAAATTTCTTTCTCATCACCATAAACTCTGTTGTAGATATTTGTAAAGGAATTTATGAAAGTCTGGAAAAATCCCACACAAAAATCAACAAGTCTTTGGATCTTCCTCTAAAAGCTACTTATAAGTGAAAATCATCTTCACTTATATCTAGCTATCTGAAGTTCTTCCCAGTTTTCATATCAAAATGAGAAGCATTCAAAACTAGAAACATGAAAATGAAACCATTAAGCCTCTAGACCCTGAAGAATTTAGAAAGCAATGCCACATGATCGTTGATTTCCTCACTGATTATTACAAGAATGTCCGGAAATTTTTTGTCTGAAGCCAAGTCAAACCGGGCTATCTCCGGACCGGTTGCTGGAATCTGCACCCTATGACCTGAAATCGCTTGGAGAAATCCTACATTGACTATATTTTTTGTTCGTGTTTGTGTGTGCAGGTGAGATTAACGCTAAGCTCCGACAGTTGATCCACCAAATAAAGCAAAAATATGCTTGGAACTTTGGAAGACAATCCGAATTGAGCCTTTATTTATTTTTATTTTTTAAGAAATGAGGGTGAGTGCAACAAACATAAAATGATGATATATTTTGAGGTTCGGAAATTTGTGCTTAAGAACAGGATTTAAAACTTCTAAGCTAATTCAAGATCCGAAACTTTAAAAATTCAAAGCATTTCATGTTGAGGAACAAGGTCCGTAACTTTTAAAAGTCAAACACATTTTCTATTCGAGGAACAAGGACCAGAACTTTCATTATTTCAAGACATTTTATGTTTGAGGAGCAAGAACCACAACTTTCATTAATCCAAGGCATTTTATATTTGAGGATCGAAAATTGGAACTAGGAGTGGGCGGGGGCGAGTTGGGTCAGTTTTCGACCCAACCCACCCGAACCGTAAAAAATCGGTTAGGCGAAACTGAAGAAATTTGAAAGAATCGGGCCAAAAACCGACTCGAACCGATTCAAGTCAGTTCGGATTTTCTGTTTCGGGTCCGATTAAAGCATAAATATTTTTCTCGAAACCAACCCGAGTCGGTACAGGTCAGGTTTGGTTGTGGGTTTTCACTACAAGAGATTTATATTCCGCATACAAATTCAATTTGTGGAGAAAAACTTTTCCTGATAAAAAATTTTTGTAGGGGCGTTTGTGTAGCAAACATCGTGGTGAAAAGTATAAGCCAACAAATGGTGGAAATTTGTCTGCTAAAGTCTCTCCCTATAAGTCCTTTAGAGACGAATACACTTTGTCGTCTAAGTTCTTGGTCGACAAAATTATTCGTCTACTAAAGTTACTTTGCCCCACGCAACAGGTTTTGTTGGCACAACGCAGAAGTTATTTTGTGGGCTAAATTATATTTTTCCGTACAAATAAATTTGTCTCGAAAAAATTTTGTGAGTCAAGTTCTACTTCTTTCTACAAATGATATTTTGTGGGGACAAGCGTATTTGTGAGTTAATGAAATTATTGTTTCCAACAATTATAGAATTTGTAGGGAAAAATTAATTATTTTTATATTATTTTTTATATTATTTTAATTCTTTGCACCTTCAAAATAAAATAAAGATGCAAAAAAGAAAACAAATTAAATTAAGACATTATTAGTGTTAATTAATATAACATTAAACTCAAAATATTGTACCAATTAAAATAAAAATAAAAATCATTCACTAAGCTAAATTCAAAAATAGTATAAGCTCTATCAATTATAAATGCATCTTTAAAAAACATAACTTCTTGTCCTCGTAAATTAGATATGCTACATATCCTCACCAAGATTGTTGTTTTCATCAAAGTCGTTTTCTTCGTCCTCAATAGTATCATCTTCTATTGACAATGGCGTAAAGGCCGGTAGATCAAAACCAGGTACTTGTCTACATAGTTGTTGCATAGAATAATGCCAAGACTGCAGTGTAGAATTGAAATGTTGCCCAACAACATTCAACTTGCTTTTCATTCTTTGCTCTATATCAGTTCAAGCTGCATCAACTGCCTTTCGAGCAACACGTTCTTCTTCCAGCTCCTTCTCCATATGGCGCACATTGGAAGAAGTACCAATGTCTCGAAGACGACCATCTCCCAATCCACGAATTTGACGTTCGGGCTTCACACCTAGAACGGACATCAAAATTTTCAGTCCAACATCTGGATCATCAACAGGGATCTCCTCCAAAAGAATATCCTCGGGAAGTTGTTGCTCATTTGCCCTTTCTGCAAGATATTCATCAGCTTTAGCAAGCATATCATCCTACAAAAGAAAAGTTTGCAAGAGATATAACATAACTAAATCCAAGACATAATAACACAACCCAAGATATATAAACAGGTAAACATTTGGTTCGTTGTAAAGATAAGTCGTGCCTCGGTCAAAATAATATTTATCAAACTCAACATTGGCATACTAACCGTTATGATTGACTAGAGTGACTCATCAACATTAGCATACTAGCCATAAAGAATTTCAAATTGGATAAAATTAATAAGATATTAAGGCCTTGGGAATGGAATTAGAAATTCTCTGTTTTTATTTGATAAAATATAGTGTTGAAAGTGTTTAATTCTAAACATTCAAATGCAACAAGCAATTAAAAGCATGGATTTTTGAATAATCAAAACCACAACAGTAACTTCGAAACAAGTGGGGTTTTATTACAACTTCAAAAATTAAAGCTAAATGCAGTTCAAATTCCATTTCTACTTTTCCTTCCATGTAGATTTCTAGAATACAAGGTCAAATTCTCAAAGTGACGGTGGTTGGTTGTACCAAATTGAAAGATATCGAATGGATTTCAAGGCATGATCCCTACGTTTCTGTTGAATATGCTAGCACGAAATTCCTGACCCCTTCAAACTAAAACTGGTAGTCATGCAGGAGAAATTCGACTAATAATGCACTATGTTAATGCCAATAAGCCAGGGATGAGCTATGCTCCATCAGGTCCACTTGTTGCAGCTACACCTGTACCTCAAGTCCCTCATTTTTCAGCACCTCCATTTAGATCTTCTTACACTTAATCAACATCAAACTACCCTGCACCAGCTCCTCATCCTTCGTACCATCCTCCCAATTCAGTTGGGTACCCACCAACTTCATATTATCCTCACCCACCAACTTCATATTATCCTCCTCAGCAAGCAAGCAAATGTATACACTACATGTACATAGGACATGCTTATATAGTTACTTGAACCAAATGCAAAGGTAGTACACTTACATTAGGAAAGGAAGAACCTCGTCACAATTGTTCAATATGAACCATTGAGCAATCTCCATGTCATCATTTGTGGAATACTTGAACATCTCATAAATGGTCGCGCTACTTGGGAAAAAACTGAAAGTTTCTCTTGTTTAGAGCCACCATCAAATTTTCTTTCAAGTTGATTAAAAGGTGTGTCAATATTTCGAAGGCATATGGCACAAAAAATGAGAGATTCGTGTGCAACATATGCCTCTGCAATGGACCCTTCAGGTCGAGCTTGATTCCGCACATACTTTTTATATGTGCCCAACATTCTACAAATGAATAAACTTTGTAAGACATACTGCTTAACTAGTTAGAAGTAATTTAGAAACTTAAAATAAATAATAATTAATAAACATGTACCTTTCTATTGGATACATCCACCGGTAATTCACAGGACCTGCGAGTTTCGCCTCTTCGGGGAAATGCACCATTAAATGAATCATGGAAACAAAGAAAGCCAGTGGAAATATTTTTTCAAACTTGTACAATATGTATACAATATCATCCTCCAACCTCTCAATGTCCTCCATACGTAATGTTTTGGCACATAATTGTTGAAAGAAACTGGATAACTAAACAATCGGCTCAACTACTTTGTTAGGCAAATATTTTCGAATACCTACAGGAAGTATTCGCTGGAATAATACATGATGATCATGGCTCTTCAATCCATACATTTTTCCAGTTTCAATTGCCACATTTCTTGAAATATTAGCAGCATAACCATCTGGATATTTTACAGATTTCAAAAATTGAAGGAATTCTTTCATTAAATTTGGCTTCATTGTGAAAAACTCTTAACCTACTTATCCCCATTCCAATTTAACCATAAAGACTTTTTTATTCCAAAGGCTTCCAAATCTTGGCGAGCCTTGACTGTGTCTTTAGATTTTCTCTCTATACCCAATATTGTGCCAACAATAATGTCACTAACGTTCTTCTCAATGTGCATTACATCTAGGTAATGCCTAATTTTTAACTTTGACCAATACTCTAGCTCAAAGAATATACTCTTTTTAGTCCAATTCCGTTCTTCAGGAGTCCTCTTCCTATTTTTGTTCGGGTTATTAGGATGTTTACCAATCTGACCAAAATTTATGTTCTCTACTTGAGACAAAATTTCATCACCTGATAATTGCCTAGGTCTTGCATGGAATTCAATTTCCATCAAAAGACTCCATAATTGTGCGCCATACATGATCCCATGGCAGCCATCGTTGATGTCCCATGTAGCAAACCTTGTCGCTGAACCATTTAGATGTTCCATCGTCATTACATCCAGGGCATGCATTATAACCCTTAGTACTCCATCCAGATAAATTCCCATAAGCGAGAAAATCATTAATTGTCCACAACACCGCAACATGTAAGTTAAATGTGGAATTAGTCCCTTTATCATATGTATATACACCTATTTCCCATAACTATTTTAGCTCATCAATTAGAGGGTGCAAATAAACATCAATGTCCTTACCAGGATCGTGCTTGCCAGGAATTAGTAGGGTTAGCATGGTGAATTCCTTTTTCATGCACATCCATGGTGGCAAATTATAAGAAACGACCACCACTGGCCACATGCTATATGGTTTGTTTATATTCCCAAATGGGTTAAAACCATCAGTAGCAAGACCCAACTTTATGTTTCGTGGCTCTGCTGCAAAATTGGGATACATCTTATCAAATTCCTTCCATGCAATTGTGTCTGCTGGATGCCTCATTTCAACATCATCAACTTGTCCATCTTTATGCCATTTCATATCATTGGCCGTATGCATTGACATATATAGATGCTGTAATCTCGGCTTCAGTGGAAAATAACGCAACACTTTTTGATGAATATTTTGTTTATCTCCTAAACTATTTTGATACCTCGGTTCATTACAAACAGGGCACTTATCTAACTCTTTATTTTCCTTGTAAAATAGAGCACAATCGTATTTACATGCATGGATTTTTTTCATATCCCAGTCCTAGATCTTTCAAAACCTTATGAGCATGTCAATGAGTAGAAGGCAAATGATTCCCTTTTGGAAGCATCCTTTTCAATATGCCCATGAGCTCATCGAAGCATTTGTTGGTCATCAGATTCTTTACTTTTAATTGCATTAGCTCCACAATTGCTATTAGTACAGAAAAATTTTCACAACCAGGATAAAGATCTTTTTGTGCTTCTTTCAATAACTGTTCATACTTATTTACCTCTTGACTACGCATATTCGACATCAAATTGTCGCCCAATGTATCATCATTAAGCAGCACATCATCTTCTTCTAAAATATTTTGCTCGTAATGGTGTGAGGCATATGGATAAGCATCTTTGATTATATCCATTACTTGATCATTATCACAATCAATATCATCACTCGGACTCGAGATGGAAAACATGTTAACAATGGAAGAACTTGATTTGGTTCTCAATCGTTCACCGTGACGAGTCCATTTAGTGTAGTTGTATGACATTCCATACATGATCAGGGGTTGTCGAATTTCACTAACTGGCCTCCAAGTGCAGTTATTACAATTCTGGCACGAGCACTCGGAATGTCCTCGATGATTTACATAGTTTCTTGCAATCTTAATAAAGTCCTCAATTCCCAATAAATATTCAGCAATAGTTCTATCCGGATTACGTATCCAATTTCTATCCATAGTATAGTTGCTATAATTAACCCTAACATGGATTATAAGAACATAAGAATTTATACCAACATAAAATAAATTTGTTGCTCAAGTAAATGCAAAATTTTTAGAAAAGCAGCTATTTTAACTCATGATTGATTGTGTTTTATTTTTTTTTTTAGATATTTCCTACATGGTAGCCTACTATGTATGAACAAAAAATTCATTCGTGAAACATGAAACACAACTATGCTATAAATCTATTTGATCGTTAATCAATTATTTCAGAGATTAATTGACCAAGTACTAATTTATGATATGTTTAGAACTTAGGAAACGTTGATAATCTGACTTGAGATTTGAGAACGTAGGCTGGCCAACATTTTATGGGTTGAAATATGTTGGCTTTATTGGTCCTCAATAAGTGAATGTGCTGAAAATATGTTTTGTTATGCATTCTATCTAAGCTTATCTAGTGATTAATTGATTATGCAGTTTAGTAAGTTCTGTTTACTTCAACAGAAATGAGTCCCAGCAATTATACAGAAGTTGCAAGCGTGTCTCCTAATGTGACTGAAAAGAATGTCTATGATTTCTTTGCTTTCTGTGGTGCAATTAAATATATTGATATTGTCACGTAATGCCACTTTTAGTATGACTGCAATGCTTATATCTTCATTATTTAATAACTTACTAAATCATTTATGTAGTACTTGAATGATATGAACTTACCTTGTTGAAATTTGAATTGAAGGAAGCTCTGCAATCTAAAACTCTTTCCACGGTTCCTAAAAAGATATTTAATATAATAATCAGAACTTTTTATTCAATGAAGAAACAATACAATTCAGAGAATGAGAACAACAAGTGATATCAAGTTAAGGAATTTCTTTTTTCTAATAAACAACTGTAAGTTATTGATGCAAACTTGCTTAGAAAAACAAGAAAATTTCTTTAAAACCTAAATTCAAGCTTATTTAGACATAATAAAATCACCAAAAAATTGTAATAATAAATTTACCAAGCTTATTCAGGTGTACTTTAATAATACATCCAACAAATAAGATGGGAAGGCATTCCAAATCAAGTTTACTTACTTATATTCTTAACTATTTACTTATAACTTAAGCTTTAGCCAAACACATTTTGCCTACTGCTTCAATCAATTATATACTTGATTATTTACTTATAACATATACTTAATAATTTACTTATCCGTAGTTTTTTCTGCATATCTTACTCAAACCACCTATATAATGTGACAAGAATCAGACACAACATAAAACAATGTGTTAGTATCAACCTGGAGCCGTATCAAATATTGAGGTTCACAATCAATGGCTGCAACAAGTAGTGGCCTTTATATGATTCCCTTCTTTACCATAGACTTGAAGTTATGTCAAATTGTATGCATAAATAGTTCTAGATTCACAATACATGCAAATTAATCACTTCAATTCTCCTTCCCAAAGAAGTCCCCATCACACAGCACACAACTTTAGTCACTTCAACAAGTATGTTCTTAGGAATATTTATATTTGACCCTTCTACAAGCAGCAATTTTTTGTTAATGGTGTACACTTCTTTTCTATGTTTTTTAACCAATCCAAAATTCACCATTCAAATAATTGTCAGGGGAAAGAGGTAACCAAAGAGTCTATCAAATCTTCATACTCTCTTTCGTGCACAAATTAGTGTCACAAGTTCAGCAGAGAGTACTTGGTAATTGACAACGTATTATATCCCAACATAACCCGATACATATACATATACATATACATCTACATGCTTAGCTGAGAAATTTGAAGACCAAATTTGCAACAAAGAAAAGATCTAGTTCACATTGAAACAAAGTATTTAACAATTTCTAGGAAAATAATTTTTTTCCCAAGATTCTCTCATTTTAAATTCCTACCAGGCTGCCCCTTTCACCTATTGTTTTATGTTCCCAATACTTTCCGGAGCTAGAACCATTGCAGCATAAGACATTGCTTCTCATCTCTCCACATGAAAAGATGTGAGAAATTTGAAAATAAAAGAATATATAAATTATTCATTTACCAAAAAATGAGAAAAATAAATTTAATCTAGTTTGTTCATATTTTCCAACTAATTTTGCCATATCTATGAAATATTTCTTTTCCGGAGGCTCTGTCATCCTACCAAGGTTTCCCAATTCCCCTGCCAATTCCCAAGCACTCATCGACCACCACTGCCACTAAATCACAAGCCTCCATCACCCTCTATAATATCTTGAAACTAACAAAACAAACAACAATTGCAGCTACCAATACAAAATTAAAGTGAATCTTAAAAACACAAACAGAAACATTATTCATCAAACAAGCAGAATCAGTAGAATTGAGAATTCATTTAATTAATTGCATACATAGTTTTCAAACACAATCTTAAACAATGAAAAACAAAATACTTGATTGAAAAATCTCAATTTTTTTGACGAATTTTTCTTTATTTGAGAGAAATAATAAGAATCAAGATATGCCCATTAAAAGAAAGATTTCAAACCTAACTTTCTCCTCCTTCTTGTCCGGCAGTGCAGCTTCACACACACAGATTCAGAGAGGGAGGTTTAATTTGGGCGTAGGGGCTTGATAACTTCTACACATATGAGGACGGGATTTTTAATTAGGCAGAAAAACTTTAGGAGAGAATTAATTTGGGGCTTCACAGCAGAGAGGGCAGATTTTTAATTAGGCAAAAAACTTTAGGAGGGAATTAATTTGGTAAAATTCTAGAGGCGGGCTTCACAGCTTATATATATATATATATATATATATATATATATATATATATATATATATATATATATATATATATATATATATTATTCTTTTCCCTACAAATAGAATATTTGTAGGGACTAAAAAACAAAAACAAAAAAAAGTGGGAATTTTTTTCGTTTATTATTTTAGCCTACAAACGGATTAATTTTTTTTGTCGGCCAAAGATATATTTTACACAACGAATTTTTTTGTCGAGAAAAATGCACATGTTCGTGGGCATAAGTTATCTCATTCTTGGAAATTATGGATCAAAACTTAATCCTACAAAATATTATTTTTGTGGGGAAAAGTAAACTCCGCATACAAATTTAAATTTGTTTCCAAAATTTTGTATGCGGAGTATACAATTCTTGTAGTGTTTGCAGGTTTTTTGCCCAACCCTAACTAGAACTTTCATTAGTTCAAAGTATTTTATGTTTAAGGACTAAGGAGTGAAACTTACATTAGTCAAAGACATTTTATGTTTGAGGACCAATGACCAAAACTTTCATTGTCCGAATAATAAGGTAAATTCAAATATACATGAAATTATTGAGCTCAAAAACCAAGGCAAAAATTACATTTGCTTTCGGGATATTGATGTAAAGTACCACGCCCAACCCAATGTACGAGCGAAACTTAAACTTTGCATCCATGAGACAATGACACATCATTCTCCTTTTATTGTTCTAGAACATTTGCTAAAATTGTACATGTTCATCCTTAGTGAATATCATGAGAAGTCAGGTACTAGTGAGTCTAATCGTTCGAACAATCAGAATCCTTGTATCTTCCACCCCATCACCCCAAACATGGAATCAAGAAGAAAGAAATACGATGGGGAATAATTTCTGAGAGAGTCAAGAAGAAAGAAATACAATGGAGAGGCACACTTGTCAGCCTTGAAAAAATTTCATATGTTTCAAAATTTTGAGAGTGGTCTACTTAGATTCAAAAACTCATTAACAAGAGAAATCTTGGCGAATTAGATGTTGCCGTCGGTTCTGTTGCAAAAGATTGTGGTCAATTATACTGCAAAAGATTGCCGTCATCCAAACTCTGCCTATAGAGCCCTTTGTGAAGTTTGGTGTCCCGAAACTAATACTTTTTTTACCGCAGGATGTAAAATTTGTATTTCCATTTAGGATCTTCGGGATATTACTAGACTTTCAATCTTAGGTGAATATTATGAAGAAGTAGTCCCCATCATTTCAGAGGTTACGGATTTTCTTCCTAAGTCTTGTCTATATATGTTTAATATTTTCTCATTGATTGTAGATGAGAAGACATTTGACCGCATTAGTCATGTTGATTGGATTGATTTCTGGTCCTGAGAAAAGGTTGTGTTCAAAATCCTCATAATAACAAATTGTATAAGGATACCATGGATTTAATCCATACAAAAGACATCAGCAAAAGCAGCTAAAGAAAATCCAAAGACCCGTTACTGCAGACAGACCAAATAATATTTCTCAAAGACATCGAAGTCATTGGGGAGAATTATCATTTTCTTTATCTATTGAAAAAGTGAAAGGGTAGAAATAAAAACTTGTATTTCCCTTTGGCTTTGTCACTTCATATTTCCTTTCGGAGGCGAAAATAGTAGAGTTGAAACTTTTGAAGCGGCTTCCAAAATGGTTTGGATTTACTTATAGTCTAGTTTCTCATATCTTGGCCAGCCGTTATAGAGGACTTACACAAATATCAAATTGCCTAGCAGGCTTAGACCTTGATTCAATTCCACATTCATTTCCTGGACATTTTGTTTATGCTTGGGTTGCAACTTATCTTGCCCGAGGTATTTATATTTGTAGTGACGGGAGCATTGGTTGTCCTACTATCCAAAAATATGTTGGAACTTTAAATGATTTCCAACCTTGGAAAATTGACATGGTTGACTGTTGAAATCTTATCTGTCGGCGAATGAATTTGAGGATTTTTGTTAGAATCCAATTACTCTATATTATTTTCATGGTGTGCTTACAAATGATGACCTGAGATCGAAAGACACTGTAGAATTTATGATGAGTATCCGACCTGGATTTGTTTCTTATCGTCGGGATGTTCTCCTTACCTTCTTGAGGCGTATATTCCTCATAAATTTAGAAGGCAACAAAGCTTCAAACAAAGACTTCCAGGCTCACCAAAGAAGGTGAACCTTTTAAGTAATCTAATCAATATGTATCATATTTGGTTATCTCTAACTCGGAGAGGGAGTGGATCTATATTCTCTATTCCATATTCGAGAGTATACCAAAGACATACAACATCAAGTTGATATAGATTACCAGGACTGGTGGAACAACAAAGTATTGCCAAGCCTGATCAAGATTCTAGTACAGGTTTTATCATCTAGTGATAGCTCCAATTTTTCTCTTGACCTAGTTATTCCTAGACAAACGAGTAATGATGAGGTTAAAGACCTGAACCCTCCAAATATATTCTGCGAAGAGACTTCCCGGAAGAGATAACCAAACCTTCTAAACACAATCCCTTCAACAAAGCTCAATTTCATTCCAGAACACGTACATAAGACATCTAATGCAATTTCGGTCCCCAACGATAATAGTTTCAGAGATCAGGTATCCCAAGCACTCGCATCAACTCTAACTCGAGAAAATAAAAGTTCTAGAGATTAGGCATGGAACTAATATATTTGAATTCTCTTTTTAGCTTACTACATGTAGCTTATTTGATGTATCAAACTCTAACTTCGGGTTTCACTTTCTCAAGTATTACATCAAAAGGATCGATACGACTAAAAAAGCCTCAAACTATTCAAAGCCCCAAGAAAGTCTGCCTTGAAACTTCTAGACTTGACTTGAGCATACAGATATATCTTCAAGTGACAAACATTTGGCTATGCCACCTCTCACATGGATGCATGTATATATGTTCTTTTTATTATTATACGTAACTGTTTAATGTATCGGTCCAAGCTTTCTTTCATTTTTTTTTTGTTTCGTAGGATTTCCAAAACTTCCCAAAAACCTGATTTTTTTACAAGTCCAAACTCTTTATTAGATCATACCACTGAGAATAGTTACATGATTGACGCACTTGACGTGATTGATGATATTAATTTGAAAGATCTTATGTACAAATACCCTAGAAAAAACTGGCAGACGTCAATGATGATAAATAAGTGAATTCTGGAACTTCAGTAATAACACCCCCGAAGACTAGACAAGAAGCATTTATTGCCTAGTCTCCATTGGCTTTGTCTATTACTCTACCTCAAAATGTAAGTAGTCGAATGGTTGAGCCAATTTGTTCTTTCGTGTCTAGACCTCCACCTGGAATCACCGAAGACTCTTTTTTTTTCCTAAAAGTTGCTCTTTGAGAAGCAATGACTAATTATCTTAAGAAGTCATTCATGGATGTTTTAAAACACAATTTTTCTAATCTTAGGACTTGGTGGGCTAACAGCAATCCGACACTTCAAAACTCGATCACTGAATCATTTCGAGCAGATCCAGTGCCTTTGATGAGGCGTGTGGAAATGTTTCTCAAAAGAGTTTATGCTTATCTTTCCAAAAGAAAACAAAACTCAGAGTGTCCAATTTCAAAAGAAATGGACCAGCAATTGGAGCCTTTGAAGAGACATAAAGATGTAGAGAAGGTCATATTTTCTTCTTTGAAAAATAAAATTGACGAATTGGCTTCTTAGCTGGACAAACTCCGTGATGAACTTCAGACTCATAAGGAAAATCTGGATAAAATTGAATAGGCAGACGTCACACTGGAACAAGCACAAGTTAGAGATATCGCTGAAGTGGAATCTATCGACCAGGAAATGAAGGCTCTTGAAGACAACTTCTTGCAACTAGTTGAAAGTGACTAGTTTTCTAAGCTGAAACTCTATATTTTGTACTTTTTAGGAAATTCAATTAATGAAACTTTTTTTCCTTTTGTATCATCATTTTTAATGAAGAGATAAATATATTTATTGATTTTAACTGAACTTGAATTTATATTTTTTCATCCACGATACCTATGTACCCAAAAAGTGATCAAGTCGAACGTAGTTTGTTACAAGAATATATTTTGGGTTTGTAGGACCATTCACAGCACATGTTTGCCATTACTTAAATTATAATTTTAGCTGGTCAAACTGGTCAAATATATTTTTTATCCACACATTTCATAGGACCCACAACTTACAACTCACTTTTTATCCACACATCCACTCACAACTTAAAATGTAATCACTTAAAATATAATTTCAGCACTACCAAATATATACACAGTTTATCTTCTTGCGGGTCAGGAGTACTACATCTTTTTTTTTTTTTTGTTTTTTGCATGGGAAAATAAAACGAACTTTAAGCATAAAAATACTTTAGAATATTTTTGTTAATAGGTCCAATCCGCAGTCCATCTTTATCTACGATCTTGTATGCTCCATTGGTGAACGCGTGAGTAACAACAAATGGACCATCCCATTTAAGATGGAATTTGCTCCCTAACTTTTTCGTAAATATGATAAGGTTGTTTACTGAAAGTACTAAATATCCAACTTGTTATGACAACGGTCGTACCTTTTTATTGAAAAACTTTGTCATTCAGGTTTGATAACATTACATGTGCATTTCAGCCTTTAATCTCTTCTCATCCAAAACTTCTAATTCTTCAATTCGAAGATGGACATTTTCTTTTGTCATCAAACCTTCTTGAATAGCAATTCACAATGATAGAATCTGACACTCCAAAAGAAGTACAACTTCCATACCATACACCAATGCATAAGGAGTGGCCTATATTGGAGTCTGGTAAGTAGTGTGATAAATCCACAAAGCTTCTTCAATTATTTCATGCCATTTCCTTCCGGATTTGGATACAACCTTTTTCAACAAATTGCACAAGGTCTTGTTAATGCTTCTGTCAATCCGTTAGTTGCTGCATTATACATGGACGAGTTGTATTGTCTAAACCTAAATTTGGTGCAGAGATTATTAATGTGGTTATTGCAAAAGGGTTTTCCATTATCAATTACCGAGTAACTCCATACCGATAAATTATTTGAATGCGAATTAAATTACAACATTTTCTTTCTTTACTTCATTCAATGGTATAGCTTCGGCCCACTTAGAGAAGTAGTTAGTCCCAACAAGAATATAGAATGCCCGACTAAAGCTTTGGAGTTACGGGTTCAATTACATCAAGACCATATGCATCAAATGACCAGGAAGCTATCGTCGGGTACGTAGTTGCATAATCCTCTAATTAACTATTCGAGTGTTGAAGATGAGGGGTCACGTGGCTTAAATCCTATATTTCGAGATTTGTTGGAACTTGATTTGCTTGAATCTTCGAGACTTGGATTTGGATTTGGATTTGGATTTGATTTGCAAAGAAGATTTTGATCTTCTTGAACTTGACTTAGACTTGACTTGATTCGAAAAAGATTTTGATCTTCTTGAGACTTTCCGGACTTTGGATTTTTTGTGGTTTTTTCTTTTGAAATTCAACTTGTGAACTTGTGATTTCTCTTGGACTTAATTGAATAGAGAAATCTCATGACCGCCATTACATTTAAATTATTATTAAATATAATGATGTATTTTGAAAGGTAGAACGTACTTTCTGCATGGGCCTCTTTTAACACAAATGAACTTTAATAGATTTGGGCTTTAATAAACTTAAATGAAGTATTTATTTTAAATAAACCAAGTCAATTCATTTATTTATGTTTTAATGTCTACGAAACATTGAAATTTAATTGAGTCAGAAAGAAAAAATGTGTCAATACTCGCATATATGGAACTTGTTTTGTATTATTTTCCGGTTCTATTCTTGTTTAGGTTAAATAAGATTTTGTAATCATGGTATCTCTAAACATTGTTACAAACATAATATTCCATAAATAAATGATGTAGAATACATATTAAAATTTCAATATTGACCTTTTCACTTTACTGTTTCTTTTCAAAGAAACTATATCAGAATGTTCAATTTTGTTATTCACATTTTTTTCTTTATCAAAATACAAAATTAAGAAATTGAAAATTGAAACATCACTTCCATTAGCCAAAAATGTGACGGAATTTTGAGCCTGAGATATATGAGTTTGAACAAGTTAGGATTTTCTTTTATGAGTTTGAACAAGGAGTGGATTTTGTTAGCAATTTATTTTATACTGCAAGTGTACAGATCGAACAAGTAATAAGTGGATTTTGAGTCCAACTATCATACTCACAAGGATTTAGATAGTTCTACACAATTAATTTAACTTTAACTAAATCTATTTAACTTTTGATATTTGGTATCTTAAACTAATTAAAATATGAACTAAGAATAATTAAATAATTATAACTCAAATAACTAAAAGATTAAATTTATGATGAATTGCTTTAAATTTGGAAAAGAAAAGCATACTAGAATCCCAAATCCACTTATACCAATTTTCTTTAACCCGAATTGTTAAATTTTATAACATGATTTAATTATGAAGATCAATATTCTTAATTTATTTAACAATCTCTCTCGAGTAGAATTAAACACATCCATTTATGTGACCCAACCATATCTCTACGACGAATGCAAACATATAAGAATGCATTAAGATTTATGAATACTTATTGCATGTACTTGTTCTCTTGGGATGATCTTGGTGTTGCTTGGCAAGGAACCATGCGGTCTACTTGATATAGCGACCATCTGACCCATCTGAGTCTCTAAATTCTTTATTGAAGTACTCTAATTTTGGAGAGTGGTCTCTGTCCTCCTCATGAATTGATTATTTGCTTCCATGTACTGCTCAGTTTTTTCCACAAACTTACCAAACATATCTTTCAATGAGACTCTCTTTTCTGGCTGCTGGAACTGATGACCCTATGGTCTGATATTATTCTGATTATCTCTTTAAGAGAAATTTTGATGATTACTCCAACCTAAATTAAATGTATTGGAGAATAAATTATTTTGCTTGTATTGACCACCTTGAACATACTCGGCTTGCTCGAGTTGCTGTGATAGAATAGGACATTCTGGTGTGCTGTGATTTGCCGCCACACTCTTCACAAGTTGATTTTTCGTTTGCATCTTATTGACTGAATGCGATATGATCTCCACTTTGTGTGCCAAAGAATCTATTTTTGCAAATAACACCATGAAAGTGTCTACTTCATGTTCTCTTGCGGTGGTAGTAATTACTCTTTCAAACAGCTCTAAAACCTCAGCAATAGTTTTGGTAGATAACGAGCCGTTGGATGAGAGTCTATCATGGTCTTAAAAAAAATTAAAATAAATAGTCCAGCATAAAAATACTAAACTTGTAGGCCCTTACTAATGCCATGATGAGAGCACTTCCTTAGCATATTTTTGAATCTGTTCCACGCCTCATCAAAAGATTCGATTTCTAACTGTTGAAATATTGATATGTCATACTTCAACTTCGAAATCTTGACCAGTAGAAAGAATTTTGTGCAAAAATTTTGGGCTAAATCATTCAAGGTGGTTATGTTGTCAATTGGATGTGTGCAACCACTCAAGAGCTGTGTCACAAAGAGTATGTAGAAATAAACATAGACAGATGGCGTCATCTGAAATCCCTTGATATTTGAATTGCTGGCTCATTTCTAAAATTCGCAAGACATGTGTAAGTGGATTCTCTTCGGCCCTACCATAGAATTGATGTCCATTCTGAAATAGAAAAATTACATTGGTCTTCAACTAAAAGTTTGGCTGCCCAAAAGGTAGGTAGACAATGCTTGATTGACTCTGGATGATCTACAGTCATATCATATTTTCTTCATTATTCTCCCGTCCTGCTGGAGCAATCTCATTGTTATTCATTGTATCGTACTATTTTTTGTCTTTTTGGTGAACCTTTCTTTCTTCTCTTTACCTACGATGGAAAGTGCGTTCGATCTCTGGATGAGCTGGTATCAGACTCGTGTCTCATGCTTCGCATGCAAAGGCTTAAAAAAACAATTCAAACATTGAAATAAACTAAAAAAAATAATAAAACAATAAAGTTCGAATTAGTGTTAAAATAATTGAAAAAGAACTAAAACAAAATCCCGACAACGGTGCTAAAAACTTTTTAGCAATTTATTTTGTGCCACAAGTGTACGGATTGAACAAGTAATCAAGTAGATTTTGAGTTCAAGTGTCGTACCCACAGAAATTTAGATAATTCTACACAATTAATTTAACCTTAACCGAATTTATTTAACTTTTGATATTTGATTTCTTAAACTAATTAAAATATGAACTAAGAACAATTAAATAATTATAACTCAAATAACTGAAAAATTAAATTTACGACGAATTATTTTAAATTTGGGAAAGAATAGCGTACTGGGATCTCGAATCCACTTATATCAATTTTCTTTAACCCGAACTGTTAATTTGATAGCATGATTTAATTATGAAAATCAATATTTCTAATTTGTTTAACAATCTCTCTCGAGTAAAATTAAACATATCCATATATGTGACCCGACTATATCTCTATAACGTATGCGAACATACAAGAATGTATTAATATTTGTTAATACTTAAAGATTACATAAAGTATAGCGGTATATCTCTATCGTCTATCGAACTCTACGACTATTGATACTATGTCTAACTTATTTTTAATCTCTCGATGATAAAATAAGTCACAAAACTCATACAACCATTACGCATATAGTTATAGAGAAGAAAAAATCAAAATCAATTAATCAAAATTAAAAACATGATTGAATACAAAAAACACGATTCAAAGAATTAAATGTTCATGATACAAGTTTCATCATGATCCTAACACTAAAAGGATTTATCCTAACATATTAAGAAAAAGAAAACAAATTAAGACATAAAAGCCATCAGTCAAATAGAAAGAAAACTCAAAATACTTAATCTTGATTTTCGTTGAATCTTCAAAAGAATAAATCTTGATCTTCGTTTATTGTTTCTCTTATTTCTCTCTCAAAATTCAGCTCATTATTTTTGGGTTAAGAACTCATATATATATAGCATCCTCATTGTGTCCCAAAGGATCCCAAAAAATCATAAAAATCGTAGGTCAAAAGATTTCCTAATTGGATTAGAACTCAAAAAGGTAACAAAATCCATCTGCCAAATAAATACACTGGGCGATCGCTCAATGCAAACATAGGCAATCGCCCTAGTTTAACTTTAACTATCTGCTGGCCAAATATTGTGCTGGGCGATCGCCCAGATTTAACTTTTTCTATCTGCGCCTATTTTTCAAACAGCCATAACATCTTATAGGAAACTCCAAATTGAGATCCGTAAAAAGTGTTGGAATTTTAATTCAATTATCTTTCCAATGGTATATAATTTTCCTTGTAGTTATTATAATAACAAAATTTATTCTCTAATTTTCCCACATGCTTCGGTAGGTAATTTCTCAATTCGGTTCTTAGGCTTTCAGGTGTTGGTTCTTTTGCTTCAACTCTCTATTGTCACTCCAACACATCTTAAACTTATTAATTTTATCTTCTTCCTCATCCTCCAATGTTTGGCTCTTGATTCGTCGATTTCACCAATGTGACTTGAGTTTGGTGATTTTGTCATTTTAGTCTTCAAGCTTCAATTGAGTGAAATTTGATCCCCATACTTCCGAATCATCTTCTAATTTGTTGCTGTTTTCATCTATTCTTCTTCAATTGCTTTTAAACATGTCCAAAACTAAAATAAAAGGGAAAATACAATAAATTAAGTAGAAAATCTATAAAATAATGAAAAAAAAGCTTAGTATTAAAGTTTGAATAAGTGCACAAAATACACTTATCAGTTCAGATGTCGTTTAAACTCTGACGGTCAAGTAGTTACCTTAAAAAATAAGATAAGTATGCAAAAGAAACAAAATGGATAGAGATTTGCCTAGGGGTTTAATTTTTCTTTCCCATCACTTCGCATTGCATGGAGCATTTATAAGAGAAATAAGGTTAAGGATATTTCAGACATTTTGGATCTTTTAGTCACATGTCAACTCATCATTGATTCAGCTATTATTACCAATTAATTCTTGTTGATCATGTTTAACTTTTACTAACGATTTATGTGCATGTGGCATGGGCCCCTCACTTCATGCCGAAAACAATATTTTGTTTTCTTCTCTTTTGTGGAAAAGAATGTGGGGGTCAGGGATGGAGGGGATGGGGGTCCTTGGGGAGCCCAGGACCCCCCAAAATTCTGAAAATGTTTTTTTATTTTTATTTTTAATTTTTAATTTTTTTTTTGTAAGTAATAACCATAAAGCCCAAACCAAAACATAAGAAAATGACTCAAACTATAAAATACTCAAAACAATACTGTAAACCCAACAAATATTACCCAACCCAAATTCCAATTACCCGACCAACTAAAAGCCCAATTCATACTTCTTTTTCAATCTGATAGTCAGAAACACAATTGCAAATACGCACAAAATCAGTACAACTTCAGCGGTTCTACCCTTATTTCGGAATACGCAAATAAAAAAAATTGAATCACTTCCTCATCTTCTACAAAATTCGGATTGAAGAATCGATTTGGCAATTTCTTAAATTACATTCATCGCGTAACGTAACAAACTAACATCAAATCAGCAATGGGGAGTCCCTCTTTCTGGTAAAATCTTATGTTGTTGGGGAGATGAAATTGATATGGGATTACAAAATTACAAATGATTGGCCCATTCCTCAAATGATAATACAAAATTAATAAATGTATTTTGCTTGTTGATACATATCGTGTTCAATTGATTTTTTTTCTTTTTTCTTTTGAGCTTGAGTAATATTTAATTTTGTTTGTAAACTGGATCTTCCTATTTTGGAGGATAATTTTATAGAACGCAACGTAAATAACAAGAGTTTGATTAGTTTCAGATCTTGCATATTTTTGTGCAATGACTTCTTGTAAGTTTTTTAAAGACTACGACTTATAAAAATATTATTCTCATAAAAATGAGCTCAGTAATTGTGGTTTGAGAAAAAAAAATCGGGGGCGCTGCCCCCGAACCCCTGTGAAGGCTTCGTCCCTCCCCAGCCCGCCCCATAAAGGACCCCCCAACTTCAAAAGTCTAGCTCCGCCACTGGTGGGGGTCACACATTGTCAGCTTTTCCTTAGGTTGAATGGAGAAATAAGAGAAATGATTCTTTCAAGCCAAGCAAGTTATCCACCAACTACTTCACCCTTAAAGAGGATGAGGCTATGACCCACATTTTCTCTCCTAGCCTGGAGGTCCACTTTATTGTGAACCATTGTGGTGGACTCTCCTTTGTTGGTGGTGCACGTGGAGCTTTGATCTTGCTGAAGTGACATTGGCGAGGTACATTATAGTTAGTCGAAGTGCCAGGGTGGTTCATGATAACATAGCAGCTACGTAACGCGTGGCCTTTTGGCCCACGCACCCCACACGCCACATCCATGGGAGATGAAGCAGTAACATTATTTCTCCAAGTCTAACACTAATATTTATGTTAGGATATGAACATATTGATTTTTTTATTCTTTTGGATGTTGTCTGATGATGCTTCGTTTTCTACGAACCTTTATCACTTGTGATTCTTGAAACTTCTTGGGTAGTGCTACATTGTGCGGTTCGCTTACCCAATCGACTGGCGATGCACTGTCTTGTGAAAACATGTATTACTTGTGGGGTATGATCTCTTCACATCTATTCCACGTAATTTATTGGTATAACATTAGTTTCCCAACCTAAGTCATAATTTTATGTACCAATTGGACTTAGAAGAATGGTAGAAGTAAGGACGAGAAGTTTACAATAATGCCCCGGGTATTTTAAGACTCGTGACGAACTTGAAATATTAGATGTCTTCAAGTAGGCGAGGACTTACTAATTGCCTCTGAAACATGAGCTGATCTTGAATGAGTTAGGACTTACGAACTGCTTCTAGAATGCATGATAGCTTAAAGCTATCCTCGAATGCCTCAGGACTAGCCTCTAAAGCATAAAGGTGAGGGCTTACGAACCGACCTCAAACCGGCTAACCTCTGAAACATAACATCGAGGATTTACTGGCCAACTTCAAAGAGATGAAACTTTATATCTAACTCTGAAAACATTGTTGAGAGAGCTTACGAATCAACCTGGAAGAGATGAGAATTTATAGCTAGCATCGAGAACATAATAACAATGGCTTACGAGCCAACTTTGAAGAGATGATACTTTACAGCTAGCCTCAAAATATATAAAGGGCTTACAAGCCAACCTCGAAAATATGATGAAGCTTTACGGCTATTTTTGAAAGATATATCATTTTCTTAACTATATTATAAGAGCCATGCGTAAAGTTACTATTCATAATTTTTGGTCCTTTGAGAATGAATACGACACTGTTTAGTGCTCTTTTAAACTGAAATGGCATTGTATCTTAATGGAATCGATTTTTTTTTCTCTCTCCCTCATTCTCTCTCTCCCTGATTCCACTCTCTTTTTCTCTTACAAAAACCTCTCTTCTTCAATTCCATTGCCCATCATTGATTGCCACATTTCTCTTCAACTGAAATCTTTCATTTCTCTCCTGCTCATCCATCCTTAATCGCTGCTCTTCTTCTTCTTGTTCTTTTCGGGCCTTTTTCTGAAGTACGGTGGATGCAAAATACGTGGATTTGGAATAAGGATGTTCGCGGAGTAAAGCGCCATCAAAGGTAATGTTTCTCTGTCTAGAGTTGCCAATGTATTATATATGTTTAAGTTTTTTATTTTGGATTTTTTCATAAATTAGTTTAATTTTTTGAATTTTGTGTAGTTTCTTTGAATCTATTGTTTACTTTAACCGGGTTACATATGTTTGAGGTTTTAGAGTTTTTCGATTTTTAGTTCTTTGAAAAATTAGTTTAATTTCTTTGAATCTATTGTTTACTTTCGACGGGTTATATATTTTTGAGGTTTTAAGGTTTTCGATTTTGGATTTTTTCTAGAAATTAATGTAATTTTTTTGGGGTTTTTCTACTTTCTTTGAATCTATTTTTGCTTTCAATTTGAACGTACTAATTTACTATTTTTTGTGTATCTTGGTTAGAATGGGCTCCTTTGTCTTTTTTTTTTTGGTGTTTTTTTTATTCTAATGTGAATTTAATCACAATTTGCTAAATGTCTTGGAACCAATTTTCAAATTGCGACAGCCGATGATCCGTCTCCTACAACATTATTCCACACAATAGGTTGTTTTGCCAGGTAATTTTTTTTTATGATGTTTTCTTTATATATTTAAGTGTAGAGATTGACTCGCACAATTTATTCACTATTTCTACTGACTATATTGTTTTTAGGTCGTTCCCAATAATAAATTTGAACAGAAAATTTGATGCTTCAAATATTTTTTGCAATTTTTAATTGTGGATTATTGAATTAGTAGTATAACAAGCACAGTCTTAATTTCTTGCTAGCCAAATATTTTGAGCATGTGACGTCTTCATTTTTGTGTTGATGCTTGCGTGCTACATTCCTATATATGCTTGTGTATTTTTAAGCATCTTCATGTGTGCTCTATTTCTTTTCTTTGCCATGCTTTGGGACATTTTACTTATGTTCGGCCTTAATAGTTTCAAGCATACTCTTACATTTAGAGACAGAGGCAGAGGAACAAGCTGGGCGTGAATGGCTGCGGAGGCTATGCCTTCGTGAGCAAGAACATATTAAAAGTGAGTATATGTTTTAACATGTTATAATAGTTGCTGGTGTTTGAAAGAATATAATTTTCTAATTCTTGTGTCTACTTTCCTGTTGTTCCTTTAGACGAGCCTCTTCAAATCACTTACAGCTATTGGGAAGGTATTGGCCATAGGAGAGTGATTCAGGTTACTAATTGCTATATTTTTATCGTACTTCAACAATTCTCCACCTGCTCGATGCAGTTCTACAAGCGAGCATATTGTTTCCCTGACTTCGCTGGAATTAATCACTACCCTATTCTTAGGTACGGAAAGGCGATACCATTGGTGAATTTTTCCAGGCCGTTCAACATCAACTATTACCAGAGTTTCGAAAGGTCTGTACTACTTCTGTGGAGAATATGCTCTATGTGAAAGACGATCTTATCATCATGTAAGTTATGTGAATGTGCTTTATTCAAGAACGACAGCATTCCCAATCCCCAACCCTGTCCCAATACACCAACCCACACGCACATACATACAAAGAAGCAAATAGCACAAGTAAATGTAAGAATTATCTTGCATGTTGGCTAACAAGTACAATTTTGCTTCTTTCTGTGATGATGCAGCATCACTGTTCATAAACCATGCTAAAGAAAAAAAGTGGACTGGTAATGTTCAGTTTCTCTGGTTTAATCTATGAACGTGATAAGTTCAGGAGAGCATTTTATTGCCTTCATTTACCTCATTACATTATATGAATATGGAGGATGCATGCCGGATTGATAATTGATGTTAGAAACTCATTCCAAGTTCTTTCCTTCAAAATGTATATATAATTCTCCACTTATTATTATCATGTGTTCACCATTAATATGGCTATCATTACCTTTTAGTTACCTTCTTTTATTGAAGAACTCAAGCCTACTTTTTTAGTTATTCTCAGTATATGAAGAAATCATCCCGATCCATTCATATTTTTCTTTTTAATTTTTGTACAGCTTTTCCATTTTGATGTACACGAGGATGTTCGCACCATTGCTGATGCCACAATAAAGAAAGATGAGGTACTTTCTTCTCTACTTAAGATTGTGTCCAAAAAAATATATCAAGTTCAAGAAATGATTACACCATTGCATCATGATTTTAGATCATGTTAATCTGTGTGAGGTGGTATCTATTTTCCTATATATGATCTTATATACAGAGGTAGTAGTGTCTATGAGTTGAAATCTTATTTCTTACACATTGCCTCACTTGCATTCTACTGAAATCACATTTGATCATTTAATCACAATATTCTGCTTCAATTTTTTCTTTTAAAAGAATACTTTTAGAAATGTTAGAATCATCTTTAAGGTATTAAGTTTTCAGTTCTATATTCTATAATCTACTGCCCAAAATGGAAACATGTTTGTTAGATATGCGTTAAAATCACAACGGCAGCATCACTAAATGAGTATGTGCTATTAAAACCACATTGATAGTTGAAATAGTATTTTTGTGAACTAATTTACAATTACCACATAAATTGGTGAGTGTATTCTTAGAAATCATCAATTGTCTTTTTTGGCCTTCAACAAGTAAGTCACAATATAAAAATTGAGCAACACAGTTCTTTAAAATATGTTCTGTTAGAATATATATTAGAGGATTCTCATATATATTATAAGATTATCCCAATAAATTAGAATATATTAGATGATTGGTTTACTTAATATAGATTAGGGTTTGTCTTATTATATAAACCAGTTATATCAATATTTTTATTATGTCGTTTGTTTAATAAGATTGGTTCTTTTTTCTCACTCG
The DNA here is from genome assembly GCA_030279155.1 of Forsythia viridissima. Classification (NCBI taxonomy): domain Eukaryota; kingdom Viridiplantae; phylum Streptophyta; class Magnoliopsida; order Lamiales; family Oleaceae; genus Forsythia; species Forsythia viridissima. The sequence continues at coordinate 59,965,369 of CM059033.1, read as the reverse complement.
TTGTTCTTGTCTTATTAGTTTAATTTATATTATTGTTAGAACTTTCACATGGTATCAAAGTAATTTTGATCTGACTTGGTTTAAATTTGAAATCGCTTCCATTCTCCGACGAGTGACCTTGTGCCACTTGTCCGGCCAAGTCTTTTTTTTTCTTTTAGACACTGTCATCTTATTTTGTTTTTTTAGTCTTTTTGTAGGTTTATCGGGTTGTTTTGGTTTTGAGTGATTAGATTACTTCGACTCTTTGGCTTTTTTGTGGTATTTATATCCAAGTCAGTTTGGAATATATCTAGTTGTTCTGTTTTGGAATTTGGTTGGTTTTAAATCCAGATGATAATTTGAGATTTAGTATTTGGTATTTGTATCCATTAATTTGGATTTCGAATCTGGTCAGTGACCTGGAATTTGGTTGGTTTTGCTTCCGGTGAATCTGGACGGTCTGTCTCCTCTTTCCTATCACATTCTTCTCTTTGCATCCATTAATTTGGATTTGGAATCTGGTCCAGTAACCTATAATTTGGTTGGTTTTGTTTCCGGTTAATCTAGACGGTCTGTCTCATCTTTCTTATCCTCTTCTTCTCTTCTCCATTTCCTTTCTCTTCTTCTTCTCTCCCATTTTTCCTTCATTCTATAATACTGGTTTATTGTCCACTTTTGGGTGATTCTCTTATCTCTTGAAAGAGTAAGAAGCAGACTGTTATTTTTCGTTCTTCTACTGAAATAGAGTATTGTGCTATGGCGTATACTACTGTGTGGTCGCCTTAGTTTCTTGCCGATATGGGTATTTCTATTTCCTCTTCAACCCCTATGTATTGTGATAATAAGAGTGCTATTCAGATTTCTTACAACTCTGTGTTCCATGAGTGCATGAAGTATATTGAGATTGATTGTTATGTTATCTGCCACCATCTTTAGCATGGCACTATTTTCTTACCTTTTGTTTCTTTGTCGTTGCAGCTTGATGACTTTTTCACAAAATTACATTCGGTCCATCGTTTTCGTTTCTTTCTAAACAAACTCTCGCTGTTTATTGTTGTAGTATCGTGAGTTTGAGGGGGGATGTTAGAATATATATATATATATATATATATATATATATATATATATATATATATATATATATATATATATATATATATGTTAAGATGTCCCAATATATTAGATGATTAGTTTACTTAATATAGATTAGAGTTTGTCTTATTATATAAACCAGTTGTATCAGTATTTTCATTATGTCGTTTGCTTAATAAGATTGGTTCTTTTTTCTCCCTCGTTGTTCTTCTATTTTTAGTTTAATTTATATTATTATTATAACTTTCATATGTTCAACGACACTTATCATGATTTCTATCAAGTTCCTTGACATGTTGTAAATTTAACTGATAGATTACCATACTTTCTATACAGTCGCACGCTGGAAAAGTTGCAGAGAGGCAATGATATGAAAAGAACAAGCACAATTTTCCTACTTCGAGATGGGAGGTAACCTCTCTTTTCTCTGTATCTCTTTCTTTCACACACTCGAGTGCTCTTGCTTGCATGTGCATGCACATTGAACACACACAAGAGAAGTGTTCCTCTCTACCTCCGACAATGTTCAACTTTGTATACACTTTACCAACTGGAATATCAAGAATAATATGTTAAGGATGATGATGGTCCGCCCACCAGTCACATGCATGGATCCCAAGTCGAGCCAACTCTAGAACATTCCAACCAGTTGTTTAGTCCTCAAGTCTAGTATATTTATATTTATAGTATGATATTCTTGTATCTCAATAATTATATTTTTCATTATATTATGATATTCTTATATTATACTTTTCCTTGTATTAGAAGATTTTGATTTCTTACCAATTGTAAATCTTTACAAGTCTGTATATATATTTGGTCACTGTACATCAATAATACACAAGTTATTATTCTCCATCTTATTATCTTTACATGGTATCAGAACCCTTCCTCTAACGAGTCGTCTTCTTCACTTTCTCCAAAAAGCCGTCCCATCTTTCTTCAATAACAAGTCGTCATCTCTACTACTTCAACAATGACAGACACAACCAAAATCAATGAAGAAATTGATCTTACAAAAACTGTTGATCTTGCTCCTCAAGACGCCGTCCAGCCGCTTGTACAACTAAACTCGGCCACACAAACTTCTTTTAAACTTACATCTTCAAACTATTTTTCATGAAAAAATCAGTTCACCTCCCTTTTCTACGGTATCAATTTGTTAAGCTATGTCGATGGAACGTCCCTTGTCCATCTGAAACCATTACAACTACCGGCATCTCATCCCTAAATCTAGTCGCTTTGTCTTGGAAATGCCAACACCAACTAATTTTATATGCCATCTTGTCATCCTTGTCTGAGTCAATTACACATCTTGTTTCTTCTTCTACTACCAGTTCAATAGTCTGGAATCGGCTTCATCAATACTTTGCGAAAAGGTCCAAATCATACATCATCCACTTGAAGGATAAGTTTTCCCAAATGTCTCGTGCGAACCAAACCATTACAGATTTTCTCCTAAAATCCAAAACCATAGCCGACGAGCTCAGTACTCATGGAGCTCATCCCTCGGACGAATATCTTCTTATATATTGTACGCGTGGCTTAGGCCCCGCTTACAAGGAAATAATAGCAGCCTTACGCTCTAAAGATGATTCTGTTATGTTTGAAAAACTCTATGATAAGCTCATCAATCATGAAACTTATCTTAGAGACCTTGACATTCAATCGCTAAAATTAATGCTACTACTACTTAGCCCTTCTCTAATAACCGAGCACCATCAAATTACCGTCTGCCTTTGTCCAATCAGAGAAACAGCCGCGGCCACTCACAGCAACTGCCAACCTCATCCGCGCCAGGTCTGTTGCCCTATCCAAATACCGCTACCACTTCTCATTGTGTCGAACCCGTATACTGCCAATAATGTACCCGAAGAGGCCACATGGCCAAAGAATGATGGGATTTTTTTTCCGTATTTTAAGCCGTGTCGTGGCTCAGTTAATATTACGTATGCTTCATCTAGTCAGCCTAATTGGGTTGTAGAAACGGGTGTCTGTCATCACCTTACTTTGGACATGTCCAATCCTTCGTTCACCAGACAATATGAAGTCCCATATAACATTATTCTAGGTGATGCCTCCGTCCACTCTATTTCTCACAAAGGTAACTCATCTCTCTCACCAAATTTCAGTCTTATAAATATTCTTTTTGTTCCTTCCATAATATGTCTCTAAATTCTATCATACAAATCGAACATTATTGAATTTTTTCCATCTCACTTTCTTGTCAAGAATCTTCACACGGGGCACCACTCATTTGAGGCTGGAATCGCGATAATGTCTATGAATGGCCAACATCCACTTCATCCAACTCTCGCCTAGCTTGCTCCACCACCACTCCGTCATCTACTATCTGGCACAGTCACCTAGGTCACCCAACTCACAAAATTACTCAACATTTATGTCGTCTAGGTTTACTTTCAACGTCTAGTAATTTTTTGTTAGATTTTCATTGTGAGTTCCGTCTTTGTGTCAAGAGTCATAAACTACCTTTTAGTCAGTCCTGTTTACAGAGTCGTTGTCTTCTTGATGTCATCTACTCCAATGTCTGGGGACCCAGTCCTGTACCTTCTCTCGAAGGATTTCGTTATCATTTAATATTTGTTGATTATTTTCCAAATTCATTTGGTTTTATCCTTTACAATTAAAATCTGTTGTTCATAGTACTTTTTTAATTTTTAAAACTTATGTCGACAATATTCTACAAGAAAAAATTACAACCCTGTACCCCGATGGTGGCGGTAAATTCACTGCTCTAAAATCTCTTCTTGAGACGTTTGACATTCAACATCTTAAGACACCGCCGCACACACCCCAACATAATGGGGTTGCTAAACAGCGGCACCGCCACATTGTTGAGACAAGACTAACCATGCTTCATCATTCATCTGTTCCCCACTCTTATTGGCCATTTGCTTGTCAAACAGCCGTCTATCTTATTAATAGACTTCCAACTCAAGTCTTAGATCTCAAGTCTCTATTCGAGGTTCTCCTTAGGCATTCCCGTCACTATATGAACCTTCGTACATTTGGATGCCTTTGCTTTCCATGGCTCAAGCCTTATGCACACACAAAATTTGATGATAAATCAACTCCTTATGTCTTTCTTGGCTACGCAAAGCAAAGCCATGCCTATCTCTATCTAGACTCCAAGATGTCTAGAATTTACACCCCCCGTTACGTTGTCTTTGTAGAGTCTACATTCTCCTTTGCATTACCTTCCATGGCCGAGTCACCAGCTTCGTCTCCCCAGTGGTTTCTTCTAAATCAGCACCTAGGTGCCAACGACCAGCCTTTAGATGCTACAAACCAGCAGCCCTCTTCGCCTATCTCCTCTTTTTCACAGCCTTGGTCATTCATGGATGTCTCTCGTGTAACTCCATGCTCGACCAACATTGCACTCACGCATACCCGCAACTTCCCATCCACTACTACCCCGTAATCACCACTTTCTACTGCTTCAAATTCGCCGGAAGCCTCCTCTCGCGCTGCCCGATCATCAGGAGCATCATCTTCTCATTCTTCTGCTCAATTCACTTTTGATTCTGGTTCCAGTAATGAGCAACCCGCTGATACTATATCAGCTACACCTACTCGTCATCATCCTCCAGTCAATTTCCATCCTATGCAAACTAACCTACATGCACGTCTCAAGCACTCAAACTTCCTGTTTGGCGCCAAGCCATGTTAGAGGAAATTAATGTTCTTTTTTGCAATCATACTTGGTCTTTAGTTTCATCTCATTCTTCTCAAAATGTTGTCAGTTTCAAATAGGTGTTTCGCATCAAACAAAACCCCAATGGGTTCATCTCCCACTACAAAGCTCGTCTAGTGGTGAAGGGATTTCATCAACGACCCAATGTCGACTATCATAATACCTTCGTCAAACCTTCTACAATTCGAGTCATTCTCACCTTAGCTCTCTCTCGTAATTAGCCTAGTTAACAGCTTGATGTCAACAACGCCTTTCTTCGTGGCGTGTTGACTGAAGAGGTGTTTATGTCTCAGCCTCCTGGCTTTGTCGATCCAACATATTCATCTAATATCTGCTGTCTACAACGGGCCATTTATGGTATGAAGCAGGCACCCCGTGCCTAGTATACTACACTTAAGAATTTTCTAATCTCTTATGGCTTTCAAATTTCTCAAATAGACACCTTTCTATTTCTCTACTTCAATAACTCCATCTCGATCTATGTTGACGATATACTCGTCACCGGTAATAATCAATTTTCTCTCAACTCCTTCCTTACCAAGTTGTCTGTCGCCTTCTCTGTTAAGGATCTCGGTCTTGGTGTCGAACTACTTCATACTCCCTCTGGTTCTCTCCTAACTCAACACAGATATATTTGTTATCTACTTTATCGCACCAACATGACCGATGCCAAGGAATGTCTTAATCCCATGTCCTCTACCCCACATCTTCGGCTTCTTGATGGATCGCCTGCTACGGATCCTACTCTTTATCGCCAAACTGCCGGTGCTCTACAATATCTCTCTCACACTCGTCTAGATATCTCTTATGCTGTTAACAAACTACCCCAGTCTATGCACAAACCCACTGAAACTCATTGGATTGCAGTCAAACATCTCCTTTGTTATCTTAAATCCACCATTCATCATTGTCTGTTTTTCAAACAGTCTCCCACTCTGTCTCTTACTACCTTTATTGATGCCAATTGGGCCAGCAATGTTGATGATTGCACTTCCACCCCTGCCTATATCATCTATCTTGGTGGGAATGCCATCTCTTGGTGCTCCATGAAACAAAAATCTGTTGCACGATCCTCCACTGAGGCTGAATAACGTGCTCTCGCTTCTTGTGCTTCTGAAGTCCTATGTCTTCACAATCTTCTTCATGAGCTTCGTGTCTCCTTATCCTCTAAGCCCAATATTCTTTGTGACAATCTTTGTGCCACATATCTGTCTGTAAATCATGTGTTTCACTCTCATATAAAACACATTGTCATAGATTACCATTTCGTTCATAATCATGTCTCCAATGGATTCTTTTCTATCTCCTACATCTCCAGTAAAGACCAGATCGTTGACATTCACACTAAGCCATTGTCTAGTACTATCTTCTGTCGGCTTCGTTCCAAGATCGGACTCTCAGATGAGAGCTCCATCTTGCGGGGCATGTTAAAGATGATGATGGTCCGCCCACCAGTCACACGCGTGGAGTCCAAGTCGAACCAACTCTAGAACATTTCAACCGATTGCTTGGTCCTCAAGTCTAGTATATTTATATTTATAGTATAATATTCTTGTATCTTAAGAATTATATTTTTCTTCGTATTATGATATTCTTATATTATACTTTTCCTTCTATTAGAAGATTTCGAGTTCTTACCAATTGTAAATCTCTACAATTCTGTATGTATATTTTGTCATTGTACATCAATAATGCACAAGTTATTATTCTCCATCTTATTATCTTTATATAATAAATATAAGAGAACTCTCTAGGAAGGAAACTAATGACTTTATCAAATCAGAGAGAAAAAATAATATTTGCTAGCTGAATAGTGTATATTTTCATTTATGGTCAAACTTAAAAGGTTCAATATTAAGCAAACAAATATATGGAAGATCAAACTTGTCTTACCATATAGTAGATAATTTGTGATGATAAATTCTCTCACACCAAGTAGTACATAATTTCATAAGAAACTAAGTTCTTTTGGTTTCCAGATGAAAATAGATGAACATAGATTATTTTTAATGTCATTTTAAGAGATTATTGGAGATTGCCATAGGCACTCAACTGTGAAGTAACGGTACCAAAATATACTACCATTCTACGTGGAGATCTAATTAAGCTTTTGTAGAGCTTCTTGCCAGAACGGTATTTAATTGCTTCAAATAGTCGTACGATCGACCTATTTTATAATATATACTGTAATTGTTTATTTTATATTGCTTGATTGAGAATTCAACATTTGTAACACTACATATTATTTTTGCAACAATTGAACTATGTTCTTGCTTCAAAATATCATCAACTTCAATATTAATTTTTTAACAAATTTTTAAACTACTGAAGTTAATTATTTAAAATATAAAAAAAATTAACACAAATAATCTTTAATCTATGCCCATCATGCATATTTAGTCCCTAACTTTTCATTTTTCACAAAAATATAATTTTAGATGCACAATAATCATTTTGAACAAATTTCATCCAAAAGTAAAGTTACCGACTCCATCATAGTTAACAGTTTATCAATATTCCAATTAACCTCACTATCAAAACAACTCCTTATAAATCTAGAACAACAAGGCATGAACTGGATGAAACTCATAATGAAAACACAAAATCCATCAAAATTACAAGCTTTACGACCGAAATTATGGCCCCAAAAGCTCACTCCTCTCTCGTGATTACATTTACTTACAACCACACCATCCTACAATTCTTATTCCGAATCAAAGAGACTTCAAGACAATAAAATGTTAATTCTTAATCACTCGATTGTGACATGAAAAACATCAGACCTCTCCTCTTGTTTGATTTTGGGTATGAACACTTTGAGAACCCCATTCTTCATCTCTGCTTTGATCTCATTAGTCTTGTATAGGTTCTCCGGGAGATCAATTCTGCTACTGTACCTTCTCCCGCTCCCCTCCTCCAATTCCTTCTTGCCCTCACCTTTGATGATTAGAGTGCTCTGCTCCACGGACACCTTGATGTCCTCCTTGCCTAACCCCGGCATGTCCATCCGGAGATTTAGGCCATCGTCAGTTTCCCTGGCATCCCAATTTCTCGGAATCCCAGAGGCAACAGGGGACTCCATGAATTGGTCCATCATGTTCAGGATTTGGCTTAGGCTTCTTGACGAGAATGGATCAAACACCTCTGCATTTCACGAAACTAATGAGCTAAATACTACAATGTTTTCGTAATTACATAGGTAAATTCCAAAATTGTTGACATGAACAAGGAACTTGTCCAGATTTAATAGAAAAAGTTCATAGTTGGAGTAGACATTAGTCCTCCATTAGGATATATAGTAGATTCTGCAGAAATTAAGCACAAAAAAACACTTAGATAAATTAATTCAAAATTGGCGACGAATGCAAAAACTTGAAACGCATACCCGTCACCAAGACTACAATTCACAATTGGAGTTATAAATCGATAGAATAAACAAAAAATCTCCGTAGTGGCTTAATTAAAATACCAAAACTACACAAAATTAACACCTAGAAAACAACAAATACGACATAAACAACAAATAGATAAGCGAAACAGATATTGGAAAAATCAGAAATAGATTAACAATAGCACTGCATTGATAATCATACGTATTGACTGTGTTCATGAGTCTGTGTAGCAGACAGAAAGAGAGTAAGCTAGTTAGTTTAGTATGTGCGTGTGACGGAGCTAGAAAACGACTACCTGAGAACGGGGAGAAGATGCGTCGATCGGAGCGGCGATCAACGTCGAGTTCACGTTCATCGCGGTCGTACTCGCGCATAGCGTTAGTGTTAAAGAAGCGAGAGGAGGCCGGCCGAGCCACCGCACGGACAGGGCGTAGGGACCTGGGGAGAAAGTTCGAAGCCAGCAGCCTTTTCATAGCTAGTGAAGACGCCATTGCTACAATAATGTGATCAAAAGCTTGTGAGAAAACAAAAAACCAAGGCCTTATCGGGAGGGTATATCTAGCTGATAGTGTCGCGCCTACTGCGATTAGGGATGGGCTGATGAATTTATACTGACGGAGATTTTAGTATAGAAATTACGAGAGACATTCAAGAAGGTTCTGGAGTAATTCCAATTTTAGCACCGACAATTCCTAGTTTGGGCCTCTGTAAAGGTCAAAGCATTGGGCCTAATGCGCACTAAGGAAAGTTTAGGCAAATGACACACATACTTTTTTTTTTTTTTTTTTTTTTTTTTTTTTTTTTTGTCTTTTCAACTTCAATAATAATTTAAGTTAATTAAAAAAATATTTTATCCACACATTTCGTACAATTCAAAATGTACTACTAATTTAATATGTTAATTTCTCAGTATAGCATTTATCTTAAAGCTCATATACTCTTCTATTTAAATAAAATGTCGAAATCTAATTATCAAAAATATCAATTGAATATCAAAAAAAATTTCAAATCTTGTCTTCAATTAAATGTTTTTTTTTTCCTCTTCTTTTGTACCTTCAAAACCCCAAAAAGACCTTCACGAATTAAGATATAGCATGACCATGGCCTCCTGATCCCAAGGCTTGTTTTCAATACAGAACTAGATAATCACATTTAACGGTAAGTTAGTGAATTGCCAATCTTTAGTTGTTAAAATAGATCATAGAGTTTTTGGTTGGAATAGGGCATAGAAAATTGGCAATTTTAGCTAAAAGTTCGAGTCAAATATGATTAATTGGAAAAGAACTTAACTTATAAAATTTAATTTTAAATGTCTTTTTTATGAAAAAAAGAATTAAATATTCTTATCTGTAAAGTCTGTTAATAGACTATTAACAGATAATTCATTAATCGATCAAATCTTAATAAACTATGGGTCTGTTAAGACCAATTTATACCTATTAAATTAGTTTTTCAATTAACTCACTTCAAATAGACTTGAATTACACAAATTTAAAGTAAAAATTAAAATTCATATTCAAATATATACATATTTTCATTATTTATATCATAAAATTCACATTTTCTACCATAAATTTAAAAAGAAATAACCACACATTTTGCAAGAATTTAGATGAATTAGATTCTAACTTTGAAATGAGATTTTCAACACTTGTTTGAGCTTGTTTTGAAATTAATGAGATATTAATTTCTTTGCAAAATAATGAAATTTGAAATTCTCTCTTTTCCGACATAAACGTATAAGTAACTGTGATGAATTTGAAATCGTTTGAAATGGAATAAATATGAAAGAAAATGCAGAGATATATTCAATAATTTACTTGTGAAAACAGGTCAACAGTTATTCACATATATTTGTTAGATAACCCGACCATTTACCAATATTCCCACTAAAAAAATTTATATCTCTTTACAAGTCTTTGTTTGGTTTTATTTAAAATATTAAATACAAATTTTAAGTCAAAATTAACAATTAATTTTAATCTATATTTTATAAAACTCACAATTTTTATTAACTTTTCAACAATATATTCCTCCAACTTTTATTAAAATATGCTAAAATTCTCATTTTTAGCAACAAACCGGCACTAAATCTCTAACTTGTTTTTTTAATCATTAAAATTAATTTCGTCAATAAGCAGAAAGGTGACTCCAAGCCAACGAACTTTGGGCCCCCACACTGTTTATTTTTAACCTAACCTTGTTTTGAGGTCTATCTCACTGAAGTTCCCACATAATCAAGGAAGAAAGTTGAATTGTAGCTACAGATTTCATAACATTCATTGCAACATATTATCACTCAATATTGCAACAGATGAAGATAACATCACTACACTAATTATGGAATATCTCTTGCATCAGATTTTGTAACATTTTTCACAACATATTAATAACATTTGGTAACATCAAGCAAGTAAACATATTTTTAACATTCAATGCAATTAAACATCAAATGCAATAGAATAAAATGCAACAGAATGAAAATAACATCAAATGTGTTAAGAATGAAATCGCATCAGATATTGTAACATCATATGCAACAGAATGAAAATAACATTACGCTTAACAATTTGTTAAGAATGAACACAATGCATTGTATAAGATGCACAACAATATATTACAATACAAGGAAATGTAACAGTATATGAAGCAGTTTTGTTGTTAAATTCAAATCGAATTCAGCACAAACGATATTAAATCTTACTAGAATAAAAACACCAGGTAGCCACTATTCGACCGAATATCATTTTTTGGGTTTAGTGTATTCTGCCAGGAATTTGCATCGAGATCAAGTTTTTTTTATGGATTTAGGGGATTATCTTATATGGGTCGTGATATTGAAGCCGAAATTTTTGTGATGAATATATTTTGGGATTGAAAAGTTAATGATTCAAGGATTTTCTGTTTCTCTCTGCGCAAATTGTGGGATGAAGAGATTTTGTTTCTTATATGGGTCGTGATATTGAAGCCGAAATTTTTGTGATGAATATATTTTGGGATTGAAAAGTTAATGATTCAAGGATTTTCTGTTTCTCTCTGCGCAAATTGTGGGATGAAGAGATTTTGTTTTATTTATGTTAATTTTATATATATATATATATATTATCCAGTATTTTTAGAATAATTACACATCAAAAGTAAATTTAAAAATGTATTGTATATGCACAGTAATGAATGTAATTTCCTCAACAATCAATTAATAACCGTTCTAAGAAATTTTCGAATTAAAAAAGAAAGGAGAATGTATTAGTTAAATTAAGGGATAATAGCATATTTTATCCTCAATTTTTCAAAAAACGTAATGGATATATCTTTAATTTTAGAAATAGAACTGGACATCATCTACGTTTGAGAAAATAAGAATAGTATGTCTTTGATAACAGAATCCGTCCATTATCTCACTCAAATGCACTTTCCGCGATATTTGATTCAAAATAAGCGTTTAAAATCAGAAGAATAAAAACTTCAGATCAAGTGCACCCCCTCTATCTCTCTCTCTTTCTCTCTCTCCACATTCAACATTCAAGTTCATATTGTCCAAAAAATTGCAAATATTTATCTATTTTTCCAACTGTAAAGTCACTGACGAATTTTCTCTTGTAATTTTTGAAAGTATTTATTGTAGAAGAATAATGGTTTTGGAAAGGAACACCTAAACACACTTTTCAATTCCATCCTTTTGTGTTTTTTTATGGAAGAAATGGGTTTTATTTCTCTCTACATATAATATATCCGTTTGTGTCCCTCTTTTATCTCCCTCTCTATCAATTATTGATTCTATATATTAAAAAACACTTTTTGCCAACTGAATTTTTGCCAAGAATTGAAGAAGTGACTTATAGAGTGAAAGACTAACTTTTGGCTCTATGATCTCTGTTTTCGGGTGTTTGGATTTGTAGGTTCTGAAAATGACTGTGGACGAAATTAGAAATGCAAATAGAAATTATGATAATTTTGCAGTGAGTTTGTGTGTTCTTGTTGTTGATGATGACCCAATCTAGTTGAAGATATTGAAGACTGCTTAGAAAATGATTCTATCTTTAAATGTCTCCTATGGTTTGCTTTAATTGTTTTTTTTTTTTAATCAATCTATTTGGTGTTGAAAGTTTATTATGAGTTCAATTTTCTTTTCCAATTTAACTGAAAGGGAAATTAGCGCAAATGATCTATTATCTTTGTTCTTAGTGTGAAAATAATCTCTAATGTTTGTTTTTGGGCACAAAAACTCTTAATCAATGTGTTTTGGTGCACAATTAATCTTTTATTTGATTAAAAAAAAATATATATGTCATTAGTTTTAATTAGATTTTTAACCTTTGCAAAAGGTGCAAATATGTCTGGTATATATATTAAAGGGTAAATAGCACAAAACGTCCCTACCTATTAAGGGTATTGTGGAAAACGTCCCTACCTTCAAAATTTTGGCATTTTCACCCTTACCTACTGGATTTTCTGCGCAAAACGTCCTTCAGTCCAAAAATCAGCCATTAACATAGGGGTAAATTAGTCCAACCACTTTTTTCACATATATATTACTTCTTTTAAAATTGGAGGGCTTCCCATGCAATTTCCAAAATTACATGGCAGGCCCCCGTCCCCAAATAACAAGACAATAGCAGGCCCCCGCCCCCGGCCCCCGTCCCCAAAAATTCCGGTGGTCTAGTGGTAGAATAGTACCCTGCCACGGTACAGACCCGGGTTCAATTCCCGGCTGGTGCAATTGTAATCATTTTTCCCCCATACTTTTCATATTCATCTCGATTCCTTATTTTTCAGCCAACAAAATCTGCGCCCTAAATAACAAAAGCAATTTATATATTCCTAATATTCAGTAAATTTGATTGAAAGATCTCATTCCTGCAAGAGTTGCAGGGCAGCAGGAAGAGAACTCTTATTCCGGAGTCCGGACGACGTAACATGCAATATTGTGATATTGTCTGCACATCGCGCGGTGTAGTTCAAGATTTCGACAATTTTTAAACCCATTGGTGGCATTACCGGCCTGACTGGAACCTATGTTCGTGTCGGCACCGCTGGCTTCAGCAGTGTTCATAATTAAAAAGAAAGTAAAATTTAAGAGGCCCAGAAATTGATTGGGGATTTTATGTTTAAATTAGGACTTCCGGGTTCAAATAAGGTCATGGTTGAAACTTTTACAGAAGGTGAATATGGTAATTGGTAAAGGGAAATGGTTCCTAGATCCCGGTTGGCAACTTGTCATTGCCGGAGTTTGATATTGTGAATTCACTTGAACATATTATTAAGTATTTGCAAAGGTTTGGGAGGATGAGGTCCAGAGGGTGTTTTTGATGCAGTGTGTAAATTTTCTCCTCTTTGTATCACTGATCATCATCTAGTACTTGTTTTGTTGGAATTGCTGGCGATGAATCCCTGGTTGATGCACGATGAGGAGCACGCTGACTACTGGAATTTTGGGGACGGGGGCCTGCTATTGTCTTGTTATTTGGGGACGGGGGCTGCCATGCAATTTTGAAAATTGCATGGAAAGCCTCCCAATTTTAAAAGAAGTAATATATATGTGAAAAAAGTGGTTGAACTAATTTACCCCTATGTTAATGGTTGATTTTTGGACTGAAGGACGTTTTGCGCAGGAAATCCAGTAGGTAAGGGTGAAAATGCCAAAATTTTCAAGGTAAGGACGTTTTCCACAATATCCTCAATAGGTAGGGACGTTTTGTGCTATTTACCCTATATTAAATAATATTTAATTTAGTATATTAAATATATTATTATAGTCGTATTAATTATATTTGTCATAAGAGAAAAATATAAAATTGTTGCGCTTTAAGTATATATAATTGCTATGTAATGTGAAAAACTTGAATAAAAATTAAGTTAAACAAATAACAAAATGGCGTATATAATATAAAAATACTTTAATTTACATATTATGCGTTCTTTATTTTTAACGATAATAAATACGTATATCAAAATATGAAGAATATAATTGGAGCTCTAATATTTGTAGTTAATAAACGAATATTTCAATTAAATAAATGTACTTGAACATCAAATTTGTGATAGAGTTTTTTTTTTATTTATATTTTAACGATAAAATAAAATTTTAAATTTTAAATAATATAATTATTTAATAATAATAAATAATTTTATTTAACATATTTGTTAATAATCATGAGCTTAAATTTTAGTTATTTTATAATAGTTCATAAAATATACAAAACAATTAATATAATTTTAAATTTTAAATAATATAATTACTTAATAATAAAAAATAATTTTATTTAACATATTTGTTAATAATCATGAGCTTAATTCTAGTTATTTTATAATATTCGTAAAACATACAAAACAATGTAGTATATTATCAATTTTGCCAATAAAATGTTAATTAAAAAAAAAAAAGAATTCGTTAAATTCCTTTAATTTTTTATAAAAAATAAAAATATCGGACCCATTTTTACATTTTACAAAATTTATAAATCTAATTGCAAATTTTTCTAATTAAAACTAAATGCATATTATTTTTCTTGTCAATAAAACCATTTATGCACCAAAACACATAAATTAGAGATTTTTGTGCAAAAAAAATAAAATTATGGACCATTTGTGCCAATTTCTCTAATTGAAACCATGCACTCTTAGTTAGTCGTGGAAATTATTGTTCTACTTCATTTAAATTTTGTTACTTAAAAGACATTGTCAATATCTATATTTAAATTTCCAATTTTTTTAAGAATCTTTCTTTCAAATGTAATTGTTGGAATTGCTTTAATTATTTTAGATTTTGAAGTGGGAATTATTCAATTATACATCAAAATTTCTCAATGTGAATTCATAGTTCTGGATTATGTTGCTCCTATCTTTGTGTTTCCATATATGCCTATCCCCTACTTTGAAGAAGAAATAGTTCTAGAAGGACTATCAAAATTAGTATTCTAAAAAGTGTAAAACATAACCAAGCGTTGAAGCAGACCTTCAAAATTTTCGAACCTAAGCAAGGCCTAGACGAAGACAAGACAAAAGCGATACGAGTGCGAGTCGTGAAGCGTCGAAGCCGAGCTTCGAGCTTAGGCGAAAATTAGACGCCGCTTATACAAACATTTTAAAACAGTGCTCTAAACACACATTTTTCATAAAGGCACAAGAGAAGTCCTAGTGGAGTGATGTAATTGTTTGACCCTTCATACTTCAGGCGCTTATTTTTGGCTGAAAAAACACGTAAATTACATTTATGTGAGACAACAGAGATAATTGACAAATTCTATCATCATAAACCTACCATGCCCATTTCCTCAAACATTAGAGATGTCAAATACTATTTATATCCTTTATGTTTTTAAAAGATTGAAACTCAAATATACTATTATCTCTTATATTAAAGCAAAAGGTCAAATTTAGAGATTATTTTTCTGCATGAAGCTGTTTTACACTCCCCAATTGTTACTATACATACTTGATAAATATCTGCATAGATACATGTATATATATATATATATATATATATATATATATATATATATATACACTTAAACGAGTAATCAATGTGCAAGTATCACCAGAGTTCTTGATCAGTATCTCTGCATCACAGGGTAGTTAACATACAGAATTTGGCAATAACGCAGCTGTATAATTGGGATCACTGTAATTGAAATCTCCAGCTAAACCATTATAATGCAACTGACTCTTCCTAAATCACCAAAAAAAATAGAGGGAAAGTTGTGATGAACTTCAATAACTGATTACAGATTACTTTCAATGAAATAGAAATCAATCCGACACTAACACCGAGAGATGCTAGTTAAGAGAGCCAATGGGATTAGATACGTAATAATCCTGAAGAAGTTCTCCTGCAGAAATCAAACCT
Source organism: Forsythia viridissima (assembly GCA_030279155.1). Classification (NCBI taxonomy): domain Eukaryota; kingdom Viridiplantae; phylum Streptophyta; class Magnoliopsida; order Lamiales; family Oleaceae; genus Forsythia; species Forsythia viridissima. Next base: position 59,949,345 of record CM059033.1, on the reverse strand, counting down.
CGCAAAACAAAATGAATTGGCAAATTGCCAAACACAACTTGACACAATCACAAAACAATGCAACTGTGTAAACCTTGCAAACCCTTGATAAAAACAGCCCAAGCAGAATGATGACCATTCCATAATTCAAACACTAGTTGTACAATGTATGACCCCTCAAGTTGTTTCGATTCCACAACCCAGTCAAATCTGTTCTAATTAATCAAATTCCATTTACCTCGTGTCACCAATAGAGGTATTTCTGATATTTTACATGAGGTGGATAGTCCCACACTTGGGCCTAGAGTAAAATTTCAAGCAGGAGGATCCCTTGTGCTAGAAAAGAGAGTAGGGAAAGAACCCACATATATATTCACACACTCTCACACACTAACAAAGATCCACACTAGACCAACAAGAACATTTAATTCCTAATCCCATATTTGACACAATTGTTGATCAATTAGAAATTCAAGACTATATTGTGCTACACCTGCACAGCCCAACTACTTTAAACCCGTATTGGTGAGAGATGGAAAAAGAGTCAGGAAAGAGAAGTTTACCCCATCTGCTCTAGAGCTTCACGAAAGTGCAACATGGTATCTACATGAAATCTCATTCATGAACACATTAACTCGCATATAATCAACAATCACAAGCAAGAATTGGCCTTCTGAAAGCAGTTACCGAAGATATAGGAAACCAATTTTGCACCGGAGCATCTGAATGACCAAAAGAGGACAACCAGATTGGTCACAATGAAATTTTGGAAGATGACAATAAATTGTTTGTTACCTCGAGGTTTGGAAAAACAGATATTCTCCATCAACAGCAGTACGATCCATGCAACAACTACTTGTGATATGTCTATCCCACACAAAAAGGAATAAACAAACTACAGGTACCAGAACAGACCAATTGCAACACATAGAACAAACAATCAACCAAAAATCAAATTGACAAGTGACAACAATGAATTGATACCTACCTCAACCTTTTCTCCTGTAATTATATGGATGATAGGGAGATGTTAAGTCTCAATAGAGCTGTGAGAACAAAAAACAATTTTACTCATAATGACAACATAGCTCAAGACTTCAAAGCACACATACATAAAACTTGGTGAGTAGAAAAATGTCTACCTCCTTAGAAATCAAAGTTCATGCATAATCTACATAATCCTCTAATTTGGGCGAACTGGACTCCTAGGTGACCTCCTGTGACCATGCCTGACAGGAGAACGTGACCTACTCCTATCACGTTCTCGGTATCTATCCCTACTTCCTTCTCTTCCGTTCCTCGAACTGCTATACTTCAAATCTGATCCTCTTACTCTTTCTCGGCTTCCTCTGCCATTCCTGTCATGAGACCTGTCACGGTCATGGTCTCGTTCTCGATATCGGTCCCTCTCCCTGTCATTATCCCTGTGGCGGTACCTGTCCCTGTCAGCAGAGTCACTTCTTCCATGTCTGCTCTCGTATTCCCTTTCCCTTAGCTTCCTCTGCTCTTCGGCTTCTCTCTCCCGAGCTAATCTTTCTTCTTCCCTTTCCTTCTCCTTAGCTGTCTGATAATTGTATTCATTTCACACGTCACATAATCACAATAGTGTGATTTTGCTACAATAATCACAACATAGATGGAACCTTTTGCAAAATAATCTCATATGCAAACAAATAAGCCATCAGCCTAATAATTACCTTGTACTCGGTGAGAAAGTCACGGACCATGCCATAACCCATATGTTGCTTGCCAGTAACATGAGACTGAGTTCTCTCTGCAGCATCATTTGCTATTAGAAAAGAACCACATGTTTCACATAAAGCCATTTTTTTCTCCTGCGCAATCATTGATATTTTATCCTGCTGTGGTTGTTGAGTCAAGGCTGTCTTCTCAGCATTTAGCAGTTCAACCTGGAAAACGTTAAGATCAAAGTTATCCATGCACAATTTATAATTTGAGAGTTTTAGGATCCATTGGATAGGATACATCATCTAGTAAACATGCAGCATCACCTTTCTCATGAGTGCCTCAGCTTCATCAACCTTCCCCGCTTCGCCAAGAGACTCAACTTGTTCCAGCAGGTTCTTTATCTTTTCTTCCAGAACAGACATCTGCTCAGTTTTTTCAGCTGACATCGGTGGGGGAGAGGGAACTTCAACCTCTTGAGCAAGACGTTCCCGACCACGCCTAACTTTTCTATCCAAATCTGAAACCTGAAAAAGAAAAACAAGTATGATGGAACACTAAAAATAAAGTATTATATGTACTGAGGCTTTAAACTTCAGAATTCTTAAAGACGAAAACATACCAACTTCTCACAGAAGTGAGCTAGCTCTGCTTCAAATTTGGGAACATATGAATCGTGTCTGGGGGACTTCTCAAAACTAAAGAGATGCACAACAGACTCTCATTATAACTGTGAGATAGCTCATACAGAGATGATAGCAAAGCAAAATTAACTGACAAAAGCATATCAGAGACTTAGCAGAAAATTCATCATGAACAATGGTTCATGTGCCAGATTTTTTAGGGGGATGCAGGATAATACATGAAAAAAATGTCAAATTATATTGTTGAATTGCCTAGATAATTGTTTGATTACTGAAACCTTGTTAGAACATGCTTAACATTTTTAAATAAAAAGAAGACACAACAAGAGCCATAAAACTAGTCATTGTACTGTGAAAATTAAGAGTTCAAATAATTTAACAAGTGGGGAGTAGCAATAATTTTTGCCAGAGTTGTGGAAGAATATGCAGAATACATAATATCTTAATTTTACAGAGCCCAATAGATGCATGATCCTATATGAAAATCCTAAGCATCTGTCCTTGATAATAGAAAGATTAAACTATCAGAATGAAAGAATGCAAGATTAGTTCCAATTCATTCCTGTGACCATGTCTCTCTCTAATGGCTTAAAATTTTAGGGTGATGGCAACAAGGAGAAAAAGTATGCCAAGTATTAGCCTCCACATCTCATGATCAATAATTAAATTCTTGCATGAGCTTGATATTTAATTTTTATAAGACGTAGCCTAAACCGTTGGGCCAGAGTTTATCTTTTTTTCCTTTTTTTTTTTTGTGGATGAGAAAGACATATGAGGGAGGCAAACAAAAAGCACATCAGCCTGCAAATGAATGACTAGTGAAAAAGTTGGATTAAAATATAAGTGCAACCTACCACATATTTATTTTACCAATAACAAGCATTATCATAATCTGCTTAGAAACAAAATTATAATTTAGTATTAATCTGACATTCCTTCTCAATTTATCCTCAAAACAACCCTATCACTTCCTTTAACCATAGACTATTCTTTTGACCCACTACATTAAAAAGACTCAAAGATAATAACAGATACTTAAAAAGAAAGAAACGTCATATATTGTTAAAGGGAGTCAAATGCGGACTTTTTATTGTTTCTATATTTTCAACTCTTTTTGTGGCATTGGTAAACATTTAATGGTGTATGCCATTGAACTTCACCATATTGGAGCTTCTTTTTCCACCTTTTCCTCATCAATTCATAGACTTTCTATTCATTGATGCAGGTTCCTAATTATTAGTTGTTTTAATAGTCTATATTTCACAACAAAAGTTCAGAATCATTTATATATTATGAGACCAAAAGAAACTCTAAAAAGGATAGTTTTCTTATTGATGATCAAAAGCATTTGTGAGGGCACAACCACATTGGGTTTCTAATTGATTGGTTTGCAGTCAGTGCAAAACTATCAAGGAAGATGGAATGCTAATCTCTATTTAATGAATAACATTGTCTCTATGGAAAACTGGAAGCCTATTCACAAGCTTGCAATCATACATAATAAAGGTCATATCAAAAGTATCATTTTCCTACAACAAGCTAAAAAAAGAGTTTGAAAAAAGTAAGGCAAAGGCCTAGCTCAAGTGGTAAGAGCGAAGCCTTCCCAGGCCAAAGGGACTACGTTTGAGTCCTCTTTTGGGGGAGGAGTGAAATCCTTTGATCCTTCTCTACCAAAAAAAAAAAAAACAGAGAGTTTGAAAATAGCAACATAACTAAGGAGGATCTGCAATCACATTGTCAAGACATTGATAATAGAACTGTTCAAAAAATAATCATATAATACCTTTCCTTCAACTTCGGATCATGAATTTTTGGGCACACCCCTGATGCAAAATGAATGCAACAAGATAACTCATAAGCAAAAATACAGGTACAAGAATGAATGTACTGGCATGTTGAAAAGAAAATACTTCAATAGTTTGAAATAAGTAAATATCAAAAGAGATTACATTGTTAGGGTGATCAACTCAGTTAATTTTCTTTCATATGTCGCCAAGCCCTTAAATCATCTGTACATTCTTAGTAATGAAACGCTTTTTTTTATAGTAAAGTTTCTAGATTAACATCAAATGTGAGAACTGTTGTGACTGTTGTGAAGATTAATGAATGAAGAGATTACCTAGATCACTTCGAGTGTTGACAAACAAATCATGGGGACAGAATCGAACCATATAGCATCCACAAACTTCCTTGTCGTCCCATTTAATTTCTTTATACCCCTTTCTCTCTTCTTCAGTCAAATTTCGTGCTGCAACAATAAGACAAGAGATTTTATGAAGCATCAAATTGAAAAATTTACGAAAACTAGTGAGATTCAATGAAAATTTTGAAAAGTGGGTTTCTGAAAAATTACACTTCCGATATATAAGAGTGTGTGTTGAATTAAATTATAAACGAGGAATCATCTCGGATGAGTAGATCGCGTAGCCAAAAAATAAACTTTGGAGGTTCTGAATCAGAAATTTGAGAAATAAGAGTACACATTCACTTTCCCAATACCAATTGCAGTGCTTACTTTTTATGCAGCCAAGCACAACTCTTGGGTTTTCGGAAGTTGATTGAGCAGTGAAAATACATAATCGAAATGGAAATCGAAAGACTGGAAACCCGGAATTGAAATTTCGAAATTAGGGTTTATTTCTGCCAACCTGTACCCATGAGTTCATCAAGCAAAGCCCTCTGAGCATCCATTTTTAATTGATTAAAGATAATGAAGCCCAAAGATTTTCAATAATTGCAATAATAAATAAATAATTGGAATGAGAAAACCCTTGAGATTTATGGAGGTAGATTGATTGTGAAGAGAGAGAGAGTGAGAGAGTGAATGATGCTGTATAGCTGTGATTAAAATTTCATCGTACAATTAGAGCAATTTATCCAAGGAGCAAAATAGTGTCATTTCATCAATTCTCTACCTTTGTTAAGGAAAGTCCGAAGGCGAACCGGTCAAAAGTTCTTTGATCAAGCGGGTTATAAATTGAGGGATGTGCACGAGTGGTAGGAATTTGAGAGAGCCAACAGGCCAATTCCCACAACAGATCACCACAATATTTCAGTGAAAATCTACCCCACATGAAAATCGAACCTATATTGTCAAAAAATTTCTTCCCACATCACCTCAACCCTTACAAACTCGCCTATGCTCCTGGACGCCAGCAATTCTCTACCTTCTAACACGTGCGTACCACTATAAGTAAAAAAATTAGTTAAGGGTGTGTTTGATAGTAAAAAAATTAGTTAAGGGTGTGTTTGATTGGTATTGGTGAAAAAGAAAAATAAAAAGTACTAAAATTGTAAGAAAATATTTTTCAACAAAATGACCAAATTCATGCTTCAAGTAATTGTACTTTAGAATTCATTTTCTCTTTCCGTCTTGTATCATACAATCAAAGTAGAAAAATATTTTCTTCTGATGTGACATTATTTTTTTCGCATGTGACATTTTTCATAGAAAATTGTGCAATCAAACGGACCCTAAAAGTACTTATTACATTATTTTTATGAAACTTCCATTCGAACACATATGCTCTAAAAATTGTAAAGCGTGATTAGACGTGGAGTTGAGCTTCAAAGTTTTCAGTCCTAGGAGAGTCCTAAGCGAGAGCGAGATAAAGAAAAGACGAAAACGATGCGTGAGGTGTGTAGCTAAGCCTATGCCTCACGCGAGGCTTAGACGAATTTTTTAAAATAGTGTCGAACACTATAGATCATACATCTCGATTGTCTAATTTAAATTTACCAAATTAATTAAATATATTTTTTATTCATATATTTTGTAATATGCACAACTAACTACACACTTATTAACATCACTTTTCATAAAGTCCACAACTTATAAGAATTCTTTCTCTCATTATTTTCACACATTCTGATTATTTTTAAGAATTCTTTTTCTTATTATTGTTATCTTAGTTTCATAACAAGTTATAAACATGAATCTCTAGCAAACTGAGTTTGTTCTGTCTATTTAAAAAGACACGAAAAAATCTAGCCGTAAAAAGCAAGAATCGAATCTTAAAAACAAGAATAAATCGAAATTGGGCTAATGAGATTTATGGACTAAACAAACATTTCTATATCTATTAAATTTTAAAAGTAATTCAATTTAATTGCTCTATTTCTATTACGAGTAAATTTATTTGTTAAAGTTTTTTTTTTTTATCATATTATATATCAAATCATGTAAGATTATATAAATATTATTTATAATAAATAATATTTATAATAATATTTAACGATATTTATACTTATGCAGAAGCAAAAGTAAAAATCGTATATATTCTAGTCGAATTTGGTGTTTCTGCAAAAACACGACTCTCGTATAAATATTCGAGAAGAATATTATTTCGTTATTGATGAAGAAATCAAAACTTATACATATTAATATTCCTGCAATTACTATGAATAAGTACAACCTTATAAATATCAATAGGGTGAAAAAATATTGTGTCAATGCCCATGTAAAAGTATAACTTTTGTATCAATATTTTAGAACAATATTATATTATTGTTCATAAATAATCATAAACTAAATATTAATATTCCAAAAGATTATTGTGTTGGTGCGCCTAAAATAGAACAATTTTGTGTACATACCAATATTCTAATATTATGGTGTTCTTGAACAAACATGACATAATTATAATATTTTTAGAAAAACATTATTTTAATGTTCTTGAATAATTATAATTATATACATATCAGTGTTTTAGAAAAAATATTAACAAAGTTTATATATATTTTTAAAGAATATTGTACCTTTGATAATGAAAAAGCATATCGATATTCTAAGAAAATATGATGTTGATGCTTTTAAAGAAGCACAATGTCTTTATACTTTATACATGATATCTCCACTACCAATTTTATGTTCAAACATTTAGTTGGATTTATCAATACTCCTTGGATGAAAAATGGAAGACGATGAAAATTAACATAATTCTATATCAAATTCTACAAATTTGATTGAAGGTTCTAAAATACTTAATATTATGCTACTCACCTTCTTTTAATTTATATAATATATAAATATCACAACAATTGAAATAAATATTATATTGAACAAGTAGTTTAATGTCCTAAAATTTTTATTATTTGACATGACCAGTTAAACCATCCAATGCCAATAATGATGTGAATAAATTGAAGATCAAATCACTTACGTTTCTGAAAGTTATTGGTAGATATATGTGGTTTCACTCATTTTCCACATAAATTATCTAGATATTTTATAATTTTAAAAAATGTATCTACTAGATGGTCACGTGTATGTCTATTTTTCACAACCTGAAGTTTGTAAGACTAATTACTAGAACGTTACCCACTAGAACTAAGTTTCATGTTTTTTAATTATAGGAGCACTTGTATGCATTGCGCCAAAGTATTGTTATATGTTCTCAATACTCCAATTAACTTTTGATAAGAATGATGAGAATACATTGGGTTTGAATTCCCCTTCTATATAGAATATCTTAATCCCTTGACAAATGATATTTTATAAGGTAGTTTACTGATTATCAATTATTTCAGCATTAAGAAGAGATTTTAAATAGCTGGATAAGAAATTATAAATTGCATCGTGGTTATCTTCGTAAGGCAATGTGAATTAAAAGATCAATATATAAAGATAAATTTATTGTCAGGTGCAATACTAACATATATCAGCTATAAATGTTCAAAATCAAAAGAATATGCCTCAGTAGAACAATCGATTATTATTGAACTTAGTAAATCTAAGGCATGCCACGTTAGAAAAATATTTCAAAGACGAAAATTCTCAAAAGAAAAATTGAACAAATAATTAATTAAGATGATCATATTAAAGAGGTGGTACTCTTGAGAAAACCATAAGATATAACTAATCAAATAACTCTAGAAAATGTTCACAGTACTCATAATAGGTTTAGGTACCTGAAATTATTAAAAGTAAAGAGATCTGGATAAAGTTATGTCGTTCTGGAGAATAAAAAGAATCGAGAAGAAATAGTTGTCGACAACATATAAAAAAAATTATAGTGCTCCCTATTTTAGTTAAAGGTGAGGATTTTGAACTGAAATCCATCGAAAAATGTTGACGTAGAAATCATTGACAAAAAATGAAATAAATCAAATAGGCAAAATTACATTATTTAGAATAATGCAAACTGTTTGACATATAGTTCAAATATATGAAATATAATTCATGTACGACAAAAATAGTAATTGCATATTTATATAGTTCACTTCATAATACCAGAAAAAAATGATTCAATTGCTAAAGCTATAGTCTCAGTCAAATTTCAAAGATCATTATCGGAATAAATCAATTCGGATGTATGTATTATAATCATTTTAGCGAATATTTATTGTAAGATATTTATAAGAATGACAATGTTTGTCCATGTACTTTCATAAAGAAAAAAAATATTGAATTTACAATTGTAGCAGTCTCTCTTGATGATTTAAATTTTATTCAAACTCCTGAAGAGCTCAACAAAATTGTAGATTATTTGATAAATGAATTTGAGATGAAAGAATTAGAAAAACTCAAATTGTGTCTTGATTTTCATATTGAACATTTTCAAGAATGATTATTTATTTATCAATCTTTTTATACACAAAAAAGTATTTAAAAGTTTTTATATGGATAAAGCATATTCACTGATATCGCCTATGGTCTTTCGATTACTTGATGTGAAAAATAATCTATTTCGTCCACTTGAAGATAGAAAAATGGTTCATAGTCTTGAAGTACCACACCTTAGTGTAATTGGATTGTTAACCTACCTTTCAAATTGTATTTGACAAGATATAAATTTTTGTGTGAATATCCTTGTAAGATATAGTTTTGAATCAACTCAAAGACATTTGAGTAGTGTTTAATACATTTTCATTACCCCGAGAGGTACTATTGATATGTGGGAATCCACATAAAGTTAGATCACAAACAGAATATGCATTTACACGTGGAGAAATAATTATATCATGAAATTTTGTGAAGCAAACTTTGACAGCAACATCTTCAAATTATTTTGAAATTATTGCATTTCAAAAAGCAAGTCGAGAATGTATATGGTTGAAAAATATTACCCATCATATCCAAGCGTCGTGCGAATTATCTTCAACAAAAGAAAGCTCAACAATATTGTATAAAAATACTACATCATGTAATGTACATCTTAATGGAAGCTATGTCAAAAGCGATAGAACTAGGCTTGGGCATCAGGTGGGTCGGTCCAGGTATTTCAATACTTGGAACCACCTGTTACAGTTCGGGTATTTCATAAATGGAACCATTTGGTTTCACGAAATTATTAGAACTACCCATATTTTTTTTTTTAAATCGTTAGTTGACAATATGTTTTAAAAAAATTTAAAAATTACAAACCCGTTAATATTAAATTATGTTAGATATTAAAACAATTTATGGAAGATATAAACATTAATTGGAAGAATAGACACCAAAATTATAAATTCATAAACTAGGGCTAAAAAAATAAAAATTACATCTCAAAATTGAGGATTTGTTTCGGTTGCAAAGGAGTTTCGCCTTCGCCGTCTCACTGTGTGTTGAGCGAGAGAGAAATGAGCAAAAGTGCGAGACAAATGACAAAGTTTTTATTGAGTATCTGAACAAATAGCAATTGAAAATTTGATACTTAGATAATTAGAATTGGGTCAATTGAGTTTAAGTTTAAGAGTAATGTGTTTTGTACTTTTTATTTAGATTTTGGACATTTGGACTCTTGTCTTTGGTACCGTGGTGTTGGATTGTGGGTCATTGGGTTATGGTGAATAAATTGTAAAAAATAAAAAAATTATAAAAAAAAATGACAAATTCGGTTCCGGGTACCCACAATTCTAGTTCAAGAATCAAGAACCGACCCGAACCCGAACCCGAACCCGAACCCGATCAGTTCTCGGTTCCTATTCCTAATTTATTTTTTGGAACCAGACCAGAACCTCTGGTTTCGGTGCAGTTTCAGTTTGAAAAGTTTGGTTCCAGTTAAAATGTCCACCCCTAGATAGAATAAAACATATTTATCCAAAATTCTCCACCTAAAATATTTTCTTTTTCAAAGTATATGTTTTGACATACTTTTTAAAAATTACTTTTAAAAAGTCATCTTTTAAGTGCTTTTAAGCACAACCATACATCTCATTACAAAGTTTGTAAACAACATGATTTCAAAATAAAATAACAAATTGTTAATAAACAACAATAAAGGAGAGAACTATAGCACACACGTGTAAATTCACTTGTCTAGCTAGTTAAAGTAAAGTGAATCATGTAATTCTTTTATGAGATAATTAGGACGTACAATTTCAATTGAATGAAATAAAAAATATACTCTTATTTTACATATTATTATTAAATATTATACACATTGTTTTTATATTGAATAATAATATTGCATTTATTTTAAATTTTTATTAATTTTAATATTATTTCCTTAATCTAAAAGATAAATATTCAAATATCCTCAAATCAAGGCCTAAAATTGTGAAGAAAGGAAGAAAACAAATATTTTGGTTTGAATGATTTCATTGAAATAGAAGCTGCATATATATACAATAGACTTTCCATGATTAGGCTAAGCTATTCTATGAAGAATAAATACAAATAGAAAAGTAGAATTCTACACCTAATATAATACATATTAATTCCAAGACAGTGAAATTTTATTGACTTTCTTAACACTCCCCATCAAGTTGGAAAGTGAATATCAAGAACTTCCAACTTGTGTATCATTTTTTAGAATGGTTACTTTCCCAATTAAGTTGGATAGTGAATATCAAGAACTTCCAACTTGTGTATTATTTTTTAGAATGGTTACTTTCCCAATAGCTTTGTGAAGACGTCTGCAAGCTAGTTTGCTGAAAAAAATATATTTTGTTACAATTAAACCATCTAGAATTTTATTGCGAATGAAGTGACAATCCATCTCTATGTGTCTGGTCCTCTTATGAAAAACTGTGTTTGCTGCTATGTGCAAGACTGGTTTATTGTTGCAATATAACAATGCTGGTTTCGAATGTAATATTCGTAAATCTTTCAACAATGAGCATAACCAAGTTAATTCACAGCATGTACCTGTCATTGCACGATATTCGACTTCAGCTGAGGAAATAGATACAGTTTTCTGCCTCTTTGTTCTTGTTGTGAAAATTATGTGATTGCAAATGTACATATCGCAAACAAGTAATAAAGTGAACCTATTGAGTCCGGATTATCGTTTCCATGAATACTATCTTATTTAGATACTAGTTAAATTAATATTAATGCTAATTTATTTAAACAATTTGAATTGAGTTGATTTGAAAGATTTAAACTAAAACTATGAATTTAAGAAAATAAAATAATAACTTATGTAAAAGCAAATAACAAGAATTTAGGAAAGAATGATTGTTAAAGCGTTTGGACAAACGAATTCACCTAGTTGTCATCTCTAATTCCTACTCTCAAGATTTGTTCCTAAAATTGTATTTGGTCGAATTCACGAATTTAACCTAATTTATCTCTCTCGAGTCCAAATTAGCCCTATCTAATTAAGTAAACTTAGGCAGTCAGAATGGTCCTTAATTAGATGCATTAATTCTCCTAGGAATTCAATTCAGACCGCAGCAATAATAAAAGTGTATCTCTACCTTTTATCTAATTGCTGAATTTTACTACATAATCTAGATTAATAATTTGCTTCTCAGTTCATTAAAATCAACGAGATCAATGAAATAATGGCCAGTTATTCCAAGCATTAAGAGAAGAAGTAAAATCAAATACTTAAATAATTTATAAGTCAAAATTTGAGATTCGAAATTAAAGAATTAAAACTATGCTACATCGTTTATCCAAACTTTAAATCTAACTACTTATGATTCGGGAGAAAGAAAACGTTAAAAGATTTGAATATATAACCGGGTTCTAAAGAAAAGATGAAAATATGTTGATTATCTTGCACCAAGATATCTTGATCTTCACGTTCCAATCTCCTTGATCTTGGTCGTTCTTCGTTTTCTTCGCCGTTCTTTTCTCCGTCTTCTCTTGTATTCTCCAAAGAATTAACATCCATTTCTTTTGACCTAGGTTATGTCTTTATATAGTGCTTTACTAATTTTGGAACTCATGTACGTGAAAAAAATGAAAAAGGCCCTGACTGGAATTAAAAATAAGCCAAAATCACCCAGACACAATTTTCGCTCGTTGCTGCGGTCAACCGCGGTTTGCAATCCACGGTTTGACCGCGGCAAACAGTGAATTGTTGCCAAATTCTGGTTCCAATCTCCATATTGCATGCTTAGTCCTTCAAGGTTTGACATGTATTTTATTTGGTCCTTGGTTATATTTTTGTCTTTTTTCCTCTTGTAGTTATCTTATTTGCTTCTCAAGTCCTTCAACTTTGAATTTTGTCCTCTTTAGTCCTCTAATTTCTTCTTTCATTTCAATTTAGTCCTCTTTTATTTGCAACCCAAGTCCTTCAGCTTTTGAATGTTTGCAAGTTGATCCCCACTTCTCTATTTTCGTACGCCTTCAGTCCTTTTTCGCTTATTTTACTTTATTTTTCTCCAATTCCATCCGATCTCGGGGTTTTGACCTAAAACAATTAAATAGACACATAATTAAGTAGAAAATCACTTAAGAGTACTTACAATTGTCCACTTTTGATGGTTCAGATAAGTGTAAAATCACACTTATCAGTTCTCCAAGAAACAAGAGAAAATCCCAAAAAAACACAATAGCCTGTGGTGGATTTATGAGAGATTGGACACCCTGCCTAATCTAAATTACAAAAAGCTCATAGAGATAGATTATTCTGAGAAGAGAAAAACAAGCCTTGTCCTAGATTATTTTTCAAGTAATGTAGTACCTGTGAGGCAGCCTCCATATGTGGTATGCATGGTGCATGCATGAATCTGCTTAGCACATGAACCGAATAAGTGATATCCGATCAAGTAATTGTCAAATATATTAGGCGTCCAACAAGCCGCATGTATTGAGATGGATCTCTAAGTAATTTTCCTTCACTGAGAGTTTTCAATTTTGTTCCATAGGAAAAGTTCATGGCTTTAGCTCCCAAGAGCCCACCATCCTTTAATATTTCCAAAGTGTATTTTCGCTATGAAATGGAAATACCTTTCTTTGACCGAGAGACTTCAATGCTTAGAAAAAATTCTAAATTACCCAAATATTTAATCCGAAAATGATTATTCAGAAAGTGCTTGAGGGTAGATATGCCAAAGAGATCATTGCATGTAATAAGAATGTCATCAACATATATCAATAAAGATGTAAAAGATTTGCCTTTTTGACATGTGAACAATTAATAATTGGCTTTGGATTGAACAAATCCATAATCTTGGATGGCTGTAGAGAATTTTGAAAACCATTGACGAGAGGCTTGCTTTAAGCCGTATAACGACTTGTTGAGGTGACATACAAGGTTCTCCCACTGTCGCTGAAGACCAGAAGGTAGAGACATATAAATTTCTTCATGGAGATCACCATGAAGAACCATGAAGAAAAGCATTATGGACATCAAGTTGATGAAGAGTCCAATGCTGAGCGGCTGCCAAAGGTAATAAACAACGGACAGTAAGAGAAAAAGTGTCATGGTAATCCACACCTTCAAGTTGGGTATAACCTTTTGCCACCAAACGAGCTTTGTAGCGCTTAAGGGTACTATCAGAGTTATGCTTAACTTTGTAAACCCAACGACAATCTATAGGATTCTTACTAGGAGGAAGAGAAGCGAGAGACCAAGTGTGATTGGCTTCTAAAACGGCCAATTCAAATTGCATTGCTTCTTGCCAATGGGGATGAGATGCTGCTTCGGCATAAGAGATAGGTTCAGTGTCCTGACTTATAATAGCAATAAAGGATCGATGCTCGTGTGAGTAACGATGATAAGAGAGAAAATTACAAAGATGATACCGTGTACCTTTTTTGGGACCGAATGATGAAGGCGACGATGATTCAGGATACGTCACTTGGTTGCAAATAAAATCACGCAAAGATGCAAGTGAGATCTTTGAGAACGGCGCAAGGCATGGATGGGCGGGGGCTATCGAAAGTGATTGAAGTGGTGTATAAATGAGGTAATTGTGGTTCTATTTGTGGAACAATTGGAACAGGCTCTGAAAGAGAAGTATCGGAAACAACAATAGGAATGACAAGAGCTTGAACTGGGGAAGTCGGAGGAATGGACTTATAAGGAAAAATATTTTTATGAAAAAGACATCACGATTAGTGAATACTTCATAAGTGTCAATGTCATAAAGTTTGTAAGCTTTTTGACCGATTGGATAACCAACAAAAACACATGTTTTGGCACGGGGAAAAAATTTATGGAGAATATGAACATCAGTAGCATAAGCGAGACACCCGAAAACCCTTAGATGAGAATAAAATGGCATTTTTCCGTAAAGACGGTAAAAAGGAGTTTGGCGAGAAAGGAGTGGTGTAGGTAAATGATTAATAATATGGAAAGCGGTGAAAACACATTATGCCCAAAAACATAAAGGTAGGTAGGCTTGAAAGCGTAGGGCTCAGGCGGGCTCAATGATATGTCTATGTTTACGTTCAACAATCCCATTTTGTTGGGAGGTATAGACACAAATGTGTTGATAAGTGGTGCCTTTTTGTTTAAAGAAATCCTTTAGAGGGAGAGGGAAAAATCCTTGTCCATTATCAATCTGAATGTTAGCTATAAGAGTATGGAATTGAGTTTGGACGTAAGAGAAAAATTTAACAAGTAAATGTTGTGTTTCACTTTTATGATGCATGAAAAAAAACCATGTAAAACGAGAATAGTCATCCACAATGGCTAAAAAATATTTAGCACCACAAATCGAAGGTACTTTGTAAGAACTCCAAATATCGCAATGAATTAATTCAAAAGATTTAACAGTTGAAATGGAACTACTAGAAAAATGGAGACAAGTTTGTTTTGCAAGGACACAAACTTCACAAGCATTATTAAACTTGAAAGGAAAATTTAGCAAATGTTTTGCCATAAAATCTAATCTAGAGAAAGATAAATGGCCCATCCGTTGATGCCGTAAGTGTGTGGAGGATGAATTGGTGGTAATAGCAGCGACAAATTTAGGTGATAGTTTGTCTGCGGTCATTGCAACCAACTAATAGAGCCCGTCTCGTTGTTTACCCAAACCAATCGTTGTTTTCGTCATCAAATCTTGCAAAATGCACCATTTAGAAAAAAAGGTTACAGAACAATTGAGATCCCTTGTTACTTGACTCACAGACATTAAATCCACCTTACAAGATGGCACACCAAGCACATTTTTCAAAGAAATAACATAATTTAAAGGCAAATTCCAATTGATACATTAGGAGCCTGTTCTCTACTTTAATTACTGGCGGTAAAGTAGTATTTTCTCTACTATCAATAAGAAGATTTGGAGAAGAAATAATGTGGTCAATGGCACCGCTATCGACGATCAACTAGGATTGAGACAAACCTGTAGAAGTACTAGCAATATTTGCCTTTGGATTGGCAGATGGAGATATCCTTTTACCATTCATAATAGATAATATTTGTTGGATTTGTAAATAAAAAAGATCATTTGTCACTAATTGAATTTCTGGTATTACTAGACTATCTTTGACGTTATTAATCCAAGATTGATGGTCATTGTAGTGTTTAGGACGAGTGCTTCTTTGATTTGACTTGTTCGATGCATGTTTTGGATGTCCAGAAGGATAGTCATGTAACTTCCAGAAAGTTTCTCGCAAATGATGGTCCCGATCATAATAAGAGCAATGCAAAGGTTTGCGATGAGATTAATAAGAACAAGATGAAAAGCCTTGCTTATGTTGAACGGCCAGAGCAACATGATCATCCCTTCGAACAGCCATGGCAGAGGTCTCCGTTGTCTCATGGATAGCGCTTATACTTCGTTGTTTTTCTTCCTGAACGAGGAAAGAAAAGCTTAGACAACATTAGGTAGTGGACTCATTAAGAGGATTTGTCCTTGGACAGCACTATAGGACTTGTTAAGCCCCATAAGAAATTGTATCAATTTGTATTTCTTATGATCAGCACCACAACAAATAGTGCTATTATAGGAGTCCAACTCATCCCATAACTTTTTAAATTTTGTATAGTAAGCACCAATAGTCATGAGATCTTGCGCAAGGAAAGAAATATCTCTCTCAATTTGAAAAATACGTGGGGCATTGCTTTGAGAAAAATAACTCTGAAAGTCTTCACATACTTCCTTAGTAGTGGCAGAAAAAATGACGCTGTCGTCAATGTCTGGGGTGAGCGAATTGAGGATCACCATATCATTGCATTTTTTTCCAAGAAGCAGTCTTCTGGTTTGGTTGTAGTTGGTGGTTCTGTGGTTGTTCCATCTATGAAGTCCAATTTAGACTTGGCGTTCAAAGAGATGATCATGGCTCTATGCCAGGTCGAATAATTCTCCTTATTGAGGGGTTTGGAAACGAGTATTATTCTCGGATGATCGGAATGCTGGAGATAATAGGGGTAGCGGCATCTAGCCTGTCTCCATTCGAAGGCTGCTCGTTCATCATGACAAAAAAAATGAAAGAAAGAAGATAGAAGGAAACGTAGGAATCATTCCCTTGCTCTGATACCATGTGAAGAAATGAAGAAAACAAAAATTTTGGTTTAAATGATTTCATTGAAACAGAAGTTACATATTTTATACAAGAGACTTTTCATGATTAGGCTAAACTATTCTAGGCAAAATAAATACAAATGAGAAAGTAGAATTCTACACATAATATAATACATATCAATCCCATAGATAATGAGATTTTATTGACTTTTTTAACAAAAATATAACCGTCCCCATTTAGTTGAAGAGAAAATTGAATATTATTAGAATAGTATTTTCAATTATTCAAAATTTTGTGACTGAAAATTGCATATTAGTGAAAAAGTTTCTACTACATTTGTAACTGAAAATTGCAAACCTCTATGATTGTTGCACGTGGTGGATAATATTAATTGTTGATGCTTGTTGCTTCATATTGTTGCAAATTAATGATGGATACTTCCTATTATTATTGAAGATTATGTATTGTTGTGTTAACATGGATTAGTGTGCATTGTTATGGATCATTGTTAATGAAGATTTGTGATTGAAAATTGCATATCAATGAAATTTTTGCTACTATGTTTGTAACTGAAAATTGCAAACATCTATGATTGTTGCACGTGGTGGATAATATTTATTAATTGTTGCTGCTTGTTGCTTCATATTGTTGCAAATTAATGATGGATACTACCTATTATTATTGAAGATTATGTATTGTTGTGTTAATATGGATTAGTGTGGATTGTTATGGATCATCGTTAATGAAGATTTGTGACTGAAAATTGCATATCAGTGAAATTTTTGCTACTACGTTTGTAACTGAAAATTGCAAACATCTATGATTGTTGCACGTGGTGGATAATATTTATTAATTGTTGCTGCTTGTTGCTTCATAGTGTTGCAAATTAATGATGGATACTACTTATTATTATTGAAGATTATGTATTGTTGTGTTAATATGGATTAGTGTGCATTGTTATGGATCATTGTTAATGAAGATTACTAACTGAATGTGTTTTTAATATGACTTGTTACGGTTGACTGTTAAGGAAGAGCTCCATTTATTTTTTGCTGTCGATCGTTGATTGAAGGGTTTGTTTACATTTCTTATTTAGGCAAGATTGTTTTTCCAATGTCCCTGGTCTGATTCTTATACCATTACTGAAGCAGACAAATGAAACCATAAATTAAGAATCGATGCCGGAAAACTTATCAGAATTTGGTGAATGGTAAAACATCCCATCGTTACCATCAATTGTTGATGAGCTTTGGTGTGTTGAAATTTGAATTTCAAGTAGAAAAGATATTATGGGGTTAAATTGTGCAACAAAAAATGAATTATTTAAATTCTAGGTGTTTTTAATTGATATATAGATAGGTGAATATTTGTCAATTAATTAATACATCCACCCTAGTATTTCCTAATTTCAAGTTACATTCTATTATACATGTATAAGTTCCTTCTTTTGCTAGGAGAGAGTAAACAACACAATCTGGTAGAGCTAACTCTACACGATCAAGTTTTGAATCTTTTCAAATTTTGTTGTGCCCTCTTCATCAAAAGAAAGACTGCGTTTGGACAATCAATAAGTAGATTTGTGCATTTTCACACCATCAACATATGTGATGCTGAGATTTTAGATAAGCAAATAGATTTTCGACCAATGAGACTTTTTCTTATATAGAATCTTACTTCACAACTCAATATCGTCAAAGTTCACATTATCATTGTCTTTTCTTAAAAAACTACACAAAATTTGTCGAAAATTAGTTAGAAAAATTTTGGTTTTGATTAACTTTGACCAATTATTTAATTAAGTAGAGCTCGTTCATTAAGTACGAGAGTTGTAATGACAAACGTATTTTACTCTGTAAGTAGATTAACGTAGTATATTTAACTGTTCGAAACTAATTTCGAGTGAATAAGAAATTAAGGCAAAAAGTAAATCGCTTAAAAACACGAAAATTGTTGAAAAATAGATTGTAATATTGTGGAATATTCTAGAATTTGTTTGGCTGAAAAGTCATATCTTTTTGGATATGTAAAAGTCACAACTTTTCAGATATTATATATAGACCTTTTTATAATCATAAATTTAATCACTTCACTTTCAACCAAGTGTCTATGCAATTTTTGTACAAATTATTTTAGTCTACAAATAATTTATGCATAAAGTTCAAATCCACTTTTCATTCAAAAAGAGTACAAAATATTTTCTAGTTGATTGTTCTCATAATTTAGAGTACTACTATTACAAGAAGTGATCGTTGCATTATCTTGTGAGATGTGTGATAAGAAATCGTAAGTATCAGTGCAGGATAATTTCATCTTAAGAAAAAATAGTCCAACTCTTGTTTAGACCGAATTTAATTCTTCATTTATCTACATTTGTGTAAGTCGTCATTTTATTATTTTTGCATGTTTAAGTTGTCATAATATAAAGAAAAATTTACACTTTTGATCCTCAACCTTTGCAGTTGTTACTAATCTACCCTAAGCCAATTTTTATAGAATCATACATCTTCAACATTTACAGTTTGTTCCAAAATCACGTCTACATTGAAAGATTTTGATGGATTTTCTCTCTTTTTTAGATAAACAAAAATAGTAAAAAGACTAAAAACAACAAAAAGTGAAAAAAATTGTAAATGAGATCCCATAACTTTTAAAAAGTACAAAATAATTATTTCTTCTTCAACCCCCACCTCATCCCACCCAACTCATCCCACCATAGTCACAACTTCAACATCACCGCCACCATACCACTGTCACCACTTCCATGCTACCAAACACCTACCCCCATCGTAAAGGAAAAAAATTGAAACATAATATTTGGCCAACAAAAACAAACTGTACTACTAACAAAATCAAGAACAAAAATTTTCTCAAAAAAAAGTCAGCTTGTTGAAGAAAGTAAAAAACTGGAGACCTCTTAGATTACTGCAATAGCCATGAAGCTTGACCAAATTGAGGTGATTAATTGAGGACAAAATCAAGATTTCATTGCAAAATGACTTTGTTGAAAATTCTAGTAAAACGGTAGCGCTAGAGAATACTAGTAGAACAAACTTAAGCTCTTCATAGGGGAAAATTGGATGGAGAAGACTAGCAGAATGGTGGTGTCGAAGAAAATCATTGTGGGATCTTCATTTGCAGCCATTAGTGCTTTCTTCTTGACTGTAATAAAACAGTTCCAATAGAAATAGCAATCAAGAAACAGATAAACAAGAAAATTATGGATAATATAGCAACACGATTGGGATTGTGATGTTTAATTCTTGTTTAAGATGGAAAACAAATGAATGGTTTATTTGGGTATGTTGAATTAAATACAGAATCCATTGATGGCCTTGCAAGATTTGTAGCTAGAAAAGTAGGAGTCTTGGTTTTCATCCCACTCTATTCAATTGCATCTTCTTGGAATTAATTTGAAGAAGAATAAGAAGGGAAAGAAATGGAAAATGGAGAATAAGAGGGAGAAACAGTCGTGGGGTGGGGTGGGGTGGGGTGGGTGGGTGGAGGAAGAAGTTGCTTTGTACTTTTTAAAAGTTACGGTACTTCATTTCCAATTATTTTATTTTATTTTTTTGTTTTGCTTTTTTCTATTTTTGTTTATTTAAAGATAATGACAAATTCGTCAAAAGCTATCAATGAGACCGTGATTTGTAACAAATTGAAAATATTGGGAATGTCTAATACTATAAATAATTATTAAGAGTAGATTAATAATAAACTACAAAAGTTGGAGACCAAAAATACAAATTTTCAAAATATAAACAATGCACTAATTTTATCAACAAACCTCATAGAAGTTTGATTTTTATTCTAAATTTTAAAAGTAAATATATGTTTTTCATCTTTCTCTTTTATATATTATATTAAAAATTATTATTAAAAAAATTTAAAGTCTCATTTTTCTAATTTCTTAAGGTTTTTTCATATTTTTTTTTGGATATGAGGAATGTTTTAGTGAAAAAGAAACAACGTTATCTATTTTAATGATAATGTTTAAATAATATTATAACACACAATCAATTTCTAAAAAAAAAAATTTACATATCTTTTTGTTAACAAATAATAACTAACAAATGGGCATAAATACATGGTTTATGATTGAAAATGCAATAAATGGATAAGTCAAGTTTAACATTTTTAATGTTTAAAGATTCCATTTATTTATAATCCTATGAAATAAATTCTTCTTAAACCTTGTTCTACGTAATTACTTTTAAAAAACCAGTTTAAATTTGTTTTTTTTTTTTTTATACTTATTACGTCCCCTTGATTTAGTGACAATTTCATTAATTAATTTATTTTTATAGCCTTAACATTTATACAATGATCATTTTAAAAATAAAAAATAAAGATCTTGAACATAGTATAAAATGTAACAAAGTTGGATTTGAACAAGGTTCAATGTCTTTTTGTCCCTTTACTAGTCAAATTTTGGACCACTATTGTTTATTTTTCAAAAAAAATAATCAAAATATTGACAAATTGCTAAATTGAAAATAAGAAAAAATGGTAATTTCAAATATAGCATAGAGACAAAAAATTAAAATAAATAATTTATATTTTTTTATAGCTACTGGAAAAGTTTATTATATGTTTAGAAAACTAAGAAGATCAATAGTATATGTCTGACAGTATTAAAATTATTTTTTAAGTACTTATAAGTTGTATGTCATATAGAATGTGTGTATAATAATATGTAGTAAATTGTGAGTCTTATAAAATGTGTAAATAAAAAATATATTTGACTAATTTGACTAATATAAATGAAATCAAATACGTGATAAATGTTATTGTAATTTGCTCCATAGAATAAGCCATAAATACTTTTTGATCACTTCACTTTGGGAGATGCATGATTGAATTTCTCAATTGTTATGTTTAAATTTCTCCAATTTTGTGTGTTAATGACTATTTACGATTATTTCATCTCAGGTCGATTATATATAGTAGACAATATAAAAAAAAAATACAAACAAATGTTAAAATATTATTCAGTTCACCATCTAGTACTATATATCAAATGTATTTTTATAACGTATTTAGTAACATAATTGGGACAAAATTTGAAAAAAAAATAATTTAAATTCTTATTTACCTAATATTTCGTGACAAATATATCATCCTCAATTTATCTATTCAGACATGTTTGCCGAAGATAATGGTTCACTAGTTTGGACCAAGAAAAAAAAAACTAAGGCCTAGTGGTTTTGAATATCAACAAATCAAAACTGTAGAGGACAAAAGGATATTGACCAACCAAGTATACCATTTTGTTCTATCCAAAAAACCAATTTTTTTGTGGCTGTCCTCCAATTTTTACGACGTACACAAACTCTTTCAGCAATCCCATTTGAGTTCCTTCTCATTTTAATCAAATAATCACTTTATCTCCAGCCACATCTCTCTCTCAACCATGAATGACACTGTAGACAAACTGGTAATCTTTCTAGCAAAGAGAGATGGGATCGACAAATTAGTGAAGACTTTTCAATACGTATCAAAACTTGTTCATTGGCAAGTCGAAAATACACGTCCTGATGTAGCCACTAAGGCCAAGCAATGGGAAGTGGCGTCCGGCCTAAGCCGGAAGGCCTTTCGAAGTGGACGGTTTCTTACCGGCTTCAATGCGGTAAGGCGGAATCCGGGCCCCACCACAACTTTCCGATTGCTTGCTGTGCTTTCAAATGCCGGTGAAATGGTCTACTTCTTTTTTGACCACTTTCTTTGGCTGTCAAGAATTGGAGTATTGGATGCTAACTTGGCTAGGAAGATGAGTTTCATATCAGCATTTGGTGAGTCATTTGGTTACATATTTTTTATCATATCTGATTGTATACTCATTCAAGAGGGGATTAAGACAGAAAGGAAGATTATTAAGTCAATGGAAGAATCCAAGGATTCAAAGGAAAAAGTCAAGAAAATTAGGGTTGATAGGGTGATGAGATTAATGGCTGTGGCAGCTAATTTAGCAGATTTGATTATTGGATTGGCTGATATTGAACCTAATCCCTTTTGTAACCATGCTGTTACACTTGGAATTAGTGGATTGGTTTCTGCATGGGCTGGTTGGTATAGAAATTGGCCATAATATATAACTTGTATTCATGTGTATTATATATGAAAAACTTGTTTCTAGAGTCCATTTATTTTATTATACATTTATAGCATATTTGGTAGAAAATATTGAATAATATTCGACGATATTTAAAAAAAAAAAAAAGTTAAAATTTTATTCATTATATTATCTAATCGAACCTAATTCAATAATGCGTACCAAACTTATACTTACGTATTGAAAATTTTATCGACTGTGATGGCTAAAAAAATATATGATATATGTATAGAGTTTTAACTAGGGGTGGCAAATGTGCTGAGCGGTCTGTGGGCTCGCAGGCTATGACCATGGCCGGCTCGAGTTTGTTTAGGGTCGAGCCCAACATTATTTTACTAGTTGATTTGTGATTTGGAAAATTTTTTTTTTTCAAATTTTGAAATTAAAAAATAATAATAATAATAATAAAAGGAGCCGATACGTGGACGACTTGACTCGGATCCACACGGACTCCGAACTCGTTTGGGCCGATTGCTACCCCCAGTTTCGGCACATAAAATAATGTCATTGGAAGGTTACCAAATTAAGGGATTTTTCTTACAACAAATTTTTATACAGGGAAAATTGCAATGAATGTCTCTAACTTATCAAATTTTGCAAATAGGTTTTCAAGCTTTACCTTGTGGCGTTTAAATCTTTAATCTTTCACAATTATAGCATTTTGGTCCCTAACAATCTTACTGTCACAAAATAGATTCTTGCTGAAAAGATATTCATCCTTCTTCTCAATTAAAAAAAAAAAAAAAGAAAAGAAAAACAAAACAAAAAATTAAAATATATTAAAACAACTTTCTTTTCCGCACATATTCCTTCAGAACCATCAAGTTCCTTTTTACACACACAACTTTACTCCTTTAATTGTTCCAACTACATGTCTAAATTTTTTAGGTTTTTAGTAAGTTTAGTTTTGTTTGGATTATTTTTTTTTTTTTTTTGGTTATTTTGGCCAATTATTTTTATGGCGATATTCTTCGACGAATTTTGATTTAACATCTTCGCTTTCATCCCACTGTTGCGCACTATATTGCATTATAAATATGTTGTTGAAAACTATCTCTTTTCGATTTCATTTATTTCTCTATAATGATACAATTTATCGAGATCTCTTCATTTTCAACATTTCAGATAGCTGAACCTTTCATGTGGTTTTACAATTAGTTATATCTATATAATCTCCAAGAGCATTTGTCTCATCAATGAGACTATCTTTATTATCTACTCTATTTTTCTTTTGAAATTTTTATTTTGGAATCAAATGACATGTTTCAGGTGTGTCATTAATTTACCAGAATATTAATGAATTGTCCTTCTAGGACGTCAATCCGAGTTGGAGCATTTACAGCTAATATATGAGATTTAGTTAATATCTTTGGTCTGTAAATGCATTTGTCAATTGTATAACTTACAAATAAATTATTTGTTGAACTTCTATTTCGTATTGTCTTGTGTGAAGATCTATAAAATATAATATGATGTATTTTTATTTATTCTTTCCAGCTACTTAATTTCTTTTCTAATATAGAGAAAAATGTATTATCAAAATTACAGTTAGCATTACACTGTATAATATCACTCTTCAGGGGATTCAAACTCAATATATATTCTCAACTTCTTTAAAGACCCATATTTGTGCAATGTGGTGGAAAAATTAAGATATATATTGCACAACTCAATAAAATTAGATGAAAAATATAAGATTCCTGACCATAAGTCAACTATAATGGAGAAAATTTGATGTTGATATGATGAGAACCAATATAGTTGCACGTAAAATATAATTTCCTAAGCAGATATGGAAGTATTTTGTTCTCAATAGTAATTGTATAGCAATTCTCTGAAAGCGTTTAATAGATATTCTACTAAACCATAAAGAATAAGATGTTCCATCATTATCTCAACTAAAAATCATCAAAATTTTTAGGATGTAAACTTACTAGCATTATCAAGAAGAAGTGTCTTAATTATATAATCTAGAAATTATGTCTATAATCGAAGAATTGAACAAATAATCTCGTAAACGTCAGGTTACGAGTGTGCAACAAATACACATATGATCATCTAGTAGATCCATCTAATATCTTAAAATTTCTAGATGGTCGACATGTAAAGTGAGTGGGCCCATAAAGTTCACTCTTTCTTCTAGAAATATTAAGAATTCAGCCACAAATTTAGCTAACAATACATCAATTTGCTTTGAGAACAAGCAACACATGAGAATTCAATATATTGTAAATACTTTTGGTTCTTCAATAGATACATACACACGAATTTTCAATAAAATTTCACACTGTTATTGATTCGGGACGGCTTAACCGGTAATGTCAATTAATAAAATTTTGAGTTATTGAACTTCTAGTTCAATACAATGCAGTAGGTATATTTTTTATTATTTGAGAACAAATGACTATAATATTTAATTTTGTTCATTTACGCAACAAAATATTAACTCTATTGAACCCATCAATCAGATTTGGAGAACATAATATTCTATTATATCATGTTCAATCTGGTTCAATCAGATTTGGAGAACGTGATATTGTATTATATGAGAGTCTTGCTTCTTTGAAGACATTAACAAAGTATTTTTTTTTTGTTGAAAAAATGATTGTTAGAATGTTGTACTTCTTTAGAAATAACAAAACAATATTCTTCTTCTTGAATTTTTATATATGTGGAACTGTGTTTTTCAAGAATATCAATGTTGTATTCGTCTAAAAAATTAATGTGTATAAATTTCTAATTCTTTTAAAATACGTAAATTATATTTTTATCAATTTTGATATATATAATATTGTAATTCTTCTAAAACAATTCAAAAATTCCTCCAGAATATTAATAAATAATTAAATATCAAGTTGTACTTTTTCAGGAACAACAACATGATATTTATTTGTAAACTTTTACTTCTTTAGTAAAAATATTGTAATATTCATATAAATATTTTTTTAGAATATTGATTATACATTTGTATTTTTTCAAGAGTGATAACAAAATAATCTTCTGGAAAATTGGTACGAATTAATAAATTTCATTCACATTTAATTCACACATATATATATCCTATATATAAAATATAGAAGATGACAAAGAAAAGATAAAATGGCCTTAGTATATTTTTTATTGTCAATTATCTATTAATTGAATTTGATAGATTCAGAGAACTTTGAGTAGTCTCAAAATTTTTAAAAAATGCTAATCTAAAAATTCTATTGTGTTTTAAAATTCACGACCTTCCAACTAATTCAAAATTCGCTACTTTTCAAGTAGTGATTTATCAAGAATGAACTGTGAGATATTGATTTTAACCGTTAGATTTGAAAAACAATGAGTTGTGAACTTGCTAATCAAAATTTTTGACGATCAGACTACAAAGCGCTGAGATATCAACGAATTTTCTACACTATTACTCTCGAATTTTCCCTCTATGCTGTGTGAGCTTTTTCATGCGGATCATGTTTTATAAACTAGAGTAAATAATAGAAGTGAGTAAAGAGAGTCCAAACTCGCGTGTCAATTTATTTTAACAATGAATCATATATAAAGAGTTTCAATAGGAGTTAGAATCTGGATCAATACACTCTTCTAGAACAAGTAAAAAAACACATAGACATCTAGATAAGATTAAATAATCATTCATTATTATCTATAATTAATGTGTTTTTGTTTTGATACAAGTTAACAAGTACACAATAAAGAAAAAAGATCAATTTTTTTAAAAAAAATGAAAAAATCGAAAGAAAAAACAAGGAAAAAATAAAAATATGAACGGCCGCTCTGGACACGAATGAAACTTAAAATGATGAATCAAAAAATGCGGGGACTGATTAGTTATTTCTGAAATAAGGGAAAATTTACTAGAAGTACTCAACTTACACGTTTATTTCTGATTGGTCATCCAACTTAATTTTATTTTAATTTGATCACTCAAACTGCTTTGACTATTCTATCTATAAATATAGTCCTGCGAAACTAATGAAAACCGTGATCTAACCTTTGTAGTTAGTTTAGAGTTCTTAATTCAATCATTTAGGTCATCTTTATTGGCAAAAAATAATGATTTGAACATCAAACAAGTATTAGGTAACGGGTTTCATAAGCCAAGTTGGACTCACAAGTACTTTGGTCAAGATGATGGACGAAATATTCATTTTGAAATAAAAATGTAAGTTAGGTGATAAAAATAAATAAATAAAAGTTACATGAGCAACATAAAATATATCTGTAAATTGGGGTACCTCCATTGAATTTTGTCGCAAAATGAAGAAAAAACGCTCGTTCGAACTGATCTGCAAGTCTTCTTCTTTAAAATTGAAAAATCCAACACCCAAACAAATCTAGAAATTCGGTGTAAAAATTCAGCCTAAGCCTAAGACTTCGGCATTTACGATTGTGTATACCATTGAATTTCTCACCGATTACTGTACCCTGTTGACTTGTTAGTGTCATCTGCAATCCCAAATCAAAGCTTCAGTGAGTGAGAGAGAGAGAGAGTGTGTGTGTGTGTGTTATTTTTCTGTCAATTCTTGTTTCCTGTTTCGTTTGTGTTGAATTTTCTATGTAATTTTCGGTTTCCAGATCTATCGAGAATGGCGGATGAAATAATTCATCCGTCGAGTTATGTGAAATTGACAAAAGAACAAAGGCCTATCGAGGACTTTCAACCCGGCGAGCTCAATCAACCCATTGATGTCCCTCAAGTATGGGTTTCTTTTTCTCTGTATTTGAATTTTTATATATGGGCTTTTATTGTTTTTTATATATTTGATCTCTCTATCTGTTGGCCAGATTGTAAATTGATCTTTATGGTGTGTGTGATGATTGGGTTTGACAAAGAAATTACTGATAGATCTAAACTTTACTGAATTTTAACTCTCAACTGTGTATGTCTATCTGTACGTGTGTGCCTGATAGGGCTGGGATTTCGCTTTTATATTCAGAGCTTGAGTTCATGTCTAAATATGTTATTGACGGGTTTATTACAGTTGGATTCAGGTTTCTCTTTCAATTTGAGTTTATTTTTAAGTTTCTTAAGTTTGGCATACACAATTAGGGGTTACTCAGATTTGTGATGTGGGTTTGGACCGTGTTATTACCTGTGTTTTTGATACTTGCAAAGGATGTTTCTTTTTTTGATTATTTAGCATACTGAAAATCTTTTTTCGTTAATGTCTGATAATAAATGAATTGTCATATACTGGTCTTTGTAGTGTCTAATGCTCATTATTGTCAACAAATAGTTAGATCCTTGTTTTGCTCAACTCTTGCTCTTTTTTTATTTGAATTTGTCTGCTCTAATTAGGAAGGTACGAAAAGATTTGGGCATTTTCTTGCTGTATCAACAACTCAATTTACCTCCTAAAACAAAGCACAAAGCCATTTCTATACGCACATTCATCCTTCTCTCATTTACACAATTATACCTTCCTTTCTTGCCGATTCAGTTCCAATACTTGTAGGACTTGGGAATGGAGAATTTGACTGAAGCTCCATAATATGTGAATGAACAGATTTTATAGCACAATATGTTGGTGAAAACACTCGGGAGAAAGGAATTACTTTTTCAATCTTGCTCTGTTGACAAATGCTAATTCTTTGAATTGTCAACAACTTAACATCCCATGATTTTTAGGTTTTATTCTCGATAGTTTAATCTGTCTTATTGCACAAACAAGTGGAACTGTGAAGGAAAGACCAAATCTTGTACATCTACAACACACAAGTGACAAGCCCTCACCATCCTTTGTCTCTCTGTCTACACACATCACACATGCGCAGAGCCACAAAGGAAAATTCTTGGCCTAACCCTTTTTCAAATCTTAAATAGCAGTTGGACGGTGGAAGATGGAAATCTCTCACACTCGACTAGAGAAGAAATTAGAAAAACAATAAACCATATAGGTTGACGTCACAAATTCTTCCCCCAAAAACCATATTTTGATTGCGCTTCAACTATATCAGCTGTACTTGAACCGTTAGCCCTCCCTCGCTCTGTCCCCGACTCTTGTGAGCCTAGTGCCTTTCTATTGGATTGGCTACATCATTCCTATTTTTTGAATTGAAATAGATTATAGAAATTTTGGGTTGGCTGTTTGAGAAAAAAATAGGGATTTTACCGAACTAATAGCAATCTGCACCACCCAAACACCAAAAAATGAAGTTTTAAAAAAGATATATGGATGATATAAGATATCTAGAAAATGCCAAATGGTCGATATTTCAAGTAGTAATTGGACGGGCTTGCTGGTTGTAGAATTTTTGGAAAAACCACAAATAGCAGCATTCACAAGTTTGACTAGTTCACTTTTGTGATTCTCCTTTGTAAATTCCGATTTATTATTGACGAATTGGCTTCACTAGAATATCTCTGTGTATATCAAGATTTTACTATGGGCCAAATTCAACATCTGTTCTTTAGTTTTAGTTCTGTGCTTCATTCTACAGTTGCATGTTCGCAAGTGCAATGAATGTGGACAGCCTCTACCAGAAAGCTATCAAGCTCCTGCGGATGAACCTTGGACTACTGGGATCTTTGGATGTACTGAAGATACAGAAAGTTGTGAGTTCCATCTCTGTCCACTTAAGAACTAGTGAAATATCTGATGTTTCATATAAAGAGGTGAATAATTGATTGCTTGCATTGTTAGTTATTTAACTGATGTTGAAAGTTGTCTTGTTACTCTTTTTTCTATTTGATTATCCATAATTTGAATGTCTTGTATATTCCTAAAATTGAGAAGTCAAATTTTTTTGGCTTAGATGCAAGGATATGCAATGCTGATGTGACTAAACGGATGGTTGATATCATTATTAAACTTAACAAAGCCAATTTTTTTAAAACTTGATACAATATAATCTAATGTTTAATTTATGTGTGTGCATGTATCAAGAGTTTCATTTTAGCTATATAAAGGGTATGGGTCGGACCACTTATACATGAGCACATTAAGTTTAAGATGTAGGATATGCAGGAGATGTTGGAAGACATACACAATTGAATATTTTTTATATTACTTAACGTTTTCCCCTATTACACACTTTAAGGCAGTGATTTGGTTCATATTCAAATATTTCTCTTTTTCTGTTATAATTGCTTGTTTTGCCTTCTCCATTTCTGCAGCTAGTACAAGTATTTGACACATATATGGAAGCTTGACAATCCCAAATTTAATATCTTTTTTCTCCACTGTAGGTTGGACTGGTCTTTTTTGCCCATGTGTCTTGTTTGGACGTAATGTTGAACAGGTGAGAGAAGATACCCCATGGACTGGGCCATGCATTTGTCACGCCGTTTTTGTCGAGGGTGGCCTTGCGGTTGTTGCAGCGACAGCAGCGCTACATGGTATTATTGAACCAAGGACAACATTCCTCCTCTGCGAGGGTCTGTTATTTGGTTGGTGGATGTGTGGAATATACACTGGTCTTATGAGGCAATCACTGCAGAAGAAATATCATCTCAAGGTGATCTCAATTCCGTCTTGTATATATGTGATGTCAATAATTAGTGCAGATTGCATTATCTTTTGTCTGCATGCTGTTGTCCTTGCAAAACTGTCATAGTGTCGAGTATTGAAGTCCCCATTTATCGTTCACTGAAACTAATTTTAAATTTTAGTTTAGTGCAATAACCTTTTAGTTATTTTTTATAATATAGCAGTCCTGTCAATGGAATTGTCTGCTCATGTGTATTGACACATTGGAATCTTAACAGACTTCGTGAAGTGTTTCTGCTGAATAGTTGGTTTGTTGTCAAGCATATGCTCCATCTTATTATCTCGAAACCTTGATTACGCTATTTGTTTTCATAAGGAAGGATTATCTCTCTCTTTTTTTTTTTTTTGGCGTGCTAACACTATTCATTTACTCTCTATTTGGCTTTAGTTTTTAATGAAATTTTTTTTGAGGGATGCAGAGGTGGTGAAAATGAAAAAGATTATCAGTTTGTAGGAATATACCAGGGATGTTTTTGTCAATTCTGGGTTGAGAACCTTGTAATATTGCACTTTTTTCATTTCATTGCTTTTCGTTTCTTTATGGCTGCAGAACTCTCCGTGTGATCCCTGCATGGTTCACTGCTGCATGCACTGGTGTGCCTTGTGCCAGGAGCACCGTGAGATGAAGGGGCGCCTTTCAGATGATGCTGTCATGCCAATGACAGTAGTCAATCCTCCTCCTGTCCAAGAGATGAATGCTGCTGGTGACAGTCGGGATTCAGCACCATCCTCTGGTAATGGCACCGATCACACCCACTTAGAGATGCAACCTTTATAGAAATTGGGAACGTGGGAAAAACAATAGACTGAACAGGATGACTCGTGATCAAAATGAGTAATGGCTTTTACTCCCTTTGTCAAAGTTGAATTTTTTTTCTATACTTGTTTATACACTTTTGGATGTGGACATTTGAGTTTTTGAATGCTTACTGTTTGCTTACATACATTTATGTATCAATTTCGCTCCCAATCTTAGGGGTGTCCTCAACTCAGATTTTAATAGATTTCTTAATATTTATAAATTTTTATAAATTTCATGGAATTTAATAGAATTTGACATATTTGATAAGATTTTAATAGATTTCTATATCATAGATTTTAATAGATTCTCATGGATTTCATTGAATTTGTGGTATTTTTATTAAAAATTATATTTTCATCTCCTCAATTGTGTCAACTGTAAATTTTGAAAAAAATTTAAGATTTCATCATAACATTTCAAGTCTACTTTTTTTTTAAAACCAAATTATGTCTTGACGAGAAACTTGTTCTAAAATTAATGTTGACAAGTAAACTCACCATAAAAGCACAATTTATTTTTTTATTTTTTAAAAATAGACTAATAGCAAAAAAAAAAAAAAAAAAAGACAACTAATTCATAATATATTGATACATATAATTTACATCTTAAATATTAAAAATGAGTATCGAAACGTTTTAACTTTTAAAGAATTCTAAATTATAGAGGTTAATAGAGTTCGTATTTGTGATTTTTTTTAACCATAACCACTCATTGTGCATAAATGGATTATTATTATTATTTTTAAAAAGCTAAGAAAATAGTATAATGTCTAACTAGATCACTAAAAAAAATAACATTGTGATTAAAAAATAAAATTCATAACATTATCGTACGTTAAAAGAAATTTCTAACTTTATCATTTTAAACAAAAAATTCATGAAGTTGGAAATATGGGCATCGTTTTGAGAAAAACGGAATAAAGACGTGAATAATTACAAATTGGTATAAAAGAGTTTCAGTAAAATTTTATGTGAAATGTGAGAGGTTTGTGAGAGAAAGAAAGAAAAAAAGTCAATTGATACAAAATAGTTTCAGCAAAATCGTATGTGAAAAGTGAGATGTTAGAGAAAGAGAGAGAGAGAGAGAGAAATTAAATGAAATTTTGAGGTTTGAAACAAGAATTGTTAGAATTTTTAGTAGTTATAATTATAGTTCCAAATTTATTGAAATCTGTCAAAATCTATTAATTAATGAAATCTTTAGAAATTCACTAGTTATTGAGGACACCTAGATTTCTAAAAAATCTATTTAAATCCGAGTTGGGGACACCTAAATTTCAATGAATTCTATTAAAATTTGAGTTGAGGACACCTAAATTTATGTGAATTTTTCAAATTCATTCAAATCTGAGTTGAGGACACCTCCCTTATTCTGGACCTAATACTAACTTTATCAATTTCGCTCGAAATCTTGTAACACGAGCGTAGAGTGAGAGCATTGCTTCGGAGAAGGTTTGCGTAACTCTTGCTGGAAATATTATTATTTGTTTGTATTTTATGTTAGTTGGAAATTAGATTGAGACAAAGCACGGGGATGAAACAATTTTCTTTAATGTTGTTTTGTTTCCATGCGTGATGAAATTGTAACTTTTGAGGGTTTTTTTTTGCCTCAAATAATAATTTTTGTTAAAGGTTGTGGGTCCTGGCGAATTAATTTTAATCTAATTCGGATCAAATAAGCCTTGTTACAAATTGAATACTCATTTACCGATACAATATTCTAGTTAAATTTCCCCCCCTCAAAAGGGGCTAAATTAACTTAAAAATTATTGTATATGTACTAATCCAAATTTGGCTTGAAGCTGACATTTAGATTTACTTTATTTATATAAAATAAAATGAAGTATTTATTGCTTGCGCATGTTAATGGAAGAAAAGGAGGTGGACGCACAAAACAAACAAGATAAATAAGGCGTGACGAGGAAAAAAGGGGAAAAAAAAAGGAAGAGGATGGAACAATTTTGATAGACTCAAATCACTTAATATTTTATTTTCCTAATTTTACTTATTTAAAAAAAAAAATTTCACATCTTGTAAATTAGGTTAGAATTAGAATTAATTTAGATTAGATTAAAAATTAAAAATTAAAAATTAAAAATTATAGTTGTTGTTCCACTTGGTTCGCTTTTTTATATTACAAATTCACAAGAGAGTCGTGCACTTAGGGAGGGTGTATTTAATTGAGATTTTTAAAAATTTTTACAGACTTTTATAAGTGGATGACTTTTGTAGAATTCGTGAACTTTTTAAGTAATTTTTATGAATTTGTTTGGAATTAATAAAAGTCTTTTTTAAACTTCTGTAGACTTTTATTAAAGACTTACTTCTATATACTTTCATTTTTTAAAAAAAAATATTAAACTAAATTTATATATACTATAATATTATTTTAAGTAACTTCTCATATGTCTAAATCATTCACAATACATGTAATTAAGAATTCAAAGTAATAAATTATATTTCTCATTGTTAGCCTGCCATTCTTATTGGCTCTGAGATTAATAAGTTAGATTAACTTATGTTATTGTATATATACATAAGTATCGATCGATTTATTTTTTATTTTCAATAAAAATTTCTCTAAAATAGAGAGAAAACATAAAAGATTGTGTATTCTAGATTCATTTTTTTGGCACAAAATTATTTTAGCAGTATTTATAATAATATAAATGATAGACAAATAATGGCTTTCCTGCCTATAGACTCCTATAGTGGCACGCCTATTTTGTTGACCTATTAGCCAAATCAATTTTTGGCTAAATTAAATTAATAAAATAATCAAAGTAAAACAAAAGATTTCAAGTACAACGTTAAACTATTACCATGGAATAATTTCTAATAATTAAACAAAAAATTTGACTCACACTAAAACATTAATCAAAATGCTGTAAATCCATCACGTAAAATATCCTCAAGTATTGTCAAAAGACTCAATGTACTGTGATACCAAAGTTTTGATTATTGCAAAGTCTAGATATAATTGCATATAAATTATTGATTACAACAAATTCTTACTTGAATGAAAGAGATACAAAAACACCCTAGAAGTGGAAGAAAATAGGCGTTCTTTATTTTGGGGCTCTAGAGTCATCACAAATCTCACGGTAGACGAGAGACTTTTTTTTAGATTTGCTATATATACTTTTTCTAAAAAGTCTCCAGAAGTCTGTAGAAATCTGGTAAGTAGAGAATCCCTAGAAGTCCTTCTCAATTTAAATACTCCGTGACTTATAGAGACTCCTACAAAGTTTTAATTGAATATCCTGTAACTTTTAAAGATTTTTTTAAAGTCTCTAAAAGTCTCAATTGAATACACCAATACTTTTAAAGATTCTTAAAAAGTCTACATTGAATACTCCTAAACTTTTAAATACTTAAAAGTCTTTAAAAGTCCCAATTTGAATACACCCCCCTTAGGAATATGCTGCAACAATTCAATCAATGACATTTTATATTTTATATATAACGAGGTGTTATAAATTAGAGAGCATAATAAAAGAGGAGAGAGAGAGAGAGAAATAGAGTATTTTATTCACGTCCAGTTTTTGGTCGAGGTGAGTAAAGTTTGTGCCTCAAGCTTAAAATCGAAGGGGGCCATTTTTGTAAATTTGCATTCCATTTTTAGACTTTAACACAATTTTGTGCAGCCCGTCTATGAGTAAAGTCTATGATTTGTGAAGAAAGACCTAAACAAAGAACCCGAACATGTGTGAAGAAAAGTCCTCGCCAGTCGTTGTTAGCCGTCAGTTGTCACCTATCTATCTCGACGTGAGCCCTCGCTAGTCACCATCGACTGTGCGTATTGCAGGTGAGCATTTGGAAATAAGAGATATTATTTCATATTTAATAGAAGGGGAACAAACTGATAAGGAAAATGAAAGAAATTGTGTTGACAAATTGAAAACCCAAGCATGGAAAAGGAAAGAAATTTGCTTGTGGAGTTTGTGGTTCACTAGTTTGATGTTGTTAAATTGATTTCCAATCATTTAGTCATCCACATATGACAGATCTACTGGTGACTAGCATTTCCCAATGTGTTGCCTTTTTACTTTTTTTTTGCCCTTTATGTTTTAATGTTGATTGAAGTATGTATATTTTGGGTTTGGGGTTTTAGTTAGAATTATAGTAGTATTATATTCCTTACTTACCCAGGAAATAGTATGGTAATAGGTTTATAATTTCCTTCTTTAGATAGGATAGTACATGTATAAATATCATTGAAGTTTAATAATTATAATTAAGCCAATAATTAAGCTAATTATCAATTTAGTATCAGAGCGAAAAAAATGGTAAAATTCCAACATTACTTGACATCCTAACAACGACAGAAACCCTAGCTACGACCCACCCAGGCTGCTGAAACCTTCTTCTTGTCAACCCAAACCTTCAGCGAGTCCCTCAGCATACACAAACAGTGTGCGCGTCCTCTTTTCATCTTCTTTGGTCACAAACCTCATTTTTTCTCTCTCTGGTCGCGGACCAAGTGGGTTGCGAGCCATCTTGTACTGCCTTCTTGATTCTGATTATTATTGACAAGAGTAGGCTAGAGTGATAAAATCATGATTTTGGGACTCAAGCGTGAAAGGTGAAATGTTCTGTCTTCCAAATTTGAATAAGATTGGAACATGATATAGGGGTTGTTTTGCTTAGTAAATGGTTGTGGGTTGTTTGGTTAGTAGTGTTGGTTTTTTGTTTGTTTGGTTTGTGGTGTTGACTTAAGGGTTGTTTGGCTTAGTTAAAGGTTGTGGATTATTTGGTTAGTGGTGCTGGTCTTGAGTTTTTTGGCCTTGTGATTTACTAATGTTTGGTTTTGCGAAAGATAAAATCCTAATTGCAAAATGTCTGAAAAACTTAATATGATCTTTTCTGACAACAAGACTGTCTCTCTAGTGACTGTTCATGAAACTCCTCTCTAATTCAAGTTAAATTGGATGGGGCTAATTACTATATAAGGTCTAAAATTTTGGAGATGCATATTGATGGCTGAAAAAGGGTTATATCATAGGACGAAAGGCCGCACATGCAGAGAATGATTCGAGCTATGATAAATGGGAGGCTAAAGATGCTTTAGTCAAGTTTTGGCTCATAAATTCTATGACTAACAATCTGATGTCATATTTTGGTCAATGTGGAACAGCTAAGGAGATTCGGGATGCGGTAAAATGAGCTATCTTGATGTTTTGAACTCTTCACAGGTTTATGAACTGATGAAGAAGTTGTTCCAATTGCGTCATGGTGGTCGGCCTCTTGCTGAATACTAAACCCATCTTTATGGAACTTGATTATCGGAGGCCTAATAATATGTTATGTACAACTAATATAAAGAAACAGAGAAAGCACACCGTGGAGGATAGGGTTTATGTGTTTCTAGCAGGTCTCGATCACACACTGGATTATGTTAGTAGTCGTCTCTTGGCTACCTCTCATCTCCCAAGTCTGGAATATGCTTATTTACTAGTACGTAATGATGTACACAGGCAAGTTACTATGGAGATAAAGGTTCACTCTGAGACTTCAACTAAGTTGTTCAGAAAAATAACTCTCGGACAACCACTTCATCCACCTCTACTGGATCATGCACTCACTTTTGCAGTACAAGACACACAATCGATGCTTGCTGAAAATTACATGGATATCCGGAGTGGTTCAAACTTAAGCAAGCTGAAAAGAAAAATAAATCTTTTCAGGTTGTATCCACTAACACTTCTCTATCTTCTGCTCTTTATGTATCTCGAGTATCCTCTCATGGAAGTCATTCTAGTTTAGCTTTTATCTTTGTTACCGCTAACAATTGGGTAATTGATTCAAGGGCCACTGATTATATGACTAGTAATTCTTCTCTGCTTGATTCACTCATATTTTCACCTGTTAAGTCCGTTCAGGTTGCTAATGAGATTCCTATGCCAATTTTAGAGGCCGGGAATGTCTCACTTTCTCATACTCTTTCTATGACATCTATTATATTGGCATTGATAGAGAAAGGAGAGGTCTATACTACTTGGAAAGGACAAGGAAGTTGCAATTAGAATCTAGCAGTGGCTTTCAAGTAACAGGAAAAACATCAGCTACAGAGAAAATTATGTTATGGCTCTGTCGTTTAAGTCATCCATCCTTTTCTTACTAGAACTTTTATTTCCTAAGTTGTTTCTAAACACTTCTACTTCTAGTTAACAATGTGAACAATGCATTAGTGCTAAGAATCATTGTGTACCTTTTAAAATCAATCGCAATAAGAGTTCATTTCTTTTTGCATGTGTTTATACCGATGTTTGGGACCCTTTTTCTACTCTGTCGGCGTCAGGTCATAAATACTTGTGTTTTTTATTCATGATTATACTAGGGTAAGATGGGTATATTTGTTAAAATCTAAGAGTGATGTTATAAATGTTATTCCTCAATTTACAAAAATGATTGCCACACAATTTAATACACAGATTTGGGTGTTTCATTCTGACAATGGTCGTGAATTTGTAAATCAATTTGTAAATCATTTTTTTCACAAATCATGGCATACTCTACCAGACAACGTGTGCCTACACACTCCAAAAAAACGGTATAGCGGATTGTAAAAATTGGCATATCCTAGAGGTGGCCGGGGCGTTATGCTTTACTATGCAAGTTCCTATGTGTTTCTGGGTTGAAGCTGTTATAATTGCAATCTTTTTTATAAATCGGATGCATGCTCGTATAATTGACTATCAAACTCCGTTAAGGATGTTGTCACGATTTTACTATATTTTCTCTGCCTTTAATATTTGTCCTAAAGTGTTTGGATGTGTGTGTTGTGTTCATGTGCATTCTCACCTTAGGGATAAGTTTGACCATCGTGCTCTTAAATGTGTCTTTATTAGATATTCTAACTTCCAGAAATGTTATAAATGTTTTCATCCCTCTACAAGAAAATTCTATGTGTCTATGGATGTTCAGTTTTGTGAACTGAAATATTTCTATTCTGTGGTTGTTTGGCTTGTTCCTCTTCAGGGGGAGATTAGTAGTAAGGAAGAGGAACGTGTGTGGTTGGAAGTGAAAATGTTGTGGATTTCGGGTAAGGAGAAGTCTATAGTTGAATCATTCGTTGTACCACAATCTAGAACTGAAGCTAGTAGTGAAAGATCACCAAGATTATTCCAAAACGGTTATACAAAGTGAAAAAAGAGTGATGCAGTTGCCCCCGCCAAACTCTGATAATACTGTCATGCCCTCTCAAGACTCCAATGTTCCCTTTGATGATACTATCGTAGAATCAGTTGACTATTCTACAGTTAATCATAAGGTACCTGTTTCCCATCTTATAATTTCAACTCCAATTTTTTATTCAAACCATGCAGTTTTTGAGATTGCTGCACCGAATCCACTAGTTGAACATGAATGTAGAAGATACCCTTTTCACGATCGTAAAGAACCTGATAGGTTGGAATTCTCCAAATCTTCTTCTAATGTTGTTTATCCCTTGTCTGATTTTTTTTTCTTATCATCGTTAATCTAAGACTCACCTAGCCTTTACCCTTCAGCTGTCATTTTCAAGAAGCCCTTGATGATCTTAAATAGAAATCTGTTGTGGTATAATAGATGAAGGCTCTTCAAAAGAACTCTAGTTGAGAGATGGTCAAACTATCTCAAGAGAAGAAGAAAGTAGGACGTAAGTGGGTATTTTCAGTGAAGTACACGTCAGATGGGACAATAAATAGATATAATGCTAAACTGGTTGTCAAAGGTTATATACATACTTTTGGAATCGACTATTAGGATACCTTTGCTATAATGGAAAAAATGAACACTATTAGCGTCATACTATCCCTAGCAGTTAATCAGGACAAGCCATTAAGCAATTTGATGTCAATAATGCCTTCTTCTACGAAGATCTGATAGAAGAAATGTATATGGACCCACCTCTGGGATTTACACCTATAGGAAGTAAAGTATGTAAGCTGAAAAAGGCCTTGTATGGTTTGAAACAATCACAAAGGGCTTGGTTTAGTAGGTTGAGCTGCTCAATGAAGGAGTATGGCTTCAAGAAGGCTTTGGCAGATCATACTTTATTCTATAAAAGAGATGGTGATGACCTTTGACAATGAAATGAGCTCGCTTCAAGAAGTAAGATCATATCATAGGGAAAGGTATGTCACGAGCAGAAGTTTTCTTTCTAGGAAAAGTAAGGGTAGAAAGGTAAGGACCACATATAATAAGGGGTACGAAATCCATTCAATTCCCCAGAAGTTGGAAAAAGCAGAACTCTTGTGGCAATAAGTCTAGTAAAATAGAGAAGTTTCATAGCTATCTGGCTAAGGAATTTGAAATGAAGGATTTGGAGACTCTAAAATACTTATTGGGCATTGAAGTATCTCGATCCAAGCAAGGACTTCTTCTCTCCCAAAAAAATTATGTACTAGATCTCTTAGCAGAAACTGGTAACTTAGCATGTGAGCATGTAGACACTCCTATTGAAGTAAACCATGTGCTATCTATCTACCTAGATCAAACCCCTACAAACAAAAAAAGATATCAAAAACTAGTAGGAAAGTTGATATATCTGACTCAAACGAGACTTGACTTATCATATGCAGTAAGTGTTGTGAGCCAGTTTATGCATAATTCGAGTGACCGACATATGAACGTGATAAATTGTATCTTGGCGTATTTAAAATCCTCTATAGGCAAATGTATCATGTTATCTAAATATGAACATCTAGATATTGTGGGTTATACGGATTCTAATTTTGCGAGATCGAGATTGGATAGGAAGTCTAAGTCAGGTTATATATCATTTGTTGGAGGCAATTTGGTAATTTGGAAGAGTAAGAAACAGAATGTAGTAGCTCTATATAGTGCAGAGATTAAATTTTGCACTCTTCATCATGCAACTACCGAGCTTACGTAGTTGAAAATTCTTCTTAATGAACTTGGGTTAGGACCGAAAAAATCCATGTGCCCTTCTGTGATAACGCATCAGCTATTGAGATTACAAACCATCCATGACAGCATGATCAAACTAAGTACGTTAAACTTGACAAGAAATACATCAAGGATAACCTCAATTTAGGGAGTATAAATGTACCATACAATAAGAATGCAGACCAACTAGCTGATATTATAACCCATGGTGGGCCATTCTATACATCACTATTTAAGTTGGACATGAGTGATATCTATGCACCAACTTGATGGAGAGAGTTAGAATTATAATAGTATTATATTTCTTACTTACCTAGGAAGTAATATGGTGATAGGTTTGTAGTTTCCTTCTTTATATATGATAGTATTTTTATAAATACCATTGAAGCTTAATAATTATAATTAAGCAAATTATTCAGCTAATTATCAATTGCTTTTATTGAGTCAAGATTGTTAACTGAGAATGATAAAATCTTGGGTTTTTGATTATTTATGATTGATTCATTCTCTAAATTCATGTATTGCGAAGGGAAATTTTTGGGAAATTGACATTTGATTTGGCAGTTAAACTAATGATGTGTGTTGTTAATTTGGGTTGTGAATAAAACATTGCTAGCAGTTGCAAGATTAATTAATAAAAGAATGTCTTTCATCAATTAATAAATACATAGGGCATATAAGAATTTCTACGGCTTTCAAGATTGTAGTATATACTGAATTCTTGAATAAATTCCAATTAACGTTTTTTTTTTGAAAGTGATAGAACGCATAATGGCTATATAAATTGCATTATTTCCTCATATTTTGATGATTACAATTGCTTAAGTTTTGAGTTTTGATTGCATTTTGTGTTTTGTGGATTATATGTAGGAGTTGGATCGAATTGGACAAAATTCCACAAGTTTTGGAGAGAAGAATTGAAGCTCAAAAAGATGCATAATACAGAAGCGGACCTCACTTAAGGCGTGGGCACGCTTGATTTCCCAGTTTTACCAACAGAAGCGAACTTTGCGTAAGCCGTGGGCACGCCTTACTAACTCGGGCAGCCAAAGTCTGCATACACGGATTTTTGAAATAAAATAATGGGACAACTACAAAAAGAGATCCTAATTGATTTACACCTATTTCTAGAATGAATAGGAATATTTTATTAAAAGATTTTTGGGACTCTTTGAAAGGAAGAGAATTAGACTAGAAATAGGAAACAAAATCTTACCTTTTCTCTCTCCTCCTCTTCCTCCTATAAAGGGATTCCATTCTCTTCCAAAGAGAGGACACGTTTTTGACCCATATCTCTTACTTTTTAGTTTTTATTTTTATTTTCATGGATTGCTAAATATCTATTCTAGCACAAGGATAATTGAAGTTTTGATTATTCAAGAATTATGAGATCGAATTAAGTTTCATTGTTCTTCTACTCTTTCTCTATTTATATATTTTCTGTGTTTCTTGATATTATTGTTTTGATTGATTATACAAAGTGCACGTTGTTTGATTGTCAAAACGATATATCGCCAATTAGAAATCTAAATCTGTAATTGTTTAGAAATTCTAATGTTAGTGGTAAAATAACATGGTTGATTAATCTATGTTATGGAGATATATAATCTAACTTAAATGAATCACGCGTGTGTATTTGTTGGTTAGAATTGGTAGTCTCTCTAGAGATTAATGCTGTTGGTAAATTAAATCATAAGATCGTATCTAGGGTTGTTTATTGACAAGAGAAATAGTCAACGAGTGTCTCTTGGCTATCGAGAAAGTAAGGAAAGATAGGTTGTTAGATCGTATCAATGACCATAACCAATTTAGTGAAAGAATAAAAGATTTTATTCTTGCATCAATGATCAATTCTCTGAATCAATTCTGATATAATACCTTGGGCTGGATATTTGACTAATATTAATATTCTCTTTAAATTGCTTTAATTTAATTTGCTCTAATTCACAACAATCCAAAACCCCATTTCTTTTATTGTTTTAATTTTTTGAAGAATTAAATCTTACCAATCCCTATGGATACGACCTCGCTCACCGCTATCACAATTTATACTTTAAGAGCGAGAATTTATTATTTGTTGGATTCGACACCCACCAATTATTCTTGCATCAATGATCAATTCTCCGAATCAATTCTGATATAATACCTTGGGCTGGATATTTGACTAATATTAATATTCTCTTTAAATTGCTTTAATTTAATTTGCTCTAATTCACAACAATCCAAAACTCCTTTCTTTTATTGT
Source organism: Forsythia viridissima (assembly GCA_030279155.1). Classification (NCBI taxonomy): domain Eukaryota; kingdom Viridiplantae; phylum Streptophyta; class Magnoliopsida; order Lamiales; family Oleaceae; genus Forsythia; species Forsythia viridissima. Next base: position 59,906,921 of record CM059033.1, on the reverse strand, counting down.
TTTAATTTTTTGAAGAATTAAATCTTACCAATCCCTGTGGATACGACCTCGCTCACCGCTATCACAATTTATACTTTAAGAGCGAGAATTTATTATTTGTTGGATTCGACACCCACCAGAAAGATTGAAACTTAGAGAAATTTATTATGTAAAAAACATGAAAAAGTGATGCAAATAGGGTTTGCCGACTTGTTGGTTTAACTGTTTATATTATTTATTTATTTATATGTGTCAATTCAAATGCACTATGTAGTTCAAATTAATTTGCTGATTACAAGCTACATTTTGGTTTCATTTTGAGGATGGTGAGTTGTGACACTAGAGTTCTCAAAGTGTTGTACAATGTCATTTCATAATTTTCATTCAAGTCTCACCTCTCAGGTAAGCAATGACTTTTATTTGCTAATTTATTGACTTATTAGAAATAATTGAAGCCTTATCAGCTTTGAAAGTGAGATGGTTGAAACGTTTTATTATTATTATTTTTAGGCTAATCAATGGACACTATCCATACATCATGCCTCCTCTAAGTGATAGTTTGAAAATATCCAGAGTAAATGCATTAAATTCATATCAATCTTGTTTTTTGGTGGCATTTTAGTCTTCTCTATTTATTGTAATTTTTATTTCCACTTTTATAGACGATGATTTTTTGTTTATGTGCCAAGAGTTTTGTGTTATTTATGATAGTGCATGTTTCTAGTTTTATATAGAGAAGAGTGATGTTATTTATCATAATTGATCATAATATTTGTTTACGTAGTATTAAATAATATGTGTAATTAAAGTAGATTCTATAGTTCACATTTCATTGAACTTATCATTTAACGACAACAAATTTACCACATAGACTGGTGATAATCACCAGTGATGATAAATAATATTATTCTATAGAAAAATATTGACCATTTACAATTTTCAAGTTAATATCCTCCCGATTTTTAAAATATTGCTTTTAACATCAAAATTTCCAACCCGCAGACAAATGTAGGAATTGGCATGAAAAATCAGTCAAAGCACAAGTCTTCTGCATTTAGAGCATTTCAACAATGTAAATTGTTGTACACGTGGCAAGTAAAATGAAGATGAAGAGAAGTGCATCTCCAATGGAGTTGTGGATTAAAAAAATTATAGTTCAATTGTACAAGAGAGATGATGTATATAAATTATAAAAAATTAAATAAAGAATAATTAGCACATATTATGATGGAGATAAATTATAAAAAATTAAATTAAAGAAGCTTAACAAATATTTCGATGGACATAAATTATAAAAAAATGGAGAATATAACACATTGTCCAATTATCGACAGTGTGCTATACATCATCGACTTTTTTTTTTTTTACCATGTAAGCATTTTGAACTGATGTGGCACACTTTTCAGTGCGATCCGCTGTTGCACTGGTGATGCTTTAAAATTGTATATTTATAATAAATGCAAATGCATTACTATCTGTTTATTCTGAGTCCAGATTTTTTGTCCTCGTCTATTTGTTCCCTTATTTGTCCTGAAGAAAAACATTAAAAAACTATATTCCACTAAAATTTAAACACTTCAAAATTATAGTAGCAAGTCAAAATTAATTGGGGATAACCTAAGGGACACGAAGATGGAGACAACATGTGTGGACTCACTTATTGTTACCAAATTGACTTGTTAGTATAAATATGTAGCATGTGACTTTCTCTAATTTTTTTCTCTAACTTTGTCAAAAGATTTATGTTTAGTTGTGTTTAAAAGTAATTGAAACCTTTTATGATGCTTATGAGCAAGCTAAACACGCTCTACGTACTTCAGTCATAGTGAATTTTGATCTAGATATTTTTAAATTAAGTCGAATTATGTGAAACTGATAAAAGACAAAGAGCTACTCGAGGACATTCATCCGAGAGAGCTCAATCAACATCAAGGATAAGTTTTTTTTTTAATATTGATGGAATTTGCTTCACTAAAATATACCTATGTATTTTAAGATTTTACTATGAGGCCAAATTGAACATGTGTTGTGGATGTGCATGTTTGCAAGTGCAACAAATGTGGACACCTCTTTATCCCTCGTTGATAAACTATAGAGTATAGACTGAACCTTGGACTATTGGCATATGTAGATGTATTGAAGGTACAAGAAGTTGTTAATTTGTGGGAATAGTGCTAAATGGCCGAGTGATCTGACAAATTTTTCTAAATGGCAGTTAATCCATTTTTCAAGCAAATTATCAAATATAATCATGTCTTCTCTTCTCCGCTTATAACATTTCAAACGATTTCAAATTCATATGTCTGTGTATGCTGAAAAAGAAAAGATTTCTAAGTTAGAATCTAACCCATTTTAAGGTTAGAATCCAACTCATTTGATCTATGTAAGAAATCTCATTTCAAGGTAGAAATCCATCTGTCTCTATCTTCTTCTTTTAATTCACAGTAGAAATTGTAAATTTTATGGTATAAATCATAAAAATATGTATACATTTGAATATGAATTGTGATTTTTGCTTATAATTTCTATAAATCTGAGTTTATTTGAAGTGGGTTAATTGAAAAAATATTTTAAAATGTATACACTCACCTTAACAAACCAATGTATGTTAAGATTTGGTCTATTAACAGACCTTAACAGACATGTGGTGATGTGAACTCACGAAGAATTGAATTTCTGGAACCCACAAAAGGTTTGATCTGAACCCAAGAAAGCTAAAATCTAGTCACAAAAACTTGACCCGATGATTATTTGAATCAAAGAACCAAAGTTATGAACGCCACAAATGTTTGTAAAATCTTTGATGAGTTTTAGGTTAGTTCAATTAAGAACTTGGAAGAAAAAACTGAATCCTCACTTTTAATTAATCTCTCAAAAATCAAAACTTGTAATTGTTTACAATGAAAAGTACTTAAATAGTAAAATTAATGAAAACCTAGTCTAATTCGAAAATATAACTAAAAAACTAATAAAAATAGAATTCTAAACGAAAAAGAAAACAAAAATACAAAAAATTCAAAATTTTCCCGAAATAAGCTTGTGCGATCGCCCAGTTAAGCACAAAATGTTTTTGTTTTGGATTTAAGAGGTGGGGCGATCACCGCCCAGACAAATTCTTGCCCAATCCTTATTTTGACATCCAAACTTTGTTTTATGCTTATTTTGACCATCCAATCTTTCATTAGTCTCCAATATGCCTTCAATATTGTCTTCATCTTGAGTCAAATGTACCAAAGGTCCATGGCTTACATGAATTGCATCATCCCCTCCGTTATCAAAAGGATTCGACCTTGAATAACTACTGGTATCAAAGGAATAAAGATCACATTTCGTCCTCATATGCACCCAAACCCAATCACTAGGCTCAAAGATGAATCTTTGAACTTTGTTGGCCTTAATTTGATGTCTTTGAAGCTCATTCGTCACATCTTGATTGCTTCTATAAGTTGGTCGTTTTGGAAGAACAGCCCCAGGTACAAAGTGAAGTTGATGTGCAATGTCTCGAATAGGTGATAACCTACTAGACATCTCCTCTGAAGATATGTTCTCCAATTCCTGCAGTAAAGAAATAGCTAAACTGGGGAGGGATTGGTTAATTTTTCGTAATACAAAGTAGGATTCTTTGTGTACTAGCAAAAGCATTTGTTGATTTTTTTCCTCCCTTGTTGTCGTTTCTTGCATATCTAAATCCTATACTTTAATTTGGGCATGAAGAGCATGCCTCACAAATAGGACTTCACCGTCTACGAGTATTATACACCATCATCCTCTAACTCAAGCATCTCATCATTATTACTATCATCCTCAGTCTCCACTTCTCCATTATCACGCAAAATCATTATCCTTTTGTTTGGGCATTGTGATGCAATGTGCCCGGAACTCAAACATTTAAAACATTTGATATCCCTATTCTTAGAAGTTTGAAAATTTGACTTGAGTTTATTATTGCTAGTGACATCCACTTTTCCCTTAGATGATTCGGTCTCTCCCTTTAAAACAGCCATATTACTCACATCATTACTATCCCACTTCGATTTCCAATGAGGGTTAAATTCTAATGAAAACCTAGCTACCAATTTTCTTTTCAATTGACTCTCTACCTTCATAGCCATGTGCACCATGTCCTCCAACTCCACATAATGCTGTAATTCAACTATATTGGCTATATCTCCATTTAACCCATTCAAAAATCTGGCTAAAGTAGCCTCCCTATCCTTCTCAACATTTGCCCTAATCATAGCCATCTCCATTTCCTTATGGTAATCATCTACACTATTTGAACCTTGAGTAAGGCTCTACAATTTTTGATAGAAGTCCCTATAGTAATGATTAAGTACAAATCTCCTCCTCATGAGAGCATTTAAATCACCCCAAGTTTCTACATGCCTCTCGTAATTTCTCCTCCTATTAGTCACCAATTGATTCCACCACATTATAGCATATTCAGTGAACTCAATTACTGCTAATTTCACCTTTTTTTTTTCCGAATAGATATGGTAATCAAATATTAATTCCATTCGCATTTTCCATTCTAAATAGGTTTCAAGGTCATTCTTACTTGGAATGAACGTATTTTCATTTTAATATTCCCAAGGTTTCTATCTACCCCATCTTGACCTCTATAATATCCTCCTCGAGGTGGCCTTTCACGCCTATATCATCTACGCCTCATTCTACCCATCTCAACCCTATAATTATAATGATAGTCATTCTCAAATTCATCCATAGGGTTATGATTACCCCTATCATGTCTCCTAATATTAGGAATCCCGTATTGTTGCTCCCTTAGTAAAGTTGTAATCACTGTATCATGCATATCCAACCTACCCATCATCTTTTTATTACTATCACTCATCTCATCAAACGACATGTTCATCCGCTCAAATTATTGTTGCATGGCTTTTAATAGAAAGAATTGGTTGTTCTCTTCCCTAGGTGTTGATTCTTCATTATTAAACATTTTGGGATATATAAAAAATAGAAATTAGGACTGAAAAAAATTTAACCTCACGTATTTACACTCTATTTGGATTTTTTCGATAATAATCTCATCACTCTTGTCTTTTACCTCTATTTGTGTTTCTTACCAAGTTCTCCAATGAATTAACTAAACTCAATCAAGAATTCGGCCTCCGTAACATTTAAGAACAAGAATAAGGAAATAAAAGACAACGAGAACGATCAAGAAGAAAAATCACAAAAGAATAAGATTTAAGCACCGGATGACAATATGACACAAACTCAAAAGAATGCATTTCTTGAATTATCTTCAAATTTCTTGAATTTTCGTTTTTTTATATGATTCAAGATGAATTTGATGAAACAAAAAAGTAAAAGATAGAACCTGATTTTAAAGCCAAAACTCTGATACCAACTGATGCAAACCCATGAAGAATTGAATTTTAGGAACCCACAAAAGATTTGATCTGAACCCCAAGAAAACTAAAATCTGGTTGCAAGAACATGATCCGAAGACTACTTGAATCAAAGAACCAAAGTTATGAATGCCACAAAGGTTTGCAAAATCTTTGATGAGTTTTAGGTTAGTTCAATTAAGAACTCGAAAGAAAAAAGTGAATCATCACTTTTAATTAATCTCTCAAAAATCAAAACTTGTAATTGTTTACAATGAAAAGTACTTAAATAGTAAAATTAATGAAAACATAGTCTAATTCAAAAATATCACTAAAAACTAATCAAAATAGAGTTCTAAACGAAAAAAGAAACAAAAATACGAAAAATCGAATTTTTTCCCGAAATAAGCTTGGGCGATCGCCTAGTTGAGCCCAAAATATTTTTGTTTTAGATTTAAGAGGTGGGGCGATCGCCGACCTTATTTGCCTAGGCAATCGCCCTGCAAATTTTTTTCCACTCTTTCTTTTGACCTCCAAATTTTGTTTTATGCTTATTTTGGCCATTCAATATTTCATTAGCATCCAATATGCCTTCAATATTGTCTTTAGCTTGAGTCAAATATACCAAAGGTCTATGGCTTGCATGAATCGCATCACATGGTCTATTAATGGTCGGTTAATAGACCTTATTAATGAGAGTATTTAAGTCTTTTTTATGTAAAAGACGCATTTTCAACTTAAATTGTATAAGTTATGCGCTTTCTCAATTCAGCTTGTTTGACACGACCTTTTAGCCAACATGGCCTTGTTAATTTCCATCTCTCTTCCACTTTAGAACAAGATGTTATTAAAAGATAATTATTATTGTTGAAAGAGACTTCAGAGTAGGGATGACAATTATTCTCATCGCTATCTACCCCGCCGAGGCCATGCTTCGTACTTGTCTCAATAAACTTTATATAATGTGGATAAATTTTTTTTTTGACTTGTTAGGGACATGAACTGCCCCAGTAAATTCACCGTTGGACTAAACTAAATACATTAACATAGTCAAAATAGACCTAAATTTACTAACCCAGTAACCCGTGTCTAAATCTAAAAATTCATCTCCTCAATCCTCTAACCCTCTCTCCGTACTCTTGCTAGCAGTCGTCACCAATTGTCCTTTCATTTCTCTCTTGTGCAATGCACTAGCTCGTTCTTACTCTTATCAAAGTCAAACACTCTCATTGTGGTATGGACATGAGAAGATCCAGAAAATCATGTTAGGCTGAGCTGAAATTTAAAATAAGTCAAGTACAATTTTTTTTTACATATATAACAAAAAAAAATCTAAGAACGACATTAAGTACTGAAGTTGCTTTAATAACGTAAAACTCATCTCTAATAGAATCTATATCTATTTTCTCAGCAAATTCTCGTTCGATGTAGAGTGTCATACAATCAGCAAAAAACTTATCATCTATTCTGTTACGAATTATTGTCTTCATATGTTTCATTGTCGAAAAAGCTCGCTTAGTAGTTGTCGTAGATACATGTACATGTTTCACTAGTGTGCTTCATTTTCTCTGAATCTCTTTTGATCCAAGTAGATAGTTGCAAGCCAGGTTGTGAAGATGAAGTATGTTTGGCTTCAAGAGATGAATTTGGACAAAGTTGAACCTTATAAATTGAAGTATCTTCGTCAACTACAATAGAATTTGTCATTGTAGTAGATTCATCTATCTTTTTAATGAAGAAGAACAATATTTTTCCTTCTTGGTGCAAGGTTGATGATGACACGAATAGAAATGATTCAATAATTCAACAAAATAATTCAATCCACCTCAACTAACAATCAACAATTCAATAATCTAACAAAGTAGCAGATAGATGAAAAGTCCACAATACACAAAGACTCGTGTCAAATGAGATGAGAACTGAAACACAAACTGTACAAAAAATTTAAGCTAAAATTGTTTAGTCCATAGACAAGAACAACAATTCTGAACTTGGCCCATTTTGGCACCTCTTTTGGTCCATAGACAAATTGTAAATTCAACATCTTTTTTTGGCATCAAAAAATAGTTTTGAGATATTCATACATAAACCCATATCAATTCCCAATAATAAGCTACTTTTTTCCCATTTTTCTGCTTATTGAAATCATTTATCAAAATCAATTAAAAAGGGGAAAAATCATTCAACAACAAGATGCTGAAAAATTAATCATTTAGAGGTTGTGGGCGAGAAAAAATTAATCAATTAACCCATCAACAACAAAATTAATCAAAAAATTCATCAATTAACCCATATCAATTAATTATTTATCAAAGTCAACAACAAGATGCTGAAAAAATTCAAAAAGGAGGAAAAACCTAGATTAGTCTGTAGAGGCGGTCGTTGGGGGTCGGTCGGACTTCGCAGATGACTTTCTTGTTGAAGGTAAAAAAAAAATTTCTGGAGCAAATCGCTAATTTCCCTCTCTGCTTGAGTGCTTGACTAGTTGATTGAAAAAAATGAATGGCAATTGGTAGATTTGGGAATTGGGTATGGGTTGGTAAGTTTGGGAATTGGGTCTAGGTTGGGATGGGTTTAATGGATAATAGGTAAATGATTTAGGTTTAAATTTGGCCCATTTAGAAAGTTAGGTTGAGAGTAGGCTAATACTAAAGAGGGTTTTGGACCGAGATAAAATTTAAAAAAAAAATTACTTGTTTATCAAATCATTTGGGCCATGGCTGCACTGGTCTCCTATCCCAAATTACACCCAAAAAAAAATCTAGATTAGTCTGTAGAGACAGTCGTTGGTGGTCGGTCGGACTTCGCGGATGTTGTTGACATATAATTAACTTTAAACCTTAATGTTTTGATTATAACAAACAAATTTGTTATGTTTACTAACAATCTACTTTCAAGCAATATTCAAAGCACTACAAATCGAACTCTCATGCAATGTCAAGATCAAGTCAAAATCAATACAAGAGTTCAAGTATCTCAAGATCTGAAATTCAAGATTCGAAGATCAAGAATGAAGAATAGATTTCTAGATGAAATTGTAAAGGTATTAAATCTTTAATCCTTAGCAATTAAATGAATGAAAGCTCAAAATATTTTTATGCACAAAACACATGTCATTATTACTTGCATAAATTTTTTTTATCAAAGCCAAAAATCATTTTTCAAAACTGTGGAAACGGTCATCTGTTTGGTCATCCGTTTTGATCATCCGTTTGAACCGCTCGACCGTTTGAATGTCATTTTACAAAAAGTGTCTGTTCTGATTTTTTGCACTACAACGGCTAGTTCTGACCAATCTAACCGGTCGACCGTTTGGTCATCCGTTTCAACAAAAAGTGACAAAAATTGATCTCTATAGAAAGTGACGAAAATTGATCTCTATAAATACCACTTCATTTATTATCATTCACATACACTTACAAGAGCATTTATAGAGAGAATCATATTGAAAAACTTCATTCAAAGTTTCATTGCATTTATATCTTCAATATCTCTTATTGAAAAACTTTGCTTGATTAAATCAAACTTTTGATTCATCGTTTTCAACAAAGTTTTTTTCTAACACTTTAGCTTTCCTCATCTATTGCTATTCATTAAAGTGTTAGTCTCTCTTAGAACTAAACTTGTATCTATCATTCATCTAGAGAGAAATACTCAAATCAATCTCTTTACATTTTTGGATCATATTGAGGTCCTTGAAAGCTCAATATTATATAAGGATCGGTGCTCCTTGTTTGTAAGTTACCGGATACATTGTAATGGATTGCACCATAAGTCAATCAAAATAGTAGAAAGGCCGTGCTCGTGTTGGAGAGCTTGGTAACGGGGGACGTAAATCATTGGTTGGATCAAACCTCCATAAAAATATCGTTTGATCTCTCTTTTCCCTTTTATTTACTTATATTGTGCTTATATTTTTGTGGATTAATTTTTATTTCTTAAATATCATTTTTGAGAATATTTTTCGAAAAAGTTTAAGAAAACCAATTCACCCCTCTATTGGTTAGTTATTCTTGGGCTATCAATTAGTATCAGAGCAAGGTGCTCATTTTTTTTAAGATTATACAATCTTGAGTAATGGCTAACCAAAATATTCAAAACCTTGAGGGTCACTCTACAAATCGTCCTCCCTTCTTTAATGGCACCCACTACAATTATTGAAAAACTAGAATGATGATTTATTTTCAATCAATTGATTATAACATTTGGGAAGTCATCGAGTTTGGTCCATATGTGCCTACAAAAATTATTAAAGTAGATGATAAACCGGACCAAACTACTTCTAAGCCTAGAGAAGAATATGATGAATAGGATATAAGAAAATTGTCTTTGAATGCTAGAGCAAAAAATTTGCTTTATTGTGCTTTAGATAAAAATGAGTTTAATCGTATTAGCACATGTGATTCTGCATATGATATTTGACATGCTTTAGAGATAACTCACTTAGGCACCAACAAGGTTAAAGAAACTAAAATAAATTTATTGACAAAAGATTTTGAAAATTTCTTTATGAAGTAAGATGAACCTATTGTTGATATGATTACTCGCTTTACCGATATTATCAATGGCCTTAAGGGCTTTGATCGAAAATTTACTAATGGTGAACTTGTGAGTAAAATGCTTAGGTCCCTTTCGGAAGATTGGAACTCCTTGAAGATGTTGATAGAGAATACAAAATATGTCAACACTTATCCATTGGAGGAGCTATATGGAACGTTGATGACATATGAGCTCAACAATGCCAAAACGAAGGAGAAAACAAAAAAAAGCAAAGAAGAGATGAAGGAGCCTCCCAAGAGGCAAATTGCATTAAAATCAACAAACGATAAAGGATCCTCTAACACAAACATAAGTAATGAAGAACTTGATGATCTAATTCTTCTTATCAAGAAATGGAGAGGGTTTCGAAATAATCGACGATTTCAAAAGAAAGAAGACAAAAGTGAAGAGAAAAACAAAAAGATCATATGCTATGATTGTGACAAACCCGGTCACAAGATGACCGAATGCCCAAACAAGAAGAAGTTCATAAAAAAGAAAGCACTTCAAGCTACATAGGATGATAGTGATGAAGATGATTAAGAAGAAGATGAAATTCAAGAAATCGCCAATATGTGCTTCATGGCTATTGAAGATGAGGTAAATACAAACAACAATGACTCTTACATTGACTTATCTACCTCTTATGATGAAATTCTTGAAAATTTTGAGAAACTTATGTCAAAATACTCTATTCTTAACAATAAACACTCATTATTGAAAAAGATAGTCAAGAAGCTCTTTATTGTACAAAAGGACTTTGAAAAAGAGAAAGATGATCATAAGTCCTTAATTAAAGAAAATGTTTTATTGAAAGAAAAAATGGTTGATTTAACAAGCATTGTTCACAAATTTACCCAAGGAAAGAAAAATTTTGAATTAATGCTTGGTGAGCAAAAATGTGTGTTTAACAAATGGGGAATTGGATATAAACTTCTCTTGAAACAAAAATCCCTTGAAACCATTTTTATAAAATCATCCAATTTTTCTCAACAAAACATCACATGTAGTTTTTGCAAGAAAGATGGTCATGTTGCTTATAATTGTTTAACTAAAAAGAAACTATACTTTGAAAGGAAACACAAGTAGATAAAAGAATCCACAAACACTAACTATCAAGGACCCAAATTTATGTGGGTACCAAAAATCAAAAATTAAAATTATTTTTGTAGGTACCACAAAAGGTCAAGAGCAATTGGTTCTTGGATAGTGGTTGTTCAAAACACATGACGGGAGATCGATCATTACTATCAAATTTCAAAAGAAAAGATGGAGGGCATGTAACTTTTGGAGACAATGCCAAAGAAAAAATCATAGGCATTGGAAATATTGGTAATCGTTCTTTTCTCTCCATTGAAAATGTTTTATTAGTTGATAACTTAAACATAACTTGCTTAATATAAGTCAATTGTGTGATAAAGGTTATCTTATTAAATTTGATTCTTCCAAATGCCTCATTGAGTATGCTATATCTAAAGAGGTATTGTTTATGGGGAGCCGAAATAAGGATGTTTACATCATATCTATTGAATTTGAACTTGAAAAAGAAATAAAATGTCTTTCAAGTATAAATGATGATTCTTGGTTATGGCATAGAAGATTAGGTCATGTTAACATGGATTTACTTTCAAAAATCTCCAAAAATAACTTTGTAAAAGGGTTGCCAAATATAAAGTTTGAAAAAGATAAAATTTGTGATGCTTGTCAATTTAGAAAACAAGTAAAGAGTACTTTCAAACTTAAACAACACTCTTCTACTTCAAGACCTTTACAACTTCTCCACATGGTCTTATTTGGACCCTCTAGAACCGCTAGTTTAAGTGAAAAATATTATGCATTTGTTATTGTTGATGATTTTTCAAGATTTACTTGGGTCATTTTCTTGAATTTAAAAGATGAAGCTTTGAATGCATTTAAACATTTTTGTAAAAGAGTCCAAAATGAAAAAGGATACACACAATTAGGAGTGATCATGGTGGAGAATTTGAAAATATAGCTTTTGATGAGTTTTGCAAATCAAATGGATATGAACATAATTTCTCGGTTCCTAGAACTCCTCAACAAAATAGTGTAGTAGAAAGGAAAAATCGAATATTGCAAGAAATGGCTCGGACCATGTTGAATAAAAATAATTTACCAAAATACTTTTGGGCCAAAGCCGTAAACACTTCATGTTATATTTTAAATAGAGTTTTGGTGAGTCGAAAGAAAACCAAAACTCCATATGAGCTTTGGAAAAATAGAATTCCCAATATCGGATATTTTAAAGTTTTTGGTTGCAAGTGCTTTATTTTAAACACAAAAGAAAATTTGAGAAAATTTTATCCAAAATCCGATATTGGAATTTTTCTTGGATATTCATCTACTAGCAAAGCTTTTAGAGTTTTTAACAAAAGAACTTTAGTAGTTGAAGAATCTATGCATGTTGTTTTTGATGAAACTAACTCCATTGAACAAGAAAAAGTCATTGATGATGAAGATTTGGAAATCCCATTTGAGCAACTAAGTGTTCAAAATCAAGACAAAGAGAATCCAAATAACATTGAAATTCAACATGAGGAGGAAACGATTATGCAACAAAATGAAGAAGAACCTCATGAAGATCTCAACACTTAATCATTACCAAAAGAATGGAGGTTTGTCCCTTCTCACACAAAAGATCTCATCATTCACTACTAAAAATAGCCTTTTCACCAATGAAAATTTACCAATGGATTATTTCCGTTGGTAATCAGCAACTGATTATCCGTTGGTAAAAATGATGACCTTTCAATTACGGTAATTAGCGACGGCTTTTCCGTTGGCAAAGATAATGGTTTTTCACCAACGAATTTTCACCTTTCACCAACGGAATATCTGTTGATGAAGAGTGAATCATATCATCAACGGAAATTTTGTTGGTGATATTAATTAATTTTGAAAACCAAAAAATAATTCGACCTTTCACCAACAGAATATCCGTTGGTGAAGAGTGAATCTTATCACCAACGGAAATTCTGTTGGTGATATTAATTAATTTTGAAAACTAAAAAATAATTCGACCTTTCACAAACAGAATATCCGTTGGTGAAGAGTGAATCATATCACCAATGGAATTTTCGTTAGTAATATTAATTAATTTTGAAAACCAAAAAATAATTCGACCTTTCACCAATGGATATTCCGTTGGTGAAGAGTGAATCTTATCACCAACTGAATTTCTGTTGGTGATATTAATTAATTTTGAAAATTAAAAAATAATTTGACCTTTCACCAACGGAATATCCGTTGGGAAGAGTGAATCTTATCACCAACGAAAATTCCGTTGGTGCTATTAATTAATTTTGAAAACAAAAAAATAATTCGACCTTTCACCAACGGAATATCCGTTGGTGAAACGTTAGTCATATTACCTATGGAAATTCCGTTGGTGATATTACATTTCACCAACTGAATGTCCGTTGGAGAAGAGTGAATCTTTTCACCAACGAAAATTTCGTAGGTGATATTAATTAATTTTAAAGACCAAAAAATATTTCGACCTTTCACCTACGAAATATCCGTTGGTGAAAAGTAGTTCATATTACCTACGGAATATCCGTTGGTGAAAAGTGGTTCATATAAAAAAAATTCGAGCAATATGATATTTTATGTTTAAGTGTTAACACAATGTGGAATTTGATTTTTCACTAATATTTATTTTTTACTTTATAAGCAATTATAGAAAATGTTGCTCATTGAACTAATATATATTATAAAAATAAATATAATTACAAGAATTCATTTGTCTCCAATGGTTTGGTTGTAACTTCACAACTCTTAGATCAAAGATTCAAATCACATTATATCTATTCTAAATTAATAAAATAATAAAAATACTTTACAAAGCTTAGTGGATCGGGTCGGGCCTTTGGTGGGTCGAGTTTTAAACCCATAATTGGTAAGTTGGGTCAGGGGTCTACCAAGTATATAAAATTAATTTTTTTAATTATTAAAAATTTGCACTATTACCTACAGAGAATTTCTGTTGGTAATAGTGCTCGTCATTTCTGTTGTTATTTTGAGGGTCGCTGAAAGTTACCAACGGAATTTCTGTTGGTAAAAGCGTGTGTTATTACCAACGAAAATTCCGTAGGTAAAGGGTTGGGACATTACCGACAAAAATTCCGTTGGTAATAGTGTGTGTCATTACCAACGGAAATTCTGTAGGTAATAGCACACGCTTTTACCAACGAAAATTCCGTTTGTGAAGATCACCAACGAAAATTCTGTTGGTAACTTTCAGCTACCCTCAAAATAGCAACGGAAATTTCGTTGCAAATAATCCTTTGGTAGCGACTATTAGGCACAGATATCGTGGCTTCAGCAACGGAAAATCTGTTTCTGAAGCCATGGTTTTTTGTAGTGATTGGTGATCCATCAAAAGGGGTAAGTACAAGAAATTCTTCTAGAAATTTTCATAACAATTGTGCATTTCTTTCACAAATCGAGCCAAAGAATTTTAAAGAAGTCGAGTTTGATGAATTTTGGATTCTAGCTATGCAAGATGAACTAAATCAATTTGAAAGAAATCATGTTTGGGATTTAGTTGCTAGACCAAATTCACAAACCGTAATTGGCACAAAATAGGTTTTTTGAAACAAACGAGATGAAAATGGTATAATTGTGCGTAACAAAGCTAGATTAGTGGCTCAAGGTTACAATCAAGAAGAAGGCATTGATTTCGAAGAAACTTTTGCCCCGGTTGCTAGATTAGAGTTAATTCGCATGCTTCTTGCTTTTGCTTCTCATAAGAATTTTACTCTCTTTCAAATGGATGTCAAAAGTGCATTCTTGAATGGAGTCATTCAAGAAGAAGTTTTTGTTGAGCAACCACACGGTTTTAAAAATCATAAGTATCCGGACAAAGTTTTCAAACTTAGAAAAGCTCTTTACGGTTTAAAACAAACTCCTAGAGCATGGTATGAGAGATTAAGTAAATTTCTCTTATCAAATGGTTTTTTAATGGGTAAAGCGGATACAACATTATTTATAAAAACCAAAAAGAATGATATGATAGTTGTTCAAATTTATGTTGACGATATCATTTTTGGTGTTACTAACATTTCTCTATGTGAAGAATTTTCTAAGTGCATGAGTAGGGAATTTGAGATGAGCATGATGGGTGAACTCAAGTTCTTTCTTGGTCTTCAAATCAAACAAACTAATGATGGAATATTCATTAGTCAAACCAAGTATATCTTGGATATGCTCAAAAAGTTTGAAATGGAAGAATTGAAGCCTATGAACACTCCAATGAGCTCATCAATCAAACTAGATAAAGATGAGCAAGGTACTTCCGTTGATATAACAAAATATCGAGGTATGATCGGATCCATTCTTTAGTTAACCGCTAGTAGACCCGATATTATGTTTAGTGTATGCTTATGTGCTAGATATCAATCTAATCCTAAGAATTCCCATCTTAGTGCCGTAAAACGTATTTTCCGTTATCTTAGTGGAACTAGATCTTTGGGTCTTTGGTATCCCAAAGAAACTCATTTTAATTTACTTAGCTATTCGGATGCCGATTGGGCCGGTTGCACAATTGATCGTAAAAGTACTAGTGGAACGTGCCATTTTCTAGGCTTTGCTTTAGTTTATGGTTTAGTAAGAAACAAAATTATGTTGCCTTGCCAACCGTCGAAGCCGAGTATATCTACGCCGCTAGTTGTTGTGCTCAAATCCTATGGATGAAACAAACTCTAAATGATTATCACATTTCCTTTGAAAAAATTCCTATTATGTGTGATAACACTAGTGCCATCAACTTATCTAAAAATCCCGTTTTGCATTCTCGTACCAAACACATCGAGATTAGACATCACTTTTTACGAGACCATGCACAAAAGGAAGATATCACTTTGGAGTTTGTAAACACCAAAAAACAATTGGCCAATATTCTCACAAAACCATTAGCACTTGAAAGATTTTCTTACATTCGACGAAATTTAGGTATAATTGATGAATGTGAAATATGTGGCTAACACCTTATGTTTTCTATAATTGATTGCATTTTATGTGATAAACATGCTTTAAAATTATTTGAAAAATGATCAACTCAATGATTTTGATAAAATTTTGCAAATTTGTCCAAACGGATGACCGTTCATTAAAATGGACGTCCGTTTCACGTCAAACGGATGAACCATTGTTTAATCTGTTTGATCATCCGTCTAAGTAGAGAGTTTTGCCAAAATTGAAAAGTTTAAATGGTTGACCGTTTCATGTAAACGGACGTCCGTATGATTTTAAACGGACGACCGCCAAATCATCCGTCTGTTTATCCGTCTGAACAGAGAGTTGAACATCAAAATTTTAGTCCAAACGGTCGACCGTCTGAGTTTTCTGGTCGTCCGTCTCAACGGAAAGCAGGGTTTTAAGTTGGCAATTTTTTAAATTTCTTCATTCCAACTTCGCGCGAACCCACGTTTTTCACTCCCAATCTCTTCTCATTCATCAAATCTCTCTAAAATTCTTCAAATTTGTGATTAAAATAAAAAACCCATATCAATTCCACACTTCAAACCGCAAAATCCCCAACTTTTATCCATGGAATTATCCCATTCCATCCCAAACGGACGAACCTAACCCTAGCCTCCAAATCCAGTTTCCAACACAATGCCTCGGGTTAAAATGACTGCCAAACGTCCTAAGAGGGAAAGGCAACCTTCTCCATCATCTGAAGAAGAGGATTGTCCCTCAGAAATTTGGATTGCCAAATGTCCCGTCCTCACTGGTAAGAACGTTGACCTTGCCTCTTTTTCTTTTGAAGCCCCCTCCTTTCACATAGAGGATCTTTTCGTAGGAATGGGTTGGGTTAATATTCTCACGTTGCATGACAAAGTTTACCCTTCCATTGTAAAAGATTTCTATAAAAACATGACTTCCTCTCCGGGGTCGGGCATTTCATGTCTAGTTCGACATAAACGAATAAGAATCACTCAAGACCTTATTTGATCACTTCTTCATCTTGAGGAAGGCGGTATTCGCCTGTACACCACAAAAACAATTCCTTACACTCAAGAATATGACCCGATCGAGGCTTGTTGTCACGTCACCGGCAAGCATTTTGAGGCTGCCGTTCGTCGTAGCACAAAACAACTCACTCTTCCTTGTCGTGTCCTCCATAACATCATCCCCCACATTATTGTTCCTAGAAAAGGTCATTTAGATGAAGTTAATCATTATGATGTCTTCCTTCTTGATTCTATCCTTCGTGGGCGCAAATTAGATTTCTCGTGTATCATGCTCCAACACATGACCTCAGTCCTTAGTGGCACTAGACCTAAGGCACTTCCTTACGGAATTATTCTCACTAAGATTTTTCAACATTTCAAAATTTTCTTCCGTGACTCGGTAGCCACTCTTCCCAAAACCACCAACACCATCAATGTTCTTACCCTTCGCTGTATGAAAATCGTCAAGGAAAATTGGCAATGGGTGGCAAAATCCAAAGGGTTTGACGATGGGTCCGGCCCTTCTACATTGCCATTTGAGGATAAGGAAGAAATGGACGAAGGTGGTGATGCCGAACATGCTCCTCCTCCGCCTCGACCACGATCATCTCAAAGGCTGTCGTCCTCCTCCTCCGGCTTCAACGAGGACCATTTTAATCTTCTTAATGGCCGGATCGACTCACTTGCATCTACCATCGATGGCCTACAACATGCCGTGAGTAACCTACAAAATACGGCGGCTAGCATTCAAACTACGGTTGGTGGACCACAAACTTCGGTAGACGGCATCACGTCTTTGCTTCATGCTCTTCACTCCTGTCTCGGCACCGGATTTCCTCCGCCTCCTCCACCGAAGATCTAGATTATATTTTTGTTGTCATTTGTTTTGAAAACAATCATTGTTTTTTTATTTCTTTTGTGCCATCTTGAACTTTGATTGTCTTTACCTTAATGAATGGCGTATTACAACTTTTGCCAATAATTGTTTTAAACCTTAATGTTTTGATTATGTCTTTTTGCTTATGCCAAAAGGGGGAGAATATGTGATGTGAGCATGTGAGATGGACTTGAAATTTATTCTATATTGTGATGAACTTGAAATATATGTATATTGTGATGAAAATTTGATATTATTTGACAATCAACTTGGACATTTAATATATGATAAAATTTGGCAAATCAAATGAAAATAGTATCATGTAATACAAATTCATCAAACCATGTTCACTTGAAAAAGAAAGGGGGAATATATATGCTTTATTTTATCTCGTTATTCTCTATTCTCACTTTGTTTGTCATAATCAAAAAGGGGAAATTGTTGATCTATGGTTAACTTTAAACCTTAATGTTTTGATTATGACAAACAAATTGGTTATGTTTACTAACAATCTACTTTCAAGCAATATTCAAAGCACTACAAATCGAATTCTCATGCAATGTCAAAATCAAGTCAAAATCAATACAAGAGTTCAAGTATCTCAAGATCCGAAATTCAAGATTCGAAGATCAAGAATGAAGAATAGATTTCTAGATGAAATTGTAAAGGTATTAACTCTTTAATCCTTAGCAATTAAATGAATGAAAGCTCAAAATATTTTTATGCACAAAACACATGTCATTATTACTTGCATAAAATATTTTTATCAAAGCCAAAAATCATTTTTCAAAACTGTGGAAACGGTTATCCGTTTGGTTATCCGTTTTGATCATCTATTTGAACCGATTGACCGTTTGAATGTCATTTTTCAAAAAGTATCCGTTCTGATTTTTTGCAGTATAACGACTAGTTCTAACCAATCTGACCGGTCGACCGTTTAGTCATCCGTTTGGTCATCCGTTTCAACAGAACGAAAATTGATCTCTATAAATACCACTTCATTTATTATCATTCACATACACTTACAAGAGCATTTATAGAGAGAATCATATTGAAAAACTTCATTCAAAGCTTCATTGCATTTATATCTTTAATATCTCTTATTGAAAAACTTTGCTTGATTAAATCAAACTTTTGATTCATCACCCTCAACAAAGTTTTCTTCTAACACTTGAGCTTTCCTCATCTATTGCTATTCATTAAAGTGTTAGTCTCTCTTAGAACTAAACTTGTATCTATCATTCATCTAGAGAGAAATACTCAAATCAACCTCTTTACATTTTTGGGTCATATTGAGGTCCCTTGAAAGCTCAATATTGTATAAGGATTGGTGCTCCTTGCTCATGTTGGAGAGCTTGGTAACGGGAGACGTAGATCATTGGTTGGATCGAACCTCCATAAAAATATCATTTACACTCTCTCTTCCCTTTTATTTACTTATATTGTGCTTATATTTTTGTGGATTAATTTTTATTTTTAAATATCATTTTTGAGAATATTTTTTGAAAAAGTTTGAGAAAACCAATTCACCCCCCTCTTTGTTAGTTATTCTTAGGCTATCAGATGTGACTTTCTTGTTGAAGGAAAAAAAAAAAAAATTTCTTGTGCAAATCGCTAATTTCCCTCTCTACTTGAATGTTTGACTAGTTGATTGAAGAAAAAGAATGGCAATTGGCAGATTTGAGAATTGGGTATGGGTTGGTAAGTTTTGGAATTGGGTCTAGGTTGGGATGGGTTTAATGGATAATAGGTAAATGATTTAGGTTTAAATTTGGCCCATTTAGAAAGTTAGGTTGAGAGTAGGCTAATATTAAAGAGGGTGGGTACTAGTGGGCTACTTTATTTTTGAACCGAGCTAAAAAAAAAAAATTACTTGTTTATCAAACCATCTGGGCCATGGCTGCATTGGGCTCTTATCCCCAAATCCACCCCCACCCCAACCCATCCCACCCCCAAAAACCTAGATTAGTCTGTAGAGACGGTCGTTGGTGGTCAGTCGGACTTTGCAGATGTGACTTTCTTGTTGAAGGTAAAAAATAAAAAATAAAAAATAAAAAAATTCTGGTGCAAATTGCTAATTTTTCTCTTTGCTTGAGTGCTTAACTAGTTGATTGAAAAAAAATGAATGGCAATTGGCAAATTTGGGAATTGGGTATGGGTTGGTAATTTTGGGTATTGGGTTTAGGTTGGGATGAGTTTAATGAATAATAGGTAAATGATTTAGGTTTAAATATGGCCCATTTAGAAAGTTAGGTTGGGAGTAGGCTAATATTAAAGAGCGCGGGTACTAGTGACCGAGCTAAAATTTAAAAAAAAAATTACTTGTTTATCAGACCATCTGGGCCATGGCTGCACTGGGCTCCTACCCCCAAAACCCCACCCCCCCTCTACCACACCAAAATTAATTCATGTCCATATTTTTGCACATCATTTCTTGTGGTTTTGTTGGGTTTTAATGTGGGTGCTTTTCTTTTTGCGATTTTTAGAATTTACAAATGAAAGATCAAGTTTCTGCTAAGAGAAAAAAGACTTTGAATTTTATGTTTCAAAATTTTGTCGAGAATAATTTCAATAAATAATATATTTTTAATGACATTTTATGTTATAAATGAATTTTATTATATTGATTTCTTTTATATTTCAGCTATCGCAAACTAAATTTTTGGATTGGTCCCTTGCTACTGTTTGTGGAATTCTAATATGTCTTCATTACTTACTAGTAAAAGCAAGAGACGTAACCGATATTAATAACTCTCAAAAGTTCCATTTTCATATGTTTTTTGCTGTAGAAATCTAGATTTGTTCTTCCTATATAGACTACTATTGGAGGCTGGACACACGGTGTTTATCAACGTATATTTCTATCACAAATTCTATCTAAGTATAAGGTCAATCCAGCTTATAGGAATTGTAAATTTGAATTTCACTGTACATATTGTCGGGGAAAAAAAATTATGGAGATTACTAACTTGTATATTAATTTCTTTACATCATTCATCAAATTCGTCCAAATTATATGTTGTGATAATCAATAAATCAAGTCAAGTCCGAAATCAAATTGCTACTATCTACGAAAAATGTTACATCTTTTTTTTTTGTACGTTGAATTAATGATTTCAACTGATGACTTGATTGAACTAAAAGTAGAATAATGATATTCATAGTAAGTGACTACTGTAGTCAGTCTATGTGGTATTAATTGATATGACATCTTACATTGGACTAAAAACTCTACATTTATGATAACATATAAATTAATGTCACATAATTACCACATAGAATAACTATGATAGTCGCTGTGTCAGAATCACAACTATACTTAGCCATCTGACAGCATTTGCAGTCGCAGTTATCCAACTTTAACCGTACTTTGTAAATATTACTTTCAGTTGTTAGATCTATTAGTTTGTAATAGTTTATTTTTCGTTATAATTATTCAAGCTTTTAAATGTCTACTCATGTAACTTAGGTTTTTGTTATTTAAGCTATTATAGGGGGTAGTTGGCATTCGAAATCTTGTCAAGCTTGATGTTCACCCCCTGCACCAGCTATTGTAATTTTCTGCTTTCGTTAATCAATGAACAAGCTATTTTCATTGCATTCAAATCTTCTGTTGCAAAATTTTCTTTAAATTATCTTCATTACTAAATCGATCGAGAATAAGTGGAAGGTAGTCTAGCAGAGTAGACCACTGCTGCACAGTGCCTTTTTCTGTGCTAGAAAGAAAGGTGCCCCATGATACGCAGACTGTGAATAGTATTACTCTTAAAAGTATGGATGATCTAATTTTGACACGAATAAGTTGGCTTAATTAAATATTGGCCATTAAGGCTGTGTTTGATTTGGTAAAATTTTCTATGAAAAATGCCTTTTTTCACCTATTTTCCAACTAATATGTTTGATTGCACAAGATTTTCCATGGAAAAAATATTTTCATCCCTATTTCCTTGTTTTGTTTGATTGCAATATTTTTTTTTCATGTAAAATCTTTTCTCATTTTTCTTGTTTTGGCCACATTTTCTTTGTTTTCAAAGAAAATATTTTCTTAGGTAGGGAGAAGGTTTTATTTTCCATGAAAAATGTCTTATTTTCCAATCAATAATTTCTTGGCAATTCAATTCCATGGAATTCATTTTATTTCCACCCAAATTTCTTGCTTGCAATTAAACACACCCTAAGTTCAACAACTTTTTAGGTAACTCTTGGTTATGAAAGATTATAAGCACTCACTCTTCTCTTTTACAATGCTCAATTTTTACGAGCGAGCCACTAAACACTGACGAATGTTCTGTTAGTTCGAGAAACATGTGGTCAACTGTTATCACTTGCAATTTTTCATAATTTTGTCCTACAAAATCAAATATTACATGCCAATTATCTAATGTAGCACGAAAATAATAACAATATATGATCCAATTACATAATCTAATAGTTTGATACATGTTAAACATAAATGTAAGTGTAGACAATACTGTGTCATTATCGAAAACTAAGAGCTGAAACACAAAGAACGTGCCTCTCTGCCCGGTACACCAGAAAGGGGCTACACATAGCACATTCTTACAAAATTTACACGCATCTATCTTTCCTGTGATGGAAAGTGGTATACTCCTTTGTCGAGTTTCATGTTAAAGTTCCAAATGTTCGAGAGGATAATGGTACAAGAAAAATACGCTGCAAAGATAAGAACCCGAAATTCTAAGCACCCGGCAATGACTTCCAATCATTCTTCTTGAAAAACTTACCACCCCGACTTGCCATGCCAGTTCCTGTAAGACTAGACGAGAGAAGAGATTTCGTATCTGATTTCCACTTCAAGTCTTTAAGGACAGAAAATAAGCTAGAAAGAGATGGACTGGCTTCACTATCCTTTACATTTTTGCATGATATCAATTTGAGGCTCTGAAGCTCCTTCCAGGAAATAATTGCAGACTCTAGACCAACTGTTGTCAGCAATGAGCAGCCTTCTAAAGACAGGAATTTCAATCTCCTGTAACAGAAATTTCCATATCACACATAAAGACAAATAAAATTTCTTAGTGTTAAAACAGAACTTCCATAGAACAATGCTTATTCCATTTTACATTTTTTCCTTTATCTAAAAAGCCTGAACCATTACATTATTTTCTCAATTTTTTGTTGGTTATTAGGGGAATTCTATCTGTTGACCTCGAGACCGTTGAAGTTGAATCGGCCGCTCACACCTTCTAGTGCTGGTTCAGACGAAGGGGCATTTGTTTTGCATGTCTATCTTCGTCGCCAAAATCTTAAAATACCAATGACCAACCAAGAACATAAACGACAATTATTGGAAGTTACGGGACAAATTGGGACGTTATCCATAACCAGTTCACATCATGATAACACCATTTCATATGGTTCTGTGACAGAAATTGCAATACTAAATACAGGCAATTATATAAAGAACTGTGCTTGCATTTTATCTACATACATGCCTGTTTCCCTTCTCCATTTTTTACCTTCTCACAAGAAATCACAAATATACTACAGGGGAAATGTATATACCAAATAATCGGAGCTCGAAGAGAATTATTAGTCAATTTCTGGCAGATGCAAAAATTTACACTATAATAGCAACAATGTGAGTGCAAAGCAAGTGTACACAGTAAGAGATGCATATCAGCACCTAATATCTCGAAGCTAGCAAGCAACGTGCCCAAGGGCGCCTTTGACATTCAAAGGTCACAGACCAACTGTAATCAAAATAAGGCAACAGGAAAGAGAAGGCGAAGCTAATACCTGCAAATACTTGCAGTGCTGAACAAATCATCATCCAGCCCCCAGCAATTCTTTAGAACAATTTCCCTCACATCTTGACAAACAATAAACAATGCTCTCAAATTTTGCTTGTTCCTTAATTGACACTTCTCCAAATGTAAGCTATCAAGAGTTGGACAGCACCCCAAATGTTCATCAAACCCCGGATTACAATCAATTCTCTTACATGACAAAAACCTCAAAGTCTTCAAATTTTCACAGTATGAAAGAGCCGGTAACCATCCATCCTCCATTCTATGATCACAAAGAGTCAATTCTTCGAGCATTTGACAGCATTGCCCAATGGCTTTAATCCCCTCATAACTCCCCTTACATCCACTCAACTCGAGCTTCACTAATCTCTTGCACCCTTGTGCTAATATAGTCAATCCAACATCTGAAACGAATGAAGAATAAGAATAAAAACCCTCCACAATTCCAATTAACCTTAAAATTTGTAAATTCTGACAAGCTGCGATTCCGCGCAAAACCTGATCATCACACATATGCAACTCCAATTCTTGCAGTGTAGGGCACTCCTCTGCCAAACTCAAAAGCCCCATTTCACTAGTATTAACCACAGCCAACTTCCGTAAATTCGGACACCCATTAGCCAAAACCCTCAAACCTTCATCAATTTCATCACCATTCAACACAAATCTTTCATCAAGAAACCAATCTTTACCCCCAATATCAGAACCAACATTAAAAGACACAATCTTTTGAGTACAAACAATACCCGAATTCTGTGGCGAAATCAAACACCCGTTAACCAAATCAACATGAATAAGATTAGGGAACCTCAAAAACAACCGACCTGATATCAAGAAATCCCAGTCAAGTAGTTTTATGGATCTCATAAGCCTTCCTTGCAGATTGAGCCACCGCTTGGAAACCAGAAAATTTGAATTCCTTTGAGACTTCGGAAGTCTTGAAAGAATATTCAGTAAGATAACGTCAGAAAGAAGTGAAGTCTTATCAGAAACAAGATTTGTGAGAGTGAAATCTTGGATTTTGCAGGTGGGTTGAGGATTTATAGCCAGAGGCCCATTTTGGGTCTGGTTTTTTGGGGTAAGAGAACGAAGGCGCATTGTAAAAAGTACATGGTTCAAGGCCTTCTTGTTTTTCAACCATATGGAGTTTTGATTTGGTTTCTCCGGTGAACATGACATTTTCACTTGGCCCCTTCTTCTTCTGAGCTTGAACAGACACTCTATTTTTGCCTTGTTTCTTGGTCCACCCTTTATCACCTTCTTCCAAAACCACAAAAATGTGTGTATATTCTCACATATTTTAATGGATTTGAAGTTTTCTATTGGCGAATTTGGAATTTGATTATTTTTCTGCTCTAATTTACATTCAAAGAGCTGTTTTTTAATTTTCCCATTCAAGTTGTTTCTCGTGTGAAGTTTTTGGTTTTGTTCCCAACGGACTTCTTGGTGGGTGGGGTCTATGAAATTGGTATTCAAATTGTAGGACTTTTTGTCTTCTCCACACGAATTTGAATTGGGCAGTTGGCTTTTACTTAAATAGCCGTTTTCGCTCTTCATATTTCTTCTCTTTTCTTTTGGTGTGTGTATGTGTGTTGGGGTGGGGTGTGGTGGGGTGGGGTGGGGGGATGGAGATTAAATTATTCATATTTTAATTAATTTTTAATGTATTTTTTATATTTTAAATACAATATTGGCCCTAATTCACAGACTAGTTTTAGTAAGAGACGAAATGTTTAAGGATTTACTCAGTGTAAGTAGTAAGATATCACATTAATCGAAAAACCTTAGATGTTGACGGAGTAAAGAATCGTCATGAAAGGCGTTATAATACGTTTTAAATTCTTACCCAACACTTTTATCATTTGATAATGTCATGTGAATCGTTAGAAACATACTATCATGAGATAAAAGATTACCAATTTAGATTTAAAATATAAAAATAAAATAAAATAAAAATATATAGGACGGGTTTGAAAAATTCAAAGTGAAGTCACCATCCCAGCCTTAGTTTACCTAACGAGACGGGACATGATATTTTGTCATCTCTAAAATAAAAGATTTTGTCTAAATCATTGAATGATTTTTATGTTGTTGTAAATAAAATATGTTGACTAAATTAGTATGATTTATTGTAGTTGCAAAATATGTGATTACATTGAACCTCATAATTTTTTATTATAAATATTTGGAAAATTATTTATATAATTGATTTAAAATTTGTCTACTAAAATATATAGCGATAAAAGTGTAGCAATTTTTGTTTCAAATTTCTATGATCCGAAAAGCTTCAACTTGCATCTCAAAATGTCAAAAGATTCAAAAACAGTTGCTGTGCTCCACTTATTAGCCGTTAGGTAGCCGTTTGAATTGACAATGACATGGGCAACACGTGTCCATCATCCTGCAATTGTGTAATTTATTAGAAGATCAAACTCATGTTTAATTATTTTGAAATTTATTATGTACAGCATATTAAATCCACGGGACAGACATACCAACGGAGTAAAGAGGCGAGTCGGCACGTCCCATGCCGGGTTGGGCTAGGTTGGAGTGACCATCAGATCCTAAAGGGTTTTCTATTTTTACTTCTTTTTTTTTTTTAAATTTCAGTAAATTGTATTTATTTGTTATATTAAGTCCGGACAAGTCAGCTTGCATATGACTATAAGGTGGGTCAATTCACAAGTCGATCATTAACGGTGAGGCATGGGATAGTTCCATATTGGTCTTGAAAAAATACAAAATTAGTTTTGATGAAATTTAAATAATTAATAGCTAGCGTCCATTTTTCATTAGTTATTATATTGTTTTTTTTAAAATTATTTCTTCTATTATTTTCTTGCTCTTTAGGTTATTTGAGGTATGAGTCTTGATTTCCTGTCTTCAGTGGGTAGGAATTTCTTGCCCACATGTCAGCATGTAGACAGTTGATGTAAAAGTCAACTTTTACATCAACTGTCCACATGCTGACAAGTCAGCATATGGGCAAGAAATTCCTGTCTACTGTGGACAGGAGATCAGTTCCGGCATTTATGTTCTTAATTATGTTTTAGGTTTGGATATTATATTTACACTACAGTTTTTACTATCTACGTTACATTTTAATTATAATAAAAGTCCTACAATTTTTGACATTGTGGCATTTATGTTTTTAACTTTTTTATCGTCTTATTTTTATCATTAATTTTCACATCTTGTCTTAGATGAAGATTTTTGTTCAAATATTCTTCTAATGTGCATTAAATGAGGTGCAAATATTTTGTCAAATTTGGTATTTGTTATTTATTTTGCTTATAAAAAAATAAGAGATAAGAATGTGATAAAAAAAAAAAAAAAAACAGTTGAGGATATATATGAAAAAATGAGCAATAATTGTAAACATTCATTACAATTAAAATATGGTGTGAACAATTAACAAAAAATCTAGAGTGAATATAATTACCTTTTAGGGTTAGGTGGTTATATTGAAATCGTACAACTTTTTAATCACGTTAGATGTCTCTAATTTTTGTTTATTTTTCACTAATGACCTCATATATTTTTTTTTCTTATTGCATTCGTATTTTTTATCAATTAACACATCTAGTCTCTAATCTTCCATTAGAATGCTTAGAAATAAAAGATAAATATTACGTCATACTTTTGTATTTATTATTATTTTTGCTTATCTAAAAAAGGTAAATAAATTTTTTATACCTTCCTAATGAACTTTTTCGACGAAAACCATTATTGGGATTAGATGTGTTAATTCATATAATATTGATGATAAGAATGCAAAAAAAAAATATTTAAAGACATAAGTGCAATAATGAGCAAAACCTCGACCTTTAGTGAAATTAAAAAGTACAAAGACAACAAATAATTAGTGACTATAATTACCTTTTAGGTTCAATTTTAATTGGGGTTGAATTTTGAGTATTAATGAAGTTCATGTTGTAAAATTATGGAATAATTATTGATAACTGTTTAAATTTCTCAGGATACTTAATCTTATTTTATTGTCATCCTATAAATATATCTCTATAGTTATAATAAAATATATAATTTATTTCGCAACTCTTTTATTTTTTTTTTCTTTTCTTTCTCTATTTTGATAATAGTTAAACTTTTTTCTCAATTTTTTGTTGAATTTTCGGTATTGTTAGCAAAGACTCAGTGAATATTTGACTTCCAAACATTGGTATTTGCATAATCAACGCATCTTTAGATTAAGTTGACTCATTTCCACGCTGTATTAATCTAGTATCAAAGCACAAATCTAGAACCTTATCATATTTCCTTCAAGGAAATAGAATGTTCGTGATGCCGCTGTGGATAACGTGATACTGAAAGATGAGATCACACAATTATAGTGACAAATGAATGACATATGCTATATATTATCTATTAATGGCGACACGTTCTGACACGCCCACTTCAACAATTCGCTCGATTCAATGAGTCGTCTGCCTAGTTTGTCTCATAAGTTCACCTCCTACAAATAAACAGAAATAATCCAAGTGTCATTAGGTTAGCCAGACAGACAACCCGAAGACTGACAGTCACCGCCGACAATTGGAAAGATGAAACATCCCTTATTAATTCCTAATAATGAAGGAAATGAAGGGACATCTGTCATTAATGACCATTGAAGACCGTAACTGCAAATCATCCCTATAAATAAAGGTCAACCCCTAAGGTAAAAGGATAACTCTCACACTCTGCATTTTTATTCTGCACATCTATTTTAATCATATACTGATTATTACATCGTAGTGGACACTGGAGGAAAGAAGCCCCACTATTATTTTGCAGGTCTCCACCACTATCGACACCGTGCTCAGAGAAGGAGAAAAATATTTATTATCAATTGGCACCATCTGTGAGAAATCGCACAAGAAGTCATGGTTCGAACTAAAAGAGTTAGGAATGTAACTACTCCACCAACCCCCGTTGGGAATGTAAACACTGAGTCTAGCGCCGTCACTAATCACCCCACTCCAAAATTGGAACGCTGCGGTTTCTCAGCCACTACAGGGTCTTAGCCCTCCACCGGTAGGGCCCTCACCGCCAGGAGCTCCTCCTCAGACTCTTAACTTTCCAACAATGGAAACATCGCTAACGGTAGCTCCACCACTGGCTCTAATTTCTTTGGCTCCATCTTCCGCACCCCACTTCCATTTATTAACATTTGGCCCAAATCCAAATTGGGGGCAACCGTCATGGGTACCCACGCCTACGTTGGTTGAGACACCAGTGTTAAGCCTGGAGCAGCGATTATAAGACATTATGGGTCGCAAAATAGCTGAGGCTATGTCTAAGAAAGGTAGTAGGCAACAATCTAGAGTGTTGGAAGAATATCATTTTTTCCTAGAAGTGATGGCGGTCCCCTCACCACGAGACTTTGAACAGTTAAAGATGGAGAAGTACGACGGATCTTTCTGATAATGTCGATCATCTAAGGGCTTTTGTCGACTTGATAAGGTTGCGAGCCACCCTTGATGTGAATATGTGTAGGGCTTTTCTATCAACACTTAGGCAGGAGCTAGGGACTAGGTAGCCACCCTTCTCTCAAAATCGATACGTACATTTGACGATTTTTCCAAGAGTTTTGCTGCATACTTTTCCAGCAGCAAACGTGTTAAATAAACTGCTATCAGTCTGATTCAATTGACACGGGACAAAGACAAACTACTGAAAGATTTCATTGTCCAGTTCAATAGAGCAACGCTGGGAATCAAAGATCTGCATATGTCTACTGTAGTCACTGCCATGATGAGTGGAACTCAAAGTCGTCTTTTCAAGATGTCACTCTCCAAAAACTCGTTGAATACGATGCATGAGTTACTCAAGGGAGAGGATAAATATGTGGACGCTCAGGAAGCATATCTCATTATCAAAAGCATAAAATATCGAAAGGAACCTGAGTCTAACAAAAAGAGGACTCGGGACGAGCTTGAACATTGAGATGATAAAGACAAGCAGAAAATAAACCATATAAGGTAGATAAATGATAATGGTATTAAAGAATGATCAGGCTAGCTAGGAAGTCCTAGTGTACCTATTGGACCCGACCTGCGACAAAAATATTCTCAACTACTACAACGGTCAAACAAAGCAACAAGCCTTAGAGTAAAAAAAAATAATGAGGCGAGTCGAAGCCAAGGTAAGCCTAAAAAAAATTGAGGTGAGGCGAGCCAAGCCAAGTCGAGCCGAGCCGAGCTCGGCTCGTCTTCTAAAAAAAAAAGGTAGGTGATGAGTCCTGTCTGAAAAAAATGCTATGCGAGAAATTCTGTCTGAAAACTAGGCTAGGCGATGAGTCTTACCTGAAAACAAGGCTAGATGATGAATTATGTCTGAAAACAAGGCTAGGCAATAAGTCGTGTCTGAAAACAAGGCTAGGCGATAAATCATGTCTGAAAACGATGCTAGGCAATAAGTTCTGTCTAAAAATGAGGCTAGGCTATGAGTCATATCTGAAAATGAGGCTAGGCTATGAGTCATGTCTGAAAATGAGGCTAGGTGATGAATCTTATCTAAAAACAAGGCTAGACGATGAGTCCTGTCTGAATATAAGGCTAGGCAATGAATCATGTCTGAAAACAAGGCAAGGCAATGAGCATCTGTTCGAAAAACAAGGCGATCAACCTATGTTTAAAAATCAAGGCGATAAGCTTCTGTCCGAAAAATAAGGAGATGAGCCTCTGTTCGAAAAACAAGGCGATGATCCCTTATCCGAAAACAAGGCGATGAGCCTCTGTCTGAAAAACAAGTTGATGAGCCTACATTTAAAAATCAAGGTAATGAGCTCCTGTCTGAAAAAATTAGAGAGAAGTAGGTGCAGTAGATTATTTCTACTTCCTATTAACAACAGTCTATGAAAAGTAGATAAGCTTATGATGATAGAAATAATGACAGCTACTATATGTTATTTGTCAATGGTGGCACATCCTGGCACACTTGCCTCGTTGGTCTCATAAGCTCACCTCCTACAAATAAACATAAATAACTCAACTGTCATTAAGTTAGCCAGACAGGCAACCTGAAGACTGACAGTCACCATCAGTAATTGAGAAGATAAAACATCCATCATTAACTCCTAATAATGATAGAGATAAATTGACATCTGTCATTAATGACCATTGAATGCCATAATTACAGACCATCCCTATAATAAAGGCCAACTCTCAAAGTAGAAGGACAACTCTCATACACTCTGCATTTCTATTTTGCACATCTGTTTTCATCATATACTGATTATCATACCGGAATGGACACGGAGGAAAGAAGTCCTGCTACTATTTTGCAGGTCTCCACCACTATCGCCGCCGTGTTCAGGAGAAGATAAAAATATTTATCATCAAACTTGTTGACGCAGCATTTGGATGATCTGGCACCAGGGCCGGTTCTGATATTTTTGGGGCCCGGGGCGAAGTCCGAAATTTAGGCCCTTAAATCAAGAAGTCATAGTCGGCTGTTGGTGGGCTAAGCTTCAAATTTTTTTTTTAAAAAAAATAGGCCCCCTTCAATTTTGAGTCATTGCTTAATAATATAGAATGCGGCTTGCTTTGCTTTGTTGGACTTCAAACTTTTGTATAAATATTTTTTATTGGGCAATTTTTTTTTTAACGAAAATGGGCCCCCTCTAGTTTTGGGCCCGAGGCGGTCGCCTCACTCACCTCGACCCAAAACCGGGCCTGTCTGGCACCATTAAATGACAAGGTTCAACAATTTGAGGAGAAACAAAGACTAACGCAAACAAATGGAACAACAACCCATTTGTCCCTGAGCCAAGACGATGACCGACAACTTCCAACAGCAGAGGTGGTGTGGATAGGCATTGAAATTTGGGCTTTAAATGGACTAAATTACACGTCTCATTTTCAATCTTTACCCCTCAATACATATTTGCCCTCAACCTCTTTTTTATAATATTTTTAACTCCAACATTGTATTAATTAACGATATTCGTCCATACTAACAATTTCTATTCAAAAATTCTGTTGGTATACTTAAAAAGACAAATTTTCCTTTAAACTTAAAAAAACAAAATAAAGTGTATATTAAAGGAAAATTGCAACGGGATTCTCAAACATTTTCAAAGAGTGTGACTGGGTTGTAAACCTTTTCTTTTGGCAATGCAATTAATTTCAATTAAAAATTACAAAAAAAAAAAGTCAAAAAAAGAAAATAGTCATCTTCTTCGCCCCCATCAACTTCCATTGTAGTTGACAAACCCACCACTTGTTTGCCATCACCCCAACCTCCATAGACCCACCGCTGTTGACGAGGATACCACTGTCAACACCAACAGAACACCACATAACTGAATCTTTACCAAGACTACCGCTTCCACCCCAACTCACCTCCAAATTTCAGTGGATCAACTAATAGACAACAGAGATCTGCCTACGCGATAGCTGTTGATGAGGAGCTTGTGACCACAGCTATTTGAATACAAACCATGATTTGTTCGAAATAAAAGTGTC
This sequence comes from Forsythia viridissima, assembly GCA_030279155.1. Taxonomy (NCBI): domain Eukaryota; kingdom Viridiplantae; phylum Streptophyta; class Magnoliopsida; order Lamiales; family Oleaceae; genus Forsythia; species Forsythia viridissima. The sequence goes on along the minus strand of CM059033.1, from coordinate 59,874,956 downwards.
ATTATTTGTGAGAGCTTTTGTAGAGGAGCTTGTGACATTCCATGGTGGCCAAAAAGTATTAATATGATCACAACTCTTCTGCGAACCAATGTAACTATAATCAATGTCAATATGAGCCTGTGGTTATGCCCTTTCAAGTTTCAACCCTTGCTTTTCAATCTATTTCTCGTGTCTTTCGGCATGATATATATGCTATTGAAACTATTGTAACCTAAAATTAAAGATTTGAACATTGATATAAATTTGATTTATTTTTAGTTTTTTAGTTTTATTTTTCAGATTTAAACCTGTTACTACCCAAGTTTGGCTATCTCTCCACATCAGCAAGAGTGCTACAGCGAGGGCCACCCCAGTCCTCATCTCGATCTTACGTGACAACTAAAGTCTCAAATTATGATAAAATGCCATCGTATCCTAATACCTTGCCAAGCGAAGTCCAGGAAGGGCTTCGCCACTCCTAACGAACCTAGGTTCCTCGTCAGTCTTCTGCGCCACACGGAATATCCTGGGAAATTTGATATTTTGGACAACTAAAGAGATAATTCAAAAAATATTGTATTTTATTAACAGACATAATCCTATAAAGAAACTACGTGTCAATCTCTTAAAAATCGACAGTGCAATCCCAGAGATTAATAATGATTAGAACATAATCTTAAGAGATCATGGTGAGATTGGATTTAGCCCTATCTTCAAAAGGAATAAGAATCCAATAAAATAATTAATTGATGACTTCCATAAATCAATTAGAACTCTCCCAATAAATACACAATCTTCATTCACTCTAAGCTACGCATTATTTTCAACCCTAAACTCTAGTCAATTTTCTGTCTGATTGTCTTTCCCACACCCATATTTCTCCATACACATTTATACCAGCCGTTGACTTGATCGTTGAAGTGCCAATGATTATTGACCTCTCAGTGATCTTGGTGCATAACAATTGTCAAAGTGTACATATAATATACAGGCTAGCAGAAGATTGGCTGGAGATGTGTTGTCACGTAGATGATGCAGATTTCTAGGTCAACAAAACTAATTCAAAAACCCCTTAATTTCATGATTAAAACTATTTTTAATGACATAAATTTTTATAAAAGCGAGAGTTGATTTTTTACTATAAAATGGGGTGTAGTTTCATGTTTTTAGACAACACAAAACAACAAGATTTAAAAACACGCTATACACTTTACTTATTTTTTTTTTTTTTTTTGGCGACTAGTTAAAAGGCTCGTTCTTATCTCCATAGTCTTTCCCATAGAAGAAGAATCAATTGTGAGTTATAAAGATTTTATCTTGAAGCTGTGCAGTACTGACAACACCTGTATGAAAGAAACGCCACAGACTTTAGAACAACTATTTTCGCAATTCTCTAAGTCCAGTCGTTCTAACTCTATATTAAAATAATTTTGTGTTAGTTATAATTTAATTGCTTTATTACACAAATAACTTATTTTCCAGAACAATCTAAAATCGTGTGGTGATTTGTGTAATAAAAATTCGTTTTAATTGTGTTAACAATTTCCACAACGTTGAAGAATTTCTAATTACTTTAATGCATGAACTTTTATATTCTGGAAAGCTTACATAAATTTCTTTACATTAACAACATTGTAATCTCGTTAATATTTTAATGTTGAGCACATATTTTTTATTTTAATAACTTGGTGTAGAAAGCTTATGCTCATCTTTAATTTAACTTTGAATTAATTGTACCACCAATTTTAATTTCAAATTATAGGAACAATACTTGAAAAGAAGGGAATATTTGTATTCTTTAACTTAGTGCTCGCACGTCTTGGATTTGCAACAAAAATAATACAACATCAACAAATTGGTTTAGATTATCATGTTCTCATTATTGATAAGACTCATAAATCTATATAAGAGGAATTTAGTAACATATATTTAAGGAAAATATAGTTTCTCCTGCTAAACATTTGCTACCCATCATTTATTGTGTATTAATTTACCCTTAGTATATACAATATAATAATTTTAATCCAGTGCACTATTTTGTGTTGATCGAGTTTTACGTTATTAGCTCTTTTTAAAAAAAAAAATTAAAAAAAAAAAATCCTTATCCTTAAAAAAATTGTAATCTATTTTAAAGACATTTGTATACTAGTAGGTTAATAGAGGTTCTATTTGCACTAATTTTATAATTTGGAAATGTTCTTTAATTTCCTAGTAGATAATAATAATCAACATTATTGTTTTATTTGAAACTTGAGTTTTAATTTAACTAAATATATCCTTGACTGGAATATTTTGTTGCTTGAGAATTAATTTAGTTAAATGTTAATCTTTGTCTTAATTGTGATAATTTATTATATACATATTGCTTTGACTAAATTAATTGTTATATTGATAAACTTATATTTATACAATTATTTATTTTTTTTTCTTTGTCTTAGTAATTCCTAGTGTAAGAAATGTCATCCCTTGAAGTTACGATTAGTGCTAAGGCGGAAAATTTTGATAGAAACAATTCAAGAGATTGCAAAAACAAATAAAATATTGGTTAAATGTCATTGGGTTAAGTGCGAAAGAGCTATGGAAAACTTTAGATGTTGAATATGGAATAGATGATGCTGTTATAAATAGGTCTAATGCATTAACATTTAATAAATATTTTATGGTAGACAAAAACCTATTAATGAACAAATTCATGAATTCCAAGATTTGTTACGACTTTTAGAAGAGAAATTGTCAAATTTTAGTGAAGATTATAAGGCGTCATGCCTTAATATAGACAAACTTCCACCCTCTTGGTCGGACTTTGCTAAAGCTCTTAGACATAAGCAAGAGATTATGACATTGAATAAGTATTTAATTCATTGAGAGTAAGAAGAACAACATAGAAATGTTTTATGTCAAGTTGATGAGTTGAAGGCTAAGGTAAACTTGGTAGAAAATTGTAAAAAATCTACTAATACTTCAAAAAGAACTTTCACCATAATAAGAAAAAATTTCAGCTAAAGAATAATTATAATAAGGATGGGCAAAGGCAAAATGAAAGGAGAATCAAGGCCATGTTTTATGTGCGGAAGGACCAATCACGTGGTACAAGACTACTACTTCAAGAAAACCAAGGAGTACAAGCTTAAGCCTAAATCTCAAAAGGATCAAGTGAATATGTTGGAAGACGGTGAACCTTCTATTACGTGTGAATCATTAACCCATTTTATTCAATTTTACTTATAAAAGTAATAATTCGTGGTTAGATTCTAGAGAAAATATCCATGTTTGTTTTAATAAAAATTTGTTTAAATCTAATTATAAGTAGACCCAAAGATCATATGAATCTCATCAAATTTTATGTAATTAAGAATCCAAAACATGTCACTGTTTACTGAGAAAATGACACACTACGTCATTTTTTAGTATAAGCATGTCTTCATTACAATAACACCCAACATACAATAAGACTACAAAAGTAGTACTTTTCAATCAAATATGAATTCAAATGAAAAAAAAAAAAAAAAAAACAACTAAATATTATATTTAAATTTAATGTCAAATGAATTATATTTAGTTCATGTAAATTCATAGCCTTTTACTTTTATTTTCTTTGACTATGCAGATTTCTCTCTGAATATTTTCTCTTGTTTGTTTGCAAGTTTTCTGAAGGTTGCCCGCATATCGTTTAAGTGCTTCACAAACCATTATTGCAACAAATATATTAAGAATTCCAATAAAAGCTCTGTAGGACAATGTTTTGTTGTTTTTGTTATTGAATTTACTGATTTAATTATATTTGAAGTCATTGTAGAAAACCTATTATTTGTCATATATGTCCTTGACTACTTGTGATAATCAATATCTTCTTGCATAAAGAACAATCAAAATATTAATAATTTGTAATATATAATGCTATTATGCATTCAAAATAAATATTTTTTAACACACAAAGTGTGATCGAATCTCTTTATGGATTTTATCGAGTTGTTTTATATGGAACTCAAAATAATTCTTCGTGCAGCTCTAGCACTATTGAATGGTTGTGTAATATTCTTTCTATCTTTTTTTTGGTCAAATGTTGACTTTAAATTTTGTAACAAGTGGTAGAAACATAGACTATGTATTGCATTCCTATACACCTGGATTGCACGTTCTATGATTTTATGACCATATGAGATTATACACAATTCTTCTCACTTACTATAAGCATCTTTTAACATAAGTAAAAACTACTCACATGAATCATTAGTTTCGAAGTCACCAACTACAAATGCTAATAAAAAAATATTGTTGTTGGCATCTTGTATACATGTTGTAAATAATGTTCCACCATAATTTTCATTTAAGAACGTACCATCAATTACTATTATAGATCTGCAATACCCTCATCCCTGAATAGATACACATAATGTCATGAAGAGGTATTTGAATTTGTTGTTCTCAAAAGTCTCAATTCTTATAATTGATTCATGATTTATTTGTTCTATCATGTATAAGTATTCTAGAAAATTTTCATATGATTCTGTCGGATCTCTTCTCACCAATTCCAAAGCTTTCTTCTTAGATCTCAAAACTTTCTCTAACTAATCGACACTCTGTATGTATTTATCATGTCATTTATTATGTCTGGAGGAGTGTATGTTGTTTTTGTTGAGACATACTAGTACTTGATGCATTCTCTTACAATTGAGCTTGTTGCTTGACGGTGATCTGTCAATATAATGTTATTTGAGCACGTGTGATCATTTCTTATATATCTTATTTTGAATATGTCCATTCATCCAAGTCTTGAATCTCAGTAAAAAAGTAACAGAACATGTCACTTTTCTCAGTAATCCAAAGCGACACTGTGGATGTTTTAATTAAAAAGTAACACACCATGTCACTTTTTAAATGCATAAACTTAATTCATATTCAACACAAAAAGCGTATGGAATAATATTGAAATATCAATTAAAAAGTTTTTATAAGCTCATTATATCCTTAAGAAAAATTGTTCTATTAAAAAAACTCAAATTAGATTGTGTATGACCTTTTACTTAAAAAATAACAGAGCATGTCACTTTCTTATCCAGTACATTAATTCATATTGAAGACAAAGAAAATGATATAGTAATATTTGATCATCCTCAATAATGCACAACAAATATCAATTAAAAAACAGAGGACATAAAAATTTTGACTAAAATACAATATAAAGTCTGTAAGTGAAAGAGAACAATTTAGTTGATCTAGAAATATGAAACTTGTAGCATCCGTTGTTCTGTCAACCAACAAAATAAAATTTATGATCCAAAAATAAAGCAAACTAATAAAAGAGAACAATTTAGTTGATCTAGAAATATGAAACTTGCAGCATCAATTTGAGGTGAAATAGTGCTAACAAAAAAAAAAATTTGAAATCCAACATAGAGAAATATGAAATTCAGCACTTAAACCAACCATACTTTTGTAAAAAGTAATTAGTAGATAAGTTTGTGATTCAAAGTTTTTTTGTCAATTGTATCCATTGTTCTGTCACTTTATCAGTAAAAAGCAACATAATGTGTCACTTTTCTCAATAATTCAAAGCCTCAATTCATATTCATATTTTTACATTTTCACAAACACCTTGTATGCATCTCTGTAATTGATATTCACACACATTTTCACAAGATCTTACTCAATACTATTGATAAAAAAAATTGAACTTTCATATATATTAACAAAAAAAAAAAATCACAAATCCAAAATAAAAATGAATGAACAAGTATGTGTCAAGATTGAAATCTATAACATAATGTGACAACATTTTTCAAATTATTATCAAATTGAAACACATAGATATATAAATTATTAGGGATAATTGCATATTTGGTCCCCAACCTTTCAAAAAGTTGGTGATATGCTCTCTAACCAAAAAAAAAAAAAAAATAGCTACACATATCCCCAACGTATGAAGAAATATGCATCGTAAGTCCTTGACAGTTTTCATCCATTTTCTCTATTAATTATCACAATATTCAAGGTATCACCAAACCGGCAATTCGGTGATTGGCTCGTTGGGGTGACATTAAGTGCATATGCGGCCTCATCTATGAAGAAACCCGTGGCGTCCTAAACATCTTCCTGGAAAATGTCATCCACGACGCCGTGGCTTACATAAAGCATGCTCGCTGAATTATAGTCACTGCCATAGATGTTGTCTATGCACTGAAGAGGCAAGTTCGTACACTATGGTTTTGGAGGCTAATTTATAGTGTTAGTGACGTGGCTTCTTGTGTTGTAAATGTGGCGTTTCATTTTGGTTAGGGTATTTGGCTAGTCTTGAATCTTTCTGAAATCAAATCGCCCATCTCTTTTTTTGTTAATCAAATGAAATTCTCTGTTCACCTTTTGCCCCAAATATCAAGTCTTACCATTTTTTACGAGCTTCATCAATTTCAGTATTTCATCCATTTGCACAGTTCTAAAATGTTATATATTTTAATTTTCATCCACTTTTCAATTTCATATATATATATATATATATATATATATATATAGTAGACTGGCATTTTTACCCCCTGCAATTCCAATCACTTATTTTGGAGAAAGAAAGCGCGTAGAGTCCAATTCTGATGTTTAACAGAAAAAATGAATGGAAACTGTCAAGAGGGACCTACAATGCTTATTTCTTCATACGTTAGGGATGTGTGGTGCTATTTTTTTTTTTAAATTAGGGGCATATCTCCAATTTTTTTGAAAAGTTGGGGACCAAATATACCATTATCCCAAATATTATCAAATTTAAACGTTTAATACTGTGTTACGTTTTAATTAAAAACCTCAAAACCATTGTGTGTACTTACTGAACATGTTATTTAATATTTTGTAACAATATTCAGAAAATTTTATAATTTAGAATAAAAACTATGAAGGAGTTCTGATTGTTGTACTAAATTGAAGAAGAACAATGAAAAATTATTTACAATAATTTGGAAGAGATCCGTTTTTGAATTTGGATTTGTCAAGAGGAAATTTTTGTTCGTTTCTAATTGAGAATTTAGCAGGATGAGTTTTGTGTTTGATTTTGAAATTAATTTGTAATTTGACCGTAGTTAATATAGTTTTACTGTTTAACAATCCTTTTAAATTACTTTTAACCTTTGTGTTTGATTTTGAAGTTAATTTGTAATTTGAGCATAGTTAATACAGTTTTAATGTTTAATAATCCTTTTAAATTACTTTTAACCCGATTTTTAATATGCCCTCAATTTTAGGGGTATTTGTGTAATTTTCCCTACTTTTAGCCAATTAGGATTTGTTTGGTTTATGGATACAAATGTTTATCTAGATAAAAACTATTTGGATAATAGTTATTTGAAGAATGGAAAAAGTCACCATTATCCCCATTTGGTTTAGTTAGGTATAAGAATGAAAAAAAATCGTCGTTAAAAAGTAACACTTTCGCAAAAAAGATAATTATATTCTTATTTTTAATTAAACGAAATAAATAAATAACTATAAGAAGAAAAAATGTGTAGGGTGGTAGAGAGGGGTAGCGAGTGGTGGCGAAGGGCGATACAAAAGATGGTGGCGACAGGCGTTAATAGAGGACGGTGGTGATGGACAGTGGTAGAGTGAGGTAGCGGCAGGAGGGCAGCAGCAGAGGACTGGTGGCAACGACATGCGGCTACAATTATCCTAAAGTATGAATGTTAAAAAATAGAGTTGTTCTACATTATGAAAAGTACGTTCATCTTTTAAAAAAATGTGTGAATTTTTATCTAGATAAAAATTTTTGCCTCCATTTTCTGAAAATAAAGCTTATTTGTTGTAAAATTATGGGATAATTATTGATGACTATTTAGACTTATCAAGATACTTAGTCTTATCAGTATATTTAGATAAGCCTTATTTGATTGTATCTACATTTCTTTGTAATTTAATTTGGAATCATATAAATAGAGGTCTATAGTTATAATAAATGTACACAATTCACTTCGCATTTCTTATATTTTTCCCTCTTCTTTCTCTAGTTTTATAACACATTATGAGCACGATTCTCTAACTTTGTTTTCTAAATCGTAATACAAATGAAATAAGTTATTATCTAGTACAGCTTATTCTTTTTTACGAAATACTATATCCCGAAGAAAAAATATTTCAACTCTATTAAGGTAATTCTTATTTACATGTTGAAGTCTTATTTATTGCATGCTAATTTCTTGTTTATCAAAAAACTGCCATTATACACGTGCCTTTCAAATTTCAAACAAATAATTTAGAATGAAAAAAAATACCTACTTTTGCAGTGTTCATTTTTTTATGTATAGTTTATTATCGTCATAGCTACTAGTTGTTGAATGAGAACGCCAACATATATGCAACATGAAAAGACTTCATTATCATTAAACATTAATGTATTGAATCTACGTAATTATTAAATAAATTATATTTATTTGATTAATCTAAACTTTTATCTTATTTTACCATAGAATAACATATTAATTGCAGTGGCTTATTATTATTTTTATTCAAGATTTTTTATATTTTTAAATTGATATATATCTAGTAGAATATTAATTACTTCCGAAGAGTCTAATTTTATAAGACATAATATTCGATAAGATTATTATAATGTTGCTCATGAAGAGCAAATCTTTACTTCAGAAAAATAATTTGTTGTTGCCTCTGAAGAAGCACATCGTTATAATATTCTAATAGAATATTAGTTGCTCCTAAAGAGAATGATATTACAATTTAGATATTCTACAAGAATATGAATTATTGTTTCTGAAGTAGCAGTAGTCTAAATATATCAAAAATTAAAAAAAAAATCTTATTGTGCTCTTGAAGCAGCACAGGTCTTGAAAAATATCATATCACATAATCAAATTGTGATATAAATGAGCAATTAATGAATCAATGCTTATCCCTGAAGGAAAGCATACAAATCATGTCATGTTAACATTGATTAATGTTAATTATATAATAATTGGTCAATTTTTTTTAGTGAAAACTTTTACTTAATTATTAAATTGTTTTGTATTGTAACGTTGCTCTTCAAGAACAACAACCTTATACTCAATCAATATTTTAGGAGAATATTAAATTGTTATTCCTAAAGAAGCATAATATTACATATATTAATATTTTGATATTGCTTTTGAAGGAGCACAAATTTATATTATATTACTCCCTCCATCCCATAAATATAGACTTGTTTTTCTTATTTATCTGTCCTAAATTATAGGCCACTTACTTTATAGATGGTGTATTAAATTTTTCTATTTCTTGATATACCTTATTTAATTTATATTGTTATCAACCCAAATAAACTTGACATACTAATATTAAATGGGGGTATAATAGGAATAGTTTGTGAAAATTTTATAATTTCAATTACAATAAATGAGATTTCTTAATATGTGTCAAAAAAGAAATGAGTCTATCTTTGTGGGACGGAGGGAGTAATATTTTTAAACTATTGTTCCTGAAGAGCAAATTTTTATAAAATTTAATATTTTAAAATAATTTTTTGTAGCTCTTGAAGAAGCACAACGTTGTAATATTCTGACAGAATATTACTTGCACAATATTCTAGAAGAATATTGAGTTATTGCTCCTAAAGAGCAGTAATCCAAATAGTAATTTATTGTGTTCTTGAAGAAGCACATGTCTTGAAGAAGAATATTGAGTTACTAGTTTCTGAAGAAGCATAATTTCTACATAATAATATTCTAAAAAATTAATGGTTTCATTATTTTTTTAATAATCACAAATTTATCAATATCAATATTCCAGAAGAATATTGTGTTGGTATTTTTGAAGAAACACAACTTAAGTTTATGCATATTTTAAACGAACTTTGGGAACTTGTATCGTATGTATCCTATCTTATACGTAATTCTACTTTATACATTATTGTATGATTTTATAAATTTATCGTTCTAATTATCGATGAAACTGATCAATACATCTTTATCGTCTTTCCACGGGAACAATTTCATGTTTTTCAAAAAAAAAAAAAAAATAGATAGTGGCAATGATCATCTATGTGTATTTTCAGGGTGTCGTAATAACAAGTGATTGTATTAAATTAAATGTTTGTTCTTACAAGTAATATTGACTTGAATATGTTGTCTAACGAGTAATTCTATATGAACTAGCATAATTACTCATATTGTCTTAATATCACAAATTATTATATTGAGAAAATACACCAAGTTTGAGACTTTATTTTGCGTTGTCAAACTTTTTTATGATTGATTGTAGTATTACTTTAATTTTAACTCCCTTTTGATTTTTTTTAAAATATCTACCTGGTCATATTTATAGATTCAGGATGAATTGCCATGATATCTGTTTAGCTGATAGTGCAACTACGCATACTATTCTTCAAGATAAAAAATATTTTTTAGACTTAACATTAGCACAAAAATAATGTTAATACAATATCTGGTACATCGAATATTGTTGAAGGCTTCGGAAGAGCTATTATTATCTTACCAAATAATACAAAATTGTATATAAACGATGCACTTTATTCTAACAAATTTAGAAGAATTTTGCTTAGTTTTAAAGATATCCACTGCAATGGATACCACATTGAGACAATGTAAGAAAATAATAATAAATATATTTGCATAACTTCTTTTGTATCTAGCCAGAAGCAGATAAAAAAACTCATGGCATTTCTATCTGGCATGTATTATACATTTATAAAAATAATTGAATCAAGCAATGTCACAAACCCGAAGTTCGTTGAACCAAAAAGCTTTATGCTTTGGCATGATCGACTTGGACACCCAGGAGCAATAATGATGCGCCGAATAATTAATAACTCACATGGACATCCTCTAAAGAATTAGAAAATTCTTCTACCTAATGATTATCCATGTGCTGCTTGTTCACAAGGCAAGTTAGTCATTATAAATTCTACTAAGAAGGTTTGTGTTGAATCTCTTACTTTTTTGGAGAGAATTTATGAGAGATATATGTGGGCGGATACACCCATCATGTGAACTATTTCTTTATGTTATGGTATTAGTTTATTCTTTTACTAGATGGTCAAATGTCTGCTTACTTCCAACTAGAAATGTACTTTTGCTAGACGACTTGCTCAAATCATAAAACTACGAGCTCAGTTTTCTGATTACTCAATCAAGAAAATCTGTCTTATAATGTTGATTAATTTAGATCATAAGCATTCAATAATTATTGTATGTCAATTAATATTGTCATTGAACATTCAGTTATCCATGTCCATACACAAAATAATTTAGCAGAATCGTTTATCAAACGCATTCAATTGATTGCTAGGCCTTTACTTATGAAAACAAAACTTATAACTTCTGTTTAGGGTTATGCTATATTACATGATGTATTATTAGTTTGTATAAGACCAACTGCTTATCATGAATACTCACATTTACAACTTGTATTTGCCCACGAATATAATATTTCTCATCTATGAGTTTTTGGTTGTGCTGTCCAAGTCTCAATTTTACTTCCACAACGTACAAAAATGGGTTTCTAACAAAGACTTAGAATTTATGTTGGGTTTGACTCACCATCCATTTATTAGGTACATTGAACCTTTAACGGATAATTTACTTATTGCATGTTTTGCAGATTATCATTTTGATGAAATGACTTTCCCAATTTTGGGAAGGGAAAAACTTCATTTTGAAAAACAAGGTAAAATTTCTTGGAATGAAACAACTCTATCTTATTTTGATCTCCGCAGTAATCAATGTGACCAAGAAGTTGAGAAAATAATTCACTTGCAAAGAGTTGTAAGCCATTTACCTAATGTATTCATTGATACAAGAAAAGTGATAAAGTCATATGTTCCAGTAGAAAATACTCTTACAAAAATTGATGTCCCTGTAGGATAATCTGTCATAACAAATGAATCTCAAATACATCAGAAGCATGATCGACCAGTTGGTGCCAAAAACTCTATACCTCGAAAGAAAAAGGTACAAGACAAAATTTATCTAAAAACTTTTAATGAAACAATGGTAGAAATAATTGATCAATCAAATACTGATATTGTAATTCCTGAAGAACCACAAGTGTCCGAAAATAATGAGATTTCAATAAATTATTTATTATCTTATAAATTATGGGAATAAAATAATATTGTCGTGGACAGTATCTTCACCTTTAATGTGGCACTTGATATCATGCAAAATGAAGATCTTGAACCACAATCTATTAAAGATTGTCAAATTAAAAATGATTGACCAAAATAGAAAAAAACGATACATGCGAAGTTGAATTCTTTAGAAACCGCAAAATGTTTGGACCTGTAGTTCGAACCCCTAAAAATGTAATCTTTGTAGGATACAAATGAGTATTTATAAGAAAAATGAATAAAAATAATGAAATTACAAGATACAAAGCCCGACTTGTAGCCTAAAGCTTCTCACAAAGACATGAGATTGATTATGAGGAAACATATTCTCTCGTAATAAACACCATCATATTTAGATTTTTAATAAGTTTGATGGTGTCACAAAGGCTTGATATGCGCCTTATGGATGTAGTAACTACATATTTGTATTATTCACTTGATAGTGACATATACATAAAAATCCCTGAAGGATTTAAATTGCCAGAAGCAAATGATTCATCCTCCAGAATTATATTTTCAATTAAATTGTAAAGATCATTATATGAATTAAAACAATCTGGAAGAATGTGGTGTAATTGCCTTAGCGAATATTTGTTGAAAGAAGGTTACGATGTATGCTCTTGTGTTTTCATAAAGAAAACATATATTAGATTTACAATTGTGGCAGTTTATATTGATGATTTAAACTTTATAGGAATTCCTGAAGAGGTCAACAAAACTACAGATTATTTAAAAAATGAGTTTGAGATGAAATATTTGAGAAAAAACCAAATTTTGTCTTGGATTGCAAATTGAACATTTCCTAAAAAGATTATTTGTTTATCAATCTTCTTATATAGAAAAAGTTTTAAAGCGTTTTTATATGGATAAAGTACATTTATTGACATCGCATATGGTCGTTCGATCACTTGATGTGAAAAAAGATCCATTTTCGCCCACTTGAAGATGAGGAAACAACTATTGGACCTGAAATACCATACTTAAGTACAATTGGTGCATTAACATATTTTGCAAATTGCACTTGACCATACATAACTTTTTCTGTAAATCTCCTTGCAAGATATATCTCTGTATCCACTCAAAGATATTGGAATAGTGTTAAACACATCATTCGTTACCTAAAAGGTACTTTTGACATGAGATTATTTTATTCACGAAAATTAGGATCGTCTTTAGTGGGATATGCAAATGCAGGTTATATCTCTGATCCACAAAAATCTAAATCACAAATAGGATATGTGTTTACATGTGGAGGAACATCCATATCATGGAGATCTGTAAAGCAAACCTTGACTGCAGCATCTTCAAATCATTCTGAAATTATTATAATCCACGAAACAAGTTGAGAATGTGCATGGTTGAAGAACATGACACATCATATCCAAGCATCATGTGGATTAGTTTCAACAGAAGATAGTCCAACAATATTGTACGAAAGACAATGCAGCTTGTATTGCACAACTTAAAGAAGGCTAGGACAAAACATATTTCTCCAAAATTATTCTATACACATAAGTTTCAGAAGAATGGTGACATAGATGTTCAACAAATTCGCTCAAGTGACAATTTGGCTGACTTATTCACAAAAAACATTGCCGACATCTACATTCAAAAAATTGGTGCATGAGATTTGGATGCGTCGACTTAAAGATCTTCAATGATTAAAATCAGGGAGAGTAGCTGTACTTTTTTTTCTTTCGTTTGATATTTTATCTCACTAAATTTTTGTCAAACAAAGTTTTTAACAAGACAGTTATTGTAGAAATAGTCATCAAATGGGGAGTGTTGTAAAATTATGAGTCTTTATTTTTGGTTTAAGTTGTTATTTAGGTAAAAAAATATCCAAAAATCAATTTCTCTTAAATATAATAAGATAAATTTTATCTATTATCACCGACCGTAAAAAATGTTTTCACCATACTCACAAAAAATGGAGTATAAGTCTGTCTTCATAAAAAATTAACAATCTTTTCAAATCTCATCTCCTCAACTCTTGTCTTCTCATATCTTTTGCAAAATTTATCACTCCAACTCTGTATTCTCTTCTCTTTTGCAAAATCCATATGTTGAATTTGAATCATAACCTTAAGGTCGAATCTCACTGCATTTAAGTGGTATTACTAGTCTTTAGTCAACGACCACAGAGAATTTTTCACTCCTGCTCATATAAAAAACCATATACGCCTGTTTTTAACCTATCTTCTCAACTCTCCTCTCTTAAACTCTGTCTTCTTCTCTTTTTTGCAAAATCAATATGTTAAATTTAAATTACAATTGTACAATCACACCCCACCACGAATAAGCAGTATACTATCCAAACCAAAATAAGTCTATTAAAGTCTAAACGGGTAAATTTAATCAATGGCCACCAAAATTTAACTCGGTTAGTACTTAACCACCCAACTTTGAAAGGTATCTCAATACCCACTCTTCTTTCTATTATCTTACCCATCGACCATCCAATGTCTAACAATATTTAATTATTAATGGGACGTTCTACGTAGCAAGTGAAAATAAGACATGGCGTGTTGACGTCATTAATTCTGACCCAGTCATTAAAAATGCATGCCAAACACTCCTTTAAATCCTACATTTAAAACACGACTTTAGCCCTTCATCCGAGAAAATCATCTCCTTCTTTCAATATGGATACCATCTCATTCCTTCCTAGAAAACCATTTATGCAATTAGGGCTCTAACTCATGTCGTCATCAATTGAGCCCTAATGCATCCAAATAATTTGATTTCCATGCCCTAACTCCTACTTGTCGTCAAAGAAAAATACATTGCATTTCCCAATCTAAAAATGGACCACTAATTTATTATTGAAAATGCTTTATTGGGAGCAGATGATGTTGGACCACAAGAAGTTATTGAAAGATTTTTTTCTTTATTTTCTACCCCACTTGCTAAAATAATGATGGACCATACGAATATTTTTGGTCATCAAATTTGTAGAAAAGCTATCTTGATCAAATTATATTTACTTGGGATTTCGTTGAATGCTATAAGCCCTTAGTACAACATTCTGTTTGTTTGTGTTATTGGGATAGTTTATTTGTTGATTATGTGAATATTGAATCTAAGATTCATTCTTGCAGATACTAATGACGAAGAAGAAGCTGAAATTCCAGGCTTGCAATTTAGTGATTCTAATGAAGAGGTCAATGATGGTGATGTTGAGTTTGACATAAATGCATCTGAGCGTATCCATGTATGCTATAATGCAGTCCCAATTGTAGAAGAGGCAAATGAAGAAGTTGGTGAGTTGGAATTAGATATAAATAAGGATTATTACCCTTCTTCCGAGGAGCTGAATACTGATAATTCATCACCCGAGGACAACAACTACAGGTTCCCAACTTTTGATCCAGAAAAAGAATTGTTTGATCCACAGTTTGAACTTGGGAAGACATTTAGGAATATGTCATAGTTTAGAAATGCAGTGAGAGATCATGGGGTAGCCACTAGGTGCGATATCAAGTTCAAGCCAAATAAAGAGAATAGGGATCAGGTTGTGTGCAAGAAAGATTGTAAGTGGAGAATTTGGACATATTTGAATAAGAAATTAGATTGCCTATCGAAGCACCAAAATGGTGTGTGCCTTCAAGGGGAAGGAAGCAAAAAAAGAGGATAAGGCATCACGAGGAAGATGTGATCACACGTTCAAAGGCCACATCAAAAATGAAGAAGACAAGATTAGTCTCTATGACTTGCAGTGCTTGTGGAAGCACAGGGTATAACAAAAGATATCACGTTAGGTCAGTTGCACCAGATGCGGTAAATTAGGTCATTTATACATTTTGTAATACAATCAACTAAGTTAATCATACAATTAACACCTACTTGCTTGTCACATGATTGGTTTCAAAATTGTGTGGAAACTATCATTCCAGATGGATGCAGCCATAATAATATGATCAATGAGCCACTACCTTCCAACTTCCAGTTCATGCCAACTCCTGGAATTGATTTAGCGGAGCATGCTAGATCAGTTGTACCATCCCCAATTCTAGAATACATTCCTAAAACAATGGACTTGAACAATATGATCAAAGATCTTGAGCAAATGTAACAACAAGAGGATGCGAGGAGGAGGAAAAAGGCCAAACAACAAAGAATGGCTATATCCTCACACCATATAGTCCCTCAAAGAACTACAAACTGTTATGCTACTCATTAGGGTGTGGAATTTTGTATATGAGTTATTAGTTGGAATATAAGTAGTTTAATTGGGTGATGTATCTATTTTGAAACACAGTTATCAAATGTATTTTGAGGTATGTGAGTTTATCAAAACCATGGGGTAATAGCTTGTTGCTTTTGATGTTTGGAAATATTAATCATATCAAAAGTATTTTTAGATTCTATTTGCATTGGTTCATATCTTCAGATTATATTTCACATGTGGCTGGTGCAGATTGGTTCATAGCTGATAGCTGGTGCATATATAACTTGCTGGTAGCTGAGGTAGATTTGCATTGCAATCTGCTCATCAGCAGACTGGTGCAATTTGTTTCGAATTATTGCTTGAAATAATATGCTGATTGCTTGGAATAATTTGTAAACAATACATGTATGAAATAATAGGATATCCAACCAATTTACACATACTACAACCAATTTATTCAACGTAATTTGTAATCAATATCATTTATTTAATGTAATGTCAATAATACATTGGACATCCAACCAATTTACACCTACTACAACCAACAACACGAAATAATTTGTAAGTAATTTGAGTTTGTTGCTAGACTAGCTCGACCCAAATGTATGGAATCACATTCTCGCAGCAACACTAACTGCTAAGCATCTCGTACTTCCTCAGATTTTGTGCTCATTTGCTTCTCTTTCTCTTGCTATTTTCTCCCATTTTGTATTGGACTTGAAGATGAAGTAGACAAAGACATTGAGATATTACATTCTTATTGTTTTTCTTACAGTATTGTCCCTAGATACAAAAAATTGAGAGATTAAATTCTTCACTAAATTTATAGCAATCATACAAATACAATTTAATCAAGGAACATTAATTAATGAATTTTCACAAACACCTTAAGGGTGTTCAAACCATACTACAATGAGTAAATTAGAGAGATTTAAGAGTCCAATAATAAAACAAAACAATTACCCAAGCAACAACTATAACCCGATAAATATTACTGCCCAATGTCCATTCTTCATGAATTCAGTTTTTGGATTTTCAAATTAGCTTCGAACAGGAGAAATCTAATTGCAGAAATGGTTTTCTGGGAAGGAACGAGATGGCATTCAGATAGAAAGAAGGAGGAGATGATATCCATATAGAATGAAGGAGGTGGTTTTCTCGGATGAAGGCTCAATTGAAGTCATGTTTAAATGTATGATTTAAGGGAGTGTTTGACATGCGTTTTTAATGATTAGATAATAATTAATGATGTCAACAAGCTATGTCATATTTTCACTTGCTACGTAGAATGTTTCATTAATAATTAAACATTGTTAGATATTGGGTGGTTGATGGGTAAAATAATAGAAAGAAAGGTGGGCATTGAGATACATTTTAAAGTTGGAAAGTTAACTATTAACTAGGTTAAAACCGGGTTAAAGTTTAGAGGCCATTGCTTAAATTTACCCAAGACTAAACACACTCGTTTCACGTGCAGAATTCTGTTTCGGACAATCGTAGGCACCACACCAAATAAGATCTATGACACGATTGAAACCAATGAATCGATGTAAATATAAGATCATTCCACGATTTCACCCAAAATTGAAGAAGAATTGACACTTGGTCAGCCCACTGAGCCGACGCCGAGTCCGGGATATTCAACTCGGTGCTTATTTCTGCCAATTTATATTAATCACAACCAAAATCAATAGATTCAAGGAGAAGAATTGAACGTATAGGGAACGAAAGAAATGGTTGCAGAGATGTCGAATTGGAAGCCTTCACGTGGAGACGAGGCTGCAAATCTGCCGCGCACTTTTAAATACTTATTAGGTCGTACTTTTCGTTCCCTCCAGCTTATCTACTCTTTCTAATCGATTCAGCTGTTTTCTATATGTAAATTTTTATGTTTGATGTTGTAGTATGTATATGCACAGAAACACATTTTTGTTCGAGGGGAAATTATTCATATTCAATTCACGGATCGTTAGGCGTCTCACTGAAGAAGACTATGCTGTAACTATCACATTAGTGCTTGAAATTTGTTGAAGTGTTATTGGAAATAATTTCATTTGTTAGCTTGGAATATGAAGCCTTTAGATCTCAATTTTGAATTAATTTTCGTGAATTTCAATTCAAAGGCCCAGATTTTGCGATGGTTTGGGCATTGAATTGAGCCGAAAAATTGGAACTAAAAGAAAAACATTATTTCGAATATCAATTCTTACTTATTTCGTCAGGTGTGTATCATAGTTTGGAAGAGTATATTATAATCTTTCATGCTTCAGTGATATAGTCAGTTATCCAGAACCTCTAAAGAAACTTCAGCTCCTGTTCTTGTAGTGTAGGAAATATGATGGATTACAGTAAGCCTCTATCAAATATGTCTTTGATTTTTAATCTTCAATCCTTCTTGAAGTTGATTATTTAGGACGTAGAAAAGATGATCCTTGTATGGTTCGATACACCACATAACCAAGCAATGTATGTAATTGTTGACAAACTAGTTACTTAATCAACAAATACTGTCTCATATTCAATACTTTTCCCATAAGATGGCATGTCATTAAGATGGGAGCAATAATCTGATGTGGGAGCTATTTTAATTTCAGCATGCAAATTTGAGCTGATCTAGAACTTCACTCATTATTTGCTTATTCTAAAGTGTATCATGCTGATGATTCAGGGAGCTTAGTCGTGAGGCTGGTTTTTCTTCCATTTGAAGAAAGTGCATATGCTACATTTGCAAGGTTTGCATCAGTTTTTTTCTCCTTCTTTGTCTATGATATTGCATGCTATGAATTTGTACTTTATCCCTACTTTTCTGTCACAGAGTATTAGGTGATAATAAGTTGGTGCATGCATACTTAGATGTTATGGAAGTTTTTCTGTCTTCTCTTTAGATAATCTGTCGTCTATGTCTATTTTGTTTTTGAGGTATTCCCAAAGACGTAAGTGAGGGTAGAACTAAATAAAAGGCTAAATTTCAGGATACATGCAAAAACAATTTCTTCTCATCTTATTCCTGAATTGGGGAGCTAAATTGGTCAAAGGGCTCGGACTTGCCTTCAAGGTTCTTATGTCAAATATCCATTCTAATATGTTTTAGCACATATTACATTTTTAGAAGTGCTCCTTGTGGAGATGATAATTCACTTTATGCTGGCTTGTGAGATCTGCTTTAATATACTTAATTGAAGATGTTTATATGTCCATTCCTCTGACATTTTGTTCCTTTAGCTGGACATTATGACACCATCTGAAACAGAAATAGTCAATGGATCAGAACTGGGTTACAAATGTGAATGAACTTCATGACCTAGTATCGCATTCATTGTGATGCATACTTACTTTGGGGGTAACTTGGGCAATATATGGTACCATATATTTGTATGTATGGGTATGATCACTTATCCCTTCGAGAAGTTAATGGTGAAGATTGGGACCACATTTGCAAATCAGGCAAATGGGGAGGGAGGGCTGAATCTAATGTAGTAATGATATATTTGTTCCAACAATCTTGATCTCCTTATGATGACCATGATGTAGGCCTCTCGTTCTGTCAATGTATACGACATATGATCATGCCATCTTTTATTTATGTGAACCATGAAACTTGCTGAATCTTTGTCAGTGCTCGCATGCACGTGTCTCTGCTGCCTGCAAGTCATTTTCGAGGGATAGTAATGTGAACCACACCATTTAGTCAATTAGCTATTATTTTGTAGCTTCCATTGTTCACAAGTGAAACTTTAATCTCACTATCTTTATTTCTTATGTGCTGAACAATACAAAGACAAAAGCAAGAAGCTAGGCAGTTGTGTTTCAGACGCTTTAAAACTTGTTTTGCTAATAGGTACTTGCTTTGTTGCAGTTATATCTAGAAAAGTGCTATTCATACATTTCATTCAGTTTCACCGAGGTCTTGCAAGTAGCATTTATTGGTAAAGATTCAATTGTGATTGTCTTACTCTTTGCCAAAATTGCATATCCATGTATAGCCTTTGACTTAGATGCTAAATTATTCGATATATACCTCACAAATATATTTTAGAGAATAATGAGGGAATAGCTATAAAAGTGCTATTTGCCCAAAAGTTTCTTAGTCTGCTCCAGTGCTTAAGAGCTCTTTCAAGTTTCAAGTCTGCTCTTTTCCAATTTAAATCTGAATGGTAGTTTGAATATCATGTTCCTGCAGTGTGTTAACCAGTCCAGATCCTTCACCCATGGTCTACAAGCCATTATATTTTCTTGTTTCTACACATTTTTCTTTGATCTTCATCCGCTTTGGATCTTTCTTTACATAGCAATTATTCATATTTTCTTCTTCTTTTGCCTGATATATAAAAGTGTAATGCGATCAATTTGAGTAAACCTCTTATGGTCCCTTTCAAGTCTGCTTCTTGTATACTGGGTCCCGGTTGACATTGTTTGATTTGCAAGGTATTCTGCTCCTGCATTTCCTTTTCTATGTGTGTAACATTGGTCCTAATGGCTGTGATGATGCTTTTTGTTTCTTCAACTTCGTAAGCGTCGAATCCTTTTTTCTCTAAAATTTAGGATATGGGGATACGGCTAAAAAGAGTTCAAATTTCGAACATAGGTACGTGGGTACAGATTCCAAATTTCAATTCTTTTTTTCGAAATTAACGTGTAAAAAGTTAAATAAAAATTAAATTACAATAGGTACATCAATCTTACAAGCATAAATCTTTTTCTAAATTTGTATACTAATAATTTTAAATGCATTTTTTATGTGGCTAATTGAATTAAATTAGGTAATGTAGCATTTAATGGGTTGGGTACAAAAATTTGTGCATCACAAATCGCAATTTAGGCTTTGGAAATCGTAATTAGTTTTCTTTAAAATAGTAATTAATGTTTTAAATCACTTTTAATAGTTTAAAAGTTGTAGGGCTAGGTTATTTAAAAACAGTGGAAATCAAAATTGATTCTTTAATCAATTTTAATACTTTAAAAGTTGTGGGCCAAGTTTTTTTTTTACAATTAGAATTTTTTTCCTCTTCTTCTCTTCTCCATCAATGGTGAATTCCTGTGCCCGTATGCCGTATCCTCTTCTTTGAAGGATCCGAGTCGGATTCCATACTCGTACCCGTATCATGTCAACACGGGTACTTCCTCTATTTTATAGAGTCTGAGCATCACACGTACTGGATACTCCATAGGACTTGGAAAAGTTCTTCAATACTACTGATTGGCACCTCTGTTTATTTCATTCCAAAAATCGTGAAATCGATTTTGTACACACATTTTGGTCCCTGGCAATAGTACCGTAAGCATTGCTTCCAAATTGGGGAAGATTACAAATTTTTTAGAGAAGGTATATAAAACTCTTCCTTTATAATTTCTTAAAACTCTCCAGCTCCTGTTCCTAGGTTGCCTGTGCTGCGTATGTCAGTATTTAGTTTAATCGTCTCCATCTTTGGCTTTATCTGTTTCACAATTAATGATTCCATTCTCACTTTATTGCACAATTACACTCCATGTTGTTTAGCTAATGTGATTCTTTCTAGTTCCTTAGTTTGAAGATATTTTCTTTGCTCAACAACTAAATTATGTATTACACCCATCATATTATTCTCCTCTTATCCATGGACAACTTTGTGTTTGTCATCATTTTTCAATCCAAACGAACCATGTAATGAAAATTGGGAAGATGAAATAGGACCTAGGGAGGGAAAACCAAACATAGAGGTGAGAATCTTATAAGTTTCATCTTTTTTCTTCTTTTTTCCCCTAAATATTGCTTTAAGTCCAAATTGAGCTGCTCATTAGAGATAAATACCATATACTGACCTAATTTGTACAACTTCAATGCTTATGAAGCAAAATGCCTTTCTGTTATGAATACCTCATGATAAGTGTATTTTGTGCACTTATTCGGACTTTAATTTTGTGTACTTATTCGGACTTTAATATTAAGCTTGTGTCTTGTTATTTTATAGAATTTCTACTTAATTTAGTGTATTTTACTTTCTATTTTAGTTTTGGACCAGTTCATAAGCAAGTAGAGAATAATGTATGAAAAGAGCAATAAATTGAAAGATGTTTTAGAAGTATGAGGATCAAATTGCTCTCGATTGAAGCTTGAAGAACCACATTGGAGGTTATTGAAAAATTTAAGGACTAAAGAAACCAAAATTCAAAGTTAGGGGACTAAATGGCACATATTGAAACAAGTAAGCTGCGAGATCGCCCAGTATCATTAACTTCTTAATTTTTGGCCTGGACGATCGTCCAGTGCAAATTTGCACAGCGAGATTTTATTACTATTTTGAGTTCGACTCCAATCAAGAAATTTTTTTGCCTACAATTTTGAGGATTTTTTTGGGATCTTTTGACACTTAAAGAGGGGCTATATATATGAGTTCTTAACTCTAATTTAGGAAAGTCGATTATTGAGAGATTTCAAGAGGAGAAATAAGAAATGAAGATTGAAGAACGAAAATTAAGATTTATTCTTTTGAATTTTTTTTTTCTGGGTGATGAATTATATCTTTTCTTTTTGTTTTCTTCTTTTTAGTATGTTAGGCTAAATTCGTTTTGTGTTAGGATTACGATAAAATTTGTAGTTTAATTCTTCAGTTTGGAAATTTGATTTTTGACGATATGTATTAATATAGTTCTTGTTTTCATCTACAATTATGTACGTAATAATTGTATAATTTTTGTAGTTTGTTTTACTATTGAGAGATTGAAAACAGGCTAGATATAATTTTAATTGTCGTTAGATAGAGATATACCGCTATATTTTACGTGATATTTAATTATCCATTGTAATTTAATTGAACAATTTAGGAGTATTAATCGTCATAACTGATGTATGTTGTCAAATTCAATAATCCAGATAAAGAATTAACTACTACAAGTGAATTTGGGATTTTAGTACTTTTTTTCCCCATATTTAAAGTAATTTGGCGTGAATTTAATCTTTTATTTTTTAAAATTATAATTAGTTAATTCTTTTTAGTTAATACTTTAATTAGTTCTTAGACACCCAAACTTCAAAAGTTAAATTTATTCGGTTAATGTTAATTTAATTGTGTTGAGCTATTTAAATCCTTGTTGGTACGATAATTGGTCTCTAAAATCTTCTTTATCACTTATGCAATCTGTACATTTGCGGTACAAAATAAATTACTAACAAGTTTTTGGCATCGTTGTTAGGATTTTGATTTGGTTCTTTTTCAATTATTTTAGTACTAATTCGAATTTTATTGTTTTATTATTTTAAAATTTAATTCAGTGTTTAAATTATTTCTTTTTAGGCTTTTGTATGCGAAGCGTGAGACACAAGTAATAATTTCAACTGATCCAGAGATTGAATGTACTTTTCATCGTAGGCAAAAAGTAGCAAGAAAAATACCAAAAAGGCAAAAAAAGTACGTTACTATGAATAACAATGAGATTGCTCCAGCAGGATAAGAGAATAGAGAGATAGTCATTAATGAAGAAAATATGCTGGTGGGAGATTTTATGACTCCGCAGATCATCCAGAGTCAATCTAGTATTGTCTACCTACCTTTTGGGTAGCCGAACTCTAGTTGAAGACCAATGTTATTCATCTCTTTCAGAATGGACATCAGTTATATGGCAAGATCAACGAGAATCTACTTACATATATCGCGATTCTTAGAAATGTGCCAATATTTCAAATATTAAAGGATCTCAGACGACACCATGTGTCTACATTTATTTTCACATATTCTTCATAACAAATCTCTTGAGTGGTTGAACGCACAGTCAATTGACAGCATCAGTACTTGGAATGATTTAACTCAAAAGTTTTGCAAAAAATTCTTCCCACCGATTAAGATTTCAAA
This sequence comes from Forsythia viridissima, assembly GCA_030279155.1. Taxonomy (NCBI): domain Eukaryota; kingdom Viridiplantae; phylum Streptophyta; class Magnoliopsida; order Lamiales; family Oleaceae; genus Forsythia; species Forsythia viridissima. Next base: position 59,850,889 of record CM059033.1, on the reverse strand, counting down.
GTTAAAGCATGACATATCTATATTTGAACAGATAGAATTCGAATCTTTTAATGAGGTATGGAACAAATTCAAAAATATGTTAAGAAGGTGCACATATTATGACATTAGTAAGGGCCTACAATCTTTCTTCTTTTAAAAGCATAATAGACTCTTCATCTAAAGGCTCGTTATCTACCAAAACTATTGCTGAAGTTTTAGAGCTGTTTGAAAGAGTAGCTACCACCACCGCTATTTGGTCGTCAAACAGAGTTCTACACAAAAACTGTAGGACTACATAAAGTAGACACTTTCACGGCATTATCTACGAATGTAGACTCTTTGGTACACAAAGTAGAGGGTATGTCGTATTTAGCCAATGTAGTGCAAGTGAAGAAACCAACATGTGATGAACATGGGACTAGTTACAGTACATTAGAATGTCCTATTCTATCACAGCAGTCCGAGTAAGTCGAGTATATTCAAGGTGGTCAGCGCTAATAAAATAACCCGTTCTCTAACACATTTAATCCGGGTTAGCGAAATCATCCAAATTTTTCTTAGAGGGATAATCAGAATAATATCAAACCACAGAGTCCTCAGTTTCAGCGACCAAAAAAAAGAATCCCCCTAGAAGATATGTTTGGTAAATTCATAGAGAAAATTGAGCACTATATGAAAGTAAATAATTAGTTCATGAGAAAGACAGACCACTCTTCAAAATCAAGGCGTGTCAATAAAAAATTTGGAGACACATATGGTCAGATGGCAGTCGCTATATCAGGCAGAGCACCAGGTACTTTGCCAAGCAATACAGAGGTGAATCTCAAGGAACATGTTAAAGATATTACTACCAAAAATAGGATTGAGTTACCAAAGATTCATGTTAAGGGACCAGTTGCAGATAAAGAAAAGGTACCGTCTACTGATGAGGAGCACGTGGAACAGATTGAGATACAGTAGATATATCTATTAAAGAGAGTTCATGTACACCACAGGTTAAGACAACTACTCATATCAAACCATATGAGCCTTCGATCTTGTTTTTTTAAAGACTACAAAAGTACAAGTTAGACAAATAGTTCACAAAATGTCTTGAAATCTTCAAAAAGCTATATATCAACATCTCTTTTGTAGACGAACATGCTCAGATGCCCAGTTATGTGAAGTTTATGAAAGACATTCTTCGAAAGAAACACAAAATGGAGAAACATGAGATGGTGATGTTGACACAAGAGTTTAGTGCTATTTTACAGAATAAGCTATCTCCTAAACTAAAATATTCATAGAGTTTTACAATACCTTGCACCATTAGAGATTATTGTTTTGAAAAAGCTTAATGTGATTTAGGTACAAGTATTAACGTGGTGTCACTTTCTATTTTCAGAAAATTAGGTTTGGGGAAGGCTAAAGCAATTATGGTGCTGATCGGTCTATCAAACATCCAAGAGGAATTGTTGAAGATATCTTGCTAAAAGTAGACAAATTCATCTTTTCGGCTAAATTTATTATTCTTGACATGGAGGAGGATAGAGATGTGCCACTTCTTTTGGGCCGACTATTCCTAGCTACCGGTAGAGCTATTATTGATGTGCAAAAAGCCCAACTGTTTGTGAGGCACAGTGAAGAGCAAGTCATTTTTGATGTATTCAAGACCATAAAATACCCAATCGAGTCAGATAGCTGTTTTAGAATTGATATGATTGACATTATAGTTTATAACGCTTTTCAACTAAATAATCTACTAGATCTTTTGGAAGTCGGTATTGTGCATTATCAATCCACTCACACTAATTCTGGTGAGATTGAGATGTATGCAATGTATCTTGAACCTAATCCTCCATACAAACGCAGACCACATTTTGAAGAGTTGGGCATAGGTTGTAGAAAGCCTTTGCCATTCGTTCAACAGCCTCCTAAAATAGAGCTCAAGCAGTTGTCATCTCATCTTCGTTATGCTTACTTGGGAGAATCCTCTACACTGTCCGTGATAATTGCAAATTCTATTAATGAGCTTGAAGAGAAAAAATTGCTCCAAGTGCTCCGAGAACACAAGACAACTATTGGGTGGTCTATTGCTGACATCAAAGCCATTAGCCCTACATTTTGCATGCATAAAATCCTCATAGAAGAGAATTTCAACCAAGTATTGACAGTCAGAGGAGGTTGAATCCTAATATGAAAGAATTGGTCAAAGCAAAGATATTGAAACTTTTGTATGCAAAGATTATTTATTCAATCTCAGATAGTGCATGGGTGAGCCAGTTTAGGTAGTACCTAAGAAGGGTGGTATCAAAATGGTGTAGAATGCAAAGAATGAATTGATTCCTACCAAAACAATCACGAGATAGAGAGTTAGCATTGACTACTGCACACTCAACACAAAGGATGACTTTCTCCTTCCATTTATTGATTAGATGTTGGAGAGACTAGCTGGACACTCTCATTATTTAAATGGTTACTCTGGACATAAACAAATCCCGACAGCACCTAAGGATGAAGAGAATACTATCTTCACATGTCCCTATGGTACCTTTACATACCGTAGGATGCCTTTTGGTTTATGTAATGCTCCTGCCACTTTTCAGCGTTACATGATGGCCATCTTCTCTGATATGGTGGAGAGGTTTATTGAAGTATTCATAGACGACTTCTTAGTGTTTGGCTCATCTTTTGATGAGTGCTTAGAGCACTTGTACCTGGTTTTGCATTGGTGATGACACAAATCTAGCACTTAATTGCGAAAAGTGTCATTTTACGGTTCAAGAGGATATCGTGTTGGGACATCAAATTTCAGCTAAGGGCATTGAAGTGGATAAGGCAAATATTCAAGTTATTGGAAAATTACCACCTTCGACCTCTGTCAAAGGTATTCGCAGTTTTCTTGGGCATGTTGGATTCTACCGTCACTTCATCAAAGACTTCTCTAAGATCACAAAATCGTTGTGTACTTTGCTAGTCAAGGATGTACCATATGTCTTTTTTGAATAGTATTTATTGGCATTCAACACTCTAAAAAAGAAGCTAATTTCAGCACATGTGATAATTGCACCATATTGGAGTCTACCGTTTAAATTGATGTGTAATGTAAGTGATTATGTAGTGGGAGTAGTGTTGGGACAGCTAAGATTTTTCATGTGATACACTATACTAACAAGACATTGATTGATACACAGTTCAACTACGCCACTACTGAGAATGAACTCATAGTTGTAGTATATGCTTTTGATAAATTCTTATCATATTTTGTTGGATCAAAGGTAATAGTCTACAATGACTATGCTGTCTTGAAATATTTACTGGCAAAGAAAGATGCAAAACCGAGGCTGATTCGATGTGTTTTACTTCTACAAGAATTTGATTTGGAGATAAGAGATAAGAAGGGAAGTGAGAATGTAGTAGGTGATCATCTATCTAGACTTGAGCATGGAGAGCAAACTGAGACTGGTGATATTAATGAAGTTTTTCGAGAGGAGTAGATTTTTAAAATGGAGGATGTACCGTGGTATGTAGACATAGTGAATTTCTTAGCCAAGTCTATCATCCCACCAGATTATTCAAGTCACCAAAAGAAAAATTTCTTTTCTGACTTGAAGCAGTATTTTTGGGAGGATCCCATTCTTTATAGACGGGGTCCAGTTCAAATAATTAGGCGTTGTGTTCTTAAAGAAGAAATTTCTTAGATATTTGAGCATTGCCACGCCTCAGCCTACACTAGACACTTTGGTACATCTAAAATAAATGTTAAAATTCTACTGTCCGGGTTTTATTGGCATTCACTTTTCAAAGATGTATATATTTTTGTGAAAAAGTGTGATCGATGCCAATGTATAGTAAATATCTTGAGAAGGAATGAGATGTTTCTAAACAGTATACTCGAGGTAAAGCTTTTTGATATGTAGGATATTGATTTTATGGGGTCATTTTCTTCTTCGTTCTCTAGTCAATACATTTTGGTTGCTGTTGACTGTGTTTTAAAATGGGTTGAAGCAGTTGCATTGCCTATCAATGATGAGAGGGAGGTGATGGATTTTTTGAAAAAGTGTATTTTCACTCATTATGGCACACTCCAAGCCATTATTAGTGATGGGGATAAATACTTTTGTAATCATCTATTTAAGTCATTACTGACTAAATATGGTGCCTGCCATCGTATTGCTACTCTATCATCTTCGAACTAGTGGGCAAGTTGAAACGGATTCTTGAGGTGACGGTTAGTTAATTAATAAATGATTGGTCAAAGAAACTAGATGATGCTTTATAGGCCTACCAAACAGCTTTCAAGACTCCTATAGGCATGTCTCTATATTGGTTAGTTTTTTTGAAAAATGTGCCACTTATCAATTAAGTTGGAGCACCGAGCATATTGGATAGTCAATAAGTTGAACTTTGATTTGAAGGCAGTCGGTGAAAAGAGACTACTTCAATTAAATGAGATGGATGAGTTTTAATTGGAGGTATATGAGAATGCAAAATTTTATAAGGAGCTGACCAAAAAGTGGCATGATATACATATTCAAACGAGAAAATTTAAGGTTTTTTCGGGCAAGTTAAGGTCACGATGGTCAGGTCCTTACACAATCACAAAGGTCTATCCATATGGAGCTGTTGAGATCAACCATGAAAGCAAAGGCATGTTTAAAGTCAATGGGCAGCAATTGAAGTTATATTGGAGTGGTAGATTCTCGAAAAAAAAGTCTTACCATTCATCTTGCAACAACGGAATGATCATCCCAAAAAGTCGAGCTCTCTGACTATAAATCGAGCACTTAATGGGAAGCAACCCATTTTTCTATCATTTTCTACTTTTTTATTATAGTTATTTACAATTCCATATTTCCATGTAGTTATACAGATTGCATTAGATTTTAGACATATTTTTATTACGTTTTGGTATTTAAGTAGTCTTTATTGTTTTTTGATTTTTAAGTTCATCATAGGTTCCCTAACACGACTATAAGCTTAGGCATATTGAAATAGTCTAAAAAATGCTTTGGCATACACCCCAAGATTTTTTTTTTAAAAAAAAATCGAATCCAAGTAAAATTGGAGGAAGATAAATCATACCTTAGAAGAATTTTGCCAATTTAAAGAAATTTAAGTAAATGCAATGGAATGACAAGCAATCGGGTTTGAATATTGATAAAGTGAGGTACAATGAGAGATTTATGCTGCCCAACTCAAAAGAAAATTTTTGTAATTCGTTTTTTTTTTTTTTTTTTTGAAGTCCTGGGGTTTTAAACCCAGCATTAAGCCTGGGCAATTGCCCTGTCTACTGGGCTTTCTGCCCAGTAGAATATAACTAGGGCGATTGCGTTCACAAGAATTTTGTTTTTCATGGTATTCGATTCTCAGCAGAAAATTCAAACTATCAAAATTCTACACACACGTACTAACTTTAATACCCTTAAACTGTTCTCAAGTAGTTTGGTTATTTGGGAACGGGATTTTTACAATAATCCTGAGTCAATAATATCAATATATAATTTCATACACCCAAGTCATGTTCCCATATAAGTGATAAGTCAATAGTGGCTACGTACTCTATTAATATAATCTGACATAGATAAGTATTCAAGTAAAAATACAAGTTAAAGTGTTGTTCAATATTCTAACTAAAAAATGTACTCAACGTTAAACAAATATTATCATCTTTGGCGGCAAGCCTTTCAACAATAATTAGACAATATTTTTGAGTTTTTCAAAAAGATTTAAAAAAAAAAAAATCTACTATGGCAGTTATATAGACCCGAATTACAAGCAAATAAAAAATAATCAAATAAATACTTATTCTACTCTCAAACTAAAACATTAAATTGTCCCTAATGTAATAGCAAAAATAAGCAAATAAAAGACGAAAGATATCAGGTACTTTTCGGAGGTAAATGTGGAAAAGAGAGTCTGGGCTAATCAGATGGACCAGCGGAAGTGGACTCGTGGTGTAGGGCGGTCGGGGTTGAAGGTGGAGAGATGATGTTATAGATATCATCCATGCGGCTCGCAAAATGGAGCATTCTGCAGTTGACATTGAAATTATAGTTCACTGTTTTTCTCTAATGGCCCTGTCTACAACATTGAGTGAGTTTATTTCAATGCTCATGTTTTCTATCATGCGCTGCATGACTAATTGCGTCCGCTGAATAAAGCTCAAAGTCTGACTCTGCTTTGCCAACTGGGTAAAAACCTGACGAAGAATGTGATCAGTCTCGGCCGCAATACAAGAGCTAGAGCTGAATTGTCTGTTGCTCTTCTAGCTAAAGAATTTCCTATTATCCATTTGTTGATAGGTGCTTCAGGGGTCTCAGGCTCCTCATGCGGGAGTACTCCATCTGCTAAGCAAATGGTACTGCTAAGACATGGAAACATGAGTGAGCGGCCGGACTCAAATTGTGATGCCAGATCAACAATGAAACAGAAAATATGGTTCCTCAAGTCAATCTTATGTCCACTCGCTAAATGATACAAGAAACAGGCCCGAAATTCATTGAAGTCTGTGCGGTGGGATGTGGGGTAGATGTCATGGCATACAAAAATGTGGAAAACTCGCATGCTATCTATCAGTTATTTATGTAAGAATTCGGGTCCCTCGATAGGCCATGCATCTTCTCTTCCATATAAAAACTGAGCCACCAATGCCATGTCATGCTCGGCTGGTATGTGCTCAACATCGTTGTTGGTCAGCCCATAGTATCTTTCTATCATTGCAGGGTTGCACTTAATCCATTTCACTCAGACCCATGTTTTGTACCTGTGGTTTGTCCTTGGTTCCTCGATTGCATGATTGAAATTGGCAATAAATTCTTTGACCAACAATGGGTAGGCCAAATGAGGTGTACTCGCTACTTTCTGTCAGCCACAAGATTCAATAAGATTCACCGTCTCGGAATATGGAAAGTAAATTAGAATTACATCCCTTTCGGCCCACAATTTCTTTTTCATAAGCCATTTGTTGTATATGTTTTCTTCTTCTGTCCCAAAAAATCTTTGGATACCCCCGTCATCAACTTTATTATCCACTTGTCTGCGTCGGGTAAATGTTGAACCGACTCTCTTTTCTCTTCTTTGTTGGTGGTTCCATTCTTTTTGGCGGCATTGTACCTATGAGGATAAAAGACACATCATTAATCACCATAGTGAACTAAAGGTTAAACAAACACCCCCATTATAATAATAGTAGTGAATTTGATTATTTCAAACCTATACCAAACACTACTTTTCACCACCGGAAAATTTGTTGAACTAGTAAAGTTTTGCCGAGTGATCTCATGTGTAAGTTCATAGGTTGGTCTCTTTCGTGTGGAAATTTGAGGTCAAATGGAGGTTGTTTGAGTTGGACGAGAGGGGAACGAAGTTGGGGACGTAAAGTGGTTGGTGCCTAGCCATGGCATGCTAACTTGGCTTAAGTGTTTAGCGCGGTTTTCTAATATCAACTCAAGGAATTTCTACAACATTATCAACTCTACATTAGTATCAAGATTGATCAAATTAAGATTATACCTATATGCACATAAATTTCAACTTGGGCATTTCCTCGAAAACATTGAAGGCACCCTCTTTTTAGGATGAGTTTAAATGAGTTGGGGCCTTGAATCTAGCCAAATATTTGCACTTCAAGTAATCACAAATTCTATTCTTGATTCTTTTGTCGACTATTGTGCCATCTTAGATGAAAATTCTTTTCTCTAATTACATGTGGGACATTAAGGTGAAGAAGATGCTCGTTGGTGTTTTCAGACCAGCAAATGTTTTGCCACAAGACCTTTGAATTGCAGCAGATCTTGCTGTGAGCAGTCTGCTATTGCTGTTACTGGAATGTAAAATGAATTGTGAATGTGATCATTGTTTAACTGGTTTGTTGTGTTGAATGTTGAAGTTCACATAAGCCAAGCATCTATTTTCAAGTTCAGTTGATACTAGATTTGATCTTGAAGACTTTATAACAAATTGATAATGATGTTTAAGTCAGGGGATTGTAATAACTCTAAGATAGCGTTTTCATGTTATTTAGACTACAGAAAGGTCCAGCATTCCCCTTGTGCAATATACTGACTTTGGAGACAGATTTTGAGGCATTTCTTGGTTTCTTCCGTGCACTGCATCCTATCGACCATAACGGTTATGCTACCGTCATATTTATTTTTTATTTCTTTTGGTTTGTTTGTTGGTTGATAAAGAAAAGAAATGCTACCTTTATTGGCTATATCAGTCACTCCTGTACATTGGTAAGGTACTTGCTAATGTCAAGAAATATATCAGTGGCATGTGCATCCCTAGCCACAAGGCACATGTCTCAATAGCTTAACATGCAGGTTGTATTGGTTCTTGGTATTACCAACACCTTTCTGCCTTATTGAGATAAAACTAATACTGACTGTTTAAAGACATGATTTTCAGGATTATTTATTTGGCAGTATTCATCAGAAATTATTTCAAGGTATACCTATATCTTGTGCAACTTCCTTTCCTTTGCTTTCTGTATTATTTCAGCTGACCTTGATGTAATCTGAGCATATAATCGTGTCAGATTGCATCTCCTAAATACTGATTTCTAATTATTGTTTAACTTCATCTCAGGAGTCTTCCACGCTTTCCTTCCGTGGATGCTTGCCCTCGGGCTGCAAACTTCTGCTATTTTCAGGTGTAGCCACTCTCATTTTAGATAAAACACCAATTTAACTTTTGGGCCACTTGTTCCATTCACCTTTCCTTGGATTGCCGTTTTTCTTTGTAACGGTTTTTGTAATGTGAGTGCTATTCTATGCCTCTGAAGTTGCTTTGTTTCTGTTTGTACGGCATCTCATCATCTTGTTTATATCTTAATTACTGAAAAGCTTTGCAGTGGCATATCTATTGGTGATAATAATTTTTTATTTTCATAACCAGCTATTGTCTGTTAAGGCCTTTTATCAGAAAGATAATACATTTCGGTGAGCATGCTCACTAAAGCCACAAAAGATTGGAATTTCTTGAAGGTTAGATGTTTTTATTCAATACCCTTCCTGTTATGTTTTCAAAAAAGTATTCTTACTCGGACTTGTTTGTAAAATGGCTCCAAATGGAGTTGAAAGTCTTAAAGACAAGAATGAAAGCCGTAAATGTGCGTCTTTAAGGAGAGAAAAACATAAGGTAGCATTATATTATCTTTTTGGATCTTTGTTTTTTATTTTATTTTTCTTTCTTTCTGCTATCAGCATTCTGTATCCTCTTTACTACTATCTGGTTTATTTAATAGATAAATAAACAACCCCAGTTTATAGCTGCTAGAATCTCTTTCCTATTGACTGCCCTGTCAGTGTACTTGAATTTATGTCTGAAATTATAGTTAATCTTAGATAATCCTTCACATTAACGCTTTTCTTGGTTTTGATGATGTAAAAAAAAAGTAGATCAGAAAATTGAAGGACTTTTTACGAACTTTTGTCTTGTATGGTTATTAGTCCTTAGTGATGGAAAACATGATAAGTAGATCATCTTTTGCTTTCTGCATTTTTGTCAAAGGTGTAATAGAGTTAGAGGTAGACTTGGAGAACTGCCTAAGAACTTGACAGGACCCCCACTACTTTTTGTCCATGCAATACCAGGTAACAAATTTCTGTGTACAGCGTACATTTAAGCTTGTTCGTTGTTTAAGCTCTGTTGGTCCATATGTCATTGAAATAGTCTTATGTAGAGAAATTCATATTTCTCATTGCTCATGTTTTTGTTTGCTACAAAAATTTGATATTGAAGTTATTGCAACTGTCTTTAAACATCCTTCTTGTAAAATACGTTTACATATCTGTTCGTAAGTGGTCACCAAACATTTTTTTGTTCAAATTTATTAATTCTAACCTCATAAGCCCAATGCATACGGATTGGATGAGATGTTCAACGGAAATCTCATGCGGCAGCCCTCCAATATTAAAATTTTAGTGTGGCAAAATTGTGATTGGAAGATAATGATTAAGAAACAAATGGTTGCTCATCTTTTTTTTTTTTTTTTTTTTTTTTCAATTTGGTTGTCAATCTTTAGAAAATGTTTCTCGTTAGTCACTCTATACACCTATGTGAAGTCCAAGTAATGCATATGCTGGCATGTCTTACAGAAATCTGATGTTGCAAAAAGAAAGACGTTAAGACTGATTTCTGGGTTCAACAAAAATTTCATTTTCTTATTGTAAAGATTCACTTTCAAAATATATTTTTTAAGAAGAAAACTTAACTTAAAATTCTACACCAACTTTATCTATCAAAACATGAAATATATATTGAACTATTTCAATTGCCGTCTCAAATGCTTCAATCGCACGTTCTCTCCAACTTTGCAGTGGGTTTGAAGGTGGCGCCACCGATGACATTTCCGATGATGCTAAATATGAACCAGTAGGGAGAAAAACAGGACACCTCAAAATCTGATCTTGGAATTTTGCATCAATTTGATTTTTTGGTTTTTTGCTTCAAACTGATTTGTTGGTTTTTCAGTTCAAAGTTCATCTCAGGCATTAATGATCGGGATGTTCCCCTTGTTTTTTCTCGTGTTGATTTCATAGTTGCTTCAAGTTCAATGGAGCCAACTAGTTCCTGCACATTTCTGAGTTGCAAATCAACTGGGTTGTGGTGGTGGTTAGATGGCTGGGGTTGTGGGGTGGGCTGCGGTGGCGGCAGAGTGACCAACAGGAAACACTTTCTAAAGATTATTATTCAAATTGAGGGGGGGGGGGGAAAAAAAAGAGTGAGAGAGAGAGATAAATGATCATTTGCAAACACTCTGTTAAGTTGGGAGACCTAACAAGTTTTTAACCCGTTATTGTTTCGTGATAATTTTGTCAGTGGAATTTTAATGTTGGAGTTTTTACGTACAACATGTTGTACATCAACCTGATAGAATTCCACGTTGAGGAAAGACTCGTTCCAGAGGATGCAGGGCACCAACAATTTTATCATCCTGACTACTTCACAGCCGGGGAATGGAAGGAAGGTCCTGCCACGATAAGCTAAGGTGGAGAATAGGAATATCTGGTAGTCTCCACCTCATTCCATCTATCCTTGGATTTTTCCAAAATCATTAGTTTTGTGCAATTGAGACTAACAGGGTGATTATTAGAAAGTTAAGTGACTAATTTTGAAAAAAAGTTTGGTGACCATTTGTGAACAAATTGGGTGACCAAACATGTTTTTAACCGGATGAGTAAGCATATGACAAGAGTAAGTGGAATTGTAAGGAGGTGAGGATTCATTAAGGTTTTTACAAAATATAAGGTTGGTTAGAAGTAGTTTATACGAGTGAGTCCTTTTCCAGATTGAGTCTTCAACTTGGGCATTTTTAAGTCCATTCCTCCTGAAATCATTTCAGCTTGAAGAACTAAAAACAGTTTGATGATGATATTGATCATGCATTACGTATGGACTTAATTCAGTTGTGACTAAATATTTTCTTTACATAGTGAATATCGCTAATAATCGCTGAAGAACTCAGTATTCGAAACCTCTTTTTGGTTTTGAAAATCGCGAATAGCACTAGTTTTGGTTGATTTTTGACTCTACATAGATATATATCACTTTGACTACCTTCAATTTTTACAGATGTGTAATTGTAATTCAAAACAGAGTTCCAGAAATATCCATATTCAAATCTAAGCCTGTTAGGTATAAGTTATGTGCAAATAAGGTTAAGACCATTATTCATTTACATATTTGTATTTTATTCTTTTATACGTTATCAACAGCTCAAACTGGGGAATTAAGGGAGTGAAGAGTACAGGCAAATACATAATCAAGTGTAATACAAATACAGTTGGCATCAGATAGAAAATCTGATAATTTGTGGGCCTCTTAGAGGTTGATGGGTCGTTGTCCAATGTAGCTAAAGTGACCAACCACACAAGCCCTTAGTAATTATAAGCTTTGAAAGAGAGGAAAATAAAAAGTCTTGACAAGTATCCAATTGAGAAAAAAGACATTCCAATTTTCTGAAACAATATGATGACATACTGAATTTTGCTTAAAAGGTTGGACTCCTTAGTGGATTTTAGGGTACCTGCCTTTCCTTCAAAATGCGGTAACCTTTGGATACCAAAAACGCGTGAAATCATAAAATGATACTTAGAAAGGTGATGGTAAGATTGTTGATCGATGAAGCTAATCATGATTTAAATGGACCTTAGTTAGGGGTGAATTTGTCCGAAAATTTGAAGGCATAGAATTTTTACAGGAGGGTTGATATTGATCTGGCTTCCGACAGTTGGTGACAATTCTGTGTGGCTCCGTGAAGGAAGTCCTGTGTTCTTGTACTATATATTGGACAATGGCCTTGTTGAGTTCTGGATGTTCGAGTTCAAATTGACCTGAATTGGAGAATGAAAACTGAGGTTGCATTGATGAGCAAGCCTAAATTACTAGTTGCTTGTCGACATTGTAACTCCAAATGTAGGATAATCTTTGAGTTTGACATCATGATTTTGGCTTAACGATGGATTTTTCAAAACAACACAGAGTTGCTCGGTGTATGCCTTTCAAGTTCAAGTCAATCCGTTGTTTAGAGATGGTGAATGTAAACTGTTTATATGTAATTATTGTGTGGATTATATGTACTTCGTACATTACTAAAATTTACTTGTAATACATGCCTCGAGAAGTGTTTATATACATGTAAAAGATAACTTATAAATAAAAATGTTCCTAAATCTGGACAGAAATGTTCTGTCATCAGCAGTATGGCAAGGCTTATAGAGTTCAATTTTTGATTTTTTTCAAGGTTGAGCAGACAGCCTATGAACTGTGACCCCATAGATAATAGAATTCTGACTCGCTATGGTAATTGATAGGCATAATCTCTGACAGAATATATGTTTTGAAGCCCTTTTGTTTTCTTATGCAGGAATGAAGGTGGCATGCGGTTACTGCCGGGGCCAATAGTTGGTAAGTAAAGTAACTCAATGCAAATAATTTAGTTAAATAATATAATTTGAGAATTTCTTATATAAGAATATGAATTTTGTTATTTTTGAAGTTTGCATTATACAGATTCATAATCGAAATTTTACTTATTAATAAAGTTATTATTTTCAAAATAAAGTTTTGTAAATGAGAATTATTTGGGCCGACCCGACCCCACTTTGCATTTTTTGTTTTTAATTTTTTTTCCAGCCAATCCCACCCCTTCCCTATTCCAAAATTTAGTTTCTATTCCTTTTTCTTATCTATACTTTAGAAGGTCTAAATCATTTGGTTGTCTATTTATCACATCTTTACATACTTTCCACAAGTGGAGGTGGGATTTTTCATTTTTACATATATCTTCACACTAAAGCAACTTTATTTAAAACCAAGTAATTATAGAACATGACATGTAATGATACATATGGGTCCATATTTAGATCTACCTATTATCTTCTTAAATTCTCTTAGGACACTAATTATTTACCCTTAAGTAGGTTTCAAATAAGTGATTATTGTTCATATTTCACATGTATGGCTCTTTTAATTGTCCACTTAGCTTTTTTAATCACAAAAGTTAAACTTATTTTGGAGTCATTCATCATAAATTCAGAATTTGTAATAAGGACTTGTGGACTTAAATTGGGCAGAAGATCTGTAATCCATGGTGCTTGGAACGGCCTAAAATAAGATTAAGTGAAGTTGTTGACTTAAGATGGGTTTTTCACATGCCCACTTTAATCATCTTCAAACCCTAATGATTTTGTTCTCCACTAAGGCCATAAAACGTCACAATGTTATAATGAATATATCTAGTCATGTTCATTTGAGTGAATGTACAAGTAGAAATATTGTTTGGCGTACCTCACTTTGCATCATTCTTGAACTTTAACGTGCAAGTGTTTAATGCATCGAATTATATAAGATTGAATCAGACAACAGTTGCGCGTTACATATGGTCTTTTTTTTTTTAAAAAAAAAAAATATGTACAATTTTATCTAATTTAACATAAAAAATATATTATATCCTATTATTGTGCAACAAGTTAAATTGTTCTGAACGTATGATGTGACTTGAAAATTGGGCCATATGGTCTACTCTACATAAGAACATGACATTCAATTTGTATAACAGCATCTCGATGTCTTGTTTGCTTTGAAATTTCAAGATTCCATAGGTGATACTATAAAGCAACTAGGCACGGCAATTAGTGATGGCAACGGGTCGGATCGGGGTGGATCGGCTTGATCCAAATCCTCCCTGCAATAATTGTACAAGATCCAAATTCGTCTCGTGATTCGCCATTTTTCGGGTCGGGACGGATCGGATACAGATCGGGGCGAATCAGAGTCCTAGTCTGTATACTGATCTTTTTTTTTTTTTTCATTCAAAAAATTTAAAATATATTAAAATAAGCTTTACTATTATACTATAGAGTTTAAACAACATTCTAAAATACATTTGAAATTGTAATTGCAATTTTTGTCCCAAATTTTTTATTTTGTTATAATTTAATACTTTTTTTTGAAATACGGGACGGGACGGGACGGGACGGGACGGGACGGGACGGGGTGGGGTGGGGCGGGGCGGATCGGGACAGTTCTGATCCGATCCACTCCAAGATTCGTGACAGATCACAGATATCTGCCTCGTCGATTCGCGGATCAGGTATTTTTCGCTACATTCGAATTGGGTAACCATCGGGTTTGGGGTGGATCGGATATTTTTGCCATCTTTAACGGCAATAGTGTTTTAACTCTCAAAAATACTTCTTCACAGTGAAAATTTTTGAATAAAAAATTATATAATAAATAAAATGTAAGCAGAGGAGAAATAATAGATCATTAAAATCATTTTTAGGGAGGGGGCGGGAGGATGTTGTTTGATTTAAAAATCCAAATGTCAAAATAAAAATTAAACGAAGCAAGTGGAAAATTTTGATTGCACACGGGCGATTATTTTAGATCCAAATGCTACTAGTTAATGTCAGGATTTGCAGATCAAACAAGGGTTGGGTCACTAAGCATGATGATTCGACTTTTTTAATTGAGTAATCTATTCATAGTCGTTTTATGTAATATTACTCAATTGGATGAATTACATAGTGGGTGTAATGTGAATTACACAATGTTGTTGAGTCAAGTCCTTTAATTTTCATGTTATCCTGGCACCTAATTAAGCTAAAAATTGAAGGTTATCTACGGATTCCAATGCATTGCATATGCACAACCCGAAGAGTAGAGAAAGAGAGAGATTAACACTGAAATACATATTTGTTGTTGCCTTCATTCCAACAGCATTTGGTCAGAAACAACAGTGGAAGGGCTCTCATGAATAATGGGATTCCATCATATTCCTACAACAATTTGGGCCCAGAAATATAGACCCTTCAAATAGAGACAATCATTGCATGTTTGAAACTTCTTTTTGGTCTTGATCAATTCTTATTTTTCACGTTAATATTTAAATATTATGCCGTTTGGAGAAATGTAATTCCATTATTAAGTTATATTAGGGGTCAAAATAGATAGATTTGTTTATGTCCACATCTTTTAATTCTTGAAAAGTACTGATCACAAGCTAGTCCGAATTCTATACTAGTCAATTCGGACCTAATATCTCATGGTTCATGATGTATTCAACCCAATCCTTTCAAGCTTTTTTTAAAGCTAGAGGCATTGTGGCTCGTGACCTGCTCGACAACGACAATTTAAATTTTCTATTTTGATACTTTTAAATTACACTTACTTATCGCATCTTGATTTAGACCCTTCAAAAGATTAGGTTTGATTTGCTTGACTATAAATATGATTTGTTACTTCAATAGTCAAATATTGCAAGTGAGTGACTCGTTTCATTGTTTGGATGCATACACGAGTTAACCGACAATCACTATAGGAGGACCATTTGTTTGAATCGAAATCGAATCAAGGTTGATAACTATATTTGAAGGGTGATATTTAAATGTTATGGACTGAAGTAGACCGGGGGAGAGAGAAACAATTGGAGATCAATTTTAGCACTGTGTACATTACATCTACACAGCTATCGAACTACAGTGGAAATAGAATTGAACAAAAACTCGTAACTTCTGGACAAAAGTCATATTCGTCCTCATCTCTACTGATGGAGGCCCACACTCGATTAAACAGCGCTCAGTTCACAAACAAGTCTTATTTACCACTGTGTTAGAACAATGATAATTGAACTATTCAACGGATATAATTAAAAATAAATTATTTAAACAAATGCAAACAATTACAAAGGAATTGGACATAGTTCTAACAATCAATACTTTTTTTGGGGGGAATTTGGCGATAAATGATTCTTAATTTTTGTCTTTATGTGTTTTTGGTCACTAATTTTTAAATTTTGGCGAAGATGTCATAAACTTATGCTTTCTAAGTGACCAAATGGTCTTTTTGGACAGATTTTCATCTGAAAAACCGTTAGTCTTGCACATGTACTTTACGTTCATTTTATTATTTTTGTTGCAAGGACAAATTTGTTGAACCTAAAATAAAATAAAAAGAAAATAAATATGAATAAGAAGTAATTATCTTTTTCCACCGATCCCACCACACCACTACCATGCCATTGATGTTATCACGAAATATTTGTCGCTGTCACAGTTATGAACGACAAAATCCCCAACTTCTTCAACACCAAGTATACATGCTCGTAAATGGGTGGGTGATAACATCAAACCATTTTACCCACAATCAAAATCAATTACATTCGATCAAATTTTTTTTTTTTATCTTTATATTTTTATATTTCGATCAAAAAAAAAAAAAAATCAATTACATTATTGTTGAAAACGAAGTCTGCCATATGGACCTCAAAATATGATCGATAATCTAGGTTTTTGCCATGAAATTTTTCACAAAGCACACATCCAATTTGGTTTTTAAGGTATTAATGTTACAACAACGTATGATTCTCGAATCCTCTTAGCCGCCGAGTTTAGCCAAGTTTTGGCTGGGTTGAGACAAGGGAGATCTAGCCTTGATGTTGCAATTTTTACACGAAACAAAATATCCATTCATGGTGAATTCATATCCATATTTTGGTTACTAACCATAACAAGCGTGTGAACATGATCAATTTGTTGATCGATGCAGTGTACATTTCTATGAAGAAATTGGGATATGGCGATGTTGTAATTGTTGTAAGAGAGACTGTTGGACTTTTGCTACGAGAGAATTTTTAATCGAAATGATATTCCAAATGCAGCTATAATGAATGATTTGGGATAGAGATGGCAAAATACTCCGACTTCACCTGAAACTTTTTTTATTTTATATTTATATTTATATTTAAAAATTCATATCGTATTTAAAAAATACAAAAAAATATTAAAAAATAATTAATTAATTAGTTAAACGGGACTGTAAATAAGAATTTTTTAATCTCCACACCCACATTCCAAAAATTTCTAATAGGGCGGAGATGATAATGACTATCCTGTTCTGTTTTCATCTCTAATCTGGATGCCAATGTTACTCGAAAGATAATTAAAACTTATATTTTTGCACTTTTCAACGAGAATTTGAAGCCTGGTTCTTTGATGGAGAGAAATTTCTCCCCTGAATCTTGTCGGTAGTTCCATTGATAGTAGAGTGGTGTGGGTGGTGTGGTGTGATGTGTGAAATCTGTCCAAATGCATCATTTGGACACTTCAAGACATAAGTTCAGAATGTCTCTGTCAAAATTTTAAAGTTAAACACCATTTGCACCAAATTATTTTTTCTTTTTAAACAAGTGCCAAATATTTTCATTACCAATATATTTTTATATGGACATTTGTGAGTTTTAAAAAAAAAAAAAAATTACCATGAATTCAAAGATGACTCAACTAATTTTTAGGCCTTAGGCAAAATTGTTGGAGGACTTTTTTAAATATAAAAAATTTAATAGAGTAAATGATCACTAACGAAAATTCTATTAGTGATCACCAATAGTAGTAGTACTTTCGGTGATTCTGAAATAAATCTATATTTGTCGATAATTCGTACAAAATTGCCAACAACGATAAGGTGATCACCAATGCGTGCACTTCCATCCGCAATGACCAACGAAAAATGTTATTAGTGATATTGTGGGCAACTACCGACAGTTCTTCGATGGTTGGTCGCCGACATGAAGCTATTGATATCATCGAAAAATATCTATTCTATTTATAGTTTGTTTTTTATAACTTACTAATGAATGAGGTTAATTTTTTTATTTTATACTGGAGGAAGAGGTTTCGGGTCACCCGTCCCTTTGACCCGGACAAGAACTAATCCTTCTCTCTCTCAAATGGATGCCCGATTTTCATCGAATCTTTTTGGGCCCATGTCTCACGAACGATCATAGTACGGCGACTCACCTAATATCAAAATCAATGGGTAGATCTCACTTATTTATCATATTCCAAACTGTTTTAACTATTGTCTAGTCCCGACGGATTTTTCCTTTGGTATTATTATTTTTTAATTACTTTTTTTATTTAGGAAATTTTTGTTGGTAAATTAAGTTTATTTAACTATTTTATATTATTAACTAAAAATTCGTTCATAATTTTAAGTTACTTTTTTATTTGTTTTTTAATTTTATTATATTATTTAAGGACAGAATTTACTTGGTTAATTAAATTTATTTAAAAAATCTTATTATTAATCTTAAATGTTATTTTGTTACCTGTGACTTTACTATAAGTAATATTTAGAGCTTGTTCGGTAGAGCTTGTTCGGTAGAGCTTTTTTTTTTTTTTTTTTTTTTTTTTTTTTTTTTTTTTTTTTTTTTGTTAATGGGCTATTCTAGCATGACATATTTTAATGGGTAAATTCAGAGCCGGTCACTATTTTGGCACTTATAGGCTCTAAGGTCATATGCTCAAAACTTAATTCAATTAAAGTCATATTTTAGAGCTAAAAGACCAACATACCCTTAATTGTAAAAAAACGCTAATTGTGATTCTGTTTTGTTGTGATACTGTTTTTATACTGTTTTTTGTGATACTGTTAAATCTATGATTTTGTACTATTAATGGAACATTTTAAGAATAATATTATTCTCTTGTTTATTTTCTACGAATTAATTCGTCTAATATTAAACACTCTATATATTTATATTTATCTATCCAATGAAAATCTATCTCCTAATTGAATCTCAAATATGTTCATAGCTTCGACAGATCTCTCTAACAAGTTGAAATTTCAACAATATCTAATTCATGGCTTATCTTGAGATTCATGAATCAGCTTAAAACCTTGGAGTTTTTGATATGACCATGTTGGAGTTTTCGATATGACCATATTTTCTATATAAAATACATTCAAACACCAGTTTTGTGGTGACTGTTCAGAAGGTTTTGGTGTTATGAGTAGTCAAGTACAAGTTTATGATTCTTGTAGTGAACCTTGTTTAGTTAAGAACTGGGAATGTTAATGAAAAATGATCAAGTTCAAAGGATGTTCAACAAAAGAAAGATAAATGGTGGCTTAAATAAAAATACATTTATCTGTGATACTGTTTTAGAGGATTTGTGATACTGTTTTGACAAAAAAAATTAAAGATTGCCATTTTAAGCTAAAGAGACGACTTCAAATGGGTAAAATCTATCATACGCAGTGGCAAAGCGACTGGTCTTGATCGTCTCATTGAGACCATTCCGAAAACATATTATAATAAAAATTCTAAGCACGTATATGAATTCTATGTTTATTTCTATTGTGATACTGTTTTCTTTGATACTATTTCGCATAATACAGTATTAAACAACACACATGACTATGATACCATGTTTTTATCTTTGATACTGTATTATGGAAAACAGTATCATGGATTAAAACAGTATCAAATTATATTAATGCACATTACCTAAACAAAACATTATTATGGATTAAAATAGTATCATAGATAAAACTAAGACATTAAAACAGTATCACAAGTTCAAACATTGCCATAATTAAACAGTATCAAAGATAAAAACACGGTATCATAAATAAAACTCATTCCACATAAATTCAAACAATATCATGGATTAAAACAGTATCAAACAATATATGTGATACTGTTTTCTATAATACATTATCAAACAACACACATGATTAACAATGTTTTCTGTGATATTGTCTTTCTATAATACAGTATCAAACATCATGATCTCTTTTAACAATGAGATTTTCTTGCCACTTCTTCAGCACAGAGTCATAACTTTGGAGGACATTATACTCTCTTTTAATTCTCTCTTTGTAACAGAGATCATTCACTAGCAAATGTCCAGGATGGTTATGTAATTGAATAATTTTCTTACCTTGTTGTGTTTTCTCTTTACTAGCAAATATCCAGAATGTCAATTGTTTCCCAATATATATCCAGGACAGTAATACATCTGAATCAAGCACGACATTGTTGTTCTCATAGCAGATGCAAAATGAAGTTTCTAAAAATTAGTTGCCTCAGATTTTGACTTTTCTTCCAACATCTTGATTGCAGCATTTAAATCCAATAGTTTCCAAGAACAATTAAGAAACATCTCAATCCAATCATTATCTACTCTATCGGGTATAAACGACTGCAATATCGGGCATAAACGACTGCAGATGGCCCATATTTTACTATGGAGAATTAAAAAGTGACACTGCGCCGTAGAAGCACTCGCCGGAGGTGTAGGAGGTTTTCGCCGGAGGTGGAGGAGGTTTGTGGAGTTGGAAGATTGTGCCAATGGAAAATATGGTTAAAAATTGTGATTTTAGAATTAATTTAAAATAGTGATGTAAAGTATGACTTAATCACAATTTTAAAAAAAGTTTTGACTTAATTTGAAACAAGTCATGTGGAGATGACTTATTGGCAATTTTTCCTATTTTAATTTTCAAAAGTTTTGAAGGTGAAATGACAAAATTATCTTTACTACTTTGAAATGGAATTGTATTAATTAAGGACAATTTTGTCATTTTACTTTCAAAACTTTTGAAAAGTCAAATATCTCACACTAGAAAAACTTATTTTTTGTCCAAAAACCTCTACCGAACAATCTCTTATTTTTTGTATTTATTTAGTTATTTAGTGACAACATTTCATCATTAAAATATTTTTTAAAGAAAAATATGGCTCAAAAATTCCAGCAAAATTGTTTAGAATGAAAAATTCAAAATTTTATGGGTCTTACTTAAATGTAGTGCCTTAGGCAACTGAGTAATTTGTTTAGATGTTGAACTGATGCTACACAAATTGAGAAAAAGTAGAGAAACATGAGTCATATAATCAAATTTCAAATTTGTTTAAATCAAACTTAAATTTGTAGTTTTCGTTGTTGTACTAAGAAGCCAAATAAGAGGATATACATGTTCTTATTTTCTTCCAAATTCAGCACAAATGTCTACTTTTCCTAAAGCAATTAAGCAACTTTAAACAATAAAATAATAGAATAAAATGGAATGTTACGTTTTGGTAGTTGTAGGATTACTTCTTCCTTATATATTGAACATAAACAAATAACTTCCTATAAGTTTATAATAATCAAATGAATTACCTCCTTTTAATTAAAAACCCACTTAAGGCTTTAAAATGTATTTCAGTTGAGACTTTTAACTAGTGACTTGTCAAACTATTTCTTAAGCATTTTTTTCACAAGTACGTATCGTATCTTAATTATGTCAGAGTTAAATTCTTATTAATATAACGATCACTCTCATAATCTATATAACAGTGTCGATTTTGTGATTTTCGGAGCATGAGACGAACAATATAAATTAGACCCTCAAATTGTAGTATACATTCAAAATTCAAAAGTCTTTTACGGAACTTAAAACTAAAAAAAAAAAAAAAAGGACAAACAAAATGAAATATACAAAAGATTTATATTATAATTAAATAACAATGTCAAAAATATTGGAAACTATTACTTAAATGCAAGTTGCATTGCGGTTTTAGAAGTAAAAATATCGATTAAATTTGAATAATCTAGTTGTTCAACTATTTTTTTCGTAACATAGACAATCCATTTAATTTTTCTTGAATTTATTGCATGTCAAAATTTGAAAAATTAAGCATATAATATCTAATTTACTAGAATATTAACCGGGGAAAAAAATTAGTTATGTAGTCTCAAATATTGCTCCTCAACAGCTTCATGCTTACTCCTTGTCCATACCCAAGTGGTTACACAAAGTTACACACACCACCGTGAGAGCTTACCTTAAAATTAAAAAAAAAAAAAAAATTCTTAATTTTCCTATGTGGTAGTATATATAATGTTTGCCTAATTTATACCATGTCTATGTATTGGTATTAACTTTTTCCCTAAAGGAAAAAAAAAATGCAGAAATTTATTACTAATTACTACTTAATTTAAGAGAGAGAGAAAAAAATAAAAAAGTACCTCTTTGATTTAGAAAAAATCACATTCTCAATCTCTTATATTTCCTACTTCTTTCATTTCTTCCATTTTCCTCACCACAAAAGTAAATCTATATTTTTTATAAATTGTCCACATTTGTAAATCTCAAATAATTAACATATTTGCACTTAATTTCAAACATGCCCACTTAAAAAAAAAAAAAAAAAATCACTTCTTTAATTTGTAGATACAAACTCAAATCTGGGAAGAGGTGAAAGAGAGAGACTAAAGAAAACTGAGTCGTGATTCACCGGAGACGTCATTTGGCATTGTACGGCTTCCTTTATTGCACTAGTGTACTCAGGTGAACAACAAGCCGTTGGTAAACAAAAATGAAAAAGAAAATTTGACTATATAAAAATATTTAAGAGAGAGAGACGGTCGACTCTTCCTTTTTGCTTCTTCAATGTTTCATGAAATGAGCTTCACATAATTTGCTGGTCTGAAAGAGAACAATATGGACTTCACATAATTTGCTGGTCTGAAAGAGAACAATATGGACTTCACATAATTTACTAGGCTTCACATAATATATATATATATTTTTAAATAGGATAAAAATGGACTCTCTTTAATTTTGGACTCGAGGCGATAGCCTCATTCGTCTCGACCTAAAACTAAACCTGCTATATAACTCTCCTATTTTAATTACAATGTTACATTACATTTATTGTAATATATTATATTAGCTCTAATCATTAATTCGATAAAATTCACTTTATCAATATAAATGAATGTAAATGTTAGGGTGTGTTTGATTTTCTTCATTTTCTATGGAAAATGAAAATTTTCCACCCATTTTTCGTCTTTGGTCTGTTTGATTGACAAAATTTTCTATAGAAAATGCATTTTCTCACCTATTTTTCATCTTTTATTTGATTGGAACTTTTGATTTTCTATGGAAATTTTTTTTCATGTTTTCCACTTTTGGCCATATTTTCCTTATTTTCAAAGAAAATATTTTCTTGGTGGGATAGGAGAATTTATTTTCCATGAAAAATTTGTTAACATTTTCCAATTCAAATTTTCTTTCCACCCAAATTTTCTACTTGCAATCAAACACAACCTTAGTTACACAAGTTAAGTAGACAAAAGATGAGGATAGCACCGAGCTACACAGTTCGACTGCGTGCATGACATGTAACATAAACATCATATAAGTAATTTAATAAGTTCATGCCTAGACAGGACAGGAATAAGCATATGTTTGGAGGTGCTGAAATTATAATTTAAGTGCTTATATTATAAGTAGTTGATAAATGTGTGGATAAAAAGTGGTTGTAAGTTGTGGGTCCCATGAAATGTGTGGATGAAAATTATGTTTGACCAGTTTGACCAGCTGAAATTATAATTTAAGTGGTGCCAAACATATGCTAAGTACAAGTCAAAACAACAATAAATTTAATAAACTATAGCAAAATAGCAAACAAAATATTATATGATTTTGTCAAAAAGAAAAGGGTATATTACACATAGAGTCCCTATTCTTTTTAGTTTAACATAATTTCACCTCTATTCAATTTTAATAGCATGTATTATCTCCAGTCTTTTAAGTAGAGTGGTTATATTCACAAAACATTTAATTATATATACTCCACATTTTAATTGCATAAAAAATCTTTAACTTTTATTTATTATTACATTGATGTGGTTAACTTTTTTCCATTAGATTCTTATATTTAACATTCTTTTAATTAACATATCTTGTTCCTACAAATGATTTTCTTATAAAAATTCTATTAGTGTGCTTTAAAATGAAGGAAAATATTTAATTGAATTTTTGTATTTATTTATTTATTTTACTTATTTAAAAATACGAAGAAAAATGAGTTTTTTGTTCTTTCAAATTTTTGGATGAGAACCGTTATCAGAAACAATATATGCTAATTAAATGAAGGTTGATGATAAGAATGCGATAAAAATAATATTAAGGACATAAATGTAATAATAAGTAAAATTTATAGACCGTTTATATAATTTAAATGTGGTGTACTTATAGAAAAATGTGGTGAGAATATATTTAGCCTTTAAGTAAGGGTAATTATATTACCACAACATTATCTATTAATTACACCACATTTTAATTGTAATGAAAGTTTTTAACTATTGGTCACTTTTATATTTATGTCTAACTTTTTTTTAGCAAATTTTTATCATCAAACTATTAATTTTTATGTCTTATATTTGTCTTTGATGATAATTTTTGTCCAAAAAATTAACTAGGAAGGCATAAATAATATTTTTACATAATTAAAATAAATAACAAATAAGAAAATTTGACAAAATATTTTTTTCTCATTTCAATGCACATTAGAAGAATATTTAGACAAAAATCTTCATACGAGAGAAGATGTGAAAACTAAACAAAAGTTAATGATAAAAATACGATGAAAAAAGTTAGAGACATAAGTATCTAAATATCAAAAGTTAGAGAAATTTTATTGTAATTAAAACGTGGTATAGATAATAAAAAGTGTAGTGTGAATATAATTACCCTTTAAGTAATTCATGCATATTGTCATTTTTGACAATTTCACCCTCCAACTTAAATAAACCAAAACAGCAAAAAAAGAAAATAAAATGAAAAAAATTACAGTTGGGATTCCTAATCTTTCATTTTATTTTCTTTTTTTGCTGTTTTAATATACTTAAGTTAGGGATAAAATTGTCAAAAATGATCATTTGTGAGAATTATTAAAAGATTGAAAATGATACATGCGATTAAAATTAAATGATAATGAAATTGTCAATAATTAAAAAGAATGGGGACCTTTAGTGTAATTTATCCCAAAAAAAGGGGGTTTGGGTGGCGGGGGGGGAGGGAAATTGTGCATTCTGACGTCATTACTAACGGAAAACACAATACTGTTTCACGCATGGAGCGGGCCGCCCATCATGCAAAAAGTGGGCCTCACGCCCATCACGCGAGCCTGGTGTGGTATGGCACGTGAGAGGGACACGTGAAAAAGCTAAATCAGATAAAGTTATAAGTGGGCTGCATTTTGTTGTGAATTAAGGCTAGGAAGGAGACAAAAAAACGTTTTCATGGGCCCCATCCACTAGATGGCCCACCACGCAATCTGGGCTTCTTCTCCTTTATTTATTTTTTTATAGTTAAATAGGGGTATTATTGTCATTTAAAGGTTGGTATTTGAATGTAACTGTTTCCTCTTGATTGTACAGGCATTTAAAAGAGCCTACATGCCTTCAATGAGCCTTTATGCATAAACACTCGCGTGAAATTTAAAATTTAAAATTTAATATATTTTAAAGGATTGCGTCGTAAATATAGGTTATGAATATAATTAAAATTAATAGAAAAATTAGTTTGTCGATAAAAAAAATTGATATGTTATGTTAAAAATATATAAAAGAAAGTTTAAAAAGCTCAAGTTATTATTTAAAAAATTATGTAGCATGCATACACTAGTTAAAGTGTCCTTTTCAACACTTTTCCTATCATATAACTAGAAATTAGGTTTCTATATGAGAGTAATGATCTTCTATTTACGGTGGACAGGAGATCATTTATCTACTGTATGTGAACACATTTGTGTGTTGTATGGATTGATGTGGCACTCTCACAATAGTCCACATTATCAGTGAGCAAATAATCTCCTACCCATCATAATAGGAGATCATTACTCTTCCATATGCAACTAATAAGCAATAGGCAACTAGAAAAAATAGCATTGGAAATTTACAACCTTTTTTTTTTCTCTGTTGTTGATAATTCTCATCTTTAATCTTTCAAATTTGTAGCCAATTAATCTGTTTCCAAGATGAAATTTCTACATTACTTATAAGTTATAAAATTCGAAACTAATATCAAGTAAACTACGGAGCCATTACAAATAACTTATAGTGTGAAAACTATTTTGGAACTTGTTGGAAATTTAGGGGTTGTTTGACAAAGTTTTTGATAAAAATTTTAACAGATTTTGATAAAAGAATAAAGAGTTTGTTTGGTGGAGTTTAAAAATCTACTAAAAAGTTGAAGTCAAAGTCAACAATTAATTGTAATCACATATTTCATGATATGAGATCCACGATTTTTATTAATTTTTCAACCACACATTTTATTAATTTTTTTATCAAAATCTGCTAAAAAAATTCACCAAATGAGCACATAATGTATGGTTAAAAAGTTAATAAAAATTGTGAATCTCATAAAATATGCTTAATTAAAATTAATAGTTTGACTTTTGTAATAAATTGTAAGTTAAACCAAACAAGAGCTTATATTTCCACTGAAAAGACTAAAATATTAATTTATTAAAAAAAAAAAAAAAAAAGCTGCTTCAGGCCTAAAAAAAGTAAAATTAAAACTGTTTACAAGGGGGGCAGATAAAAGCAAAGGTCAAAAATGAAGGGCATGCTCCAAAAGTAGGTTCTATTGCGCCCTGTATAAAGCTTGTACCCTGTCGAAACTATAGAGAGAGGCTAAATTTGTGGTTCTGCATCAAATGCGTACACACACTAACTTTTTTTTTTTTTTATAAAGTTTATTTTCCCACTTTTTGTTATCGTTTATAGTTGGGATTTGGGAATGTAGATTTGTGCTCCGAATGATCTTCTATAAGTTTAGAAGATCTATAGTGAAACAGTTTGTATCCGTGTATAAGATATGCAAAGGTTTTGATTCGATTGAAGTAGATTTAGGTGAGTTTGTATCACGATTAAGAGTTATTTATCGACTGTCCGAAAAATTGATATATGCTTACTTATAAAAATTTACTACTTTTACACGTGTAAGAGATTTGTGATCGATAGACTTAATTTGTTTGAAAATACTATTGGTTGGATAATTAGAATGACGTGGCCTATAAGCTTGTGTCCACATCAGCTAGACGTTGGAAGATATAGGGTTCTATTCAGGCAGATACAATAGATCAAATCAACCTTATTGAATGTACACAATTTTAAGTAAAGGTGGCAAAAAAGCTCGTCAGCTCGACCCATGAAAGCTCGGCTCAGCTCAGCTCAGCTCAGGCTCGGGCTCGGGACAAGCAAGAGCAAGAGCAAGAGCTCTAAAAAAATAAAGAGGGCCGAGCTCGTTTGACTCGACCAAAAAACTAGCCGTCTCGTGGAGCAAGCCTCACGAGCCAGCTCATACGGTTCGTGGGAACCAACCCACAAGCCAAAAGGCACGAGCCACGAGTTGGCTCGGCTTGTGGCCCGTGCAATGGTCATAAGACTGTGACCGTTGGATGTTGATCCAACAGTCACATTTGTGACCGTTGGCCACTTTTTTTTCTTAAATTTTATTATTTTTCGATAAATACTCATATTCTAAACTCATTTTTTTCACACTTCAATCTCTATTCTCTCATTTTATTATATACTTAATCCATTAACAATTTTCAAATTTCATTCTCTCAAGTCTCAATATTAGTGTTATAATTAGTATCTAATATCTTATTATCTAAATATTACTCTATAATTTGAAGTTTTAATTTTCTACTTCTACTAATTATCAACATTTTTATTTTCTACTACATATTTATCTTCTCTTATTCTCGTTATTATATTATTCAAATGGCCTACAATCGAAGTGGTGATGATTTCAGTGGTCTGAATGATATTTCAATTCCAAACGATATTATTGATCAGTTTGTTGGTAGCACTGATCCAATTGATTTGGAAGATATTCAAAGAGATGCCGATACACAAACAACCTTTGGTTCTAACACTAAACGAAAAGCCACCAAACTAAAGGCTAAGTGCTGAGGCAGTATTTCGAGTTGGTGCCTACTGATAAACTAGTGGGCGGACTCCCTGAGTACAAAGTACATTGTAAACACTATCAAGAGAAGTTAGCCTGGAAAAAGGGGATATGCATGATCCATCTAAACAGACACTTCAAAAAGTATCAATTCAAACATAGAAATTTGAAAATAAATCAGGCACAACTTCAGTTCGAATCTCTGGGAGCTGGGTCCAGTAGTCTCAATCTCAACACTTGGATATATTCACAAGAATTCATGCGCTGCGAAGGACTGCCGGAATTGGTAGCAAATGTCGAGTTTCCACTGAGCTTGTTGTAAAATCTTCATTTCACGAACTTCATCCAAAAATATCTCCAATCAAGGTACGTTAATATTTCTAGAAATATTCTTCGTAAAAATACTATTGTTAGATATAATACAAAGAAAGAAGCTATTGTAAATGATATTAATAATTATAACGGTATTTTATCTTTTATGTCAGACTTATGGATAGATAATAATAAAAAAAAGATATATTGTTGCAACTGCACACTACATTGATAGTAATTGGATAATGCATAAAAAAGTAAATAGCATTTAAACAAATAGACTATCATCATAATGAAAATAATATTTTTACTGTTTTATTGGGTGTGTTACATGAATTTAATTTTGATTCTAAGGCTCGTAGTTTTAAATTTGATAATACAGACTCCAACAACATAGTAATTGAGAAATTAATTCAACATTATAGTCTAGAATTTGATGATTTTTTATTTCATATTTATTGTGTATGTCAGATGTTTAATTTAATTGTACAAGATGGATTAGAATTTATACAGCCTCAATTACAAGAAATTAGATATGTTATGAATTATATTACGGTATCACAAAAAAGAAAACAAGTTTTTGCTGCTCTATGTCTGGAAAATGGGTTGCAATCAAAATATTTTTGTACTGCTATTGGTCATAGATGGAATTCTACATATCTCATGCTTGAATCTTGTGAATGTTACGAAGATTGTATTACTGTATATTATAATGGCCGACACTCACACGGCTCAGAATATGATTTGGAATCATATGACTGGGAAATATATGCTCATATTAGATAATTTTTGAAAATTTTTACGACGCAACAACTGCATGTTCTGGTGTATATTATCCAACTACCCAACTTGTTTTAAATCATTTCTATTATATTGCTAACAATTTTACTAGGTATAAGAATTTTATTCTATTTTCTGATATTATACCTGTCATGAAAGCTAAATTTAGAAAATATTGAGAACAGTTGCCCGTGTTATTTCTATTAGCATGTATTATGAATTATATACTTAACTTAGAGGGTACAGAAGTAATAATAATGACAATTTCACAAAAATTAACTTACAAAAATCCAATAACGTGTGGTAATTTAGAACAAACTTTATATCAAATATATGAGGTATATGCTGAAAAGGCCGGTACGAACGTTGTACGATTCCCTGTTCCAACATATACTTCGTCATCAACTGATGACATTGACTTATGGAGTTACCTAAATACATATAGGAGTTGTCAAAGTCAACAATCAGTTGGTTCTTTTTCTACTTCTTCCCTTCCCCGTTCTAGTGATACACCTGTAGAGTTAGTTAGATATTTTGCGCATAACGTGCTTAGTATTTTAGATAACGAAGAGTGAAAAGTTTTTGATATACTACGATGGTGGAGACAACATCAATGTAGTTACCCACTTCTTTTAAAAATGACACGCGATCTACTAACACATCCGGTCTCAACTATAGCTTCGGAGGTTGCATTTAGTATAAGTGGCATGGTTCTATCTGATTTCAGGACAAGTCTCAATGCTGACATTTAGAAAGCTTACTGTGTCTAAAGGATTGTGATGACTCCGAATTTCGAATTCAAGACAAAGTGGACAAAATAATGGCCAAAGAACTTGAAGATTTAAATATAGATTATTTAGATTTGTAGTAAGTATTATTTTGCATTGATATTTGATATTTTTTTGTCTTATTTTAATAAAAAATTGTACACGTAACATTTTGTTCATGTACAATTTTAAATCCGCCTACTTTCAAAGTAGCCGGTCCCAAACTTGAAAAAAGGATGAGGGTTTTCAACATTTAATTTTTAATATAAAGGATCTCTGATATTATTTTTCATTTTCATTTTCAAATTAAAAAAAAAAATTTAAGGGCCGAGCCGAGCTCGTAGGTAGCTTGGTTCAGCCCATTCAACCCACGAGCTCGTGAGAGAGTACGTTATTTGGGGACGAGCCGAGCTCGTTTTTCATGCTCGGCCCATTGCCATCCTTAATTTTAAGTTTATGAGCTTCATAGATAGGCTTGAAGTTACTAGTCATGAGCTTTCTTGATCATTTAGGCAAGTTTTAAGTTTAAACCAATTCTCAAATGATCTTTTTTTTTATTCACCATCAAATTGTCATAATCTTAATTTTGAATCGAATCGAAAAAGGCATCTTGGTAAGATTATATTAAAAATTAATTATTTAAAATATTATAAATTAAATAAAATTTAAATATTCTTAATAACAAATTAACAACTAAAATTGTTACCACCCAAATTTGGTGGAGGATCTACGTAAGTAAGAGAGGCCCTCCAAGTCCTTACCTTGTTCTTACATGGCAGTAAAGGTCCCAAATTACTATGAAAGTCATCGTATGCTAATACCTAGCCAAATGAAGTCCAGGAAGGGCTTTGCCCCTCGTGACGAACCTGGTTTCATCGCTAGTCATCCGCGCCTCATAGAATCCCCAGGAGATCTGATATCTCAAGTAACCAGAGAGATAATTTGAGAAAGGATTCTATCTGATAAAAAAACAGTTCTTACAAGGAAATCCCATGTCAAATCCCATGTCAATCTCTGCCACTAACTCCGACTCCGATGTTCTATCCACCGAACACGGGATCATAATACAGATGACTGCCTGGTGGTACGAAACTTGATCAATCAGGAAAACTGACGGAATGGTAAAGGACATTGGCCAGCACAAAAAGTACGATGACTTTCCAACCATGGTCGAGGACACCCGCCTCAACGTCGTAACGACCATCCTCCCCACGACAGAAGAAACGACAGGAATATAGATCTACCTAGGCAAGGCCGACCTCAAAAAGCCCTCTGGTCTGTAAAATTAATATTATAATCAGAGGACCTTATGTAAGGGGACATACCATGAACTTACGGAGAAATTATGCAAAAGCTGTGCGAAAGAAACTAATGGAGAGTTGGTAGGTTTATGAACACTAACCTAAGGCCTCACCCTTTATATTCCCAGATGAGGATGAGGTTGGTGTCCACTATACCCACTATGATGCTCTGGTGGTACACATTTTCATTGCTAAGAATGGACTCAGCAGAATGTTGGTCAACGATGGCAGTGCCGTGAATATTCTGTTTGATAGTGCCTTCAACCAGATGGATGTGGACCACGAGTTGACGACCATTACATAGACATTGTTTAAGTTTATGAACGACAGCCTCATTCCACGATAAATTATTCTCACTGTGGAATTCAGAGTGCCTCTACGCAGCATTAAGAAGTTTTTGGTAATCGACACACGTTCAACCTACCATGGAGTCCTAGGCAGACCGACGCTAAAGGACTTATAGGCAGTCACATCTGTTCATTACTTAGCAATAAACTTTCTAACAACTGGTAGGATCGCCGCGATACGGAGTAACTAGACAGAATATAAATCTTGCTACATGAATACAATCCGTAAAGTGATGATGCGTGAGGAAGTGACCCCATCAGTCATGGTGGTGGAGGTTGAAGCGATGTTAACTGATGAGGAAAATGGCAAAGAGGACACGGTCCTTGACCAGGGCCTCGACCCATAGATCAATGGCTTTGAATCGCTGGCCTCGCCAACATAGGAGCTAGAGATATTCACTGTAAGCCCATCTGATCCCTCCAAATTATTGCAGGTAAGTCGAGCCATGAAAGAAGAGCTAAAGGATAAGTTGAAACAATTCTTGAGGAAAAACCTGGACGTCTTCACTTGGAAGTATTCTAACATGGTGGGGATAGATCCATTAGTGGCATGTCATGTCCTAAAAGTGGATTCGAAAGTCCGTCCTGAAATACAGAAGAGAAGGACGTTAAGCACAGATACAACGTGCTAAAGGAAGAAGTGGAGAGGCTATTGGCAAATGGGTTCATCAGAGAAACATTGTACCCACAGTGTGTGTCCAACCCTGTCCTGGTAAATAAGAACAATCACAAGTAGAGGATGTGCATATACTTCTCTAATCTAAACTAAGCATGACCTAAAGATAGCTTTCTCCTACCTCGCATAGACCAACTGGTCGATGTCACCACCAATCATAAGCTATTTAGCTTCATGGATGCCTACTCCGACTACAATCAAATTTTCATGTCCGCCATAGTAGTTGTGGAATATTTTACTAAATGGAGCGAGGCCGAGCCTCTGGAAAAAATAACATAAATAAATGCATAGAAATTTGTGTGGAAGAATATGATATGTCGCTTCAGAATTCCACACTCTCTAGTCTCAGAAAATAGAACTCTGTTCACTGGAAATATATTTCTTCCTATGACTCGACAACATAGCGAAGGTTTCACTTTCAGGTGAACCTCACACAATGTTCGCATTTCCTTGCTTGCCCATCATAAATGCCTTCACCAAAAAAAAAAAAAAAACTTTCATGGTACTTCCCTTTTAAAGTCCTATGCCCGTCTTCCTATTCCATCTTTTCTCGAATCTGCTTTAATGGAAGAAATAGAAGCTCGAGAAGGAATACCAAAACCTAGTTTACTAGCTGAGTTTCTTTGCCTCCATGGCTGAATGGATAAAGCACCCAACCGGGTAAATTCGTAGGTTCGATTCCTGCTGGATGCATTTGGAAGGTTCAGTTCAATTGTTGCTCACGGAATTTATACATATAGCTCGCCCTTATAGCTTATGGGGCACTTCACTCACTAGAGAAAGAAAAAGGATAGATGACTGAATAACATAAATAATAAACTCGGACTTGAAGGACTATTGTTACCACATAAATTTGGTGGGGGCTCCACGTGAGTAAGATGGCCCCAACACGGGCCTCCCAAGTCCTCGCATTGTTCTTACGTGGCAATAAAGGTCCCAAATTACAGTAGAAAGCCCTTGTATGCTAATACCTTGCCAAACGAAGTCCGGGAAGGGATTTTCCCCACCTTACTAACCTAGGATCCTCGCCAGTCACCCGCACCTAGGGGTGGCAAAACGGCTCGTCGGCTCGTCGGCTCGGCTCGTAAAAGCTCGGCCCAGCTCGGACTCGGGCTCGTCGAACCATGAACACGAGCTAGGGCCGAACCGGAGAAAAAAAAAAACGAGTCGAGCTCGCTCGGCTCGTCGAAAAAACGAGCCGGCTCGTTGGGCTCGTGGGAACGAGCCCACGAGCCGGCTCATCCGACGAGCCCACGAGCTGGGCTCGTGGGCTCGTTCCCAAGAGCCGGGACGAGCCACGAGCCGGCTCGGCTCGTGGCTCGTCCCACGGACCCCAACGGTCACGAGATCGTGACCGTTGGATGATCATCCAACGGGGCCAACGGTCACGATCTCGTGACCGTTGGCCAACGGTCACATTTGTGACCGTTGGCAACGGTCCTTATAAATTTTTTTTTATTTTTTTATTTTTTTATTTTTTTGTTTTTTCCTTTCATGATTTTCCTATAAATACCCTATTTCTAAACTCATTTTTTCACACCTCAATCTTTTATCTCTCATTCAATTACATACTCAATCTATTATAAATTCTCAAATCTCAATATTTGTGTTCTAAGTAATTAGTATCTAGTATCTTATTATCTAGATATTACGCTAATTTTCTACTTCTACTAATTTTCTACATTTATATTTTCTAATTTCTACGTTCTACTAAATCTTCATCTTCTCCTATTTTCTTTCTCTATTATTCCAAATGGCATACAACCGAAGTGATGATGATTTCAGTGGTCTTAATTACATTCCAATTCCAGAAGACATTATTGATCAGTTTGGTGGTAGCACTGATCCAATTGATTTGGAAGACATTCATGACGACGCCAATATACATGAAACTACTACAATTGGCTCTAGCACTAAACGAAAAGCCACCAAACAAAAGGCTAAATGCTGGGAGCATTTTGAGTTGGTGCCGACTGGTAAACTAGTGAACGGAGTCCCTGAGTTCAAAGCACAGTGTAAACACTGTCAGGAGAAGTTTGCTTGGCAGAAGGGGATTGGTACGACCCATCTAAACAGACACTTCAAAAAGTGTCAATACAAACATGGAGGTGTGGATTCAAATCAGGCACATCTCCAGTTTGGATCTCCGGGGGCCGGGTCTAGTGGTCCTACTCTCAACAACTGGATATACTCACAAGAACTTATGCGACACGAAGGACTACCGGAATTGATAGCAAATGTCGAGTTTCCACTAAGCTTGGTGGACAATCCTCATTGGACTACATTCATCCAAAAATATCTACAACCAAGGTACGTTAGTATTTCTAGAAATACACTTCGTAGAGATACTATTGCTAGATATAATACTAAAAAAGAAGCTATTATTAATGACATTCATAATTACAATGGTGTTGTATCTTTTACATCAGACTTATGGACATGTTGTAACCAAAAAGGATACATGGTAGCAACTGCACACTACATTGATAATAATTGGTTAATGCATAAAAAAGTAATAGCATTTAAACAAATAGACTATCCTCATAATGGAAATAATATTTATCAAGTTTTATTAAATGTGTTACAAGAATTTAAATGTGATTCTAAAGCTCGTAGTTTTACATTTGATAATGCAGGCCCAAATAATATAGTAATTGAAAAATTAATGCAACATTGTAATCCACAATTTGATGGTATTTTATTTCATATTCGTTGTGTGTGCCATGTGTTTAATTTAATTGTACAAGATGGATTACAATTTATACGCCCACAATTAGAAAAAATTAGATTTGCTATTAATTATATTTCGGTTTCACCATCAAGAAAACAAGTTTTTGCTGCTTTATGTATAGAAAATGGGCTGCAATCAAAATGTTTTGCAACTGATGTTGGCAATAGGTGGAATTCAACATATCTTATGCTTGAATCGTGTGAAGGTTATGAAGATTGCATTACTGTATATTATAATGGCCGACACTCACACGGCTCAGAATATGATTTAGAATTACATGATTGGGAAATATGTGGTCATGTTAGAAAATTTTTAAAAGTTTTTTACGACGCAACAAATGCATGTTCTGGTGTTTATTACCCAACTACTCTGCTTGTTTTAAATCATTTCTATTATATTGCTAACAATTTTCATAAGTATAAGAATTTTGCTCTTTTTACTAGTATTATACATGTCATGGAAGCTAAATTTAGAAAATATTGGGAACAATTACCTATGTTATTTCCATTAGCATGTATCATGGATACTCGACTTAACTTAGAGGGTACAAAAGTAACAATAATGGCAATTTCAGATAAATTAACTTTTGGAAATCCAGTCACGTGTTCTAATTTAGAACAAACTTTATGTTCTATGTATGAGATTTATGCTGAAAAGGCCGGTACAAACGTTGTACGACCCCCTAATCCAACATATACTTCGTCATCAACTGATGACATTGACTTATGGAGTTACGTCAGTACACATAGGACCACTCAAAGTCAACAATTAGTTGGTTCTTCTTCTAGTTCTTCCCTTCCCTATTCTAATGATACACCTGTAGAGTTAGGTAGGTATTTTGGACATGATGTGCTTAGTATGTTAGATGAAGAGGAGAGAAAAAATTTTGATATACTTAAATGGTGGAGACAACATCAACGTAGTTACCCAATTCTTTCCAAAATGGCACGTGATCTACTAACACCTCCGGTGTCAACTGTAGCGTCGGAGGCTGCATTTAGTATAAGTGGCAGGGTTTTATCTGATATCAGATCAAGACTCAAAGCCGACATTTTAGAAAGTTTACTGTGTCTAAAGGATTGGGATGATGCCGAATTTCGAATTCAAGACAAAGTGGACAGAATAATGTCTGAAGAACTTGAAGATTTGAATATGGATTAATCATATTCGTAGAATCGTAGTAAGTATTATTTTGCATTAATATTTCTGTATTTGAAGAATTTTTCTTATTTTAATAAAAAATTGTATACGTAACATCTTGTTCGTGTACAATTTTAACTCCGCCTACTTTTAAAGTAGCCGGTCCCAAGCCCGGAAAAAGGAGGAGGGTTTTTAATTATACATTTTTAACATAAACGATTTTCGATTATGTATTATTTTTTATTTTCAAATTTAAAAAAATGTAAAACACAAAAAAATTGAGGTGGATTTTAAATCTTTAATTTTTAATATAAATGATTTTTTATTTCTACTTTCTTTTTTATTTTCAAATTTCTTTTTTATTTTCAAATTCAAAACAAAAACTTAATCAAATATGAAAATTTTAAAAAACATAATCAAGATGATTCAATAAAAATTTTAACATAAAGATAAATATTTAATCTTTAACATAAAGATAAAGATAAATAAATGATTTATTTTAAATATTTACATTTTGTTATTTAATAAAATAAATAGAAATTAGAATATAATGATTTATTTTCAAATTATAAACCAAAAAAAAAAAAAAAATTTAAAAAAACAGGGCCGAGCCGAGCCGGCTCGGCCCGGCTCGTTCCGGCCCATGAACCGTGGGCCGAACCGAGCCCAAGCTCGGCTCGTCCCCACGGACGAGCCGAGCTCGTGATTTATGGGCCGAGCCGGCTCGGCTCGGCCCATTGCCATGGCTACCCGCACCTTACATGATACCCCAAGCAATCTGATATCTCCGGTAACTAGATAGATAATTTAGGAATGGATTCTATCTTATCAAAAAGACACTACTTACAAGGAAACCCCATGTAAATCTCTTAAGAATCTATAACGTGATCTCGGAGATTGATACAGATTAGGACCAGATCGCGATATGATTGATTTCGAACTTATCCCATATGGAAGGAGGATCACTTTAGATAATTAATTGATTGCTTCCCTAAATCAACAAGAAATCTTCTCTTATAAATACAAGATCTTTATTCATTCTAAGGTACGCGTTATTTTCTATCCTAAATTCTAATCAAATTTCTACTTACATGTCTCTCCACACACCTATCTTCCACCATACGCTTTCTGCCGGCAGTTGACTTGATCGTCGGAGTACCAAATGTCGCCAACCCCCTTTCCTTCCTGGTAATCTTGGTGTGTAACGATTGTCCAAATGTGCAGCTAATATACAAACTGACAGATAATTATTT
Organism: Forsythia viridissima; assembly: GCA_030279155.1. Lineage (NCBI taxonomy): Eukaryota > Viridiplantae > Streptophyta > Magnoliopsida > Lamiales > Oleaceae > Forsythia > Forsythia viridissima. The sequence continues at coordinate 59,813,574 of CM059033.1, read as the reverse complement.
GAAGATTTGTTAACAAGTAAATAGTGCAATTTTTGAGGTCCACAAAAATCAAGGTTGCAAGTTGCAACTACTTTATGGTAAAGCCCACAATTAACTGATGAAATGTTAAGAAAACCAAATAAAATCAATTTGAGGTGAAAATTTCATTAAATGTTGAATCAAAATTCAAAATCAAAGTATACTTCTATTTTACTTTTTTTTTTAATATCAAAATTTTAATTGCAAATATTTTTATATGGCAAATTTATGAACGGCAATTATCAGGAATATCTGCACAAATTGTAGACAACCAAAAATCTTATGAACAATCACTACATTATGAGTATAGAAAACCAATTTTACTTCTACAACTAATCTTCAACAAATTAATTAGAAATTCAACCCAAAAGAAAAGAAGAAATAGAATATATATAGATTAAAAACAACACAAATGAGCTATCTTAAAAGTGATAAAAAAAAAAAAAATAGAAAGAAAAAAATTTCAAAAATATCACAAACGAAAGAATATCTCATTCGATTTCACAATAGAGGATAACATATTTCAAATTAGGGATTTTAATTGTTGTCTTTTTATTTTGTGTTATTTTGTTTCGATAGAGTTTTTATTCAAGCTCAAGTGTCCAACAGCCCAACCTATTTATTCATTAAAAATGGGGTTTTTTCACAAATAACCACAATAAATAAAATATTTCTTAAAATACTTGTCATACTTTTTTTATTATAAAAATACTGTTTTTTTATTTATTTTTGTAACAGTTGTTGTTACATTTATTACATTAATTATAATAAATGTGTAACATTTGTTATTAACAAACATAACAAATGTAACAACAAATGTTATAGAAATAAAAAACAGTATTTTTATAATAAAAAAAGTTAGATAATATTTTTTAAATAATTTTATATTTTGTAGTATATGATGAAATTATCACTTAAAAATGAAGTTGAAAAGTCCATAATTATTAATTAAAAAATTATTGAAGAATGTCAGGAGTGCTACGGTCGTGACAATCCAGCAACGAGATCGTTAGATTCTAAACTTTAAAATCCTAGAATCATATCATTTTATCATTTAAAAGCATGAGATCGTAAGATCGTATTCAAAATTTAACAACCATTTTACAATAGTTGTTTCTAATTGCATATCTTAACACATCTTCTTAATGAACTTTTCCATATTCACTTTTTTTTCTACATAATCTATTACTCATTCCTGCTCACAAAAATAACATTACTTTCATTTTCACGATGATTAAAAAAATTTAATTAATATAGTTAGAATTAAAAATTTTACATACATTTTTCTTAATACAGGACATTAATATAGTTAGAATTAAAAATTTTACATACATTTTTCTTAATACAGGACATTAAATAATAGTAGTTCATATTAAAAAACTAAGAAATCAATTATACTATCAACAAAGAATATAAATTATAGCTTCTAGGAGAGCATAGGCAAGTTGGTAAGGCTTGAGGTAACGTGTGGAAAAATCTTTCGACAATGCAAGTTCAATTCTCGTGTAGGACAGATTTTTACTGAAATATTGTGTTTGTGGGGATCTGCCTGGGGGTTGGCATGTTGACTCTCTCATTCAGGTCCCTACCACTCGTTTATATCACTCGATTTACAATCTGTTTGGTCAAAGAACTTCTGATATAGGTGGGGGTTATTTTCTTTATAATTTAAGATAAATAAATAAATAAAAATATATCATTGTTGTACGGAAGGATTATTATTTTAGTGTGGTGTGTTTGAGCAAAAAAGAGCAATTTCAGTTGGTTATATTCCAGAGTGACATAAAAGCTTTACTTCTTGAACTACGCAAACGGTACAGCCGTACAGGTATGAATTTATAGCACTGCAAATAGACAAAATCCCATTCCCCTGTGTTTTTCAGCACTTCTAAAATTTGTGTTTTTGTTTGGCTTATGAATCACTCCTTGTCTCATGTTTGTTTAGGTTGTTTTGCCCCCACATGTATTTTCAGGCTTTCGCAAGCAAAAGAATTTGTACCCCTAACTAAATGTTCTTTAATTAGTTATATGGATAATACGACTACAACATGCGACTAAAAGATTCTATGGAAACAAAGATATATTGTGACTTATAATGTAAAAGAGAGAGAGATATGGTCGACAAAGTAGTTGAAGTTGACTTAAGAGAGGGGAAGAAGTTTAATTTTCTTGAAGTGATGATGTAATTAAAAATAATATGTTTAGTTGGGTGATTAGGTGACGTTGAGTTGTGATTAGAAAAAACAAGTCGATGATTAAAATACTACAAAAATAAAGTCTTGATACAAATCAAGTTGAATCAAGATACTTGACACAGCCTCCACAGGTATGGCGCAGTGGTAAAGCAGGGGGGGTTCTATACGAAACATCAAATGTTCGAATTCCCACGACAGTTAGAAGGCAACATTTAAAATTTTGGAAGGCAGAAGTCCATAGAGAAGAGAACCGTCGAATATCCGTCTCAAGTATGTATCACTTGAGTCATAAAAAAAAAAAAAAAAAAAAAAAAGGGATACTTGACACATAATTGAATCAATAACAATTTGTGGAGTAAAATGATTATATTTGAACATTTTCATTAAAGTTCATTGTATAGTAAAAGATTATACAAATACAATCCCTAGCACTCCCATAATGATTAAAAATAAATTAAACTTAATTAACAATTTACATTGGATTATTTACCAAGAAAAGGTGATTGGCCCATAAAAGTAAAATTACAAGTAGATATATATGAAGTGTAAAAGACTCTACATTTTGCAGGGGAAATTATAAATAATGATTATGTATTTGTCTTTAAAGGTTTCTTTGTTTTAACAATGAATGCATTTCAACAACATTAATGATACAAAGTAAATGCCCATCATTTTAAAGCTCCAAGTAAGTCAAACTTACATAAAGCAGCCACAGGAATTTAATATTTTATAATAAATAATGACATTTTCCAGGTAAAAACGTCAATTTAGTAGTTTTTCCTTTAAAATGTTTATATAAAAAAGATATCTAATTTTTTTTACATAAATAATTTGAATTCAAGACTTTATTTAATAAAAAAATAATGTTTAATCATACAACTAGAAATTTAATATGTTATTCTAGATTGATCATGCGCTAACAAATCTTCACTTATTCTTTTGTGCTCTGACTATTGGATTATTAATTTGCACTCAGTGTATAATTAAGGTCTTGTTCTTCACTGATTTGTCACATGTCGTAAGCTGGACTTTTGATAAACATGCATTTACAAATTTTCATTTATTTTTTTTATACTCTAGCTACTAGATCGGATAATTTGCATGTTCACTCTTGCGGGAACGAAATTGCTCTAGTATTATCACTATCTTTTGATTAAATTAGCGACACATTCTATATTTTTGCTCTTATATCATCGTATCTCATTCTATTCTACGAGATTTGAAAATCACCATCAATAATTCAGTCCCAACCTCATGTTCAATCCAATTGATCCTTGAGTAGCACTTTGATCACATAATGCAACACAAAGAAAAAGAGGAAAAAAAATATGTTCCTAGAATAAGAGAGTTAAGGTGAAATGGTGGGAAATTGTAATCACTTTCTTGGATCCTGCAAAAAACAGGGTCTTATTTTGCCCCCATATATATCAAAATGCTGATAGCTGGGCCAAAGATAAAGGAAACAAGGAATGATGAAAAGTGGAAAGAATAAAAAGAAAAAGACTTAAAGAAATTCAAAAAAAAAAAAAAAAAAACAGGAGAGAGAAAAACAGTTTCTTCTTCTTCCTATGAAAGTATTGTGTGTGTCTCTGTGACTGTCTGTCTCTATGTTAGAAATAGAAGTGTTTAGAAGGAGGAGGAGAACTCTCTCTCTCTCTCTCTCTCTCTCTCTCTCTCTCTATATGTATATGTATATATCAGTATCACTTCCTCTTTCTCTCTCTCTCTACAAAACACAGTCCACTGAAGACAAATCATCATGAAATACCATCTGCACACAGCACTCCAAAAAAGCAAAGCCAACAATCAAAACCTTACCTTCCTTAAATTTACTCGTCTTAACACAACACATTTCTCAACCATTACTACATCTACAATTCAAAAACCATGAATTTTCTTTCTTACTTTTTCACTTTAAAATTTTCTATTTTCTTGATCCTAGTTAGAATATCATTAGTCTTCTCCACCACCACCACCACCACCACCACCGCAGCCGCCGCCGCCGTGTCGACGCCGCAGTCTCTCCAACTTATCTCTCTTCTTTCCATAAAATCCTCTCTGAAAGACCCTCTAAACACATTTCATGATTGGGACCCTTCAACTGCCTTCTCCCGGCCTGGATTCCAGCCCATATGGTGCACCTGGTCAGGCATCAAATGTGACCACAGAACCAACCAAATCACAAATTTGGACCTCTCCCGGCGCAGTCTTTCAGGCACCATACCGATTGATATTAAATATTTGTCCCATTTGCACCACTTTAATTTAAGTCAAAATTCCCTGGATAGCCCTCTTCAGCCTGCCATTTTTGAATTGCCAAACCTCAAAACACTTGACATTAGTCACAATTTGTTCAATTCAACTTTCCCACCTGGAATTTCAAGACTCAAGTCTCTCACTTTCTTTAATGCATATAGCAACAATTTCACAGGCCCTTTGCCTGAAGAATTCATTTACCTCAAGAATCTCGAGTACCTCAACCTCGGAGGAAGCTATTTTAATGGCACAATCCCAACAAGTTTTGGCAGTTTTTTGAAGCTGAAATCTCTCTATTTGCAAGGAAATTCCCTGACAGGTCCAATTCCTGCTGAGTTAGGTTTCTTGAATCAGCTTGAGCATGTAGAATTGGGATACAATATGTACTCTGGTGGCATTCCAGGGCAGTTTTCGGGTTTATCAAATTTACTGTATCTTGATATTTCATTAGCCAATTTATCAGGCAAGATTCCAGATGAGCTGAGCAAATTGAATAAGCTGGAAACATTGTTGCTTTTCAGGAATCACTTTTCTGGTTCAATTCCGGTGAGTTTAGCTCAATTGAAATCTCTCCAGGCTCTTGATTTATCAGATAACAACCTGTCAGGCGAAATCCCGAGTGATTTTTCAGGTTTAAAACAGCTATACAATCTGTCCTTGATGCGCAACAATTTGACAGGTGAAGTTCCTGAAGGTATAGGTGAACTTCCTAACCTGGAAAACTTATTTCTCTGGAACAATTCACTTTCAGGAATTTTACCACAAAAAATAGGCTCAAATGCAAAGTTACAAAGGCTTGATGTCTCTACAAATTCACTGTCGGGTCCCATTCCTCCAAATCTTTGCCTCAGCAAAAATCTGATAAAACTTGTCCTCTTCTCAAACCAGTTCATTGGTGAAATACCTTCGTCTCTAGCAAATTGCACGGCCTTATCGCGTTTCAGGATTCAAAACAACAAGCTTAACGGGTCAATACCTTTTGGATTCGGCTTCCTGCCTAATCTCACCTTCGTCGATTTAAGCAAGAACAACTTCTCAGGGCCAATTCCAAAGGATCTTGGCAATGCTGCAAAGTTGCAGTTCTTGGACATATCGGATAATTCGTTCAATTCTGCATTGCCTGATACCATCTGGAGCGCCCCAAGTTTACAGATTTTCTTGGCTAGTTCGGCCAAACTCAATGGCATTATTCCAGATTTTATTGGTTGTCGAAGTTTTTACAGGATCTATTTAGATGGAAATAATCTTAGTGGTAGCATTCCATGGGACATTGGCCATTGTGAAAAACTCATTTGCTTGAATTTATGTCGAAATTCGCTCACAGGAATTATTCCCTGGGAGATTTCTGCACTTCCCTCCATCACTGATGTTGATTTGTCACATAATTTTCTCACAGGGGCAATTCCTTCAAATTTCAATAACTGTAGCACCTTGGAGATTTTCAATGTGTCATATAATCAGCTCACTGGCCCTATCCCATCCTCAGGCTCAGTATTTTCGAGTCTCCATCCATCGTCGTTTTCCGGGAATGAAGGGCTATGTGGAGGCATTCTTAAGAAGCCTTGCCGGAAAGAAGGACTTGAAGCCGGGGCGATGGAGGTACGGCAGCAGCCTAAGAAGACTGCCGGCGCAATTGTATGGATCATGGCTGCAGCATTTGGCATTGGACTGTTCGTACTAGTTGTTGGTAGCAGGTGTTTCCAAGCTAAATATGGCCACAAATTTTGTGATGATCGAGACGTCGGGCCATGGAAATTGACAGCATTTCAAAGATTGAATTTCACTGCTGACGATGTACTAGAGTGTCTAAACATGACTGATAAAATCCTCGGGATGGGGTCCACGGGGACCGTTTACAAGGCTGATATGCCAGGTGGTGAGACTATAGCTGTCAAGAAGCTATGGGGGAAGAACAAGGAGACGATTAGGAAGAGGAGAGGAGTGTTGGCCGAGGTGGAAGTTTTAGGCAATGTGAGACATCGAAACATTGTTCGATTGTTGGGATGTTGTAGCAACAATCAATGTACCATGTTGCTCTATGAGTACATGCCTAATGGAAACTTGGACGACTTGTTGCATTGCAAAAACAAGTGCGATAATTTGGTGGCCGATTGGCTCACTAGGTACAAGATTGCACTAGGGGTGGCTCAAGGAATATGTTATCTCCATCATGATTGTGATCCGGTAATTGTGCACCGCGACCTCAAACCTAGTAACATACTTTTAGATGGTGAGATGGAGGCTCGTGTCGCTGATTTTGGGGTGGCTAAGCTAATTCAAAGCGACGAATCCATGTCAGTAATTGCCGGATCCTACGGCTACATAGCCCCAGGTATGATTTTGTGTTTTTTCTCTTATATTTGTCTTATTTTCCAAGAAATTAACCATGAATTAGGTGTAGGTGGGGAGGGGTGGGGGTTATCAATGATTTTTGGTCATGTTAGTTTTTGTTCGTTTTGTAGGGTGACGAAATTTAATACCTGAGTGCTTCATGGGTGGTTGATCTTGTGTCTTCGTCAATAAGTGCTTCATTATTCTTAAACTAATTAAATTAATAGAAAGTGCTCGTTTTAAATCATTACTTACCAAATGAATTGAAAATTTAGGCTCCAAGAAAAGTGATCTTAACAAAAATAAATTGTTGTTTGTGGAAATGGGAAATTTTTCTGTCTACGACTCTAAATTTAAATAAATAATTGTATTATTCTAACAACTAAAGCGATGTGAAATTTTTGTAGTTCGGATTATAGCCACAATTCATGGGAGTTGTAAGCAGGGACTCCGGTCCCGTCCAAAAAAAAAAAAAAAAAAAATTTATTATCAGCTCGAGTTTAAAGTGTAATTTTTTTTTTTTTTTTAAATATTAGTCCTCCAAAAAATCTGATTCCACCTCTAAGTAGAAGGGTACTAGAACCCCCCACGCACTCACACTGCCACACACGCTTTATGTGCATGCTAGAGTGAACAAGAAGCGTGGTGAAGCACAGCCTATCTTATGCTTTTTTACTCTTTGTCGCCGTGATTTACTACTGTTTCAGTGCATTGCCCACTATTGGGCGTGTATTGCTCTTTTCCTAAAATTCTCATTTTTTCTTATATTTGGACCCACTAAGATTTTGTCAATTAGAGTTTGCAAGATTTGAAAAAAGTCAAAACATTTTATGGGCTTGTACAATTTTTGCTTATTTTTTTGGCCCCAATAAATATTAATGATTTTTGGTTTTTGGTTTGCAGAATATGCTTATACATTACAAGTTGATGAAAAGAGTGATATTTACAGTTATGGGGTGGTGTTGATGGAAATTTTGACCGGAAAAAGATCGGTCGAGGCGGAATTTGGTGATGGAAATAGCATAGTGGATTGGGTGAGGTCCAGGATCAAGATCAAGAATGGTATAAATGATGTGCTAGATAAAAATGCTGGTGCAACATGTGCCTCGGTAAGGGAAGAAATGATGCTCCTTCTTAGGGTAGCATTGTTATGCACGAGTCGGAATCCAGTCGACCGGCCGTCGATGAGGGATGTCGTGTCAATGTTGCTAGAGGCCAAGCCAAAGCGGAAATTGCCCGGGAGTGGTGGAGGTGGCTGCCGTGATGGAGTGGACGAAGATGGTAAAGACATCTATGAGACACACAAACCAACAGTAGAATGTTAATATATTTAAGTTGTTTTGGCTCTATTTTTCCTTCTTTTTTTTCCCTTTCTTTTTCAACTTTGAATTGTGGGGATTGGTATAGGAGAAGTGATTTTTCTTTTATATTTTTATTAATTAATGGAAAATTTGAGAGTTGCAGTAATAGTGGCAGTGTTTTTAGTTCTTTAACTAGCATTCAACTCATCATACATGTTGATCACTACATTACAATATATTCAAATTTCATTAGTCATGTTCAACAAAATAAACCAAACATGCCCTAATTGGACAACACTAGTGACAAATATGATCTCATGTCTCATTTCATTAATATTGTCTAATACAATACATTAAACATACGAGGAGAATATATTACTAGGTATAATAAAGAATCAATAAAAATTGTCAATAGCGGTGTCAACATGTGTCGGCCTTCCAATTTCAAAATGAACCCACCCTGTTAAAAAATCAGCTCGGCTCAGCTCATGCCAGTTTGCGGATGGTCTGTCATAATAAATTAACTAGTCCAATGACCCATAAGGGTCAATCTAGGTCCGGTTGTTAAAAAAACTTAAAGAGGTAAAAGTAAATTGAAAGATTTGTTGACTTTTTTCAGTTTCGACCTAACGGCTCTCTTTTTTAAAATTCTAATGTGTTTTTTTTTTTTTTTTTTTTTTTTTTTAAATCTGTTTTTTTTCCCATAAATACTTATTTATCTTCTATATTTTTCACACAATCTCTCATCTCTCACACTAATTTTTTTCCAATTATGGCAAATTTGTGGGAAAGTTCGACCCTCATATTTTGAAGAAGGCCTGGGCCTAATCAGAACACTATTTTTAAATGGGCTAATTTAAACCCACAACGAACCTGAATCAAATTTTGTTGTAAGCGGGTAGGTCAAGACCGACCCACCCATTTTGACATCCCTATTAAAGAAAGAGTAAGATGGTTAATTACTACCATTGAAGCTACGTGCCTTAAATATGGGTGGCAAAATTGTTGGAAATTAGTTAGTAAGAATTAGGAAAGACAAATTATTATTATTTTCACAAGAATTGTGAACTAGATCTTTGTTAGATCAATTTATTATGTATTGTAATTATTAAAATTAATCATACAAAGGTTTAAAGCAAACTATATTTGTCGCGTGATTATTTTGGTTCTTGATTCTTCTATGCAACCAATTCTCAAATCTTCTTCGATAAAATTGCACTGATGCGTGGACATCAAATCCATAATCTGCAATCAAAAAAATATTAGATATAAAGGCCACCGGACACGTGTCCGGTGTCCGGTGTCCGGTGTCCGGTGGCCATTGGATGAGTGCTTGACTTTTATGTCAAGCACTAAAAGTCAAACACTTTTTCATTACCCAATGGCCATTGAACACATGTTCGGTGACTTATATACTATAGAGAGTAGATCATTCCTCTAATTTTAGAACACAAGATTATTGAGCAAAAGTGGAATGAACAAGAATAGAATCATAATCAGAACTATTTATCATTTTTCTCTGTTTAGATTGAAGTATTGGAAAGCCTGGAACACTACCAATTCAAACCACCTATGTATGTATGTACACCTAGGTTCATCTTGTATTAGTTTCAATGCAATTAAGATTTCTAGGTAATTTAATGAATTTCAAGTTCTAATAAACATGAAACTCAATTTATGATTTGGTACTTATTTGGTAAAGATTTTTGTAAATAATAAATAGTGTGTTCTACGGAATATGTAAAAAAAATTATGAATCATACAAAATATGTAGATAAATATGATGTTTAACTAACTTATAAATACTTATAAGGACTCTCAACCTTGGGCTTGGTTAAATGAAGATTGATTTAGTCAAACTCGAGTTTGACTTGATCAACCATTTGACTCTAGTTAACATTTTGACCTCGTCCACTTTACAATCTCTAAACTACAAGTACTTGAGTAATTAAGTTTGTCTTCTTTTAGAGCTATCAAAAGACCTGATCGAACCTATATAATTCAAGTTTCAATAATTAGACCTAGTCATTCAACCCAGACTATACAGTCAAATTATATCCTCTTGACTTGCCATACTTATGTCTGACCTCTGTCGGACATCGAATATTTAGAACTATTTTATCACTTGAGCTCGCATTTTCTCCAAGTGTTTCTTTGTGAACAAATCACATACATAATTTAAATATCGCCAAATACTGAGCACAAATCTAAAATATTCGATAAAAAATACTTAAGCAGCCTCATTTACCCTTTTACTGGGTAACGGTTTTCAAATGCGAATACTTGTTTACTACATCACTTACTCCAAGTTCCCAATATATGAGATATTTGACTATGTTAATTAATTTCATTCATTAGTACAACAAAGACTATCGAGTTCACAAATAACAACCATTATTCCTATACAAATTTAAGTAATACATAAGGCAATTACCTAGGGTTTAATTTTTCACACAATCACGCTATAAAATCAATCTCTACATTTTGATCATATTTAATACACTTCCAAGTGTACTAGTATTACTACTCTTGAGATACACTCGCTACGACTAAGACATATTGTATACCCAAATCAGTAGAATAACTAACCTTACAACCTTATTATAATAAAGCGTCAACATCTATTCACCAATCTAGGACGAAACAATCACGATCAAAATACGAGTAGTGTTTATTTATGCTTATTTACGCAAGTACTCAACTCATAATGTTACAAAGTTATCCAAAAGCCCTTCATATGCGCTCAATATAATACAACAAAAATACAGACTATCAAATTGTCTAACTAATACAACAAAACTAGTCACAATCTAACAAAAATATGTATGAAATAGACAGAAACCTAAAAGAATATTGGTAAACATGACACAAAGTTTATATTGCAGTTCATCCTATGGAAACAAATTTATTCCTGGCATACAGAGAACATCCTCTACTAGCATATGTCAATTAAAGATTGAACAAACATCAGCATATGTTGTTTAATTATTGTGAATTGATAAGGGCGGTGAGTAAAATTCAAATGGATCTATTTCTTTTGAATAGAAGACAACGGCGAGGAAAAATATAAGTTTACTTTAAATAATTAGTAATATGCTTGTTCATTCCAAACTATTCATACTATTCAAACTGTGTTATAGGGAAATTGATAAGTTGGGAAAAACCCGGCTGTTTTACCAAAGTAGAAATGGAAGCATATCAGTTTCCAACGAATGGATGCACAACGGTTAAGGAATAACCCGATATGTTACCGGGTCATAAGGAAACCTATTATTGATTTATTTCAAGGGGAGCTACATTGCATGTTTCAAAACATGCTTCGTAAACTAGACATACTAAACAACAACCTTCCTTTATATAATTGAACATAATTCAAAAGGTAGACATATTAAATGCACATCTTCTATGAGCATACGACTTGTTTTTATTTGTTATGACTGAAAACTTTAAAATGTTCTATAAGGATTTGAATCACAAACTCCATCTAAAAATATAGGAAAAATTACCAATAAATCATCCATAGGTGACTTGTTTCTAATTAGGTCCAAACACTTCCAAAATTGTGAATAAGTAATATTAATTTATCTAATATCGTAATTACCCCTGTAATCTTTTAAGCCACTTTAAACTAGATTTCATCAACTCACGATTCTCATTCACAAGCTACCATTAACAACTTTCTTCTCCAGATCTCCCCGTCGACAATCACATCACCGGCGCACCTCGTAGTCGACATTCTGTGAGTCGCCGCAGTCTAAAAACCTTCTTTTGTTTTCGGAATTGATTATTTCAAGAATTTCATGATTTTTCAGTTCTTTTTTTCTTCTTAATCATGGAAGGTGGCCTAATTTTACTCTATAAGTATATTTCAGACACACTTTCCATAAAAGTTTCTGCTAGTGGGGATTTTAATGGTGTTTTGCGAAAATTATGTGATAATTGGAATTCATTAGAAGTTGACACTATTTTATTACGTTATTGTATCTCTGGACATGATAGGTGTTTTCTAAAGAATGAGGAAGAATTTAGGAACATGATTTCTTTGATTTCTGTGTTTAAATTGAAATTTGTTGATATTAGTGTTTCAGACTCTAAAACAGTATCACTTGATTGTAAAACAGTATCACATGATTGTGATACTGTTTTCAGGAATGAAGGATCTGCCATAACTACATATTGTTCTTCAACAAATAGTAGGGCATTACTTTAATCTAATTGGTCAAGCGTAATCACTCATGTTGGACAGAGGTTTGAGAGATGTGTAGCTGAATTTAGAGATGCTTTATGAAAATTTTCGATGGAGAGAGGATTTAAGTTCGATTACAAGAGAAATAACAATGGTAGGGTAGATGGGCAATGTTCAAACAGATATTCTGATGATTGTAGGTGGTATGTTTGTGCGACAGTATCAAATGTTAGTAGTTTTTGTTACATACGAAAGCATGTGAATGAGCATAGTTGCCCTATAGTATTGAGGAAAGAAAAAAGTGAAAGATTAAGTTGTAAGATAATTTCTGGTTTGATTGTTGATATATTGAGGGAGAAACCAATATTGTGTTCTAATGATGTTGTTTCACACTTTTTAACAAATTACGGTTACACGATAAGCTATGAGAAGGCTTGGAATGGGTTGGAGAGAGCGAAGAGATTGATTTTTGGTGATGCATCTGAATCTTTCAAGCAGTTACATTGGTATATTGAGGCTGCAAGGTCATTTAATCATGGAAGTCATATTGATTTAGAGGTGGACCAAGTTTCTAAAAGATTCCAAAGATTGTTTGTTTCTTACCATGCGTGCATTCATGGGTTTAATCAATGTCGTCCCATGTTGTTTATCGATAGAACATTTTTGAAAGGAAGGTTCAAACGTATTTTGTTGTCTGCAACTGCTAAGAACGGCAATCAAGGTTAGATACTGATTTTCTGTTCTTTTTGTGATACCGTTTTTCTGTTATTTTTGTGATACTGTTTTTGTAATATGATTTATAAGATTCGTTAGAGACTGTTGTTCTGTTATTTTGATATTATTATTTTGTGTAGGCTTATGCTGTTGTAGATTCCGAGAACTATGATAATTGGTTGTGGTTCTTGGAACAGTTGCGTAGTATTGTTCAAAGTACTCGAGAGCTTACACTTGTGTCTGATCGAAATGTTGGGTTAATGAAAGCGTTGCCTAAGGCATTCCCTACATCGAAACATTTTTTCTATTTACAACACCTTAAAGGAAATTTGAGGGATAAATTCAGTGGTGGCGGCTTCTCAAACAGTTATAGAGAGCGTATGGTCTGGTTGTTCCGGGAATGTGCACATGTTCCAACAATTGCATTATTTAACCAGAAGTTGGAGGTATTTAAACGTGAGGGGAGAGTTATTGTTCAAAAGTTTCTAGATGGGTTACCATTTGAAATTGGTCGAATGCTCATAGTGTTGGATGTCGATATGGAAAGATGTCATCAAATGCAGCTGAGTCTTTCAATGCATGGATAGTTGACTGTAGGAGTTTGCCCATAACGAATGGTTGACATGTTGAGGATAAAGCTGATGAATATGTTTGTTACGAGAAGAACTGATTTTGGTAATGTTATGATACTGTTTTATTTTCTGCATGATACTGTTTTATTTTCACTGCGATACTGTTTTATTTTCACTGTGATACTGTTTTATTTTCGATGTAATACTGTTTTATTTTCTATATGATACCGATGTAGGTGGGTGGACGGGAGTTGTCTATCCCAAGATGATAGAGAAGTTGAAGATATATGCAGAGAAAGTCGATCATGGAATATCAAGCGGTCTTCTGATACAATTTTTGAAATTTTTTCAGATCCATCGATTTGTGTGGATATCTGCAAAAGCACATGTTCTTATTTCCAGTGGCAGTTGAATGGATTCCCATGTGTGCATGCAGTTGCTGCAATTAATAGATCTGGAAGGCGTATTGATGAATTTGTTGATTATTATTTTCATGTTGCAGCATTCCGCAAGTCCTATGAAGAAGCTATACATCCCATTCCTACGTCAATGATGTTGGAATATGAAAATTCTGCCAATTTTGACATTTTGCCTCCACCTACAAAGAGACAACCTGGAAGACCTAAAAAGAGGCGAATTAGATTAAGGGACGAATTAGTGCGAATGATACGATGTGGTAGGTGTGGAAAGTTGGGTAATCACAATAAGAAGACTTGTAAGGAGTCATTGGTCTAAGAGATTGTTCCCATGAAGGATATTATTCATTCTTTTTTAAATATATAGGAACACAGTTGTGTTGTAATGATTTTTTGGTTGAATTAATGAAAGCAACATTTATTTTCACAAAACAGTATCACAAAATGTTTATTTTCACAAAACAGTATCACAAAAATTAACAAAACAACATCACTAACAGTATCTCATTAAGAACAAATTGTATTCAGTATTAAAAACAAAACTGCAAGTACAATTTACAGTATCAAACAAACTCCGCAACTAGGAAATCTATTCATCTAGAATAAAGAAAATATATTCATCCATTCATTCATCTACAACAAAATCTTTGATGAATTGAGAAACCATGTTTGCTTTAGATTGTCTAACTTCCTTCATTGTCATGGTTTCTTTTATCTCTTCATTCTTTGCCAGTCTTTCCATCACATGGCAAACGTGTATTCTACAATCGACACTGCAAAACAAAATTCAGAAACATGTAGTAAATGTCGGTGTGCTGCATAGCCATTTAAACACAAGATAATACAAATAGGGAGTTTGAATGATTAGTTGCTTCTTACGTCCCAATGTGTTGTTGCAGACATTTCTCATAGGAGATCAATAGATGATTGAATTCTTCTTCTTTGTACTCAACAGTATTTGTAATGGGAGATTTCATAAATAGTTCTTTTTGTTTGCTCTCAACATATTCTTTCTACACGTATTTGGAAAAAAAACAACAATGTAAAATGTTAGACTTGTATTTTTAAACTCACTGTAAAAATAGTATATGGTACTGTAACAACTTATTATCTTACCAATATCATAGTATCGTCCATATATCTGTTTGAAGTCCCGTCTCTTGGCAAATTACTGTTGTAATGTGTCCATTGACCTGCCTCAAAGTCGAATGTAAGTAGTGTCCAATGGTTTGGAACTACGTCAGATCCTTTTCCTCCGTTTGAGTTCATCGGGAACAGCAAAAGTCGAGGCTGCCTGGTATTGTGGAGGTGCTCCAACACTATGTCAATTTTTTGAGATCTTTGAATTGCCATTTCAGGATATGTGACATATAGCTGCAGTATTCAAGTATAATATCAAGATAAGAAATTATTTTGTTGTGCTCCAACACTATGTCAATTTTTTGAGATCTTGGAATTGCCATTTCAGGATATGTGACATATAGCTGCAGTATTCAAGTATAATATCAAGATAAGAAATTATTTTGTTATTAGACCTAAGTTTGTAATTGAAATGTTTATGTTGAAATTCAATAATTTACCCAGCACAAAGAATCAAAAATGACAAATCTTTTGTTGTAAGTGCTATCTACAATTGGGTCATTGGCCTTTAGAAATTCCTCATATGTATCAATTACATGCATATAAAGTATCATAGTTATGTTTTGTATAAGTTTATAATTTAGGAATACATTTTTTGGTTTTTATAATCTTACTGTATTTGATATTGACTGGTCCCCACGAATATCAAATAAATCTCCCAATGTCACAAAACAAAATTCTACTCTTGTCGGCTTGTAAACCGTCACTCTGCAATATAACACAGTATTAAAGCAATAAAACAGTATCACAATATCTTAAAAAAATATTCAGTAGTTGAAACATTATCACAATATTTAAACAGTATCACAATATTATAAGTAAAACATTCATTAATTGAAACAGTATCACAATAATTTTAAACAGTATCATGAATCAAAACATCAACAATTACTATAGAGAAGATACTTACGATGGGTCGTGAATTTTTCCAATCTTTACCATCTCTTTCCTGTCATCTGCAGTTAAATGCTTTACTGTTAACCATTTTGCATTGATTTTCGTTAGTACTTTTTTTTGTTTCCTCATTGAAAGATTAGGAAGGTCATCAACATTGATAATTGTATTGTCATCCTTTTTTTCTTGCACCTGAGATTTAGCCTTTTTACCCCTTGTGACTCTTTTTTTTTTTTTTTATAGCAGAGTAGGTAAATCATCACCCCTCTTTCTTTTTCTTTCATTTTTTTCTTTTATTCTTTTGACCATTGAAGTTTGTTTTGTTGCATCATTTTTTTTTGGACCTCTCTGTCATTCAAAGCTTGAGTGACTTCATTCACTATCTTTTCAGTCAGCTCATTTACAAGTGAGGTATTCTCTTTTTCCAATGATTTGTTCTCACTTGTAAGAGATTCCAAAGTTTGTTGCAGCTTTTTGAGTTGTTCAGCAGTGTTATTCTTTTCCTCCAAAACTGCTGCATGTAGAGCCATTAACTTTTGTAGTTGGTCTTCTATAATTCTTATTCTTGTGCTCATCTCGTTGAGCTCCTGTATATTCTTTTTATTTTGCAAAGTATCAAAAGCATTAATTATCAGCATCAAAGTATTAAAATCATATTATTATCAGTATCTTAATTAAACAGTATCACATGATTAAAACAGTATCAAAAGATAAAACTAAGAGATTAAAACAGTATCATTACAAACTGGTAAATTGAAACAGTATCATGGATTAAAACAGTATCATATATTCTAGTATTATAGATTTTTGTATCATATAAATATATATTAGTACCTTTCATTCTGCGAGACGCTTTCATCCAACACAGCTTGCAAGATGCGCTCCTTTTCTCTAGAGGCTTGTAATTCATCACAGAGTCTAAATGAATTAGTTATAGCTTTTTTCTCTGATGAATCTTTGATTGCAACTTCTACCAGACGACTCAAGGGCAAATGTAGCCAACTGTCATCATCCTCTTCAAAACCTCCATGTTCTTCTTTATTGATGTTGCCTTCCTCACTTTCTTCCTTTTTGTTTTCTTCTGTTGAAACATTAGCCTCTATTCGATTGTCATCACTTTCTTCCTTTTCAGTAGTATCTTTTGTTTACGTATCAACTTCATCAGATTCTCTATCTCTATCTGATTCTTCATCTTCAGTAGATTCTTCATTTTCATTAGATTCTTCATCTTCATCGGATTCTTCGACAACCTGCAATGGTGTAGTTGAATAATAAATATTCTGGATGTTTGTATGTTGAATAACTCTTCATGTAAGATACTGTATGCTGTGAATTGGTGATACTGTTATTACCTTTATTTTTGATAGTTAGTGTACAGTCGTAGATTTTAGACTACATGTCAGATCTCTTAAATCCCATTTAATGCATATTGGTTCTGCATTCTTCTTCAACTCTTTGCAGACTTTGAGTTTTTTCAACAACCAATACTGAATTTTTATAAATAAAATCTTATTAGTACGAATATCACATTTAATGCAAAATAGTATCAACAAATAAAACAGAAATCAAATAGCTTACTGCTAAAACCATCACACAGCCTGTGACATCGATTGGGTCTTCATTTTTACATAGGGAAGAAATTAGATATTCAAAGATGTGCTTCAACCAATTGTAAGTTTTGATCTTGTCGAGATCTTTAACATACTTGATATATCCCCAGTTCAAAGTCAAGGATTTATTTGGCACAAAGAACGATGCCATCATGAAGAGCATTATTAACCTAGAAACATTGTCGATGTCTTCTTTTTTGTTCCCATTTGCTGCAGCCTTTAACTGTGTAGATATTATTGTTTTGGTCAATCTACGACAGTCTCTGAACCTTCGTTCGGAGAAAACTGAAATCGATGCTGGCTTTTGTTTTTCAACCTTAATCAGATTTTTACCTTCGACGATTTCAAAAATACCCTTCACATCATCCATCTTGAACTTTAGATGGGATTTGTTTATCAAAAAATCTTTATTTAACTTGTTGAAGCACTCAATGATCTTGTACAGATCTATATCACTTCGACGACAGCAATGTCTGTCAATTTTGTCATCCAGTATCAACTTGATAAGATTGTAAAACGACAATTTCTTCAGCCCATCCGTTTGAGGTTTTGTTAATGATAAACCTTTCACCTCCCTAATCACTATTTGGAGGTTAGAACGATATTGTGGATAAGCCTTCTTATCCATTGTTATTTTTCTTCATATATGAATAGACTTCTTTTTTCCCATCGATTTGTAACCAATTGTTTTGTATCCAGAAGTATTTTTGTTTTGCTGCATCATAAACAAAAATAGTATCAGAAGTATCAAAATATACTAATGCACATTACCTAAACAAAATAGTATCACATGTTTAAAACAGTATCATGAATTAAAACAGTATCAAAATATATTAATGCACATTACCCAAGCAAAACAGTATCACAGGATTAAAATAGTACCATGGATTAAAACTAAGATATTCAAATAGTATCACATGTTTAAACATTGCCATAATTAAACAATATCAAAGATCACATAGATTCAAACAGTATCACATGATTAAAATAGTATCATGGATTAAAAAGACATTCAAACAGTATCACAGATTCAAACCTTGCTATAATTAAATAGGATCAAAGATCACATAGATTCAAACAGTATCACAGGATTAAAACAGTATCATAGATTAAAATAGTATCATGGATTAAAACTAAGACATTCAAAAAGTATCACAGGTTCAATCCTTGCCATAATTAAACAGTATTAAAGATAAACCTATCAGACTAAAACAGTATCATTAGAAACTGGAAAATAGAAACAGTATCATAGATCTAAAGTGTATCAAGCATTTTGCATGGTTAAATATCATGTTCTAACAAAAAACAGTACCATAGAAACAAGGAAAAAATTCAGCAAAAATAGAAACACTATCATAGATGTAAAGAATATCAAGCATTTTTCATAGTTAAATAGCACGTTCTAAGAAAAAATAAAAAAAAAATCATCAAAACATTAACATATATTATACAGTATCAATTTGGCACAAATAAAGAGTATCAAGCATTTTTCATGCTTAAATAGCACGTTCTAAGAAAAAATTAAAAAAAAATCACCAAAACATTAACATATATTATACAGTATCAATTTGGCACAAATAAAGAGTATCAAGCATTTTTCATGGTTAAATAGCACGTTCTAAGAAAAAATAAAAAAAATCACCAAAATATTAACATATATTATACAGTATCACGCATTTCAAAGCCCTATATCACTTGTTCTAACAGAAAAAACTAACTCACGGCAACTACATTATCAAAAAATTTATCGAAGAAATTACCTTCGCCATCGATGTATGCGGTTAGGATTTGCGGTGAGAAGAATCAATCACGAAGAAGATGAAGTGTGTTGAAGTAAATGGAGGTTTTTTTCATAGTGGTGTACGTGTTTATATGGCGGTTTTTGCAATTGGAGGGCATATTGGACTTTTGGTACTAGATTATGACTTTAGTTGAATTAAGATTGGGCCATATGACTTTTTAGCCCAATTTGGCAGTAACAGTGATCGGCCCAAAATTTTTCCAAAAATATATAAAGAAAATTTAACATCAAATAAAGTTGAACATTGCTTTTCTTTATCAAAAAAAAAAAAACAGCACGGGTAACAAAAACACATAACATATGCAAAGAACATGAACCTTTTCTAACATAAATGTGAACATCTCTAGGAAATAGTACTAAACTACTAATACGAAAGCCATGATCCATTAAAATTTAAAAACACCAAGTTATAAGCACAAAACTCAGATGTCATGAACTCCTAATAATTCAAAACATTCGATGAAATATCTTGAAACAACTTTCCAAAATAAAAACTCCAAAAGTAACCAAATTACGGGCAATAATAGGAACAAAATTGTCAAGAAGATCAATGGTAACGACGAAGGGAAAGTGTCGGTTCCTCTTCCAGGTAGCCCTCCTTGAGGGAAGTGCTTTGTGGTTCAAGTGGCCCTTTCCACGAGACCCCTGTACTTCTTTCCAGTTGAGGTGAGTCCACGAAGCTCCCTGTGTTTGTGGACTGGATTGCAGATCCAGTTGATCCTTGGGTCATTTTGGATTGCAGCATGAAGAATTATCTGTATATATCTGTATATCCTTCTTCTTCATTTTCTTTCCTTTTTGTTATTGTGGTTAGTGATTAGACAATTAGTTAGAGTTAGTTAGAATATCAGTTATTTTGGTTAGTAATAGCTGGAACTTCTTCCCTCCTTCATCAAGTTTATATATAAACACATACAGTATATTGCCTGCTGAATATATGAAATAATAAGAGATTGAAGATTATTCTCTCTACAAATTATATCTCAATCTTGTTCATGGTATCAGAGCAGGTTGATCTGTGAGATCAATTGAACAACACGTGAAGATGACAAACAGAAAACACATCAATAAGAAGAGCTGCTCTTAATGCAGATCATAGTGGAAGCAATGCAAATGAATCAGGATCTTATTTCAATGGAGATCCATTGAATCTATAAGGATCGGATCATCCTGGAATGTTATTAGTCACTTCACCCCAAACAGGTAACAACTATCTTAGTTGGAGCAGTTCTATTAAGATTGCTTTGGGAGCTAAATTGAAGCATGGATTCATAAATGGAAGCTGTGAAAAACCTGCTGAAGGATCTTACCAGATGGAACAATGGATAAGAGTTGACTGTATGGTTAGATCTTGGATCCTGAATTCAATTTCTAAAGAGATAGTGGATGCTTTTATATACACAACTTCTGCAAAGGATTTGTGGAATGAACTTGAAGAACGGTATGGTGAATGTAATGGCCCTTTGTTGTACCAATTGCAGAGGGAAATCAGCAGCATAACTCAAGGTACTCTGCAAGTTGAAAAGTACTACACAAAACTGAAGAAACTATGGGATGAATTGGTGTGTCTAATGCCCATACCAATCTGCACATGTGGAGCTACTAAAGAAGTTTCAGATTTAGCCTCTTTTAATAGATTGATGCAATTTCTGATGGGACTTAATGACACATATGATAACATAAGAAATCAAATCCTTGTCATGGATCCACTTCCCACTGTGAATAAAGCCTATTCTATTGTACTAAGAGTTGAGAAACAGAGGGAAGTACACAATATATTTCCAGAGAATAATGATAATTCAGCCATGATGGTTAGAGCTCAGAACTTTAAGAAGGATGGATCTGGAAGGAATGGACTGAGAAGAGGAAACTGGTCTGGAAGAGGTGGATATGGTAGAGGAAATTCCAAAAGATACAACAACAAAGAGAAGGAAGAAGAAGGATATACAGATATATACAGATAATTCTTTATCACAAATATGTCTATCACTAACAGTTTGCTAATTGCCAACGATCCTTCTACCTGCAAATTATCTTTTGCTCACACTTTTCCTTATACACCACCTACATACCCTTATATTACACCACCTCACCTTAATCATGCACATATATCCTTTTTGGCAAATATATCTAGCATCCAGGAACCACATTCTTATTACTAGGCTAATAAGAATCCAGATTGGGTTGAGGCAATGAACAAAGAAATTAAGGCATTAAAAGATAATCAAACCTGGAAACTTACTTCATTACCTACTGGAAAGAAAGCCATTGGTTCAAGATGGGTTTGCAAAGTTAAAGTAAATCCAAATGGGACAATAGAAAGGTTCAAGGCTAGACTTGTAGCCAAGGGTTATCATCAACTACAAGGAGTGGATTATTTTGATAGTTTTTCCCCTGTTGCTAAGTTGGTCACTGTGAGGATATTCTTGGCAATTGCTTCAGCAAAGTCTTGGTCTATTCACCAACTTGATATCAACAATGCCTTCCTCCATGGTTACCTAAATGAGGAAGTTTACATGACACCACCAGAAGGCTACTAATGGACAAGTTTGTAGACTCAAAAGGAGTTTATATGGTTTAAAACAAGCTTCAAGGCAATTGAATACAGAACTTTGTGTCAAACTCAAGGATTTTAGTTTTCTTCAATCATCCCATGATCACTGTTTGTTTGTTAAACATACTTCTGATGGCATCTTATTTTTACTAGTCTATGTAGATGATGTATTGGTTACAGGTACTCATGAGGCTGATATTATTATGATCAAGCAATACCTTCATAAGATGTTTACCATTAAAGACCTTGGTTATGTCAAATACTTCTTGGGTCTTGAAATTGCTAGAAGTTCAGCAGATACATATATAAACCAAAGAAAGTATATTCTGGACATCATCCAAGATGCTGGTCTCACTGGTGCCAAACCAATATCAGTCCTTATTCCTAAAGGCACTAAACTCACTGAAAATGCAGGACCACTACTCACTAATCCTGAAAGATAAGGGTGAACACGGTTCGGTTTGGGCGGTTTGTAGTAAATTTTCAAACCAAACCACTTAAAGCGGTTTGAAATTTTTCCAAACCAAACCAAACCACTTTTTGCGATTTGGTTCGGTTCAAAACCACGGTTTAGCAAACAAATAAAAAAAAATTGAACAAGTTAAATTATAAATATTATTCTACAATATCATAATAAAACATAAATATTAGTATTAATAAAAGACAAAAAAGTATTAGCATAAAGACAAGAATATAGCAAATATATTCATTAATTATAATTAAATGATATAATGCTAGTAATAAAAAAAAATGAATAGAAATATCAAATACGATAATACATGCTATAGCTTTCTCTGAATCATCTAATGCATCTACTCATTCAAACATTGACAAATCACTATAGATTCTTTATTACTATGCAACCAATTCTTAGTGCAAATCACCGTCTCAACCATCTTTGTACTCAACAAACTCCTAAAGGAATCAAGAATCTGACCACTAATAGAGAAGAAAAAATTGTTGGTATTTGAATGGCTAACACATCTCTGATAATTTGAGAGATAATCTTGAACTAAATTGCATTCAATTTCCACTAAAGTAATATGTCGAAAGGCTCGTTGGTCAAATTTTCACAACGATCATTTAAATAATTCACCAAATCATTATTTTCAGCTTGAGTTTCTCGAACAATACTAGCTTTAAAATTGATGGAATGGGTTTGGAAATACCCAAAAGAGTTTGTAAAGAACTTGGGCTACCAGATTGAGTAGCAACTTTTGATGGAGTTAATGATGAAGTCACCATTTTTTTATAACATCTAAAAATCTGGCAGAAAATAAACTAAATTGCTACAAAGAAAATAGAGAATTTTCCTGAATTACAGATCGAATCACCCTTTAAAACTCATAGGAAGTTTGGTGAAAGAAAATTAGAGTATAGTGGTTGTTTATGAGAAGGCAAATCAAGAGTTTCGAGAGCGGCGGTTGAGATCGAAAAAAAACTATAGAAAGAGAAACAATAATATGAATAATGGATGGATTTTAATTGAGTTGGGTATTTGATTTAATTAGGTTGGGTCTAATATGGATAATGGATGGATTTAGTTTTAATTGAGTTGAATAAAATTGAAATTAATTTTTTTGATTTTTGATTTTTTTTAATTTTTTTATTTTATACGGTTTGGCGGTTTGAAACGGTTTGGAAAAATTGAAACCTAAACCAAACCACTTCGAAGCGGTTTGGTTCGGTTCAAAACCAAAACGTTGACGGATCCATGTGGACCCAAACCAACGGTTTCGAAGAAGCGATTTCGGTTCGGTTTTACGATTTGGCGGTTTCGTTGTTTAGCCCTACTGAAAGATATAGAAGATTGGTTGGCCATTTGTTGTATCTGAATCTTACTAGACCTGATGTCACCTTTGGTGTCCAACAATTAACCCAATTTGTAAATTCTCCTTGTCAAACTCACTAGGATATAGCACTTCATTTGTTGAGGTATTTGAAGGGATGTCCAGCTCAAGGTCTTTTCTTTCCTACTCAAAATAATCTCCAGCTGCAAGGATATTCAGATACAGATTGGGCATCCTGTCTTGACACCAGAAGATCTCTAACTGGATATTGTATCTATCTTGGGAATGCCTTAATCTCATGGAAAACTACGAAGCAATCCACTGTCTCTAGATCATCTGCAGAAGCTGAATATAGAAGCCTAGCTGTTACTGTTTGTGAGCTTCAGTGGATTTCTTACATTCTTACTGATCTTTTTGTTCCTTTGTCTCTACCTATTCTTCTGTGGTGCGATAACAGGGCAGCAATTCATATCACTGCAAACCCAGTTTTCCATAAACGCACCAAACACCTGGAAATTGACTGTCATGTGGTTAGAAACAAGTTCAAGGAAGGCTTTGTTCATCCTCAACATATTTCTTCCAAACACCAACTAGTAGACCTCTTCACCAAAGCTCTTGCTGCACCTCAATTTCAGATTTTAGTTTCCAAGTTAGGCTTGGGTGATTTCCACTAAGCTCCACATTGAAGGGGGGATGAAGAATTATTTGTATATATCTGTATATCCTTCTTCTTCCTTCTCTTTCCTTTTTGTTATTGTGGTTAGTTGTTAGACAATTAGTTAGAGTTAGTTAGTAATAGCTGAAATTTCTTCCCTCCTTCATCAAGCTTGTATATAAACACATGCAGTACATTGCCTGCTGAATATATGAAATAATAAGAGATTGAAGATTATTCTCTCTACAAATTATATTTCTATCTTGTTCACAGCATGAGCTGGATCAATCAATATTATCTCGAAGTACTTGTAAGTCGAATCCTGCATTGGATCAACAGTTATCAAATAGCTTCCTAGACTATGAAGGTTAACACTACTTGAAGTGATAGAATTAGCCACTAAGAACTTCAATACTCTCATTAATTGGTAGCAGAAGAGAACCGTAGAGCACCACCTTGCTCAAATATTTTGACTATTATTATTTATTTGGTTTTATTTTTATATTGATGTGGGATTGTGGGTCCGCAAATGTGAACACTAGATGCCCTTTAAGCATAGAAGCGGTGCTTCGAAAAGATCAACCGATCACACTATGCAATCAAATGATTCAAGGCCATCCAGCCTTTATTGAAAAGCCTACTTGTTCCGGCTTGAGTACTAAAAGCACTTATACTATAGTCAGTACAAATAAAACAACATCAATAGAAATAGCAAAATGAAGAATAAACTTCAAAAAGTTTGATGCAGACATCGTTGATCCAGTACGAATTCAGAACCTCAAGTCTATCCAGTTTCCTTCTAGCACGCTCCTCTGCGACTAAGCGCTTGCTGTGTTGGAATTTCAGTTGAGCAACACCCTGGTTGGTTGGCTTACCATACACAATACCCTTGGAGACAGGCCTCTTCCTTCCGCTACGTTGCACGCGTACACGGTAGATCACGAACCCCTGAAGGTAACACTCAGTCACTAAGATGAAACCACCAAACCATGGTAAAAATGTATGCAAATAAAAACTGAGAAGCATGAATATTACACTAGGCATCCAAGGATGAGATAATTTCATCATTTTGACGCAGATGAGAAAAGCATTTTTCAGTATATTGGAAGAAAATATGTAGATCAAATTCTTTACATCATAGAATAACTATTTTCCAGCAAGACATTAAATCCAAAGGCTTGCATATGAAAACAGAAAAAATACATATTTCTGGATGAAAGCATGGAAACCAGATTGACAGTCGCAATCGCAATGCATACGTCTTTGATCATGCTGGCTTAAGTAGGATCAACAAAATATAACAATCTATATAGTTGCAATCATATATGATACCATGAAATAATTAATCCATTAAAGTCAAAATTAGCACATGTTTGGCAATGCTTAAATTTAACTATAAAGATTAACCATGTGTAGGAACAACAACCTGAAGCAAGGTCAAATTAACACATAGATCTACAGTTACTCACAACACTATAAGCTCTGCAACTCTAATCTAACGTACTTTTCAAATCGAGACCATTTAGCAACTATAAATTGTACAGGCTCCCAAAACAACACAGCAAATATCAAATTTTATTGAAGTAACCAGAAACCAAAACAATAAACATATACTCCTAACACAAAATCATTGCTCAAAATCTAAAATATCCTGCCTTTTTCACAAGGACATAAATATAAAGGAACATTGATTATATTGAGAAAAGAAGAATTGCAGATCAAAGAAGTACCTGCTTGGCCTTGTAGCCAAGGTGGCGGGCTTTGTTGGGTCTGGTAGGCCTGGTTGTTGGAAATGGACCACTTTGACATAATAATTGGGTGGGATCCAAGCGTCGATTTGTCAAAATAAATAGTCGATTAAATTCTACGTTTCGAGAATATAAACGTAGTATATTTAATTGTGCTAAACTATTCCATTATGAATGAGAAATTATGGTTGAAAGTTGGACAATAAATGAGGAATAAAATGGGAGATAATAGGAAAGTGGTTGTCCCACATTGGTTGCAAACTAAAAATTGAACCACTTAATATATTTCAATTTTGGAAATGGGTTTGGGCCCCAAGAGGCACCGCAAGTCTTTAGAGGGGAGAGGACGTAGGCATGCTCATAATCGAGCAAAGCCTACACGCGCGCGTCGCTACCGGCTGGCTCGGCACAGCACGGCACGTGCCCGGGTCGGGCCTTGTCAAATATTAAATTTTTGGATAAAATTTATTTAATTTGTCTGAATTTTTTCCCCTCCAAAGACATTACAAAACCGTGCATTCATGTGTTGTAAGTGGAAACCATGCGTGGAGAGACCGTGGGTAACTGATCAACCGCTCTTCCCTCTTCCATAAATAAGTTCATCGGGCTTTCATTCAAAAGAGACAACACATAGAAAAAGAACCTCGTCACATTGCATACATACATAAAAAGTTTCAGTGTCTTCTTCTCTTCGTTTTTCAGAGAGTGATATTTCATCTGGTTCGCTATTTCTTGTAGTGCATGGTGCTCACCTACAAGTTGTTCGATCGTCGTATCTTGGGAAAATCTTTACCATATACCGTAAGCATCGTGTGGTGGGGTAAAAACATCTTAAGGACAGAGAACCAAGTTCTCGCCTTGATCGTTATTAAGTTTCGGATTCTTTGCATATTATACTTTCTGCTCGTTTGCAAATGAAAACCTGCTTCATATGTTTCTGCATAGATTATTAATTTCATTTTGTTTGTAGATACTGCGATTTTTATGAACAAAACAGAAACCATTAAGACCAACAACTTAAGATGTTTTTAAAGTTCTTTTATGGTTTTAAATTTTGTTTGATATACAGTTCTTCTTTCCGATAGTATGTTGCTCCGCATATTCTGAAACTGTAATGCTGAAATAATAATATACATTTCTTGTTTCTGCTAAACTTGAAATTAATAATTTCAGTTTTTATCCCTGCTTACATTCTGCGAATTTTTTGGAAAGAAAAAAAAAACTATTGTCTTGCATGATTCATCACTGCTCGTATTGAGAAAAAAATTTGAAACTGTGAAGACAACAAGTTAAGACCTTTTTAATTATAATTTTGTTTCCTTCTTTTCCTTTTGTTTCATGTTTCAGAAAGTGTATTCATGTGCATGTTCCTGCAATTTTCCAAAATTCCGAAAGTGGGTGGTTCATGTCTTATGTCCATGCAATTTTCCCAAATTCTGAAAATGTGCTGTTCACATTCATGTATAATTTGAAAGTGTATTTTTCATGTTTACAGTAAAACTCCAAATAGTATTATTTTGCATGCAATTTTTTTTTCTAATACTATGAATGATTCATATAAAGTTCTGAATAGTATTGTTTTGCATGCTTGCTGTATTGTTTTTCCATCGCATTAGGTGAATTTTTCTAACATTCGCAGATTCTGGTTCGGTTTTCAAAACTGAAATTATTGATATTAACTTGTTGAACTTCTGTTTTGAAAAACAGAAATGGTTAACAATGTTGAGACTAATGCAATGACGCCTAATGTGGCACCTACTGTGACGCCTAATGTGGCACCCACTGTGACGCCTATTGTGGCAACTACTGTGACGCCTACTTTGGTTGGTCTGTCTGCATCGACTCATATTTCTCACGGGGAGAAACTTGAAAATTTAATGGAGTCGATTTTAAGAGGTGGCAACAGAAAATGCTGTTTTACCTCACCATGTTGAACTTGACAAGGTTTCTCACGGAGGATCCTCCTTTTGTTCAACAATGAGAAAATAATCGAGCTTCGGTTATTGTTTTGGACGCATGGAAACATTCAGATTTTCTATGCAAATACTATGTACTGAATGGACTGAATAATTCATTATATGGTGTATATAGTATAATAAAATCTGTAAAAGAATTATGAGAATCTTTAGAAAAAAAATATAAAACAGAAGATGCTGGAACTAAAAAGTTTCTTGTCGGTAAATTTCTGGACTATAAAATGATTGACTCTAAATCTGTTATTTCCCAAGTTCAAGATTTGCAATACTTTTCCATGATTTACATGCTGAAAAAATGACTGTAAGTAAGTCATTCCAAGTAGCAGCTGTAATTGAGAAACTCCTACCTTCCTAGAGAGATTTCAAAAATTACCTCAAACACAAGTGGAAGGAAATGAACTTGGAGGAGTTGATTGTGCGCTTGAGGATAGAAGAAGAAACTAAAAAGTTTGAAAGGAGGAATGGGGGACCAAACATGGAAGCTAAGGCAAACATTGCTGAATCGAGTTCAAAGAAGAACATGAAAAGGAAGCACTCAAGTTATGCTCTTAAAAAAATTGAGAACAACCAGAAGAACAGAAGAACAAGAAGTTCAAAGGGGATTGCTACAATTGTGGCAAACCTGGACATCGCTCAATTGACTGTCGCAAGCCTAAAAAGCAAAATGATCGTGCACATGTAGTTCAAACTGATAATCTGACTGAGGGTGTTCAAGAAATGCACCTATCTGCTGTAATATCTGAATGTAATTCTGTTGGAAATCCTAGGGAATGGTGGGTGGACACTGGTGCTACTCGCCACATATGTACTGAAAAGAACATGTTTTCTGATTACAAAACTATCAACTGAGAACAACTGTTCATGGGAAATTTCTCAAGCTCAAAGGTTGAAGGACAAGGAAAGGTGACCTTGAAGATGACGTCTGGCAAGGAACTCGTCCTCAACAATGTGCTGCATGTACCAGATATTCGGAAAAATCTTGTTTCTGGTTCTCTTCTTAGCAAAAATGGGTTTAAGTTAGTATTTGTATCTGACAAATTTGTACTAACTAAGAATGGAATGTATGTGGAAAAGGGATATATGACTGGTGGGATGTTCAAGATGAGTCCTTACTATTGTACCCAAATTGAACAAGATTAATGAAGCTTCTACTTCTGTGTATATCGTTGAATCTTCTTGTTTAATAGATTAGGACACGCAAACTTTAAATCTGTGTGCAAATTAATGAACTTAAATTTGCTACCTTCTTTAAGTTTCGATCCTAATCACAAATGCGAAACGTGTGTTGAGGCTAAGTTGGCCAAAAGACTGTTTCCTTATGTTGAAAGAAATACTTCACCTTTAGAATTAATTCACAGCGATATATGTGACTTGAAATTTGTACAAACTAAAGATGGGAAAAAGTATTTCATTACCTTCATTAACGATTGCACTCGGTACTGCTATGTTTATTTATTAAAAAGCAAAGATGAGGCTTTGAAAATGTTTAAACATTATAAGAATGAAGTTGAAAATCAACTTAGCAAAACAATAAAAATTGTTGGAAGTGATAGAGGTGGAGAATATGGAGCGCCGTTTGAAGAATTTTATTCTGAACAAGGCATTATTCATCAAACAACGGCTCCTTACTCACCTCAATCTAATGGTATTGCAGAACCTAAGAACCGCACGCTTAAAGAAATGATGAATGCTATGTTGATTAGTTCTGGTCTACCCCATAATTTGTGGAGGGAAGCTATCCTCTCTGCAAATCACATTCTTAATAAAATACCACACAAAGTAAAGGATAAAACACCTTACGAGTCATGGAAAGGTCACAAACCTTCATATAAATACCTGAAAGTGTGGGGGTGTTTGAAAAAGGTAGAAGTACCAAAACCTAAACAAATAAAAATAGGACTGAAAACTGTAGATTACATATTTATTGGATATGCTCATAACAGTAGTGAATATCGCTTTCTTGTCCACAAGTCTGAGATCACTGATATACATGAAGATACTATCATTGAATCAAGAAATGCAAGTTTCTTCGAACATGTCTTTCCTCGTAAAGACAAAATTGATGTAAGTGTAACAAAACGAACTTACGATACTGCAAATGATAGTGAAAATGAAGAAGAACCTAGATGCAGTAAAAGGGCTAGAAAGTCTATGTCTTTTGGTTCAGAATTTCTAACATACATGATCAAAAATGAACCTAAGACATTCAGTGAAGCAATGTCAACACCAGAGGCTCCTTTTTGGAAAGAAGCTATCAATAGTGTAATTGAGTCAATAATACAAAATCACACTTGGGAGTTGGTTGATCTCCCACCTGGAAATAAACCTCTAGGTTGCAAGTGGATTTTCAAGAAAAAGTTAAAATCAGATGGATCTATTGATTAATACAAAGCTCGATTGGTAGCAAAAGGATATAGACAAAAAGAAGGTCTTGATTTCTTTGATACTTACTCACCAGTAACGAGGATTACTTCAATAAGAATCCTTATTGCAATTGCTGCGATACACAATCTAAAAATTCATCAAATGGATGTTAAAACAGCATTTCTAAACGGTGAGTTAGAAGAAGAAATCTACATGGAGCAACCTGAAGGATTTGTTGCTCATGAACAAAAGAAAAATGTTTGCAGACTCGTTAAGTCATTATATGGATTAAAACAGGCGCCAAAGCAGTGGCACCAAAAGTTTGACAAAACGATGTTTTCAAATGGATTTAAAATTAACGAGTGTGACACATGTGTGTACAATAAAAATACACCCATAGCATATGTCTTAGTATGTCTATATGTGGATGATATGCTAATTCTAGGTAGCAATCATGTTATTATCATGTCCACCAAGAAAATGTTAACAAAATATTTTGACATGAAGGACATGGGTGTAGCAGATGTAATTCTAGGAATTAAAATTTCTAAAACACCAGATGGCCTTGTTCTCTCACAATCTCATTATGTTGAGTTTGTACTAAAGAGGTTTGGAGTCTTTGATGAAAGTCCAGCCAAAACTCCTGTAGACACAAGTCTACACTTAGCCAAAAATAGAGGTGAACCTATACATCAATTAAGATATTCTCAGATTATTGGAAGTTTGATGTATGTAATGAACTGCACACGTCCAGACATTGCGTTCGCGGTTAATAAATTGAGTAGGTTCACATGTAATCCAAGCAATGATCACTGGAAGGCATTGAATAGGGTACTTCAATATTTGAAGCATACCTTAACATTTAGATTACATTATATGAGATATCCAGCAGTATTAGAAGGATATTGTGATGCAAATTGGATATCTGATATAAAAGATTCTAAATCCACAAGTGGTTACATTTTTACACTTGGTGGTGCAGCTGTATCCTGGAAATCCTCAAAGCAAGCTTGCATAGCTCGATCAACAATGGAATCGGAGTTTATAGCATTAGATAGAGCTAGAGAAGAGGCAGAATAGTTTCGTAACTTCTTAGAGGATATTCTGTGTTAGACTAAGCCAGTACTTGTAATTAGCATTCACTGCGACAATCAGTAGGCTATTGCAAGGGCACAAAATTGCATGTATAATGGTAAGTCTAGACATATACATCGTAGACACAATACCATAAGACAATTGATCTCAAATGGTATTATCTCCATTGATTATGTGAAATCAAAGGAGAATCTCGCGGATCCGCTTACAAAAGCCCTACCAAGAGATCAAGTATACTATCTATCAAAGGGAATGGGATTAAAGCCTAATATGCATGAATCTTAATGATAGTAACCCAACCTTGTTGACTGAAGATCCCAAAATTTTGGTTCAATGGGACAACTAAGTTATTAAGACTCAGTTAAGCACTTATCCATTCCTTTTATAAAAGTGCTATCTACAGAATGTAAAAGGTTAAGTTATAACTTTTAATGATTCCTATAGCTTGGATAAATCAAGTGGAGTATAGCAGAATACTCTTCATAGGAGATCACCTATATAAATGTGAAGTGGGGCCGCTTCCGTGAGAATTTGAGGCTTAAATTCTCTAGAGCACTTATGAATCCCAAGAATTGTTCAAGGCCAAAATGAACACAACTATGAGAACCAAAGAATTGATAGGAAGGTTATTGTGTGGATACTGTTGTCTTGGTTTCATTGACAGCTAAGCAGTTCAAGACATCAAGTTCACTGAATAGCTAAGTAAACTCGATAGTATTCCACTAAGGTAGGTTCAAAGCCAAAAGCTACCTTGCCTGATGCAATAAGCCTTTTGCTTGTACTCTCTGAATCTAGTCTGCATTACATTTAGCATATTCTTGATAATTTCCATTCATGTGGGGGATTGTTGGAAATGGACCACTTTGACATAATAATTGGGTGGGACCCAAGCGTCGATTTGTCAAAATAAATAGTCGATTAAATTCTACGTTTCGAGTAGATGAACGTATTATATTTAATTGTGCTAAACTATTCTATTATGAATGAGAAATTATGGTTGAAAGTAGGACAATAAATGAGGAATAAAATGGAAGATGATTGGAAAGTGGCTGTCCCACATTGGTTGCAAACTAAAAATTGAACCATTTAATATACTCCAATTTTGGAAATGGGTTTGGGCCCCAAGGGGCACCGCAAGTCTTTAGAGGGGAGAGGACGTGGGCATGCTCATAATCGAGCAAAGCCCACACGCGCGTACGCTGCCGCCGCCGCCGCCGCCCGACCGGCCAGCCGGCTCAGCTCGGCACGGCACGTACAAGTGCACGTGTCCGGGTCTTGGGCTTAGGTCGGGTCGGGCCTTGTCAAATATTAATTTTTTGGATAAAATTTATTTAAATTGTCTGAATTTTTTTTCCCTCTAAAGACACGGTTACAAAACCGTGCATTCATGTGTGTAAGTGGAAACCATGCGTGGAGAGACCGTGGGTAAGTAGAGTGCTTGGTAACTGATCAACCGCTCTTCCCTCTTCCATAAATAAGTTCCTCGGGCTTTCTTTCAAAAGAGACAACACACAGAAAAAGAACTTCGCCACATTGCATACATACATAAAAAGTTTCAGTGTCTTCTTCCCTTCGTTTTTCAAAGAGTGATATTTCATGTGGTTCGCTATTTCTTGTAGTGCACGGTGCTCACCTACAAGTTGTTCGATCTTCATATCTTGGGAGACTCTTTACCATATACCGTAAGCATCGTGTGACGGGGTAAAAACGTCTTAAGGACAGAGAACCAAGTTCTCGCCTCGATCGTTATTAAGTTTCGGATTCTTTGCATGTTATACTTTCTGCTCGTTTGCAAATGAAAACCTGCTTTATATGTTTCTGCATAAATTATTAATTTCAGTTTGTTTGTTCATACTGTGATTTTTGTGAACAAAACAGAAACCATTAAGACCAACACTGGTGACACGTACAACAGCGGGATGCTGACGGTACTCCCAGCAGCGGTTCCTTAGCAAGAACCTCATCAAATTCGAATGCTTCTTCTTACCAAGCTCCGACAAGTAAGTATACGCCCCTGTGAATTCATTACAACCAATCAATTAATCTCCACATAAGTGCATATGCATAATTTATGAATCAATGAGTCAATTCTGTTAATTCATTACCTAGTGTTGTTGTTCTTGTGCCTGATGCTATCTCTGCTTCGGTTGAAAGGACGGCAATATATAATATTAGAGACAGAGAACTGATTGGGCCATTGGGGTTTTAGTTAGAGATAATTATGTTTAATAATGTCTTTATGTTTATATTTTGACAAATCAGTTAATAATATTTTTTTTTTTGAAGAATCAGGTTTTTTTAATTAATAAATTAAAATCTAAATAATTAATTAAATATTTTAATTAATTATAAAATGAAATAATATCAACATTTGTATTTATCCTTCCTAATAATTAAGAATTGATATTCGGTTGTTGAGAAAAACTGATTTTAGAATTCAAAACTTCTCTCATAGCCAAACTCTAATCACAGAACAAAGAGACCCGTCTTCATCGTCATCTCATAGCCAAACTCTAATCACAGAACAAACTGACCCATCTTCATCGTCATCCGCGCTGGTGAGTTCCGTTCATCATTCGCTTGGAGGGGTTTTTTTCATCATCCGCGCGGACAAGTTTCAAAATCGAAACAGACCTGTGAAATTCTTTCAAATTTAGTATATTTGAAACAAAGCGATCCATCATGTTGGACCCTGTATATTTATTATCTTCAATTCATTCTCCTCCGTAACACAAGAAATGCTAGTGTACTCCATTACTGTAAAATGGAAAAATTCTAATGTCAAAATATCTCAAGACTAAAAAAATAGTAACAAATAATATTTTTTTTAAAAATTAAATCTATATATACCTAAGCCACACACCTAAGTCATTCCAATTTGAACAGTCACATATCGAAATCCTGTAACAACATTCAATCCTTTTTTTTTTAATCACATGTGATAAATATAAAGTCTCCAAAAATTGTCACAATATGTGTAATTCAAATATGTTTAACATAATCATTTTTTTTTTTTTGGCTTATGTAGACATACTGAATATTATTTTGTCATCACATTTTTTTTTCCATATAACCAAAACAGTATTCATTAAATATTTAACAATATAAGCAGTTATCAAATACTTAAGTTGAAAGTAAAGTCATAGTCACATGTTTTTGGTCGCACAATTTATAATCAATTATTAAACCATACAGCAGGTCACAAACTATTACAATAACAGCAGTCATTATATTCTTAACATGAAAATCAAAGTCACAGCCACATGTAACAATAGTCACAAATTATAAAAAGATAACCAGAGACAAAAATACACCAGATTACCACGTTACAAACTATCAACCGAACAACATTATTCTAATACTTCACATGAAATTAAGGTCACAGCTACATGTAATAGGTCACAAAATTAATCATCATTTTACTAAACCATAACAGTAGGTCACAATGGTTAGAAACCATTACCAGATAGTTTTTGACAAGTATATTTAAGTTTGATTCTTTGCTAAGGAACTCATTTCCTCTCTCATTTCTTTTAGCCACTCTTCCGATTGTTCACTCTTCATCGCCTCCTCAAAAGTATTTGGCTCTCTATCAACTAACTCTTCTTAGCTAGCATAGGCAAAGGCTAACTCGGACTCATATCCAAACCTCATTCGTTCTATTGCCTGCCTTCTCTCTCTCTCTCTAGCTAATTGATAATCCACTAAAGGGTCTTCTTCAACATAATACTCTTCTATCACTACTTTTTCACCCTCTTTCTCAGGTTGTTGAATTTGAGTCTCCATCTTGCTAGAGGCATTAGAGATATGTGTACTAACCTTAATAGTCTCATATTGTCTACTATCATCCTCTTGTTGATCTCTACCTAATTTCTTTAAATCAGGCCCTGAGCAAGGCATTTCAGATTCATTGAATGTAACATCTCTACTCATTATAACTTTTTCTCCCTTCTAGCTTCTATCCCAAAACCTATATTCCTTCACTCATTCGGGATAATCTAAGAAAACATTTTCTAGGTCTAAGTTCAAGCTTTTCCTCACTTTGATGATAAAAAACAACGCAACCAAAAGTACGAAGTATATGATAGTCAGCATATTTATCATACCATTTTTCATGAGGAGTATTACCATTCAAAGCAGTAGACGGAGTAATATTAATTAAATAACAAGCAGTCATCACAGCTTCACCCCAAAACGATTTAGGGACATTAGAGCTAATAATCATGCATCTAACTTTATCAAGCAGTGTTCTATTCATCTTTTCAGCTATCCCATTCTGTTGAGGAGCGTAAGGAACAATTTTATGTCTTTTTATTCCATTTTCAACACACATCTTATCAAATTCAGCATTATAAAATTCTAGTCCATTATCAATCCGAAGAAACTTTATCTTTTTACTAGTTCTATTTTCTATATTTTTTCTCCAATTATTAAAGCTATCAAACGTACCTGATCTATCTTCTAAAAGAAATATACGTACTCTCATAGAATAGTCATCAATAATAGATAAAAAATATATTTTTCCACCCAAAGTAGGATTATTGGTAGGACCTCACAAATCAAAATGCACATAGTCAAGTATTCTATTTGTTTTATGAACACCCATAGAGAAATACAACTTATGATGCTTACCAAGAACACAATGATCACAGAAAGACAAATCAGATATACAATCTTTACCAAAGACATTTTTATCATTAAGGAGCTTAAGCCTCTTAATACTCACATGTGCAAGTCTATTGTGCCATTTAAGTGTATGATCAGCCTTTGTAGAAGAAATTGAAGAGTCTAAACATCTTATCACTTTTATAGTAGTGATATATATATCATTCATTCTCGTTCCTTTACAAGTAACGAGTGCACCTTTCATCAATTTTAGCATTCCATTTTTAATTTTACCAGTAAAGCCAATTTTCTCTAGTTGCCCTACTGAAATCAAATTCCTACTCAATTCAGGAATAAATCTAACATCATTTAAAGTAAACACAAAACATGTGTCAAACTTTAAAGTAACATCACCAATCTCAGCAACAGCATAAGTAGAATTGTCACACAAAACAACATGCCCATCATTAGATTCATGCAAATTTTTAAACCAATCTTTATGAGATGTCACATAAAAAGATGCACCAGAATCAAGTACACACTCATGCAAATGAGGCTTGACAGTTAGATTCAATTCAGCAGTATCAACAACAGAATTAATCAACACAAAGACTTCACCTTGATCAGAATTATAAAAGGACATGCTATTCACTTCATCTCTCCCCTTACCAGTTTGTTTGTTCTTCGCTTTGTGGCAATCTTTTATAAAATATCCAGTGTTACCACAATCATAACATTTTTTACATTTTCCTCTAGATTTAGATCTAGACCAACCCCTGCTCTTCTTTTTACTCCCATTATTACTTGACTCACCATTGCTTTTATAGTCTGGACTACCAGTTTGCCTACATTGTGCTCTACCCCTCATCATGTGAATTTCACCACTTTTCTTTTCATGTTTTTCAGCTTTCATCTCCATATCTTTACTTCTAAGGGAATCGATGATAATCTCAGGTGTTAAAGTGTTCCTACCATACTTAATTGTATTTTTTTACTTCTTTATAAATCTCGGGAATAGAATTAAGAAATATTATGGCCTTATACTCTTCGGACACCTTTTTACCACAATTAACAATATCTTGTACAAGTTTGTTAAAAACATTCACATTTTCATCTAGACCCTTTGATTGATCCATTTTAAAACTGAAAAATCTCTCTAGCAAGAAAAGTTTATTAGGAATAGATTTAAGCAAATAAATGTTCTCTAACTTTTTTCAAAGTTCTTTTGTAGTGTTATATTTACCGACTTTTCTCAAAACAGCATCTGATAATTGTAATATTATGGTAGAGTAACCAAGCTCATCTAAATCTTCTTTTTGTTCTTTAGTGAAATCTATAGGAAAATTACTATCTATAACTTTTGAAACTTTTTGTTGTATCAAAATCCCTTTCATCTTTTGTTGCCAAATTGAGAAATCTCATTTTCCATTAAAACCCACCACTTCAAAATTGTGAGTTGCCATTTTTAGGACTCAAATCAACCAAAAATATAAAAACACACAATTTCCACAAGACTACTAAAATGGTCCAAAATTTACAAAAATAGAGATAATTCAACAAAAACTTCTCACTAAAGCAATTTTTACACAATAAGTTACGCCAAACTTATATCAAACGAACAAAAATAATCAGAAAACAATTTTAGCAATTAATATCCTAGGTCTAGCAATATGCAATGGTTACCCCACACGGTAACCCCAATCCTAATGATCACCCCACACGATGATCTCTATTGCGAAAAAATAAATGGCTACCCCACATGATAGCCTTAACAAAAAATAATACGATACCAAATCGAACAAATCTGCTATTAGTATTCTAGGAGAGATGCGAAATTTTTTACACTATAAACCAGCAGTAACAGCAACACATCAATAGCCACCAGACAGCAACAGCAACGGAACAAATCCGCCAAACGCAGCATAAGGGCAAAAACGTCTAGATTTTTGTACAATACACCTGTGACCAAACCAACACCACCAGTAGGTCCCAAAAATAGCAAGAAGTACACTGCATTTTTGGTAAAAAACCAGTAGAGGTCCCACGCGCCCTCACAGGCGACACACGCGCCGTCGAGGTGTCTGAGCGTGTTTCACACACGCCTCTGCTATAGTACTCCACATGCCATACGTGCCGACTTTCTGGAATCGTCTAGACTTTAGGAGTTCAAATATGGTCTCCGTTCACGAAATGGACTTCTGGTTTCGCCGAAAAAATGATCAGAATTCTCGATTTTTTGAAGAAAAATACAGATTCTGGCTCGGTTTTGAGGCTTTCTGGTTTCTTCAACTATTTTGATGATTTTTTCACACCCAAGGACGCTAAATCCTAGCTCTGATACCAATTTTTCAAAAATATTAACCACCAAACTCGTTTAGGCTCAAATTTAAGCTTAAACAACACTATAAACCACAAATAAAGATCGACCCACAAACACCTATATTTTTCTCAAATGGTTAAGCTCACAAAGAACTAACATAATCTTACAAAAGAGAGAAACCAACAACAACAATGGCAACCAGTGAAGAAGAAGTAGCTGCCTTATCTCTCTCTCAATCTCCAGACACGCCCCAAAAACAATGCTGTTAGAATGACTAAAGAATGGTCCCAGCAACTACCTTTAAGTAGGTTAGGTCATCCAATATTGGGCTTGTGACCCAATAACACAAAAACTACTTACAACACCATAATTTGGGCAACTATAAGATAAGTTACTCTAATATGGCCCGCTAAGTTTTGGATCGAGCTTTAATTGGATCACTAAGTGGTGTCGTCTTTTCCCTTAACTTTAATTCTCGGCTAATGTTTATGAAATCAATCTTAAATCATTATTACCGTTTGAGATTGTTTGACAACAGATACCCAACAAAATGTATAGTTGAAAAGTCGATAAAAGTTTTGAGGTCTATGAAATATGTGGTTGAAATTGAGTTTGAGAAAAAAAGAGTTTAAAAAAAATCATACCAAACATACTTTAAATACCACTGAAAACTTTAAAAGTTCGATAAACAGCTATAACTTTACCAAACACCTTAACAAAACACCCCAGAACGACAAAATTAGCAACAACAATACAATGTCATAAAAACACACAATAAAGTATTATAAAAACATATACCAATCAGCAGACTATATAAACATACAGAAGTTACCATATGTTTAAATAAATAATCCCATACGGGACAAAATATCATATAATCTTACATAATATATAAATTTAGACTTGAACATAAAAAGAAAAAAAGAAATAAAAGAAATAAATAAAAACAATTCAAAACACCAAAAACGAGATTATCATAGCCTACAACTAATTATTTCATACAATTTCAACAAATTTCAGCGTCGTATATATGCAAATTGTGGAAAACTAGAGTGCACAAAAATCGAACTACAAACATCAAAACACCATAGAATCGACCTAACAACACAAATTTAAACAATTTTACCAAATATGTGAGAATTTTTTGTCTTTCAAAATTACCACCACAAGTAAAATTTTGTATTGTAAAAAAATTCAAAGAAACACTTGACATTAAAGGTAAAAACACAGGAATGCACAATGATTTTTAAAAAATGTACAGTCTAATTTTAAATTTTACGAAGGAATTTACAGACAAACAACACTCATAAAGACTAATCAACAACTAATTTAGGCATAAGTGATTCTGGATGGGTAATTTCAAAAATTTGTAAAACATTAACAAACAACACTCACAAAGACTAATCAACAACTAATTTAGGCATAAGTGATTCTGGATGGGTAATTTCAAAAATTTGTAAAACATTAAAAACCTAGTTTAGGTTTCAACAATAGTTTCGAAATTTTTAACAATAACAAAGTCTAATGTAAGCCAACTTCAATATCCAAGTTCATAAAAAGAAAAATCAAATCATATAAAAGGACAGTAGACATGTATTATCATATTCAGAAAAACTAAATAAGAAATTAAGATAGAGGCCGGTAAGTACTTGAAATTCAAGAGAACACCTTTTGCAATCTCTTCTTCACGAAAACAATATTGTTTTAGTTAAAACACTGTAGCGATATAAGGAACAAAATTGCAAGAAACATAAAAATTAAACTAGTTTTTGAAGAAACCCAAAATCAAAAACTATAAAATATCAAACATATATAACTCATTCAATGTAAACCACAGATTGAAAAAATAAAAAAAATTACACAAAATACATAAAAATTAAACTAATTTCTATTAAAAAAAAAAAAAAAACCCAAAATCGAAAACATATATTAGCCCTATTTTATTTTGCAATCAAAACATTTGGGCATTAATCAAAACACAATTTTGCGACTCAGAGACTTTTTCTGCTCATTAATATCCGCTTGGGTCCAAATCAGTAAAATATTTACCATGTAATCAAATGGCAACTCGGTAATTAAACTGAGATTTTAACGAAATTTGAGTCTTTAAATTGGTACAAAAAAACTGTAATGACTAAAATGAAATATTTGGCAAACTTGAGTGACTTCCAGCGTTTTGTACCCTATTTTATTTTCTTAAAGTAACAAAGTTTGCTTGTTTTACTGTACCTTCTGGGATTTGCACCCCCAAGAAAAAAAAAAATCCGAAACGACATTACGATATAAGCTCTTACTACGTTCCAAGTTCTTCCTATCCATAAATTTTCACCTCGAATGCGTCAAAACTGATTTGCCTAAAGAATCTAAATGGCAGCGTCACAGGCTTTGTACCGACGTACAATACACAAGTAATAGATAAGAACATGAGCCGTTCATTCGGAGTGGCAGCAGAGGCATGGGCGGAGGCATAAGAGGAGGTGGCGGAGGCGCTGGTGGAGGCAGTATGCTAAGAACCGTTCAAAGGGCTGTCAGGGCTGGCGTCGGCGGTGCACAACCGGAGCCCTTTTCACATGCCACTAATACTAATACTAGCACCGGTGCAAATACTCCAAGAAATACAAGACAATCTTACAAGAAAAAACAGTCTGCTTTAACTCTTTCTTCTGCGAATAATACTAATCTTTCGTCTACTTTTTCATCACTTGTTAATCTTCCTGTATCTGCTACTCCTAATGTTGCAACTACTTGGGGTTCTTGTTCTTCTCCTACCTGGAATGATGAATCTGAATGGGAGTGCGTGGATTCAAGTGAAGATGAAAAAGGGCATGCTTTTTTTGATGATTTTGTATTTGGAACTGTTCCATCCAGAGATGAAGTGCAACATGCAGTATCTGCTCTTCAACAGTGAGTTCTTCAATTGCTTTCTTGTTTATTGGTAATAGAATAGTAACCAACATTCATTTTCCTTACAATAATCTTTTCCTACCAATTAAGATATGGAATTGAAGTTAAAATTGAATGATGGAAGCGTAGAACCATTCTAGGATTTACATTCATTCCAGTTAATTGTGTGTATTTGAAATTTATAAATACATTGAACCCAGAAATTTTATTAGTGTAGTTGTTGCTTTGTACACTAACTGACTGAAATTGAGTGAATGATGAAATTTATTGAAACAAAAGGCATAGTTTTGTTTGTGTATGTTGACTCATACATGCAATTCATTGGCAACTGTTATAGTATTTTGTATTAATTTGGTGCTCTTGGCTAGTAATTTATTTGGGTATATCGAATATTGTTTCAAATGAGTTTTTATTTTCAGGGTTTTTAGCCGGGCATCCTTTTCGAGTTTGGGAAAGGAAAAACTTGGTCAGGATTTTGAAAAGGATGAGGGTAACAGTCAGATCGGGTATAGGCAGATACTTTCTTCAGCCGAGTCCAAGGTGGATTGGATTGAACCCTCGTTGCATCTCTTCAATTCAAGAATGTTGCAGCCTCGTGGAGCTGACAGAGTTTATGATGCCTTCCATTTATTGCAAACAGAACCTGCTGTTCAGGTGCTTTACCAATGCTCCTTTCTGTAGGGACTTAACTAGTTAAAATCTGAAAAAGCGCGAAGCGAAATTTAGATTAGTTCAGTATTGCGTTTAACTGATCTTGTTAGTTTTATCTTTAACATGTCATGTTTGTATCATCTCTTTTGGTAAATTTTCTCCAGAAGTTATATGAGGGCATGGGAGAGCAAGAAATTTCATAATTGATGTTACTCATCTGAAATGCTAAATATTGATATATGTATGGCAATACAATTAATTTTTTTTATTTTTATTTTTGGCTTTGAATATCAAGAAATGCATCTGCATGTGTTTTTCATTAACTTGCAACTCATATCTCGACTAGTATACTTTCCGATATATGGAGTCTTTTGACTAGTTTGAACATGCTGTAAGTTGATCTAAATCGTACTTCCACGGACCAAATCCGGTCAAGAATTGCTGAAAACAAGAGGTATCTTT
This sequence comes from Forsythia viridissima, assembly GCA_030279155.1. NCBI lineage: Eukaryota > Viridiplantae > Streptophyta > Magnoliopsida > Lamiales > Oleaceae > Forsythia > Forsythia viridissima. The sequence goes on along the minus strand of CM059033.1, from coordinate 59,771,016 downwards.
TATCTTGTCCAGGAAAGAGTGGATTTATGTTTTTCTTTTGCGGTGCAACTTCCTTCGATTGCTCTTGTCAAATTGGTTTTACTAGATAGTTAGTTTTTCCTCTTAATTGGTGCAGAGAATGGTTCTTTCTTTATCATCCGACAAATCTGTTTGGGATGCTGTATTGAACAATGAGGTCGTTCAGGAACTCAGAGGGTCACTCAATCAAGGTTTGTTTCAAGTCCATAAACACATAAAATTGCCATGGTAGTTATGTTCTAAAATTGCTAAGAATTGCTAAACTCATAGTAAACATATTGCCTTTCTAGCGAGTTGGTCTCTAAGTGTTAGTTGAGACATTAAATACTCATAATTCACTTTTGTTGCTATAGCAGTCTTAGTGGGGATGGCTTTCATCCAATTTTCTGTTAAAATGTCAATTTTTGTGTAAAAGAAAAGATAAAAAAAATGGGGCTGGGCTCGGCTGAGACTCTTTAGATTTGGAGTTCTATGAATCAATAGAGGGTTCCACTAATTTCACTCAGACCTTTGCTAGGGGACCTTGTTGGTTCACTGCATTTTATACTAGTACTGATATATTGAATTTTTAGGAATTTATTATTTATACGCGAATATCTCACTATACTTTATTCATCTGTTTTTCTGATTAGTCTTTATATTTTATCGACAGATCCAGCTGATAAGAGTCCGACAGCAACCTCACCGGAGGGTTCTGATGATTCCAATCCAGCTAAGGACATACTGAGTTGGATTTTCGTGAACACTAAAGCAAAAATCATGCAACTGATTGACAAGATCACTGAGCTTGTGAACGAGTTGTTTGAGCCTCGAGAGAGGGAGAAGTCGAGGGGGTCGACTGATCCTTTGGAGGAAATGCTGAAAACTTCTTTTTTTCTTTCAATCATGGTCCTGTTAGTAGTGGTCATGACTCGAGCCCAGAGTGTATGATCATAATTTGCCGACATGAAGTGTGATAAGTTGATAGACTTCTCTAGAAAGTAAGGTGATGTTCTCTTTACGTTTCTGTTTTGTGTTTTGAGTTTTGAATTCATTTTGTGTTTTGAGTGTTTGTTTTGAGATTTTTGAAAATGCGTTTTTTTTAGAATTTTCGAAAATTGTTTCTGAAAATAGAAAACTCGAAAACACGTTTCTTTGAATTTATTTTTTTAAATTTGGGCTTTCTTGGAATTAAAAATAATTATTAATTAAAAATAATTATTGTTGGAATTAAAAACAATTAATTATTTGGAATTAAATATTTTTATTAATTAAAAACATTTAAAAACAATTTAAACTTGGAATTAAAAACATTTAAATACAATTAAAAACATTTGATTATGGAATTAAAAACATTTAATTATGGAATTAAAAACATTTAAAAAAATTACAAACAATGAAAAACATTTAAAAAGAATTAAAAACATATAATTATGGAATTAAAAACATTTAAAAACAATTAAAACATTTAAAAACTATAAAAAATAATTAAAAACACTTAAAAACATTTAAAAAGAATTAAAAACATATAATTATAGAATTAAAAACATTTAAAAACAATTAAAAATCATTTAATTATGGAATTAAAAACATTTAAAAACTATTAAAAACATTTGGAAATGAGTGGGGAATTGAACCCCTGACCACCAACAAACAAATTGCGCACATGATCAATTGGTTAAGGAACCGTAAAAAAAAAGCAAAAAAGGGTTAAATCATAAGTATTTTTCCCAGCGTAAAATAAAAAAATAAAATAAAATGTTGGAACTAAGAATCAAAACGCAGACCTCCACGGCCAAAACGTGCGTTTTGGCCGTTTTGGCAATCGCCACATTTTCTAAAGGAAACGCCCAAAACGATGATATTGTCATTTTCCGTTTCCTTTGATAATTTTTTTAGTGTTTTGAAAAATGCGTTTTCGAAAATGGCAAAGAGAACACGTTTTCACTATTTCCAAAAACATAAAATGGAAAATGAGTTGAAAATGGACAAGAGAAGAGAGAGTTTCCTACTTGAATAAAATGTTCTTTGGGATCAAATATGCCAGTGAACATGGTTTATCTGTGTACAGATTACAAAAGTTGTCACACCTTGAACGAAAAACTTTTGAGTTTTGAGCAAAACATATTATCCATAAATGGACTGGTCGGTTCGACCAGAAAACCAAAAACTGGTTCAGTTACATAGTTAAAACTGTTTAGGAAAAAACCATTGGACCGGCTGTACCAGACATGGTTTTCAGGGTTTTTAAGGTTCACTTTCTTTAAAAAAGAAAAAAAAAATTCAAATTTCATTGAATCATCTCTTCAGTCCTCAACCGTCTTCCTGGCATGCACATTGTGAGTATGTGGAGAAACCCAACTTGTTTTGTATTGTAGAACAACAAAAATAAAGAGAGGTGAAGAATTTGAATTAGGGCACTGCAGATTGGGATGTGGTGCTATTTGAATTTCTCTTTGATTATTTATCCTGTTGATCTCTTCATATGATAGAGAAACAAAGAGTCGTAGTGTGGGTATCTGTTTTTCGAAATGAGCAAATTTGACTGTATTGGGACAACAATGCTCAAATATCAAAGTGACAAAGAATGGTAGTATTTTTTTTTATAAATTTATTTGAAATTGATGATGCTATAATTTAATTGTATATTGATGAAAATTAAATTTTATAATTTAATTATTTATTTCTTAGCTTCTGTTTAATTCGGTCGAATATTTTGACCTTGACTTTTTAGTTCATATTGATGTTTGGTCCGCATGGAAAAAATAGCATATTATTGCATTTTGTAGGTCATAATTGGGTACTTTTCTACCCATGAATTTTTTTTTGGTTGCCTAACGCGGTTGTAGCTGCCTAGTGGGATACTATATAATGAGAGATGTTGAACTCAAAAAACTTTAATTTAATAATTAATCCAACCTTATTGTTTGAGGTTTAATCTTGCAATTTAATAGTTTTTTTTTATGAAGTTTTTAATAAAAGTTTTAACAGATTTTGATAAAAATTAATAAAATGTGTGGTTGAAAAATTGATAAAAATTATGGGTTTTATAAAATATAAAATTATAAATAATTATTTGACTTTAGCAATTTTTAAAGTTAAATGTTGAATATATTCAAGTGTTTATTATGGTTTTATGATTTACAAAGCTGAGAATTATGGGTCTTGAAATGTTGGTCATCATGTCAACATTTTAAGGTCATTTCTTAGGGTTTGCTTGTATGTATATTACACATGCATAACAAAAGTAAAGAGAAAATAGATATGTTACATATGTATGCATTTATTGGTCTTCAATCTAAGTGTTTGTTTGGTAATTTGTTTTTTTAAATTATAAGTTGTAGATCATGTAGATAAAAAATTGTGAGTCTTACAAAATGTATAGATAAAAATAATGTTTAATCAATTTATAAGTTTTAAAAAAGCTTCATCCAAACATGTTCACTTGTTTATTTTCCTTTTGTTCCACGTGTTTGGCAGCCATAATCGGACCATTCAACTATATGCACAATATATGTCGATTTGTGTTGTTTAAGTCATACTGTCTACGTCATTGGCTAATGGCTATTACCATTTAACAAGTTGTGTTTTTTGAGGTAATACATTATTTGAAAAGAAATAGATTGGCTAGTAAGTTGTTTTGAAAAAGAAAGAATTACAACCTACATTTTTGGTGCCATCTACCTTCACAATGCCAGATGTTATTCATTGAGCGAGGTTTCTCCATGCTCTCAACCCCATGCAAAATTGATTTTCAAATAAAATTTTAGTAATGAAGCAATTAATTCTCAAGTGTCCTTAAAGGACAATTTAAAAAGCCCAATTCAAGCACATTGATACAACAATAGAGGCAACAGTCTGTTTCAAATCACATTCTAAGCCCACGTGGGTTTTGAGCAAATCCCAATATTTTTGTTTTTGTTTTTGTAATTTCAAGGGTTTGTTTTCGTGATCGCTTCGTTAGGACTATGTTCTGAATTGTTTAAAAAAGGCGTCTTCTATAAACATTGAATGTATATGTTGTGCATCAACAATGCATCTAGCAAAAGTCAACGTAAAAAAATAAAGACACGACCCAAGAAAAGATAAAAAAAATAAAATCAAGATCACGAAAAATTGAGATATGTTCGAAATTATTTTAAAATGAACTTAATTTTATTTTATTTTTAAATACCCACCAAATTTCTCTGGAAATAGCAAAAGATAAGGACTCATTTCTTGCCCTCTTTCTTCGAAATTACTCAGAAGCTGACCCAATGGGCTTACCCACAATAAAAGGCCCAGATTCCAATTGGGCGTCCAATCTACACCCATCAAGAACCGTTGCCAATTGATAGGGCGGAGCATCCATGGCAACTGGCAAGCCACTGATCCACATAGAAAATGGACTGACTACAGGCCATATTAGGCCCAGTAGAAGTCACCTCAACATATTCACAGAACCACCCATGATGGGCCCCCGATCCATCAGATGTCAAGTTAAGCCTGCAAACAGGTGACCCAATACGTGGGCCTCTCCCAGAAAAAATGTCAAGATTACCCCTCTCAAAATAGTCATGGTTTTGGCCCATTAGGCCCCATTCCTTCAAATTAGGGATCCAAACTGAATTTCCTTTAGGATCGCCCAATGCCAAACTGATTATGGAGTCTGTTCCAGCCCTTATAACTGATCCCGTTTGAACGTATAGTGTGTATACACACTCATACTGTAAATTGCAACACACAAAAATGCATATAAATAAATGAAAATATATAAAGTAATGCTATTTGCAGTGAGTGACTGCTGTAGTCGCCCTACGTGTCATCCTACGTGGAATATAAATTAATGAATATATATATATAGTATTATAAATGTATATTTAATTACCTAATTTTAATAATAATAAAAAAGGAAAAAAAAAAAAATCAAATGGGCTTTTCCTTTCTCTATGGCAAATAGACGTGTCCCAGATTTTCTTTCCTTACAAAAAATTTCCCATTCATCCCCAAAAAATTTCCCATTCATCCCCAAACGGCAAAGCTTCGGAAAAGACCACCCGCTGCCTGGCTTCACTGCCTCCACCCTCCACCGGAAAGGATTTTCACTGATAAGTATATAAATCAATCAATTATATGGGACATTTAGTTGCTTTGGAATCGAATTATCTAACCCTGTTCTTCTCTCACAGTGGAGTCACCATCACCAATATATTCTTATTTTAAGCCCCTGAATTGTATGCGTTGTTAATTGGATGGACAATGATTTTTTCTATTTTTTTGCTATTCATTTTTTTGCACACAAATGTTGGTTATAATTGAGGTATATGATTACATATCATTATTTAGTTTTATTAAAAAAATTATAATTTACTTTAATTTATTAAAATGATTATAATTTTTATTTAGCTTTAGTCTCAAGCAATTAAACACGATGTTTGCAAGTCGGTCGGGAATAGCACACAAGTATTTACATCTGATAATTTTCATGTTAGTGATATGGCAAGATTCGAGCTAACATATACCTTAATTTCAATCCTTTCCACCTCACACTTTGAGGCCTCCAATTTTATTAAATTACTTGTTGAATGCCCAAGGTAAATAGAAGGTCATTTTGTACTATCATTTGATTATTTTATATGTGACTATTAATATTTTTTTTCTTAACATTAGGTCATGCCATACATTATTATGATACATATGTGCAGTAGAAAGATGACAACGATTTGTAATTTGAATAAGGTAAGGTTAATTCACTATTATTGATGGAACACGGATTGCGGCTAAATTTATGAACCTAGTGGATCTTTGTTTTGGTGTTTCAGGATTTAGCAATAGATTTGCGCGAAGTGGATATCAAGAAGTACATTAAGTATGATGGAACTCGTATTTGGTCTATGGTTTATGTAGAGATTTTGTATGTAACAATGTTTTGTACCATTTATATGTAAAGATAATGAAAAATGATTGTCTTTCTAATGTATTAAGGAATATTTTTGATAATCATTGCCATTTCATTTTAAGTGACGGTTGTATCAGATCACAATATGTAAGAAATTTATCTTACATTGCAAGTTATTGTGCCGAGCCATGCTTCAATTCCTCATGCATGTAGTGTATACTTATGCTTCTGGCAACAGGTTTTACTTAGTACTTGCACATAAATATTGTTATCCCAAGTCTTTAGATCAGATATTGTCTTCAATGAACGTCTAGAGCTAATATTCTGGAGACGAACTTTTTATCTTAATGAACGTTTATCTATCACATTGTAGTTGACAAATTTGTTTTCGTAATGATTGAGAAGATTCTATAAATTTGATGGTAAGTAAATACTAAATTTGTTTTGAACTTTTTCTATGAATTTTGATAGTAATGTCTTCGTAGTGAGGTTGGTATGTACTTAATATTCACACACCCACATCCTTGTCAAGATTGACTCTATAATAACAAAATTTACTGAAAATTTATAAATCTCACTATTCACAAATGAGTGGCTAAATCACATAGGAAGCTAAAAGCATTATTTAATTTAAAATGATCATCTATGGAGTTTTGATTCTACAACTAACCACTGCTGAAAATGTCATTATATATGACTCTTCAGTTTATTGAAACTTGATAATGGCTTCAAGTATAAGCCACACCTATCAATAGTGCATGGCTTCTCCATTACCCGGACCATTGAATAATTACTTTGGGGAATGATGCATTTGCTTGTTTTCCTTCTTCGTGCTTCACATTTTAAACTGCCTTTACTAGATAACAATGTTACAATAAGAATAATGATGTATTTGGATCCCATCCTGAATTGAAAGAACCATAGAAGATACATGGTAGAATAAAATAGCTGTTGACAAGTAATTACTTCAATAAAAATTTTTACTCAAGATATTTCTCTTCATTCTAGCTTACTATGATATTAACACAAGTCGGTATATCTTTAACATAACATCTAGTGGAAGCATTCTTGTACCCATTCACTCTAGTCAAATTTGTACGAGGATAATTTGGAAATATAGCACATCCTCACTATGAACTAGGAATAGCTTAATTGTATTACCTTGAATTACATGGTGTTTAAATTCAATGCTATCACTGTACAAAGATAAAAAATAAACATAATCCTCCTTGAAAAATTCACTAGTGTAACAATTGAATAGTTGAATCCAAAACTAGAAAGCTCTAGTAAACTTCTAATCATCCCATCGCAAAGCAAAATAAAAAATAAAAACATAGGGCAAGATTTTTGATATGTAAGAGATTTCACACGATCAAGACAAAAGTTTAGGCAACGCCAACACATTCCCTTTCTTTCCCTGGAGATTCTTCATCTAAAACTCCAACTTTATGTCTTCCAAAATATACCTGATCAAAGCATATTAGATAAAAACTTAGTGAAAAAAAATAAGATATGTACATTTCGTAAAACTTCACCAAATGCTTGATAATAAGAAATATTAGAGCATGTTTCAATACATACGACATTGAGTTATAAATTATTCTTACCTTATTCAAATTATAAACCAGTGCCATCTTTTTGCTGCATATATGGATCATTATAATGTATAGCATGACCTAATGTTAAAAAAAAAAAAAAAAATTAAAGCAAATATATAAAATAATCAAATGATAGTACAAAATAGACTTCTATTTACCTTGGGCATTCAATAGGGAATTTGATAAAACTGGATGTTTCAAAGTGTAAGGTGGAAAGTATTGATAGTTAGGTATATGTTGCTCGAATCTTGCCACATCATTAACATGAATATTATCAGATGTAAATACTTGTGTTTCCTGCTCATAAAGCCAAGAAAGTGAATATAAAATAATAAAAAAAATCATCAAAATAATATAAACATTGAAGACTAAAAATAATCGAATTACCAGAGTACTTGTACTTTCTTGTGTGCTAACCCGAACGAGCTTGCAAACATCGTGTTCAGTTTTTTCTATTTTTTTCTTGGTCTTTTGGTCTTCACGCTTTTTTTTCTTAGAAACAAACTTTTCTACATTTGAGACCTTTCTAGAGTTAGGTGGACGTCCATGTCTACGAACAGCTAAAGGACTACGAAGTCCATTGCTTTCACCAAAAGGTTTACAAACGTCACCAGTGGCATTAGTACTTGTCAAATCACAACTCCTCAAAGTTGAGTTATTTTTGCTTATTTTTGATTGAAATTCATCCATCATGTTCCACAATAAGTCACAATTCTCAGTAGAAATGACAGCCAAGTAAGCAACGTCATCCAATTTCTTTTGCAACTTGTTATAACGCTGAGCCTCGTGATCACCTTTCCAATCATCATAAGTAACTTTCACCCTAGTGTGAGTTCTTTTTAAATCTTTCCTCCAATGTGCTAAGATGTACTTTTCTGGAACATTTTGTTTATCTAGTTTCAAAAGGACGGATAATGTGTGCTTACATAATATCCCTCTAAATTCAAATAATCGGCAAGCACATTTAACCTCATTTTTCTCTTTATCGCAACAAACAGTGAAATGAACTTTTTTATATCTATCTCCAATCAATATATCCTCAACCACATCAAATAATCCATTTTTCCCCTCAACACAAGAAACTTCACAATATAATTTCCCAGTCAACTGTTTTTGAAATTCTTTGAACTTTGAATTAGTGTATACACTTTGAAATTGTTTTTCTATTTCATAATGTGTTACACACGGAATCATTGTAGCAAAAGACTGAAAATCATCACGATTTTCTTTTTCAACCTTTCTTCTTAAAGCATTATCATATTGCTCGACAAATTGCTTCAAAGTTGTCTTTGAGTTTACGTAATCATCAAAGAATGCATTCATACTCTCACTACGTTGCGTGGTTGACATACCAGCCTAAAATGTGTCCTTTACAAATACAGGAACCCAACGATGTCTATCTTTATACAGATTACCTAACCATACATTTTCATGAAGATTGAACTCACTAATGAAATGCTCCCACTTTTCTTGAAATTCTTCTTTCTCCAAAGATTCATAAACAACATTATGCAAGACATTTTTTATTTTTTCGTACAGCTTATAGCCCTTTAACTTCTCCGGTACCTTTTTCATTATATGCCATAGACACCAACGATGTCGAGTGTTAGGAAACACAACCTCAACTGCTTTCTGCATTGCTTTATCTTGATCTGTAATTATAGCGCTCGGTGCACGTCCTGACATACATGCTTGCCAAGTACGAAACAACCAAATAAATGTAGTAGTGTCCTCATTCGACAATAATCCACATCCAAATAAAATTGAGTGTCCATGGTGGTTCACACCCACAAAAGGTGCAAATGGCATGTCATACTTATTTGTCAAGTAGGTTGTGTCAAATGTAATCACATCGCCAAATTCTTCATAAGCTGCCCTACTCCTTGCATCAGCCCAAAATAAGTTCCTAATTCGAGCATTGTCATCTACATCCATTATATAAAAGAAACTTGAATTGTTTGCTTGCATCCGAACAAAATAATTATGAATTGCTTCAGCATCTCTAATACCAAGTCTTAATCTTCTTTTCTTATCAACATAATTTCTACAATCTTTTTCCAAAAAGGGGACATTATCATGACCCCCAGCTTCCACTATAAATGATTGATAATTCTTTGCCACACCAATCCCAGCTCGATCATTCAATTCAAGTTTTCTTTGAGCACCAATATTAATTTTCCTATTGCATGAGTAAAATCTTGATTTTTGTGGACTCAAACCATGATTGTGTTCAAGTGTAATCGAATTAATCTTGCACGTCCCATCTCCAAATACAGAAGCATTTACTCTAGCTTTGCACCCCATTTTTGTCAATGGATTAGGATTAAGGCAATTTTGTTTTTGAGACCTTGGATTTCCAGCACGAGAACATGAGAAGCAAACAAATTTTAAATTCCCTTGTGATCGTAACGATTGCTTTATAATTCCAAAACCTTCTTGTTTCCCGTATTGTTTGTAGTACTCAAAAAGGTTATTCAATGAATCAAAATGTATTCCAACTTTAGGCGCTTGCATAATCTCTTTACAAACCAAGTTTTTGTGTACTTCTTGTTCATCTCCATAGTCTTCATCACTTATATCCAACATATTGTCTTTCTCAATAAGCATCTTGATCACTTTCAAATCTATTAAGAAATTGAAATCTGAAATTTATTTTAACTTAGATTAAAACAATAGCAATCTAATCAATTCAAAAAATAAAATAAAATAAAATAAATACAGCCATGGAGAATCCAATCTATCTATATTTATGATAAGGTGAACAATAGAAGAAGATACAATCGATCCTTATCAATATTCAATTCTGATACAGCAATAATTTAAAGCCATTTTCAAGAATGTTAGAGAATTCCAACATGAGAGGTAATGCTGAAAATCACATATTCAAAAAGCAATAAAAAATCCATATTGAAAATTGAGATTCAAGGACAGCAATTAAAAAAACCCGGGTATGTAAAATCACTACTTGAGTGATGAACAATAACACGGGCACAAATCTGACTGGAAGCCATCAATTTGCAAAAATTTGGGAGTAAAAGGGAAGAAGAAGACTTGCAGAAAATAACCAACATTTGTGTGCAAAAAAATGAATAGCAAAAAAATAGAAAAAATCATTGTCCATCCAATTAACAACGCATACAATTCAGGGGCTTAAAATAAGAATATATTGGTGATGGTGACTCCACTGTGAGAGAAGAACAGGGTTAGATAATTCGATTCCAAGGCAAATAAATGTCCCATATAATTGATTGATTTATATACTTACCAGTGAAAATCCTTTCCGGTGGAGGGTGGAGGCAGTGAAGCCAGGCAGCGGGTGGTCTTTTCCGAAGCTTTGCCGTTTGGGGATGAATGGGAAATTTTTTGTAAGGAAAGAAAATCTGGGACACGTCTATTTGCCATAGAGAAAGGAAAAGCCCATTTGATTTTTTTTTCCCTTTTTTATTATTATTAAAATTAGGTAATTAAATATACATTTATAATACTCTATATATATATTCATTAATTTATATTCCACGTAGGATGACACGTAGGGCGACTACAGCAGTCGCTCACTGCAAATAGCATTACTCGACAAAAATTAGTAAAATGGTTAATTAATAATGGAGACTGTTCCACCACCAATAAATTTAACAAATAATCACGATCTTTAATTTTAATTAATCGAACGGTCTAGATGTATTAAAATATTTATTAGTATGTGTTTGGATATGAGTATAAGAATTTTATAAGATTTAAGAACATTTCCAATACAACAACGTAGATTGTTGTACATGTGTCAAATAAAATGAAGACGGAGAGAAGAGTATCTCTAATGAAGTTGTGGATTGAAAAAATTAAGATTCAATTATAAAACATTAAATAAAAGAGATTAAAACACATTTCGTTGAACATAATTTTAAAATTAAAAAAATAGAGGCGGTCTAGCATAGCATACCGTTTAAATGTGGACGGTGTGTTAGACATCTTCTACTTTTTTTCTTGTGTAAGTATTTTGAAATAATGTGATACTTTTTAGTGTAATCTACGTTGCATTGAAGATACTCTAATAGATCTAGACCGTTAAATTAGATTAAATTAAAAGTTATGATTATTTATCAAATTCATTAGTAGTAGAAACAGTCCCCATTACTAATTACAATAAAATCAAACACAAGTATAATCAAATCACAAACTCGAACATAATCCTAAACAATGGGTTTAAATTGAAATTCTGATTAAGAGTCTTTTTCGCTAGCTAGTAGTCTATTGCATGTTTACTATACTTTTAACAACTTATAAGTTGTTCAAATATTATTTTTATCTATATATTTTATAAAATTCACTATTTTTATCCACAAATTACGTGGAATATAAAAATTTACCAAACAAACCCTAAATAATGCTCAACTGTTGGAATAGAAAGTGGATGAATATTTGAACTTACAGATGAGTCCCCATTCACATCTGAGAGGAAGAAAGTGATTAATATTAGTGAGAAGAATTGGCGAGTGAGACTCATCATTTGCACCTACTATCAGAATTGCCATAATCTGGTATTTATAGTCTCAAATGGAAGAATTAAAAATAAAAAATTTATTATATTTTTTATTATTTTATAAATGGCCTACGTGAAATAGCATGAAATTCATGACATAGTATAGAACTTGGAAAAGTGAAAAAATGGTTTGGATTATAACTGATTGACACTATTTTGCGCATTCAACAACGACTTTGTTATATTATTTAGGGTTAATTATATTAATGGTCCGCATTCTTTTAATTTTGTAACAATATCATCATCATCAATTTTTTTAGCAGATATCATCTTCACCTTTCCATTTATTCGAACAAATTATCGCCAAATGACTGTTTTGACAAATTTGCTCTTGACTTACATAAATTAAAATGATGTGGAAAAAAAAAAAAAAACAATGAAAAATTACAATTGGGATCCTAACTTTTTCAAAAGTACAAATAAATCCTAAACTTTTTTATTTTTTTTTACAGATTTTCACATAAAATAATAAAAAAATGTGTCGTGAAGTCCCAAAATTTCTACTTTACACTGAAATGACATTTGAAGTCTCTATAAATTTTGTTCAATGGTTTGTTAATTGACAAAAAAATTATACACTTGATTTAAATCTGACTAGCCCAACCTCAACCCAACCCAACCTAAACATCATTTTCTTTTCTCTCTCGAGCTGCCTCAATACAAGCATTTCCAACTCAGTGATGAGTTGTCATCGTTGTCAAAGAAGATTCCACCGGAGCTGTAGAGGGAGATGCGCTGTGAAGTCGGAAGATTGAATGTGATTTCAGAGGTCGAAATCGAGGTTTCATGATTTAGGGTGTTTCGGTAATTGCGAAAAATAGAGAATATTTTGGAAAGAGAGCCAGAGAGGAAAATGAGGGAGCCTTAAAAAGGGTAGAGTATGGGAATATTAGTTTGGAGAGACCGAGGCCGCCGGAGAGGATTACAAGTCCGCCGCTAGGGTCCTCAAGATGTCTCCTATAATATGTTTGTAGAATTTTAACATCGGAGGTGTTAGTGTTGTTGTTGGCGGTTCGGTTGGGTTGGGTTGGGGGACGGTTGGAGAAGATGATGTTTTTTTTCTTTTTCTTTATTTTTTTGAAATTATTTTAAGGGTAATTAGCACATTTCGTCCTTAACGTTTTCTCTTATTGTGCAAAACGTGCTTATCGTTTGAATTTTGGCATCTAGATCCCTAAATAAACATTTCTTTGATAAAAAGGTCCTTACCATCCATACCCGTTAACATATACCGTTAAATTATCAAAAGAGTTCATTACTGCAGATAAATCAAACGATAAGGATGATTTGCAGAAAAAATAGTAAACGATAGAGACGTTTCGCACACACAAATATTTAAAACCATATTTTTGATCTTTTTCTTCCAACAACTATGAAATTCCACACAAACTATTTAAAATTACATATATGGTAATATTACACTTAAACATATTAAAGAAAACTCATACACATTATAAGAACTTGACACATCTAAATAAATGTATGCTGCCATATACGCATTATTGTAATGCGAATATGGTTGTGTGCGGGTTGCTAAGAAAACTCATACACATCACAGTGGAGATAGTACCTAGTTTGCTTAGATTCAGGAATGCGTATGAATAACAATTATTGAATTTGCAGAAAGAGAAGAAACTCGTTCAATTTTAGAACGTGATATTTAGCTTTTGTGTAGGGTTTGGTTGTAATGTGGCATATTGAAGTGTTTAGAATGTATTTATCAGTATACATATGTTTGAACGTGTCATGTTCTTGTAATGTGTATGAGTTTCATTCATTATATTTAAGTGTAATATTACAATATATGTTATTTTATTTGTGGAATTTTATAGTTGTTGGAAAAAGAAGACCCAAAATCTAGCTTTAAATATTTGCGTGCACAAAACGTCCCTATTGTTTACTATTTTTCACGCAAATCATCCTTATCGTTTGATTTATTTACAGTAATGAACCTTTTTGATAACTTTAACAGTAAATGTTAACGGATATAGACAACAGAGACATTTTCTGCAAAGAAACGTATAATTGGATACCCAGATGCCAACATTTAAACGATAAAGACGCTTTCATAATGGGAAGAAACATTATGGATGAAATGTGCTAATTACCTTTATTTTAAATAATAGAATGTAATAAACTATTTTGTTTTTATTAAATTGGTCAAATTTAGATAATGTGTATAATTTTTTTCTCAATCAACGGACTACTGAACGAAATTTGTAGAGACTCCAAATGTTATTTTGGTGAACATAATTACAAGTTTTGGGACTTCATGTCAAATTTTTTTATTATTTTAAGTGAAAATCTATAAAAAAAAATAAAAATAAAAAAGTTTAAGATTTATTTGTACTTTTGAAAAGGTAAGGGTCCTAATTGTAATTTTTTTTTTTTTTTCTATCATTTTAATTTATTTATGTTAGGTGCAAAATTGTTAAAAAAGTCATTTTGGAGACTATTTGTACGAATAAATAGAATGATAAGGATAATATTTGCTCAAAATATTGAATAGAGATTATATTGTTACAAATTTGAAAAAATGAAGACCATTTGTGTATTTAACTCTATTATTTAAGTAAAATTGGTACAAATGATTCTAACCTTTGTCGTTAGCCAATCTCTCCACTATTTAATTATAAAGCCTTGTGAGTCGTATGCCACGCGCAAACACGGCACGGTAGCAATAAACAGCTGAGTCAAGTTTGTAAGAATCATTATGTTCACTTTCAGCCGACTTCTCTAACGTTTTGTTTGATAAAGATTTTTATAAATTATAAGTAATAAGTAAAAATTATTAATTCTACAAAATATATAGATACAAATAATATTTAATCAATTTATAACTACTTATAAACATTAGCAAGCATACTCTAAATTAATACATCAATAATTAATAATTTCTGACATTTAATAAAATATTATAAAACCAACCGCGTTGTATAAACATAATTTAATATTTCAACTATGTAATAACTAAATACAAAAAAGGAAAAAAGAAAATCACGTTGTTCAGAAAATCATTTATTTAGAGTAGTCTATTTCTTCCCAATTATCCTAATATCGAACTGTGTACCTCGGAACATCTTATGAACTAAGTGGGTGAAGTTTGAAAAGTCAAAAAGAGAAATACATGAAGGGCACCTCATTTATCTTTGTTAGACAAAAAGGATTATCATCTATATCTTCTTCAACTTCCTCTTAAAGACCTTATTCTCTCATGGACAATTTGTTGTTCCTCCATTGGATTTAAGAGGACATTATGAATTGAAAGTTGATCAATGGCATCTGCAAGTTCTTGTTCTATTCAAAAGCATGAAATTTAGCCCATTTCATCACGGTTAACTGATCAACTTCGTAAATGTGTGTTTTTTGTTGTTCATTTCTATCGATGGCATCTTAGAATTGAAAACGCCCTTATCGCCTCTAAAATAATTCCAGCATCCATTGGTTACAAAAACACGTGAAATAATTTTTTTAAAGTAGATATTCTAAAAATTAATAACTTCCACTAATATATTAATTTAGCCCATTTCATCATACTAATTCAAAAACACGTCAAACTCTATAGCTAAATAATAGAAAGAAAAAGAGTATGATCAAAGTGATTGTAATGTATTGTAGCTTGTTCAGAAACAAGATAAAAAAGCATTATTCAGTTACGTTTCTTTTTTCTTACTAATAAATAAAAAATTAAATGATTTCCATAGTAGAGTAAAATTTACTTTTTATATAAGTAATTTATTTTCTTACAAATGAACTTTTAAGTAAATTTTTTAAGCTTAGCCCAACATGGCTACCTAATAAGCATATATGCCAGAGCTTGGAATAAAGAAAAAACAGAAGAATTTTGGGTGTTAAAAGAGTACAAATTGACTTATTATACTACTGTACACGAAACCAAAGATACTGATATCTTGGTAGCATTCCGATTAACTCATCAACCTGGATTTCCATACGAAGAAGCAAAGAATGCGGCAGCTGCCAAATCTTTTGGACATAAAGATAACATAATATTTGACACATACGCATATAATAATAATAATAATAATAATGCATTTCGTCCTTTATCTTTAGTGTTTTATGTACAAGGATAAGAACTGGAGCAATATGCAACAACATAGAAATACTCCACAAAACAGCTTTAGCTTCACATCTGCGAGAGTAAAATTACAGCCAAAATCATCAAAACATAAAAACCAAAATCAAACAGCAACTGGCTCAAGCCACATGATTAATAAACTTAATGCAACGACATAGATTGCGGTGCCTGGTCAAAAAACCAAATATGATTAAGTCGGTCAATTAATGAACTAAACAGCAAAAAATTGTAAATAATCAATTTGTTTTTTCAATGATGCTAAGATAAATTAGCATTGGCTAGGAGAAGACAATTACCATGCATTTGGTAATACGGTTTCGTAATAATCTATTACAAAGTGGTATGATGTATATATTTATGTAGAGGAAATTACCGGGAAAATGAGAACATGAGTAACTTAGTAAGCCAATCGATAACTACTTCAATAGTATAGGATTTACCTTGAAATCAGGTGCTAGAGCTACCCAGGTCAAAGTCCATAGTGTAATCATATTCAATGGTTGGAATCACGGAAGCCACAAATTTTAAGAATAAGAAGAGGTACCTAAAAAGAAATGGTGGTCAGTGCTAATTTAATGAAGGCAAAACAAATTTCTAATATCTGCATCAAAGTTACGAGCATTTTTTTATTTTGGATAATAAAAGTAACAACTCACCGAAATAGACACAAAAAAGAACAAGCATTGTTTCAAATACACATATTCCATTTCTACAAGGCTGATTATTATTAAGTATTAACACCATTGCTCGTATTTTTCTTTGTCGATCAATGGATTTCCCCCCCAATTTGAAATCACCTACATAAAAGCTCACAACAAATATGTTTCTTTTTCTATTCCATTTCTCCATACTTGGTCGGCGCACTCGTGGGATCTATTTCAAAAGACAAAATTAATCACTTTCTGGTCTACATTAGCCTTCCCCAATTTATCAAATTTATCTTCTGCCATTTGACACGCACACAGACGTGCCAAATTCAACAATAATAATAATTTATTATTTGCCTAAAACAAAATCTTCAAAACACTGAGACATTCTCAACCATGAAAACCCTCCCATATGGTCTCTGCTGGCACTTTGAAGGTAGTATTCAGGCATCAGAGAGAAGATCATAAATAAACCAACAAGAGAACTAATGTGAAGGCTATAAAATTGGATTCCAATAAAATTGCTGGAGTTTTTTTGACTTTTTGAGCCATTCGATTATTTCACTTGATGGTTTAGTTTTCTCCTTTATAAAACACTGGTTTTAAAACGCGTTGCAGAAAGTAGTCTTCTAATAATCTGATCTGATCTATGTTATCCCACTCTGATTTACGGGGAAAAAAAGCATATAATCTTGTTAGCAAAGAAAAAAAAAATTACTTGTCAACTTCTGGCTCAACACCTCGTGACATCAAAACATCAATGATTTTCTTCATCACAGCCCCATGACGGCATGGATGTACAGAAGCATGTTTCCCGGGTAAGTGTGGATGGTCCTCAATTGTCACCTAAAGAAACATCATTGTAGAAGTACATGAAAATAAGTTTAAAAAGAGTAGCAGATTTGGATACCTTTTAAGTCAAAGGAATAAATGACATTTGAATATAAAACTTAACAATGGAGGAAAGTAAATCTCACTGTTTTGCGTGCATGGTCTTGACTAACATCTTCAAGAACAAGTTCTGGTTGCAAAAGCGTCCTTGACTGCCAGGGATAAGCATACAAAGTATTTTATTAAATGATTGTTGCATCTGGACTCACACATCACAGAATGGATTACTTGCTTACACTATGGTGTGAGCTAATAAAGTTAGTCATCATTATAGTGATAACCACAGAAATATGGAGACAAAATAATGAATGCCACCAACCTCATCATATCCAGTGAGCCATACACGAGGAGTTTGATAGTATTTGTCGTACCTGAGAGGAGGGAGCATTAGCTATGGCGCTTGAACTAAACAACTGACAGTAGTTTTTTACGATTACATTAACTTACGTAATGCTAACATCATATGTTCGGGTTCTTAGAATATTGTCATCATCCGGCTCGTGAGCCACAAGGTACGTATTTGGAAGGATCGCCTGCATAGACAGAAAAGTTGAAATTGTATGAGCTTCCTATTGTTGTAGATTGAATGGTCAATAACAAATTATACCAAATCAAAATGACCCAAGTATACTAAAAACCATCCAATTACAAATTTCTTATAAACGTAAAAATGGAGCAAGTAAACTGAAAATATCTTCAGAATTTCACTATTTTTTGATTCACTACAAATTTAGCATCCTTTTCCAAACAAACTTCTGCAAAGTATTGCTCAAGCCCCCATCCCACATCACACCACAACAAAAAATAAAAATAGAAAGACTAAAAATGATTGGTAAGTTTTCCTGATTAAACCAGCTAAACAATCTAAATCAAATGTGGTATCAGCTCACTCATCATCCGAATCTCTCTTACACTCCACTCTGTTCCCAAATAAGCTCGAGATTTTCTGGAAAACATTACTTTCAACTCATACTTTGGCAACTGGAACTGTGCAATTATATTTAGAAACACTAATTTTAACTTCAATCAGGACACTGTTTAACAGTATACATATACTGTTCCCATAACCATACTATTTCCAGTCTTCTTAAAATGCCTTGAAGAAACAGAATGAGTGCCTCGGCTGTTAAAAGATGATCTACCTATTTCCATCAACTTCGTGAGGTGACCTGTAATACATTATCTGATAGTTCTATGAAGATTTGATTTTGGAGACCTTAGCCTTTGAGATATCCCAGAGTAGTGCGAGAAGAACAAAAGGATTATCCCTCAACAAATGCAACACAAAGGAGATCGACCTATTTATATTCTCAACATAATACGACCTAGCACAACTAATTCATCCAATCTTCAGTTAGTGAGTTTCCAAAGGGAAATGCTATGAAAAAGAATCCACATCCTAGAAGAAACAAAAAAATTGGGGCTCCATGAAGGTTCACAGTTGACAGAGAGATAGGAAAGTCATAAAAAGAAAAAAAAAAGACCCTGGTCTAAGTTCTAAAAGGTCTTATTAAACAAACAAACAATCCATCACCTATCTACGAAGTAATTGGTGCTCCATGAAGATTGACAATTGAAAGAGACGTGGTAAGGATAAAAACCAAGGAGAGTCTCCAATTTAAAGGTCCTCCTACAAGCAAAAAAATATTCCACCACCTATTCTACAGTGAAAAAATAGAAAGAAGAAAAGAAGGTTTATTTGTGAAAAATAAACTTCCATAGACTTGCAAGCATATCATAGATCCTCCCCCAGCATCCAATACGTAGTGTTGTAGACTACACTTAACTCTCAATTACCTTATGGCGTAGTGACTAGAGAAAATTACCACGACCATATCCTATTTCTGAGGCAATCAGGAAGATATCACAGTTAAATCCTAATGTAGTACATAAATAATAGTAAACCTTTTCTTCAAATATTTCACCTTTTGTTATATGATTAGATTCATACTATTGCCTGCCAAATTAATTCTTAACAAAAATATAATTTGGTCAAATCCCAAGATATTGATAATGAGTAACTAATATCGCAACAGTATGCCAAACTTCATTTATATACATTTTTTTACTGCTAATTCACAAGAATTTTTTTACCAATGAATAATTTTGAAATGGTTTTATTTGAAATTTTATATTGCATAAGCAAAAACCACATCAACTGTGACATTGTCAGGAATTATTTCTTTCGCAAACTTTAGGTATGTAAAATGTTTGTTAGCAGCCTTTG
Source organism: Forsythia viridissima (assembly GCA_030279155.1). Taxonomy (NCBI): domain Eukaryota; kingdom Viridiplantae; phylum Streptophyta; class Magnoliopsida; order Lamiales; family Oleaceae; genus Forsythia; species Forsythia viridissima. The sequence goes on along the minus strand of CM059033.1, from coordinate 59,751,145 downwards.
ACACCAAAGGTCGTGAGTTACATCGACACAAAAGTAAATTTAGCATCGTGTTTCGTATATTTCACAAAGAATAGTTTAATGCATGCACAGCAGCACTGTTGAAGCGTTTATCGGGGAGACTTTAACCATAAAAAGAAACAGAAAAACAATCAATCTAAATAGAGTTAGAGATAAACCAGTAAAATAGGAACTTACAGGATCACTGATGTTGTCAGCATCGTCAAATTCTGCCATATCAGGAATTTCCTCCTCCTCCTCCTCCTCACCACCTCCAAAGTATGATGAGATTGATTGGATTGTATTTTTCTTGCTGATTTCTAGTGTCTCCATGGAAGGTAGATTTTCATCCTCGTCGCTTTTGGTTTCTGAAGAGATTAACAGCATAAACTCAAAAACAATAAATTAAGCAACTAACCAAACTTAAAATTTTCAATTTTATAATGCATATCAACAATAAACCTTTAGGCTTCCCATGAGTTGCCAGCCATCCGTCGTTGTCCTCATTATCAAGAAGAACTTCACCCCCGGCAGCTTCATATTCTTCCTCTACCGAGGCAGCTCTACGCAGACAAGGAACTGCAAACAGAATTAAGCTGGTGATAATTGATATCTAATGCCCAAGGGTATTAAAAGAGATTCCAAGTGAATTCCCAAAAATGGTACTCCTATATTCAGTGTAGAAGTCCTAGTGAGATCTACCGTTCTCTAACAGATAATGAAAAAGTAGAAGATCAAGACCAACAAGAAGGAAAAAAAACAACAATTTATCATCTCTATTCAAAGTACATGTATACTAGAATATGATAGGTGAAGATGTCTCGAATGGTATTTATTAATGACACCAACGTCAGTTTATACATCCAGGAAGAAAGATTTGCAGAAGAAATTCAAGACTTGTTATGGTCTTCGATATCGTACAGGACCGGGGAATGTAATGATGAGAACACAATCGCATGATAAAGTACAGAAATACTTGTAGGAAATTGTCTACTTGGGTAGTGTTTATCCATGAGAATCTATGAGTATCTGTACGTGATGGAAACGAGTTGACAAATTCATGAACTAAATCATTATAAAAATGAATAATACCATAAACACAACGTATTCTTATTAATAGCACTTAACTTTGAAGCTATACTGATCCACGTATTGTTCATGTAACAATGCTCAGGGGACAAGGACAAACAACTTACCATTTCTAGTTATTAAGAATTGCTTATCTTGGGGTAGATATGACTTCCTCTTGCTTGGCTCACCTGATTCCCTATTGATAGAACATAAATGAATAACAATGCAATTAAACAATAAATAAAAATAATCACACCAAATGATTAGCTGAAATAAGAAAAAGAACATTTCATACTGAATTTTTTGCCGATGGTGAAGACACCTATTACTTTATCATATCCACACTCACAGTCAGAAGACATTCGCAGAATTCGTATGAACTCTCAACAATTTTTGCCATCAAGAAATTTTACATGCATTCCTAAATTTTCAGCTTTTAATATGACAAGTGGAACACTATACACAGCAGAAAAACATCTCAAATATCAATATATCATCGTATTTTAACTTTTTTGCCCCACAAGTAAAAAGTTCAAGCTTGGTGGACTGAATATGTCAAGAGCAATTGAAGAAGAACAAATTACAATGGAGTCACAAAAGGAAGAGAAACATCAGAGGAAGAAGAACAGGGAGCAGCAACAGCTAAGGAAGAAGAACAGGATGCAACAGCAGCTGAGAAGAAGAACAGTAACAAACTGAATTTTGAAATTAACCGTTATCAAACGTCGTCGTTTTGGTTAAATGGAAACGGCGCCGTTTTTACCTTTTATTTAGATTACGTTTTTTCTTTAAAAGTGTATTTTCTTTTATGGTAATGATTTGGGAAACACGTTTCTTCCCCAACTTCCTTTAAATTCAGTTGGCACCTGAACGTCTGTAACTTTTGGCCAGAATTGGAAATTGGTTTTAACAGAATTCACGGAATTCTTTCCTCCATTCATCTCTTCTCTCTTCTCATTTCTTCATTTTTATTTTTCCCATACTAAATTGATATTAAGAGTGGTGATTATGCTGAATTTCTGCAAAGTTGAACTGGAATTCGAGTGAAATCGTTGAATTTAAGCTTATGGTGGTTGCTCAGCTGATTACAGAGCTTCATCCATAACAAATTGGTATCAGAGAATCTTGATCCGAGGTCATGTCTGAGATGAGGAGCAATGCCCAGGAAGAACACTTGAAGAAGATGGATCGGGAGATGGGTGAACTGAGTGCTGCTTACAGAACAGTAATCAATAAGGTAGATTCATCTGATTTAACTCTTAAAGTGTTGGAAAATAGGACAGAGAAGATTGAGAATATTGTGACGGATATCAATCAGAAGTATGAGTCGTTAGTAGCGATGATGGCACAGATTAGTGGGAATAGAAAGGAGAGTAAGGATAAACAAGCTGAGAGTTCTGCTCCTCAAACCAGGTCTGGAGATTTTGGCAGTAACAGAGTTGGAACACCATAGATTAATCAGGCCAGGGATGATAATCGAAATCATACTAAGATGCCTAAGATCGATTTTCCTTACTTTAATGGAGAGGGTCCTAGAGAATGGGTGAGGAAGGCTAGGAAGTACTTCCAGTTACATCAAGTGGCTGAGGAGCTGAAAGTGGGTATTGCAGAAATGTATTTGAAAGGCAAGGCTGATATATGGTTTCACGGATTTGCTGCTTCCCACCCTGATGCTGATTGGAATTTGTTTGCTGAAGAGGTATGTAGGAGATTTTCTGATACTACTGGAGAAGAAGTAGTAGAAACATTCAGTAAGATAAGGCAGTTTGGAAGTATTACTGAATACCAGGAGAGATTTGAGGAATTAAAAGCCCAAGTGATGATGTCCCTACCTCATTTACCTGAATCTTACTATATTTCTATCTTTACCAGTGGACTCAAGAATGAGATCAAGTCTACGGTTAAGATGATGAAGCCTACTTCACTTGCCCTAGCCTTTGAAATTGCAGCCTTACAGGAGAACACCATATCAGCCATTAACAAAACTCAAAAACCCAAACCTTATCCAAATGCTAGCACTAGATGGATTAACCCCATTTCAAAAAATCCTGATCCTAACCCAGCCACTGATAACACTACCAAACATCTAAAGTCCTCAATGCCATACAAAACCATATCACCCACTGATTTTCAAACCAAAAGAGCTCTAAACTTATGCTACAAGTGTGATGAGAAATATTCTCCAGGCCATATTTGCAAGAATAAAATGCTAAATTTTATGTTAGTGGATGATGAGGAGGAAGTGGAAGAGGTAGATGAAGATAGTAGCAATGATCAAGAAGAGAAAACAGAGGAAGTGATGCAGATATCAATCAGTGCTTTACTAGGTACTATGAAGCACAAAACTATAAGGATTCTTGGTAAATTAAAAGGCCACAAGGTATCTATTCTAATAGATAGTGGTAGTACCCACAGTTTTATAGATGAAAAATTGGTGGAAGAATTGAAGCTCAGGTGCAATGATGAGAAGAACATGACTGTGACAGTGGCCAATGGACAGCAGTTGAATAGTAAATCTGTATGCCAACCCCTAGTATGGCAGATGCAAGGATTGGAGTTCCAATTTAAACTGAAGGCCTTGAAATTGTGGGGAAGTGGTATAGTCTTGGGAGTAGATTGGCTTAGTCAGTTTGGACCTACCACGTTTGACTTCATTCAAGGCAGCATTTCTTTTAACATGAATGGGAAAATGGTTAGTATGACCAGGGAAGGACACCAAGGGGAGGTGAATTTAATTGATGGAGATCAGTTGATGAAAATCTTCAATAAACAGGAGTATGGGATAATGGCTCAGTTATATGCCATAGAAGTAGAAAGTGGAAGGGAAATACCAGATAGTCTCAACCCCATTCTAGCTGAATTTGGGGATGTGTTTGCTGAACCAACAGGGCTACCTCCAATCAGATCAAAAGACCACCAGATTACCTTGAAGGAAGGAGCACAACCATTTAAACTTAGACCCTACAGGTGCCCCTTTATACAGAAGACAGAAGTGGAGAAAATGGTGAGGGAGATGATAGATGCTGGAATTGTACAAACCAGCAATAGCCCTTTTGCTTCACCTGTCCTTTTAGTCAAAAAGAATGATGGAACTTGGAGATTTTGTGTAGATTACAGACAACTGAATAACCTGACCATCAAGGACAAATACCCTATGCCTTTGATGAATTATTGGATGAATTAAATGGTGCCAGATACTTTTCGAAGCTAGATTTAAGGGCTGGATATCACCAGATCAGAGTCAGACCAGGAGATGTGCACAAGACTGCTTTTAAAACACACCAGGGGCTATATGAATTCAAGGTCATGCCATTTGGTCTAACGAATGCCCCTGCTACTTTTCAGAGCTTGATGAATGAAATTTTCCAGGAACAACTCAGGAAGTATGTATTGGTGTTCTTTGATGATATCCTCATTTATAGTCCAGACTTGGACAGCCATTATGAACACTTGAGAACAGTCCTTAAAATTTTGAGAAAGCATGAGTTATATGCTAAGAAGAGCAAATGTTCTTTTGGCCAAACTTCAATTGATTATTTGGGGCATATCATCAGTGAAAAGGGAGTGTCTGCTGATCATAAAAAGATAGAAGCTATGCATTCTTGGCCTACACCACAGAACCTGAAACAGCTGAGAGGTTTTTTGGAGTTGACAGGATACTATAGGAAATTTGTGAGAGGTTATGGGACTATAGCTAAGCCTCTTACTGACCTATTGAAGAAGGATGGATTTGGATGGAATGAGGCTGCTGAAACTGCATTCCAGAATCTGAAGGTAGCTATGAGCACTACCCCAGTTCTTGCACTTCCTGACTTCAATCAACCTTTTGTTATTGAGACAGATGCGTGTTATGGAGGAATAGGAGCAATTTTGATGCAAGGGAGGAGACCTTTAGCTTACTTAAGCAAAGCTATGGGACCTAGAAATATGGGAATGTCCATTTATGAAAAGGAATTACTTGCACTTGTTACTGCTGTGAACAAATAGAGACATTACCTAGAAGGGCACAAGTTCATAGTCAAAACTGATCATCAATCACTGAAATTTTTACTGGAGCAAAGGATTACTACACCTCTACAGCAGAAATGACTCACCAAATTATTGGAATTGGACTATGAGATACATTATAGGAAGGGAGTTGAGAATGTGGTTGCTGATGCATTGTCTAGAAGGGAAGAATGTAATGCCATAACTACCATTGTTCCAGCTTGGATGACAGAGATAATAAACAGCTATGAAGGAGATGAGAAAGCACAGAATAAAATTCAAGAAGTGACCATAAATGCACAAGTTGATCCTGATTATCAGTATAAAAATGGCTTGCTTAGGCACAAAGGTAAATTATATGTTGGCAGTGGAGGAAATATCAGACAGCAAATTATTGAGAATATACATGCATCACAAGAGGGAGGTCACTCAGGAGTACATGCTAGCATCTTTAGAGCCAAACAGAATTTTATATGGCCAGGAATGCTACAAGAAGTTAGACAGAGGGTACTACAATGTGAGATTTGTCAAAGGTGCAAGGGAGAACACAACTTATACCCTGGTCTACTGCAACCACTCCCTGAACCACTCAACTCTTGGAGCCACATATCAATAGATTTCATAGAAGGCTTGCCTAAATCAGGAAAGAAAGATGTCATCCTTGTTGTTGTGGATAGGTTTACTAAATATGGGCACTTTGTGGCCATGTCACATCCTTATACTGCCAGACAGGTTGCTCAATTATTCATGAAGAATATATCTAAGTTACATGGAATACCTCAAAGTATTGTGTCTGACAGGGACAAAGTGTTCACCAGTAGGTTTTGGTAGGAGTTGTTCAAACTTTTGGGCACTCAACTACACATGAGTACAGCATATCATCCACAGACAGATGGGCAAACAGAGAGGCTGAACTAATGTCTGGAAATGTACCTCAGGTGCATGACACATCAAGATCCAAAACAGTGGGCTAAGTGGCTAAATTTGGTAGAATGGTGGTATAATACTACCTATCACACAGCCATTCAAATGACACCATTTGAAGCTCTATACGGTATTCCACCACCACAGCTTGCCTTGGGGCCTTATCAGATAACCAACTTAGTTGCAGTTGATGAAATTGTACAGGAACGGCATAAAATAGAACAGCAATTAAGGGAAAATTTGGCTCAAGCACGAGCAAGAATGAAGTTATATGCTGATAAAAAGAGAGTTGAACGATCTTTTAATGAGGGAGATTGGGTATATCTTAAACTACAACCCTATCAACAACAGACTACAGTTAGAAGAAGCAATCAGAAGCTTAGCCCCAAATACTTTGGTCCCTACCAAGTTATTCAGAAGGTTGGTGCTGTAGCTTATAAATTGGCATTACCAACAAGTTCAAAGATACACCCTGTGTTCCATGTTTCTTTACTTAAGAAGAAGATAGGAGATAACATTATGGCAGTAGACCAACTACCCCTGATGAAGGAAGAACAGAATTCAAGAGCCATTCCTATTAAGATACTACAAAAGAGATTAATGCCAGGCAGAGACATTGATGAGGAGCAGTGGTTAGTGCAGTGGAGTGAAGGAAGTGTGGATGATGCAACATAGGAAGATGCTGAGGCAATACGCAGAGCTTATGCAGACCTACAACCTTGAGGACAAGGTTTATTTAAGCAGGGGGATTGTCAAGAGCAATTGAAGAAGAACAAATTACAATAGAGTCACAAAAGGAAGAGAAACATCAGAGGAAGAAGAACAGGGAGCAGCAGCAGCTAAGGAAGAAGAACAGAATGCAACAGCAGCTAAGAAGAAGAACAGTAACAAACTGAATTTTGAAATTAACCGTTATCAAACGTCGTCGTTTTGGTTAAATGGAAACGGCGCCGTTTTTACCTTTTATTTAGATTACGTTTTTTCTTTAAAAGTGTATTTTCTTTTATGGTAATGATTTGGGAAACACGTTTCTTCCCCAACTTCCTTTAAATTCAGTTGGCACCTGAACGTCTGTAACTTTTGGCCAGAATTGGAAATTGGTTTTAACAGAATTCACGGAATTCTTTCCTCCATTCATCTCTTCTCTCTTCTCATTTCTTCATTTTTATTTTTCCCATACTAAATTGATATTAAGAGTGGTGATTATGCTGAATTTCTGCAAAGTTGAACTGGAATTCGAGTGAAATCGTTGAATTTAAGCTTATGGTGGTTGCTCAGCTGATTACAGAGCTTCATCCATAACAGAATATCATACCAGGAACATCAAATTAAACAAGATAATAATTTTCCAAAGTAGTCTAACATCTTTTTAATCTGAGGCATTTAATGATACATCAGATTCTGCATTATTCAAAAAATAAAGCGAATTCCTAATTATGAAGTTATACAACAACCACTACGTATTTCACGCCTTCTTAGCAAACAAATACGTAACTAATCACAACAGGCAACTCAAACCAAGTCAATTTTAAAAACTACACAGATTCTTGAATTGATTAACTAATTTAAATTCCATTTACAAAATAGAGGACTACAAAATAAAAAGGGAGAGAGATTGGAATGGCAAGATAGGTAAATTCAGTGTTCGATACGGGATAAGAACGGAAATTTACCAGGACCAGGTCGGACACTTGGAAACGAGGTTATCGCCGGCAACGATGAACTCATTGATGCTAAGTACGCCTTTTTCCTTGAAGGCCGAAACCGTGCGAGGGCTGGTGATTCTCTCCACTGTGCCCTTGAATGCTTCGTGGATTTTTTGAGAAAGCACCATCTCCAGTAATCGAAATCTGAAATCCCGGAACTCTATCGAAGGGAGGGGAATTGAAGAAATCTCTCAATTCTTTACTGCTACGATTTGTCGTATTTGTATAAAGCAATTTGACTTCCAATGGTAGGGAAATTCTTCAAGGCAATGGGTTCACGTACAGTAAGACGGCCGGGCCGACTTTTTTTTTTTTTTTTTGGGCAAGAATCAGGCCAGCAGTTTGTACTTTGTATACTCTTTTCTTTTTTTTTTTCTCTCCTTTTTATTTAAGTTTTTTATTAGGGAATTGGTGCAAATGGTCTCTAAGATTTGCTTTTATTGTACAAATGGTCCATTACTTTTTATTTTTAGTAGAATAATCCCTAATCTATCTATTTAAGTATACAATTGATCATTATGTAATAAATAAGACAAATATGTTCTTATTTTTATTTAGAAAATTTTTAATTGAATTCCTAACTTTTGTAAAAAGTACAAATGAGCCAGATACTTTTATTTAAAAAGAACTAACAAATTAATAATATACTAAATTATTTTGTATATTTTACGAACTATTATAAAATAACTAAAATTTAAGTTCATAATTATTAACAAAAGTGTTAATTAAAATTATTTTATTATTATTATTAAGTAATCATTAAAATTTAAACTTTAATTTTATCATTACAATATAAAAAATAACATTGTCACAAATTTAATAATCAAATATTATTATTTGATTGAGCTATTCGTTTATTAACTACAAATATTAGAGCTCAAATTGTATTCTTCATATTTTAATTTATCATTTTATCGTCATTCAAAATAAAGAACACAAAATGTGTAAATTAATTTTTGTTAGTATTTTTATATTAAAAAATAATAAGATTGGTTTAATGTCATAAAATTATATATGCTATTTTGTTATTTATTTAACTTACATTTTGTTCAAGTTTTTTACATCACATAATAATTAAATATACATAAAGCGCAGTAATTTTATATTTTTCTCTTATGAAAATTTTATTTGACACGACTATATTGATATATTTAATATGCTAAAATAATTTGCACATTTTGCAAATGTTATAAATTTAATTATAATTTTTTTAACTAAAATTAAGGGAGAGTTTTTTTTTTTTTTTTTATCAAATAAGGACTAATTACGCTCCTAAATAGATAGGTTATGGATTATTCTATCAAAAATAAAAAGTTAGTGACTATTTGTGCACTATTAGCATACATTAGGTACCATTTGTACCAATTTCCCTTTTTATTAAGGCTGTGTTTGATTGGAAGCATAGAAAATGGGTGGAAAGAAAATGTTTTCCAGGGAAATGATTTGCCAAGAAAATATTTTTCAGGGAATTGTAAATGTAGTGCGTTTGATTGGATGAAAATTCATCCTAGAAAATGTTGTAATTTTCCAACTTTTGGTGTTTGATTGTCTTTATTTTCCATGGAAAATGTAGTATTTTTCAACTTTTGTTATTTGATAGCAACTATTTTCTAGGGAAATTATCACATTTTCCATGACTAAAATGTTGGAGAGAAAAATTGAAAGTTTACTATTGACAATTGTTAAATTATAATTTACCATTTTTTATGCATATTTCCACCATACATTTTATATAATCTAATACAAATTTTGAAAAAATTCTATTGTACGTTGAATTACCACAAGCATATGGATTTGTTAAAAAGTAACTAAAAGTGAGTTAAATAGTAGCATTCTCATGAGGCCTACGATTTACACTTACGTAAACTAAAATAAAATGTCCTATATTTTGAATAAACACAATGGACTAACTTAGTTAACTACATTAAATTTACTTAATGATTTAGAGCAACTTAAATTTGCTTAAAAATTAATAATTTTGCCAACTTAAAAATTAATAATTTGCTTAAAAATTAGAGCAACTTAATGATTTAGAGCATTTTATATAATTTTCTTAAAAATTAATAATTTTGCCAAGACATTATTTTGCCAACTTAAAAATTATTATTTTAAGCAAAATTATTAATTTGCTTAAAAATTAGAGCAACTTATTTAGAGCATTTTATATAATTTGCTTAAAAATTAATAAAGGCTTCTTAATTTAAGGAAATTTTCTTGCCAATTTTCATTTGCCATGGAAAATTGATTCTACTCATTTGGCAAGAAAATGTTTTCATCATTTTCATGGAAAAACCATCACGTGCATGGAAAATGGAAAAAGTTTGCCATGGAAAATTTTGTGAATCAAACAACCCAAAAGGTGGAAAATGGGTGGAAAATTTGCATTTTCCATGGCAAATTTGGTGTATCAAACAGGGCCTAAGTTCATTACGTTTACACAGTAAACGGATTAGTTGTCTTGTGTGGCAATAGATGTTTATTTTGAATTAAAAATATTTTCTAAATTAATTTATAAATTTTGAAAAAAGAAATTAATTAAAAAATAGTAGTCACACTAACCATTAGAAGTACTATACTGACAAATGTTTATTTTAGCACTGCATAATCATAAATTTTCAATTTTTCTTTTCTTTTTTGCTAGATTAATTGAAAGATCGTCAATCTAAACTCTTTCTCGTTAAAAAACAAGAAAAGTAATAATATGATTTGTGTTAATAAAATTTTTTTATCCATTAATACAGAGAACATGTAACATAAAGCGTATGCGTAAAAGCATATCTAACTCTCGTTTAAAATAAATCTAGAAATAGGATACATTAATGTAAACTAGTTATAATGGTATTATTTCTTCACATTTGATTTATGTTTTTTTATCTACTTAAAAGTGTAATGTCCAAGTACAACACATTGATACACAAGTGTATCACAATATAATTTCTTGGGGTCATTTATTTTTTCGATACTCACAAATTACTACAGCTCTTTTCACAATTTCATGTGCCATAAATAGCTGGCAAAAGCTGCATGCAAAATGTAAATTTAATTTACTCCAATAATAATCAACAAGATTTGAATCATGTGGAAGAATGATCAATCAAAAATTGGATAAAAAAGGGTGACACCAAATGATACTATTATAATCAAATGGGTTATGCAACTTGTACATACTAGTTTATAGATTGGATTATAGTAGCTTACATGGCCAAAATGTGCAATGACCCATTTGTCCTTAACTAATTATTTTCAAATTCAAATGTAGTCATCACTCAAAAATCTCGTAGAGAGAGAAAATGCAAAATCAGTACATTACCTTTTGTTCTTATTGGGATCCTTGTACATAGAGAGAGAGAGAGAGAGAGATAGAGTTCGTGGTCTCCAGGTAATGTAACAACCGTTGGAAAGAAATAATCCGTCCCCGCACCGGCCATATCCTCGTTCAAAACAAAACGCTTGTAAAGAGAGTGAAAGATAGATAAAATTTGTCACCGCTCCTCAACTGTGGTCTCCAGCGAAAACGACGTCAATTATTTACACATTATTTGGGTTCTTGATTGTCTGGAATTTGACCAAATTAGGTTAAATATCTTTGTAAGAATTGGGTTCAATTAAAGTTGTTTTTGAATTAATTGGTTCTGAAAGCTTTGGGTTCAAATATATTTATTTTTCGATTAGGTTTATTTTTGAATTGGGTATTTCTTTGGCAGCTTTGGGTTCATTTGGGATCTTGATTATTTATTTAATGAATATTTTTTTGTAAATAATTTTAAATTTGGTTAATTTTTTTCACAAATATGTAAATTATAATACAATAAATATTACAGGTTATTCACACATATATCCCATGAAATTGTGGATTTTTAAGTGGTATCTTGTTAGTAATTCATGTACTTTTGTAAATGTAACAGAAAAAATATGATAGGAAAGAACAAAGGAATTTGTCACAGTTGCAGATGGCCAGAGCGCAACTTGCCAAAATGTCCGAAAAAACATCGATGCCCTGCTTGTGGAGAGGGCTTTGTGAAATGGATAAAGGCGGAGAAGAGAACTGTGAACTTAGGGAGATTATTCTTTTGTTGTAGTAGTAATTGTGGTTATTTCAAGTGGAGCGATGTTTTGCCACTTGAAAAATCTGTTACATATGAAGGTGATTCAAGTGGAATCTCTTCGGCTACATATGTGGATAACCATGTTCAAACTGAAAATCTATTGATTATATTCAAAATATTTGCTCGGATATCCAAAGAAGGAGATGTGGAAATATTCCTCAACGTAACTATTTGAAAGGAAAAAGAAATTGCGGAAGAGAACGGAAAAAGAAAGGGAAAGGCACGGCACAATTAGATCATTGAATGCATATTCTTATATGAAATCTAGTTATGCAAGTGTTGCACAACATATTCATTGAATGTATTGGTGTGGTATCTTGTATTTTAGTATGGCCGTTATGTTTAGTGATTAGTTTGCAAAGTTACCCGTATAATTCTATGCATGAATTGCCTCTAGTTGGGATTACTAGTTGAAACTCTATTAATTATGTTTAGTGATTACTTTGCTAATGTAAGTCAATTGTTGGGGTTGGCTTCAATTTTGGTTTGTAATAATGGTCTAAAAATTGATTTCACTTTCCCAGTAATATATCTTGCATCAAATGCATTTGTATTCGAGCAAGGCAATCAATGAAAAGAGAACAATTTCTCAGATTTAGCAACAGAGAACTCAAATGCATTTTGGTCTTCACTATGAAATAATAAAATTGTATCAGTTGTCCATTGTTAAAACACATCACACACAGAACGTAGAGCTAATAAAAATCAGTTACAAACAAAGACTGAAAAAAAAAATTTAAAAATAAATAGAACATAGGAGAAGATATTGGAGGTTCAGATTCGCCTTTTATCATCACAAAAACAAACACTACATTGAAATGGGGAAAAAATGAAAGGAAACACGGTTATTTACCTGTAGATTTACCGGCTGTCTTTAGGGATGGCTCAAGGATTACGATTCCGACTAACGCTGGGAGAGAGACAAGTGTGTGAGAGAGTGAGAGTTGAGAGATGGGGGGACAGAGAGAGACCAGTGAGGCAGAATAAATGCAGAAGTTCAGTTCTTCAATTTGGTCTCCATTTGCAGATGTTCAGATCTTAAATTAATAAATCCACTGATGACAAATGCGAACATGGAACATAAATCATGAAAAAGTTAAATGACAGGATACAAATTGCACAGAATATATATCAGCCACCAAATTGAATATAAGGAACATCAGCATAAGTTGATATGTTGATAGCACACTAGCCATCAGATTCATTAAAATGTAATTAGCACAATATATTGTGATTGCTGGGATGGTTGAGTGAAAGTACCAGTCTCTTGGATATTCTTTGTCTCGAGCTCTTGGACTTGTTTGATTTTGAAGGTACATGTGCGTCGTATATAAGTTGGTATGATAAAATGTTTGAGAAATGATAAAATTGAAGTCATACCTTAGCTTTTCTCGAGCTCGTTTCCAATGGGTTTTTTTTACGTAATTTCTTTAACGCTCCCTTAGTTTTCCAGTACTTTGGATCCAAAATGTTTCTGGTTGCAATCTTTTCCGCTTCAATGCTTATCATAACCTAGTTGAACACTTTGTTGGGAATGGATATTACTTCCACAAGTTTTTCTCGATTTCGATATAAACAAGTCATTCGATTGAAATTCGATTTACTCCATAATCTCTTAAGTTCGTTCTTCGTCATCTGCCACTAAATCTACCACTTTGGAAAATGCAAGACACGTTTGATCATACATTAACTAACCAAGAGTAGTAATCCAACCATCGTAATTTATTTTGACCCTCGTGTGAAGTCTACTCACATCTCTCCCCCATTTCCTCAAAATATATGTATCGGAAAGTATTGTGACATCATTACAACATTGAAATAGTATGTTTGCAAATTATTCATCTAAACTCGAATAAATGACAATTATAAACAAATTGAAGTTTCTCTCTCTCAAAAGAAACCGTAAATATTTTTTTCATCACTCATTCGTTGAATATGATAAATATCCTCTCGAACCTCATATTTTGTTCTCAGACAATCTTTTTTAGTAGAGATTACCTCGCAATACACATTTCCAGTGAACTCTTCCTGAAATTCCCTGAACTTTGAGATTGTGTAAACTAATTGAAATTGCTTATCCATGTCATACTTAGTTGCACATGGGACCATTTGTGAAAATGACCTAAAATCCGTTTGAAAATCACTTTCCACTTTACTCTGCAATGCATGCTCATATTGTTCAACAAAGTACTTAAGCGATATTTTTGCATGCACATACCCATCGAAAATTATATTCATACTCTCACTACATTGAGTAGTGGACATCCCCGCCTAAAAACTAGTTTTCAAGAAACATGAAACACAATGGCTTATGTCTTTGTAAAGTCCATTCAATCAATTATTCTCCTGCAATTTATACAATTGAATCATCATACTCCAACCCTGTTCAAATTCTTCAGGACATTGTGAATCATAAACTAAAGCATGGACAACAGAAAGTATAGAACCCTTATGACTATGGTTGCAAAATTTCTAAGGTAACTTCTTCAGTATATGCCACAAACACCTTTTGTGCTTCGTATTTGGAAAAACAATTTGAATTGCATTTTTCATAGCCCTATCTTGATCCATAATTATTTCATTGGGAGCCTGATCGTCCCTGCATTAAAGCCATGTCCTAAATAGCCAAACAAAAGTCTCAGTATCCTCGTTAGAAACTAAACCATATCCAAGTAATGTTGATTGTCCGTGATGATTCACTCCAACAAAAGGGGCGAAATGCATGTTATACTTATTAGTCAAGTAGGTGGTATCAAAAGTGACTGCATCGCCGAATTCCTTATATGTTTGTCTACATCTATTATCTGCCCAAAATATGTTCTTCAATCGAGACTCTTCATCCAAATCCATACTAAAGTAAAAATCAGGACAATGTGATTGCATTTTGGAAAAGTAAGCTTGTATTACAGCAACATTTCCTTCCACAAGTTTTAATTGTCTAATTTTTTTAATATAGTTTCTACCATCCTTTTTGACACATGTCATCTTCTCATATCCACCTGCTTCAACAACAGCTGAGTTATAACTTTTGTGCAATGAAATTCTAGCTATATCATCTACTTCAAGCTTCTGTTTCACACGTGCACTAAGTTCTCAATTGCATCGGTACAACCTGGATTTGGAAGGACTAGTTTTATAATTATGTTCAAGATGGAGTGTGTTAATTTGCTATGTTCCACAAATCTTTGAATTGGTTATTAGCCTAGCTTTATATCCTGTTTAAAAGGTTGGTTGAGGCTTTAAAGACGTGCTTGTGGTACTAGTTCTTGACCTTCTCGACTACATGTAAACGTCACATACCTTACAATCCCATCATCACCCTTCTTCGAATTTCTTTTTCTAACTAGAAAACCTATATCGTAAGCATACCTTTTATAAAATTCAAATACTTCATTCTCGTCTTTAAATTTCATTCCAACCTCAGGTACAATCGAACTACCTTCTCCTAACATTTCATCATCCAATATGTTCACATTTTTTCTTATCGTCTCATTATCAAATTCTCCCAAATTCCGTCATCCAAATTTACAGCATTCCTATTTACTATCTCATTATCGAAATATGAAGTTTGGTTTTTTGTATAAAAATATGACATTAGAAAAAATGAAAAACAATTTACTACATACCCAATCGAAGAACAAAAATCGGAGAATTAAAAAAATAAATTGATTTTTCCTAAATAGCCTTCTAGATAAAAATACGACATTTGAAAAATCGAAAAACAATTTATCACTGAAAACCCAATCGAAGAACAAAAATCGGAGAAGAAAGAAATGATTTTTCCTTAATGGCCAAACAAATAACGAGAAAAAATCATTTACCTATGTGAATCATCGCCAGCGAAGAATGTAGCAGGAGAGAAGGAATTTCAACGAATAAGAGAAGAAAATGTCGCGTCCTTTTTGTCGGAAAAGAATGTTGGTGATCCTCTATATTTTCTTCCCAAATATTCATGTGTTTGGATGTAGTCAGAATTAGGGAAAATTGGTTTATTTCATTTCAAATTTAATACAAAATATCATGATATATTACTAAGCAAAATATTGCGATATTTTAAATTGAAAACATATATACACCTCAGCTGCTGTACACCATTCTAAACTAGTATGTACAAGCATCATTTTCCTACTCAAATATACTCACACTTGGCAGGATTGTTACTATCCTTGTAACTTGTGCTATTGGATGCAGGGATGGTTAATTATTTCAATAGTCGTCGAGCTATGTTACGAGTTACTATTTACTAATTAAATTTCAAAATGTATTTTATTGATCACTAAATATTTAATCATGTTATCTGTCCATCACTGATTTAGATTTCGTCTCTTTCATTTGATCGAATTGCCCACGTATCACACTGTAATCCAACGTAGTACACATTAGAGGTTAAATATCGCTACATCAATAACATCTATTAAAATTAAGCTTTTGTTTGAATTTGCTTAAAAAATAATAAAAATTTGAGTTAAAATCAACAATTAATTTTAATCAAATATTTCATGGAATCTATATTTGTATCAACTTTTCAAGTACACGTTTCATCAACTCTTATCAAAATTTGCTAAAAATAATTTTTAGCAAAATCAAACCAACAATAAAACTACAAATTTGAGAATACGAAACACAACTTTAAAAATTAAAAACACAATTTTGTAAACCAAAAGGCGGTGAATGGAAAGGAATCAACTCCAATTTATCAATCTTAAAAACTTCAAATAAAATAATTAAAATAATGAAAATAATATTTTCATCTTTCTTAGAAACAACATCCCCACCCCCATCCCGCCGCTGCTGCCTATGCTGCTGCCACCGCAATCAAAAAATATCCTAAACTTACCCAATGTAGTCATGCCCATTATAGATCCGACCCTCCGACAAATCACCACCACTCTATATCAATTCAAATTCAATCATCTAAAGCCCTTTTGTGTTAGCCGCAATTTGACCGCAATTTATAATAATTCAATTGCCGATGGAACAATGAAGCCTGATTTCAAGGGACGAGTATTGAAAGTAAAGACGAGGTGGAGAATGGATTAAAAAGTCAAAGTTGAAGTTAAATAGTCCGCCTCCACTCTGGAGAAACGGTTTCCGGTGGACGGTTGCGAATACGAATGTGTTAGGTGTGAGTGGGATGTCTAGTACGAGGAGCTCGATGAATACAACAAACTTTACAACACCAATTCTAAGCCTTGAATACAATTGTTTAAGATTTTTCAGCTTTTAAGCTCTTTTCTTGTTTTTAGGGTTAATTACACTAATGATCCCAATTTTTTAGGTTTGCAACAATATCATTTGCATTCAATTTTTTTAGCAAGTATCATCCTCATCTTTCCATTTATTCGTACATATGGTCTCTAAATGAATTTTTTGACAATTTTGCATTTGACTTGAATAAATTAAAATGATAAAAAAAGAAAATACAATAGAAAAATTACAATTGGACCATAACCTTTTCAAAAGTACAAATAAATCTTAAATTTTTTTTATTTTTATTTTTACAGATTTTTACTTAAAATAATAAAAAATGTGTTATCAAGTTCCAAAACTTCTAATTATGTTCATCGACATGACATTTGGAGTCTCAAATGTGAAAGACACACTTGAGTGGAAAAAACACAAGAATTTTCTCTTATAATTCTATCAAATCTGAGCTTCTTAGGTTCAAAGCAAGGAGGAAAAAGATAGCTAAAGATCGTTTGAATAGATTCAATGGTTCAATATTTATTTTGTATTAATCTTCTATTATTCTATACCTGATGTCTTCATCTCTTTTTATATGTAACTTGAATATGCTTGGATGAATTCTTATGTGCCAGGACTTCTATATAAAATTAATTTGAAGATTTAATTTTATAATCTTGTTTTCGACATTGAATATTCGTTTGTTGATTGGTTACTTGTCATTGTTTGAGAACTGTATTGATACCGAGAGGTAAAATATGTGTTTAGCTCTTTTAACAAATAACATAGATTTCGATAGAGCATAGAGATATATAGTTTATTGATCGCTATGTGATGTTTGGTTGTACTAAATATTTTATTTTGTATTCAAAGTTCTTATAAGTTAATGCACAATAATAGATTTGACTTTAGTCGAGATAGATTTTCTAATAATTTAAAGACATTGGTCATCAGAACAATTGAATATTTTTGACAACTTGGTTATATGAATTAAAGTGAAAATTTTGGTAGAGTCGGACTCATAGTCTCTTTTCATATTCAAATTCTCTGTAAGTCTACTTAGTTATAATTTCTATTTGCTTTTTGGTAGTTTTTAGTTAAACTAAAACAATCAAATAATTATTCCAATTTACATGTCTTCAATTAGAGTTAGAAGTAAGTAATTTTAAATATAGGTACACAATCCTTGTGGGATCGATAGTGGACTCAAATCCACTTTATTCTTTGACACCGTACACTTTTAGTTTTAAGCAAACAAATTTTGGCGCTAGTTGCCGATGATTATTTGTTATGTAGTTTGATTTTGTTTATTTATAGCTTTAATTCGAATTTTTTAATTTAGTTATTCTTTTTTATATTTAGGTGGTTTTGTGTTTTTCTGGCTAGTTGCACCCTTTGCATGCAAGATGGGAAAAATTCATATCTTGTACCATTCGACCTAGGAATTGAATATACTATCAAAAAGCTCATAAGAGAATTGAAACACACAAAAACTACAACAACGATCATGGCAGATCGACAAAATCCTTTGGTTGAGGTTGATTAAGATAATTTGCCCATTGGAGAGTTCACGACTCTACGTGTTGCCCAAAACCAATTTAATATTGCATATCCTCAATTTAGGCAACCTAATTTTCGACTAAGGATCTATGTCATTGTGCTGTTACAGAATGGTCTCCAGTTTTATGAAAAGTCGAATGAAAATCTGCATACCTATGTTTCATGCTTCTTGGAGATGTGCCAAAATTATACTTATCAGAGTGTCTCGAATGATACGATTAAGCTCCAACTGTTCCCACACACTTTGAAAAAGGGAGTCGGGGAGTAGTTGGAATCATTGCCTGCTGGTAGTATCGTGACTTGGAATGGTCTTGTGTATAAATTTGTGACCGAATACTTTCTCCTAGTAAAAATTGCAAAGCTGAAGTACATAATTTCAATATTCAAGCAACTTGAGTCAGAATGCTTCTACGAAGTCTGATAAAGATTCAAATGTTGGAGTATTCAATCTCATATTGAACGGATGGAATTCAAGCAAAAAGGAAAAAAGCTCAAAAACAAAAGTTAGTTAGAAGAGTTAGTTATTTAGTTATTTCAGTTAATCATTTAAGTTTCCTGTTAATTTCTGTTTTTAGTTAGCATAATTTATTATAAATACAGCAACTATTTGATGTAAAATTCATTCAATACAATTCAGTAATTCTTGCAGATTAATTCATCTTTGCTACGTATTCTCTTTGTTTCTTGTTTCTTGTTTTTTCATAGCATCTTTGATGTGTCTTCCTTTTCTTGCTTCTTGTTTCTTCACATGGTATCAGAGATTTTAAGCTTCCGCTCTATTCCTGCTTTGCGTAATTCTGCTCTAGAATTCTGCATTGATCTTCCTTGATTTCTCTTGAACAGAATCAAGAAAATGAGCTCATCCCCTATTGATCCTCCTCCTATTAATTCTTCAACATACAATTCCTTCAATCAGACATCGGTCAATCATTCAGATGATTCATCTAGTCTTTACTACTTGCATCCGAGTGACAATCCAAGTGCCTTGTTAGTATGAGAAATCTTCAACTGAGAAAATTATGTTGCGTGTAGCCGCTCCATTGTTATTGCACTAACAGTCAAGAACAAGGTAAAATTCATAGATGGTACAATCACTGCCCCTTCAACTGATTAGGTTATTAACTACACATCATGGTTAAGAGCTAACAATCTAGTCCTTTCTTGGCTAATGAATTCTATTTCAAAGGAAATACGAAATAGCTTGTTATTTGTGATATCTGCAGTGGAGTTGTGGAATGAAATTAAGGCCATATATCTAAGAAGTGATGGACCAAGAGTCTTCCATCTTGAAAAATCTTTAAACTGCATCAGTCAAGGAAATATTTCTGTGACTGAATATTTCAGTAGTTTTAAGAGGGATGAGTACACCAACTATAGACCATTTTTAACATGTACTTGTGGGAAGATGGCGACATGCACTTGTGAGCTTTTCAGTTTTCTACAAACTAGACAGTAGTCCGATTATGTACTTAAATTTTTGGTGGGGCTAAATGATTCATAGGCATCTATTAGAAGCAAACTACTGCTAATGATCCCTTTACCAAATATGTCAAAAGTTTTCTCACTATTACTTCAAGAAGAAAGCTAGAGGCAGCTCACCAATTCTGTTACACATATTGAGACTCATGCTTTGATGGCAAAGCAATTCAATCAGCAGAATTTTCAGCCAAGGTCCTTCAGGGACAAACCGAAGAAATCAGCTTCAAAATGCACTTATTGTGGTTACAACGACCACACATCTGAAAATTGCTTCCAACTTCACAGTTATCCCCCTGGCTGGAATAGGCCAAAAGGAAAGAGGAATGTGGCTTCTGCTAATGATGCCATTACAGCTCCAGAGGTTTTCAATCAGAATAGTAATGAACAACAAATACTTTACTTTACTCTAGAAGAATTTCACAAAATTATGGCGCTTGCAAACTCATCACAGCTAAGTTCTTCCAACCAAAGTAATGTGCAACCAGCTGTTAATCTTGTCACTACCTCTCATTTTTCTGGTAAGGTGCAACCTAAACTATCTATACTTTCTTGCAACTCTGCTGCTTCCAAACCAAAATCTAATGCATCCTGGATACTTGATACGGGTACAACGGATCATATGATATGTTCACCACACTTATATCATTCTAAACCAAAACCAACTAATGCATCAATCAATCTTTCTAATGGAACCACAGTCCCAGCGACTTACATTGGGACAATGTGTCTCTTAGATTCTCTATTTTTGCATAATGTCTTGTGTGTACTCCATTTTTCATATAATTTACTGTCTGTTTCAAAACTCACCAGACAATCTAATCTCTCCCTTACCTTTATTGCTTCTCATTGTATCCTACAGACCAGTCAATGAAAAAGATGATTGGGATTGCTCTTGAGAAAGAAGGACTTTACCACTTTACTCAAGCTTCACCAAACACCAGTGGAGCCTCTCACTTTTGTTATGTTCCTTTAGCTCTATTTTCTAGCCACAACAAACCTTTAGATGTATGGCATTGTCGATTAGGACATGTATCCAACTCAAGATTATATTCTCTCAAATAGATAAATTCTGATATTAATTTCAATTGTAGAAATGTATGTGACATATATCCTTTAGCAAAACAAAGGAAACTTCCTTTTCATATATCAACAAGTGATTCTAATAAAAGCTTTGATTTGATCCATTGTGACATATGGGACCCTTTAGCACAGCCTCTTATTCTGGTTTTAAATATTTCTTAACCATAGTTGATGATTTCACAAGATGTACTTAGGTATACTTGACAAAAGCTAAGTCTGAAGTCCAAACCTTAATCAAAACCTTCTGCAAAATGGTGGTCAATCAGTTTTCCTCCTCTGTTAAAACCATTTGGTCTGATAATGGACCAAAATTTGCTCTTCCCAAATTCTATCAAAAGTATGGTATCTTACACCAAAGAAGTTGTGTAGAAACTCCACAACAAAATGGCATTGTGGAGAGAAAACACCAACATTTACTCAACACAACTAGAGCATTGATGTTCCAAGCAAACCTATATTTAACTTTTTGGAGTGATTGTATTCTTACTGCAACACACATTATCAATAGACTCCTACTCCTTGCTTAAAAACAAAACTCCTTTTGAACAACTTTTCAACAAACCACCAAATCTTTCACACCTAACCTCTACCTTATCTAACCACAAACTAAAATTCGATTCAAGAGCTACAAAGTGCATATTTCTAGGACACCCCTCTGATGTTAAAGGATATAAACTCATGGATTTAAACACCAATAAAATCATTGTTTTTAGGAATGTTATATTTCATGAAACAATTTTTCCTTTTCAAATATTACCACAAAATACTAATCTCACTCTTTCATGTTTCCCATTTCACAAAACATCTCAGACTCAAATCATATCAAATCATTTTCCAATCAGAATGAAAAACCTGAACCACCTCTTTTTAATTCTACATCTCTCTCTTTCAATACTAATCCAACATCTGATCCAAATATTGATCCAACATTTAACTCAACATCTGATCCCATTAATCCAACATCTAACTCAATATCTAATCCTTTTAATCCAGAAAACCCGCACCTCAGAAAATCGACCAGACTCAAACAACCACCTTCATATTTACAGAATTTTTATTGTGGTAATATTTTTTCATCTCAAGATGTAGCTCCAGTATCTACTTCAACTGATTGTTCTCCTACTAAAGGTAATTCCTATCTCCTTCATCATTTTCTTTCTACAAGTAGATTGTCTACATCACATAAAGATTTTTTTATCCTCTATCACAAATTCAGTAGAACCCAAAACATACACACAAGCTTCTAAATTACCTGAATGTCAGGTTGCAATGAAAAGTGAAATTCACACTTTGGAGCAAAATAAAACTTGGGAGCTTGTTACTCTTCCTGAAAATAAGAAAACCATCGGTTGTAAATGGGTATTCGAAGTGAAATATAAAGCTGATGGAACTGTTGAAAGACATAAAGCTAGATTAGTGGCAAAAGGGTATACTTAACAAGAAGGGCTTGATTTTTTTGACACTTTCTCCCCTAGTAACAAGATTACATCCATTAGGTTGATGATTGCAGTGGCAGTAATCAAGCAATGGCATCTACATCAACAAGATGTCAATAATGCATTTTTACATGGAGAGTTACATGAAGAGGTATACATGGATTTATTCCCTGGTTTTGCTGTCCGAGGAAATCGAAAAGTGTGCAAACTTTTAAAGAGCCTTTATGGCCTCAAACAAGCTTCTAGGCAATAGTTTGCCAAAATATCTCATGCTCTTATCTCCTACGGTTTGCACAAGGTCATTCTGATTGTTCTTTGTTTGTTAGGAAGACTGACATTTCTTTTATGGCTTTATTAGTATATGTGGATGATGTGTTATTAGCAAGTGACAACATTCTGGAAATTGATCACTTGAAGACCTTTCTACATGAAAAGTTACGTATTAAAGACCTTGGGCAGCTGAAATATTTCCTTGGTTTGGAGGTTGCAAGATCTAAAACTGGCATTACATTATGCCAAAGAAAGTATATACTTGATATACTTGAGGATACTGGCTTAACTGGAGCCAAGCCTGCTGCTTTCCCTATGGAGTCCACTCTCAAATTATCTGTTAATGATACAAATTTATTCCAAGATCCATCAGGCTATAGAAGACTCATTGGCAGACTACTTTACTTAACCCTTACTAGGCCTGACTTAGCCTACTCTGTGCAAGTTCTCAGCCAATTTCTAGCTAAACCTGCTGTAAGTCACCATCAAGCGGCTATTCGGGTATTGAGGTATCTAAAAGCCATACCAGGTCAATGTCTCTTCTTTCCATCCTCTTCAGAATTACACTTGAAGGGTTTTTCAGATAGTGATTGGGCCGGTTGTGTGGATACCCGAAGAAGTGTCACTGGTTTTGCAATTTTCCTTGGCACCTATTTGATTTCATGGAAATCAAAGAAACAAATTACAATCAGTTGTTCATCGGCAGAAGCTAAGTATTGTGCTCTTGCAACTACAACATGTGAAATCCAATGGCTTTTATATGCGTTACAAGATCTACATATACATCATCCACTTCCAGCCTTGTTGTATACTGACAGCAAATCAGCCATGGCTATTGCCACAAATCCGATTCAGCATGAAAGAACAAAGCATATCTGGATTGATTGTCATCTCATCAGGGAAAAATTACAGGAGAATGTTATTAAACTCTTTTACATTCCATCCCGATTATAGCTAGTCGACATTTTTACTAAACCACTTGGTTCTCTACCTTTCCATCACAATCTTCGCAAGATGAACATCATTAATATCCATGTTCATCTTGAGGGGGGTGTTAGAGTATTCAATCTCATATTGAACGGATGGAATTTAAGCAAAAAGAAGAAAAGCTCAAAAACAAAAGTTAGTTAGAAGAGTTAGTTATTTAGTTATTTCAGTTAATCATTTTCGTTTCCTGTTAATTTCTGTTTTTAGTTAGCATAATGTATTATAAATAGAGCAACTATCTGATGTAAAATTCATTCAATACAATTCAGTAATTTTTGTAGATTAATTCATCTTTGCTGCGTATTCTCTTTGTTTCTAGTTTCTTCACAGCATCTTTGCTGTGTCTTCCTTTTCTTGCTTATTGTTTCTTCACATCAAAGATATGCCCAAGAAGTGTCCAAACCATGACATTGAAAAGGCGCTTCAAGTCCAATATTTCTACACTGGACTACTTCCAGCCAGTATGATGACAATTAACTTAGCATCAAACAGTTTAATCACAACAAAATCAGTCAAACCTTCATGGGAGCACAACTTTGAAAAATTAATGAAAAAGATCGAGGCAAACCTCTAGACTTAGGCTTTATCAATTCAAATTTGGAGCATCAAGAAAGACAATTGGCTAAAGTCATCTAAGAAATGCCACCAGGTGCATCGTCTAGCAAATACTGAGTTAAATCCAAGAGAGAAATTGAACGCAATAACAACGAAAAGTGGAGTTCACTAGGACAGTTGGCTAAAGTCATCTAAGAAAGGCCACCAGGTGCACTGTCTAGCAATATTGGGTCAAATTAATCCAAGAGAGAGAGAGTGAATGCAATAACAATGGGAATTGGAGTTCATGAAGGAAATGTTGTGGACAAGAAAAGAGAAGTCTCACAATTTGACAAAAAATGATAGGTTAATATGTGGAAAAGAAAAGAGGAGTCTCACAAAGACGACAATTGCAAACAATGTAAGACTTCTAAAGTCTAGCTCGAGTCATCTCAAGTGATTGTTGCAAGAAGTCAAGTTAATGACTTTAAAACAAGCTCTTAATGAGAGTTCATCATTGATTATAGGGCATGGGATGTCTCTTTGACGCACAGGGAAGAAGTTTTTGATAAAAGTTCATTATTGAATTTACATATTAAGCTACACTCTATCAAATTTCTTGTGATGATTATAGGAAAATATGAACAAGTCACGCAAGACTTTTAAAGGTATCAGACCTAGCCCAAGGAAAGCAAGGGTTGCAAGCTAAATTTATGAAAAAATGGTTAAGACACGAAATACATGAAAGGACTTCTCAAGTTGTATAACTTATTTATTTATGATGAATTGCTTGTGTTCAAGATTTAGAGCTTGAGAATTAAAGGATATTGCTATGAATAATGCTTTTACTTAGCCTCTTGTTTCATGTTAGACTCTATATCTTTGAGCACATATATAACCATGACCGGTTAGTACTTAAACTTTGAGAATGATTATGTGATTGAGGTATCTCTTAAGTTCCATTGAACTTTGAATTCTAAGATCTATTTAGCAATAACATCATTCCAAAAATTCAACTTACTTAGTTTTAGAGGATAGGTTTGGGTGTTTGAATAGTGATAATGAGTATTCTAGAGCGCCGGTGGTTTGTAGTTTTGTATTGATAGCTAAGATAGAAGTGATTTTAGTTGAATGGTTCGAACTAAGCATTGACTATAAACTAGAATTCTCTTCTCAACTACACATTCCAATTAAAAGACTTTGCACTAGTCAAGATACATGCAATAGGAAAAAAAGTTGCCTATATTGATGCTTTAAAGCTAACCTTGAGTAATTTGACCACATGCATCACAAATATGTAGGAGATAGTCAATCAATAAAAATAGATGCCTCAGTGATACTGATAGAACGAAAACTACCAACTGTAATGAGAAATAAATATAAGAAAGAAAAGAAGTTATAAAAATAAAGTAGTTGCAATAAACAAAAATAAGTGTTGCAAGCCTAACTAAGTCTTGGACATTAAATCGGAACTAAATAAGTAGTTTGTTTGATTTCCTAAGTAAGGACTTGGATGCTAGAACTATGTATATCAAGAATGTTAATGTAGAATTATTAAAATATCGGTCAACTAATTGCTCGTTTTTATCAATTTAATATTCCCAACTTTAAGAATGAGAGGTTGAAAGTAACCTTTAATTGAGATAGGACACCTTGAGGATTGAATTGAAAATTTTAAGAAGTTGTGAACTATACGAGTTAAGAAAGGTAAAATTTGACCAATATGGTTCAGGTTGAAAAAATACTTGATAGAAGCTTGTTTGCATAATTATCTAAGTCACGAGTAATAATTGGACATGATTCAAATTACACACTTTTGAGAATCGAGCATGGGATACTACTATATCTTTTTGTGTAGCAATGTTTGGATATTTCCTTTGAACTAAATGCTTGGATACAACTTTGAGACAGTGATAAGAAATTCAACTGATTGTACTTTATGCACGATTTTGAAGCCTTGAATTCATGTCTATATATAGATGAACCCTTGAACATAAGAGACACAACTTGAGAGGCAAAAATACAAGAACTCTCTATTAGAATTGCATCAATTTCCTAGTTCCTTGGATTCAAAGCAATGAGAAGAAAGAAGATAATTGAAGACCGCTTGAAGAGATTCAAGGTTCAAGATTTATCTTCTATAATTCCACACTTGGTGATGTCATTCTTATTCTTATGTGTTTTTGTGACTTGAATATGCTTAGCTAAATTCTTACGTGCTAGGATGACAATGTAAACTTATTTTGAAGCTTTAATTTTATAATTTTTTTTCAACATTAAATATTTGTTTGTTGATTAATTACTAGTTACTGTTTTAATCACTTCCCTATTATCTGACCAATTTTTGAATAGTTTGAGAACAATATACTGATACCGAGAGGCAAAATACATGTTTAGCTCTTTTAACAAGTAACATAGATTTCAATAGAGATTAGAGATATATTGGTATTATCCATGTAATCGCTATGTGACGTTTGGTTGTATTAAATGTTTTATTTTATAGTCGCAATTCTCATATAGATGTAATGTACATAATAATATGTTCGATTCAATTCAAGAAAGATTGTCGAATAAATTAGAGACATCGATCGTCAACACAATTGAATATTGTCGATAACATGATTATATGAATTAAAATAGAAATATAAGTGGAGTCAGAGTCCTAGTATATTTTCATATTCAAATTCTCTCTAAATCTTCTTAGTTATACTTTTTACATACTTTTCGGTAATTCTTAGTTAAAACAAAATAATAAAATAATTTTTGCAATTTAATTTTCTTCAATTAGAGTTAGAAATAAGTAATTTCAAATATAGGTACACAATCCTTGTGGGATCAACATTAAACTAAAATCCACTTTATTATTGGTCTTTGACACCGTACACATACAATTTTAAGCGAACAATAAATTCAGAATTTTGGGACGAGTTAAGAAATGAAATTTACCATAACTAAGTCAGACACTTAGAAACCATATTTATCCCAGGCGACAATGAACTCGTAGATGCTAAACAAGCCTTTTTCTTTGAAGGCCGAGATCGTATAATGAATTGTGATTCTCCATTACGTCCTTGAATGCTTCGTGGATTTCTTGAGAATACACCATCGATGTAATCCAAAATCGGAAATCTCAAAGAATTCAACTGAGGAGGAGGAAATTGTAAAAACCTAAAATCACTACAATGATTTCTTGTATTTGAGTAAAACAATTTGAATTCCATTTGTAAAGATTTTTTTAAGCCATGAGGCGTTTTCATTAGAAGCCATCACAGCTGGTTTCACTTGCAGGAAAAAGCCCGACCTTTTTCCACGACCTAGACCCCCATTCTTTTTAAGGAATATTTGAAAGCCAAACGTTTATTTTAAATGTATTTAGGCATACTACTCATCAAAATCTTGCTCTGTGAAGCCTCAAATGTCTTCCTAATGGATCCATCAAACTAGACTCATTCTCTTTAACTCCCAACCCATACTCATGCACAAACAGTCTCGTCGGATGTTAGTGCTGCTTAAAATATCTATAACAATGTTCGATTTGAACGGTTCAAACCGAACCGATCACACGTGGTAGTCGAAGCCCCAAATCACAATAACAGGCCATTGACATCCATTGTCTTGCCAAACGAAGCCCGTGAAGGGCCCTCGTACCCCGCAAAATCTCTCAGGCAATCGGATATCTTGGACAACCAAATAGATAATTTAAGAAAGACCACATTTGATTGACAACAGAATCCTACAAGAAAACTCCATCTGAATCTCCTAATTAGCAACACGATATTAGAAATCAACACAGATTAGGATTGAAATCTAGAAGATTGCGTTTACATTCAATTCAGCCTTATCCCATATGTCTAATTGATTGCTTCTATAAATTAATTAGAACTCTCCCTTATAATTAAATATCATACATCTGTTCATTCCAATGTATGTATTATTCTCGACTCTAAACTCTGTTTAAATCTCTGCCTACTTGTTTCTCTCACACCTATATATTTTTTCATATATTTTACACCAGCAGTTGACTTGATCATCAAAGTACTGATAATTGTTGTTTTACACTTATCTGAACCATCAATATTGGACGATTATGAGTACTTTTAAGTGATTTTCTACTTAATTATGTATTGATTTAATTTTTTTAGATCAAACCCCGAGTTCGAATGGAATTGGAGAAAAACAAAGAAAAATAGGCGAAAATGGACTGAAGGTGTACAAAGACTTGGATATGGTGACCAACTTGCAAATATTCAAAAGTTGAAGGACTTGGATTGCAAATAAAAGAGGACTAAATTGAAATAAAAGAAGAAATCAGAGGACCAAAGAGGACAAAATCCAAAGTTGAAGGACTTGGACAGCAAATAAGATAACTAAAGACGAAAAAGGCCCTGACTGGAATTAAAAATAAGCCAAAAAAACTCTCAGACGCGCGAACAGTGCATTGCCACGGTCGAACCGCGTAAACAGAAAACAAAATCCCCAAAAATTGATTCCAATCCATATTTGCGCACTTGGTCCTCTAAGGTTTTACATGTAATTTATTTGGTCATTGGTCATAATTTTGTCATTTTTCTTCTTTAGTTATCTTATTTGCGCCCAGGTTCTTCAACTTTGGATTTTGTCCTCTTTAGTCATCTGATTTCTTCTTTCATTTCAATTTAGTTCTCTTTTATTTACAAGTCCTTCAACTTTTGGATATTTACAAGTTGGTCCCCATATCCAAGTCTTCGTACACCTTCAGTCTTTTTTCACCTATTTTACTTTTTTTTTTCTCCAATTTCATTCGAACTCGAATTTTGACCCAAAACAATTAAATCAACACACAATTAAGTAGAAAATCACTTAAAATTACTCACAATAGTCCACTGTTGATGGTCCAAATAAGTGTGAAACAACATTTATCAAATACCCTCAAACTTGAACATTTGTTTGTCCTCGAACATGACTATTTACTTAAACAATCAAACAAATAATATTAAAGTATACTATAATAGATAGCTTGCCGTATTTGTCACATGTTTTTGAAACAACTCAATCAAATCATAAAAATTTTCTAAATTATGCTACCAAAATCAATTTTTACTTATCCGATACTCGATTGATGTATGTGTGTGCGCATAGTCAATCTAATCAATATAAACATTTAGGTTGGTAATATACCGTCCCCAATGGTCAAATATTTCATTTATCTCACGTAAGAATACACACTCCCATGTTGATATTCATTCTCTCACCCTGGATGTTAACTCTAAAGTTGCCCTCAAAACACTTATTCTTTTATCTCTCAAAATTTGGTTAGGTCTAGCCAATACAGTTGTTATCTAGATCTGTGATGATTCTTCTTTTGTTGAATGCTTTGGCCATCAAGCTTCTACTAGGTAAGTCAAACCCACTAATTATCTAAATCTCCAAGTTATGACTGTGGCAATGCACTGTTCGCATGTATGGGAGTTTTTTAGCTTATTTTTAATTCCAATCAGGGCCTTTTACATCTTTTCATGTACATGAGTTGCAAAATTAGTAAAACACTATATAAAGGCCTAACCTAGGTCAAAATAAGGGAGTTTAATTCTTTAGAGAACACAAGAGAAGACGGAGAAAAGAACGGCGAAAAAAACGAAGAACGACCAAGAGCAAGAAGATTGGAACGTGAAGATCAAGATATCTTGGTGCAAGATAATCAACATCTTTTCATATTTTCTTCAGAACCCAGTTATGTATTCAAATCTTCTAATATTTTCCTCTTCCTGAATCATGAGTAGCTAAATTTATAGTTTGGATGAACGATGTAGCCTAGCTTAATTCTTTAATTTTGAATCTCAAGTTTTGACTTATAAATTTTTTAAGTATTTGATTTTACTTCTTCTCTTAATGCTTGTAATAATTTGCCATTATTTTATTGATATTGTGGATTGTAATGAACTGAAAAACAAATTATTAATCTAGACCACGTAGTAAAATCTGGCAATTAGATAAAAGGTAGAGATACACTTTTATTATTGTTGCGGTCTGAATTGAATTCTTAAGAGAATTAATACATCTAATTAAGGACTATTCTGACTGCCTAAGTTGACTTAATTAGATAGGACTAATTTGAACTCGAGAGAGGTAAATTAGGTTAAATTTGTGAATTCGACCGAATACAACTTTAGGAACAAATCTTGAGATGAGGAATTAGAGATGACAACTAAGCGAATTCGTTTGTCCAAACGCTTAAACCATCATTCTTCTCTAAATTGTTGATTTTCGCTTTCAAATAAGTTATTGCATTGTTTTTCTTATTTTGAAAAATCTAAAGCTCTAGTTTAAAATCTCTCAAAGCAGTTTATTTTATAGTGCATTTTACAGATTAATCACTAAAGATTAATTGAACTAATACATAAATAAGATAGTCTTCGTGGGAACGATAATCCAGACTCAATAGGTCCACTTTATTACTTTTGTGCGATATTGTATACTTGCAATCACAATATTTGCACAATAAGTTTTTTGTGCCGTTGCCGGAGACTATTCTTATTTAATATTAGTTTAGATTAATCGTTAGTATTAGTTTTTTTTTTATTTTTTTTATTGTTATTATTATTGATTTGTTTTATTATAGTTATTATTACTATTTTTTTTCTTCTTTATTTATTTCTTTCAAATGACAGATGGTACTAATGCACAACTTGCTGCATTGACAAAGCAGGTTGAGCTCTTGGTTAGAACACAGACGCAAAGAATGAATGTCATCCAAGTAACCATCATGTGTGAAAACTGTGAGGCTAACCACTCGACATCATATTGTATGTTATTGGCCTCTCCAGAACATATCAATTTTGTGCTATATAATACACATTAGCAGTATAATCCAGCGACTGTCTGAGATTTTGAAATTGATGAGGACAACATGAATTTTGGAGATTTCATCGCAATGCACTAAGCTAATACAGTAAGATATGATGCCACTTTTGAAATTGATGAGGACAACATAAATTTTGGAGATTTCATCGCAATGCACCAAGCTAATACAGTAAGATATGATGCGTTTTCTGAAATTGATAAGGACAATATAAATTTGGAGATTTCATTGCAATGCACCAAGCTAATACAGCAAGATATGATGCGACTTCTGAAATTGATGAGGACAACATGAATTTTGGAGGTTTCATCGCAATGCACCAATCTAATATAGTGAGATATGATGAAACTTCTGAAATTGATAAGGACAACATGAATTTTAGAGATTTCATCATAATGCATCAAGATAATACAACGAGATATGATGAAACTTTTGAAATTGATGACGATGACTTAATCTTGGGAGATATATGGAAACTATCGATCACACAAATTTTTTGTCCCTACTCCTACACGTTCTCAAGTAAAGTTAAACCAACCAATTGGAACACATGCCAAGCATTACAACAATAAGTGAAGAGCAACTATCTGAGATTTTAGATAATAGACATGTCATCCAACCCGATGAAGCACCAGCTAAAGAAAAAGAGTTTGTGTAAAAAGAGAAGTTGATCATAAATGAGCAAAATAAAAAAAGTGACATTTAATGACGTTGCACTTATCAAGCAATTCTTCGACTCCCGTATTTATTCTAAAATTGTTTTTGTGATCAAGGTCGATGATGAAATTGAAGTTTTTGTAGTGGTGTTCGAGTGAGGTGCTAAACTACAATTATATTTATATGAGAAGCGCAAGTTAAATTTTTTGATGATAAATGAAAAATGGTGCAAAGTCAATAGATGTAAGCAAATCAAGTCTTTTAAAGCACTTTTTAAAGTACCGTAAAGCAACTAGGCAAAAAGTCGAGCTCTAGACTATAAATCGAACGCTTAATAGGAGGTAACCAATTTTTCTATCTCTTATATGTTTATTGCATTGCATGTAGAATTTTAGAACTGCATTAGGAAGTAGAGCACGTTTCCCAATTTTTAGTAATTAAGTAAATTTAATTGTTTTTACTTTTCAGGCCACACATCGTCGTTCTGATCCTAATGCGTACTGACAAGCTGAGAAGTCCGACGTTGTCTCCACACCTTTTGATTCGGATTAAATCTTTCCTTTCTTATTTCTTTTGCTTTCTTTAGTCACATTGAGGACTATGTGAATTTTAAGTTTGGGGGTGTGACTTTATTATTTTCATTATTGTTATGTGTGTTGTGGAAAAAAAAAATTTGTGTGCTTGTATGTTGGACAGTCTTGCCAGCTAATGATGACATATACTTGAAACTCCTATCAATTCATAAATTATGACTCGGTGATGCTACTTAAGCTGTTTTATAGACTATACTTATCCATATGAGATATGATTAAGTGTAAGCACAATAGTCATGACTATCACTACATTTGGTTGATATATTAAATAGAATACAATAGTGAACCTAAGTTGTGAAAATCAAGACCACCAATTGGCAACTCAATTACCTAACCAGTTGAAAGGATAGTTTGGAGGTGGTTAAACCATTGCAGAAGCTGTTTAGATAGGTGTTAATTTCGTGCTTGAGTAATAGTTGTGTGGAGTGTATTTGGCTACCAAGTGGAATCTAGGTATTGACCGAATGCTAGGAATCTAATCCCCTCTTATTTATCTTGCAAAAAAGAAATGAAAGGCCAGTTGACTTATACATCTCTTCGTAGTCTAGTTGACTCGAATAATAAAGCCCGTTAGAGTTATCAAAACTTGGTGCCTTAAAGTCTATCAGACCTGGGAGCTATCGGCCTAAAGCTCGCTACAAGGGTCATTTAGAAAGCTTAAGGGAGTGAGGTCTTACACATAAGATATATATCTATATATAATTATATATATAAAAAAAAAGAAGCAAAAGCAAGATTGAGTATTTATGCGCATAACTTGGAGATTTAGATAACTAGTGTGTTTAACTTACCTAGTGAAAGCTTGATGGCCAAAGCATTCAATAAAAGGAGAATCATCACAGATCTAAATAGCAACTGTATTGGTTAGACCTAACCAAATTTTGAGCGGTAAAAGAATAAGTGTTTTGATTGCAACTTTAGAGTTAACACTCACGGTGAGAGAATGAATATCAACATGGGAGTGTGTATTCTTACGAGAGAGAAATGAAATATTTGACCATTGGAGGGTGGTATATTACCAACCTAAATGTTTATGTTGATTGGATTGAGGCGCACACACATATATCAATCGAGCATCGGATAAGTAAAAATTGATTTTGGTATCATAATTTAGAAATTTTTTATGATTTGATTGAGTTGTTTCAAAAACATGAGACAAATACGGCAAGCTATCTATTATAGTATACTTTAATATTAGTTGTTTGATTGTTTAAGTAAATAGTCATGTTCGAGGATGAACAAATGTTCAAGTTTGGAGGTATTTGATAAGTGTTGTTTTACACTTATCTGGACCATCAAAAGTGGACGATTGTGAGTACTTTTAAGTGATTTTCTACTTAATTATGTGTTGATTTAATTATTTTAATGGAATTGGAGAAAAATAAAGCAAAATAGACGAAAAAGGACTGAAGGTGTACGAAGACTTGGATATGGGGACCAACTTACAAATATCCAAAAGTTGAAGGACGTGTGTTTCAAATAAAAGAGGACTAAATTGAAATGAAAAAAGAAATTAGAGGACTAAAGAGGACAAAATCTAAAGTTGAAGGACCTAGGCGACAAATAACTAAAGACGAAAAAGGACAAAATTATGACTAAGGACCAAATAAATTACATGTCAAACCTTGGAGGACCAAGTACGCAAATATGGATTGGAATCAATTTTTGGTGATTTTGTTTTCGGTTTGTCGCGGTGTTACCGCGGTTCAACCGTGGTAATGCGATGTTCGCGCGTCTAGGAGTTTTTTGGCTTATTTTTAATTTCAGTCAGAGTTTTTTTCGTCTTTTTATGTATATGAGTTGCAAAATTAGTAAAACACTATATAAAGGCCTAACCTAGGTCAAAATAAAGGAGTTTAATTCTTTAGAGAATATAAGAGAAGACGGAGAAAAGAACGATGAAGAAAACGACGAACGACAAAGAGCAAGAAGATTGGAACGTAAAGATCAAGATATGTTGGTGCAAGATAATCAACATCTTTTTATCTTTTCTTCAGAACCCGGTTATGTATTCAAATCTTCTAATGTTTTCCTCTTCCCGAATCATGAGTAGCTAAATTCATAGTTTGGATGAACGAAGTAGCCTAGCTTAATTCTTTAATTTCAAATCTCAAATTTTGACTTATAAATTATTTAAGTATTTGATTTTACTTCTTCTCTCAAATTTTTCTCATGTGATCTTAATGCCTAATGATTGTCTAAGTGTTCATGTAACTTACATATTGACAGATGGTTGATTGAATATTTGTTGACACGTAAATAATACAAAATTGAAATTATCACAAAACAAAACCAAACCAATTTTTGTATTGTGTATTTATCAATGTTTTAAAAAGCGTAAAGCGTGGCTAGGCGTGGAGGCCGAGCTTCAAGCTTTTCATGCCTAGGTGAGTTATCACACGTAAGCTTTTCAGATGGTTGATTGAATATTTGTTGACACGTAAATAATACAAAATTGAAGTTATCACAAAACAAAACCAAACCAATTTTTGTATTGTGTATTTATCAATGTTTTAAAAAGCATAAAGCGTGGCTAGGCGTGGAGGTCGAGCTTCAAGCTTTTCATGCCTAGGCGAGTCCTAAGCGAGAGCGAGATAAGGACAAGACGAGGGCAATGCGTGATGCGTGGCTAAGCGTGGAGGCCGAACTTCAAGCTTAGGCGGAGCCTAAGCGAGGCTTATGCGGGTTTTGGACAATTTAGAGTATGTTTAGTAATTTTTTTTTTTTTTTTTTTTTGTAAATTATAAGTAGCGGGTCCTACAGATGTGTGGATAAAAAATAGGTAAAAGTTGTGAATCCTACAAAATATGTAATTAAAAATGATGTTTGACTAACTTATAAATACTTATAAGCACTATAAAAAATTCTCTTAGAAAAGCACAAGAACTATAAGAGCATTTATAAAAGTCTTTTTTTTTTAAAGAGTATCGTATACGTAATAAAGAGCATCTTTAAAAAATAAAATTATTTATACACTCTAACAATACTCTTAATTTTAATTTTTTCAATAAACATTTATTGATTTTCCTTGATCTTTTATTTTATATAATTTTTTCTACAAACAAATGAGGTGATAATTGCTAAAATATTCAACTACTATTATTTAAATAATAGTAAATAAAGAGTGAGTTTTGACCTTCCATTTCTATTTTAATTTTTTTAAAATAGATAAGAGTGAGAATTTCACTCTTAAATAGTATCTTTTGTTTAAATAGAATTATAGAATTATTATATTTAAATCTCACTGAAGCTAGACATATTATTATTATGTATGTGTTTCCAAAAAAAAAGATCACAGTTGCAAGGGGTAACTACATATTTCTTGATCTTTAATTTGTTACATACTACTCAGGGTCAGGGTAAATGCAAAAAAT
This sequence comes from Forsythia viridissima, assembly GCA_030279155.1. NCBI lineage: Eukaryota > Viridiplantae > Streptophyta > Magnoliopsida > Lamiales > Oleaceae > Forsythia > Forsythia viridissima. The sequence continues at coordinate 59,715,362 of CM059033.1, read as the reverse complement.
TGAAGTTAACAAATATCAGAAACCTATCCGAAATTAGATGCTGCACTGCACGTCTGCACCCTATCCCATCTTCACATTTCTTGTTCCATAATTAGCTTGCAAAAGCTGCATGCAAAATGCAAATTATATGGAAGAATAACTGGATAAAAATGGTGATGTAAAATGATACTATTATACTCATATATACTCACACTAGGCATGAGTGTAAGATTGGCACCATCCTCATAACTTGGGCTATTCGATGCGGTGGAGACAGTCACTGCGACTGCACGTCTCTCTGCCAGAGGCTTGACGGGGGAGGTGGGATAGCGGTGGTATGGCAATATCTGAAGGGGAGCTGAGGCACTGGAGGATGATACTGAAGTTGGGGTTGGGACTTCAACTTGGACCACAACCTGAGGGCTGCTGCTGTTGCTTTTAACCATATTTGGCCAAAGGAAAGTCCCTTGTGGCTTGCATATTCTGAATCCACTCTTCAGCCTTTGTATATGTTCTGCTTTTTCTCCAGCTGCTGCTGTACCCAATCTCTTTTCTGCTTTCGCTGATACCTCCATTTCTTTCACAAAGTCAGATATGACCATCAGTTGTTCCTTCAACTTTTCCTGCCAAAACATGAATCAAGGAGCACTTAATACAGTACCTAATAATGTGCACAATATCATTTAAAATAAATAAATACCAGTACTGAAATAGCTGGTGCACTATCAAGATCAGGCTTTGAAGTCACCAATGAATTAGTAAACTGGTTCAGCTTTTGACTGATGCCACAAGGACATGATGAAACTGCAATTGCTTGGTTTTCTTCTTCTCTCTTTTTGGATAACAGCTCATCTCTCTCACTGTTCATCAATGCAGCACAACAGATAAAAATCAGAACATAAAAGGACACGACACAAATCTGCTGTACTAATTGTGTGTTTTCCATATCATCAATAGAAAATGTAAACATTATCAAATAAATACAAGTTAATTTTAAAAGTAAGTGCAAATACATTAAATAATTATATTTATTTATAGCCTGTTTGGTAGAGATTATAAACCAGTTTATTTGACCAAAAATTGTTTATTTGACAAATTTTTTTGCCTTGGTAGTCGTCATTTTTGACCATTTTTGGTCAAATAAACTAGTTTATAATCTCTACCAAACGGATTCTAATAATGTGTACATTTTCTATTAATAGAACACCCAAAGAAAAACACAATTAGGACATCACATCTAGACTCCACAACTAGAGGTGTAAACTGGTGTGACACGCCCGGTGGCCGGTGGGGACCTTTTGACACCCTAGACACGCCACACCAATGACACATTACATTCAGCTATCCTTAGTTCTCTCCATGCATGCAAGATAGTATCAAAAATATATATTGATATCACCTCCTCAATCTTCCAACTTCTTCCTCCAATTGCTTCTTGGTGGCCATCAACTCCATATCTCTGCCCATAAAATACTCAAAAAATTTAACAAAAAACTAAATAAAACCACTAACATCAGAGCATAGAATATTGTTTCACCTTTTTAAAGTAGAAATATCATCCTTCAAAAGCTTTATGTCTCTAGCACAAATGGGGTCCTGGGTTGGAGAATCACCAGGCTTCCAACCAAGTGGTGGCACCCAATAAGGGTCAGTCACCCCAGCATCCTTCCGTATGTTAACAAGATCAGCACTCTCTAACCAATACTCCATTGCTCCGTCAGCGTTGTGCCGCCTTCTAAACCTCTCCTTTCCACCCGGAGCAAGCTTTCCAGCCATGTGCTTCAGGAGGTGATCCAGTAGCCCAGTATCCCCTATCCTCTTCCGTGCTTCCGCCCTCAGTTGTGGCCTCAGTATAGGCTTGTCAGCCGTTGCCCCCTTCGCCTTCATCACTTCCAAAAGATTAGTCTCCGCAAGCTCGTACCTTCATTCAGTATAATTTCACATTACCAAATTAAAAGAATCAGATCAGAAAACAAACTATAAATGCTATCAACACTCAGATTTTACCTTTCGGAGGACCAACGATCTTTGGGATTTCTGAGAATAAGTGCTTCCCTGAATCTGTTTTTGCATTTACTTTTCTTCTGCTTTTGGGTTTGTTTCTTGATCTCAACTTTTCCTTTCTTTGTTTTTTGTGCATTTCTATTTCTAAATCTATACCCCTTTCTCTTCAATTTCTTTCCAGTTTCGTCAATATACTCTTCTTCCTCATTATCTTCTAGATCATCTCCATTTTCTTCTTCATTTTCCTCCATTTCTTCTTTCACTGTTTCTTTGTTATCATCATCATCAACTTCATTTACTTCCTCTTCTTCTTGTTCTTCTGCAGCTATTTCTATCCCAATATCATCACCAACTCCATTCACAAAACTTGATGAGGAGTTGCGAGTATGATTACTATTACCACCGCTCTCCTTGTGCCTACCCAGATATTTCACTTGTCTCCGGGTACCCCACCGGACCATAAACTTGCATTCTAAGTCAGATAAACAAGTACCCAAGTTCTGTGTAAAACTAGAATCATTTTTTGTAGAGTTTACAGCGGAAGAATTTACCACCCAGAAGCTTTCTAAATGCTTCTGATCGGAATATTCCTCAGCGGGGACCTTCCGATGAAGCACTTTTACAGCCTGTACCGTTCCCATTACAAACTTCTCGTCTAAAGCTGGATGAGTTTCCCTTGTGCTGTAGCTGAAAAATGCTCTCAAAGACTCCTTGCTTGGATACCTTACAGCAATGTTCAACTCCGTGTTCTCACAAACCTAAAAGTATTCAACAAAACCCCATATGGTGAAAATCTAAAAAAAAAAAAAAAATGATTGAACTCCAAAATATTTTAGCATATGATTTTGAAAACCCAGAAATAGAGGCACATAAATATTAGGGTTTTATTTCGTAAAATAACTTTTTACCATAGCAACACGGATGGAGCTGAGATGAACTGGTGTTCCCAGAGGTAAATGAATGTGATCGATCTCATAAAGAAAACCCACATCAACATGGTTTTGAATCTGGGGTTCAACTCCGTCTCTAGCTGCTTGATCTGGATTCAAAAACAACAAGCGATTTTCAGCAAACATTTTTCGAACAATAAAAATCCCAAACCCAGCACTTCTACCTTCTCTGATTCTTTTGATACTTGTGTTTTGGAAATTGCAACTGGAGTAATATGTGTATATAATACCTTTCTTGCTGAGGAAAATACAGTGGTCGGGTGAAGGCGGAGATGGTACACTGTCGTGTCGGCCGAAAAGTGGAGTGTGCTGCACCATAATACCCCTTTGTCAGGCAACTTTAACACTCAGCAGTATTATACAGATCTATGGTTTATAACTATGTCGTGTGTGCATGTGTTTGTATATGTATGCACACACGTTTTGGTGAAAATAGAATTGGGGTTCAAAAATTTAAATTCCATTTCCAATCATCATAATTAATTTGAAGATTTGGGTTTTGTTTCTAGTGACTACAGCACCAGAAACACACAGTACACACACCTCTCACACCCACAAAAATAACAGAAAAGGGTTTCTGATACAAAACAAACCATGCGGGAGATATTGACAGGTTTTTAGAGAGAGAGAGAGAGAGAGAGAGAGAGAGAGATTTACCGTAATAGGGTTAGCTTTTTTGGATCTTTTTCTGTAATAAGTTTCCATAAGTATAGTCTGGGGAGACAATTACCAAAAATAAAAATTAAATTAATCCCAAAATATATGAAAATATTAGGGTTTCCTTACGAGTGGGGAAAATGTCTGAAAAGTGAAGATAATTCATGACATGCCTCGTTCCCATACAAAATCAGTCTCTTTACTCTGATCAATCCAAAAAGGAAAATGGAAGTTCAAGAAAACAATACTCCAAATTATGATTCAAAGAGAAAAAACAATGAAAAATGAAGATATTTTATATTCCAGAAAACAAGAAAAAAGAAATATAGGACAGAAGAGGAATAGACGAACAGTAACTTGATGAAATCCTAGTAAATTATTAATGAAAATTCCACAAAATTTTCGTTCTTACTTGGCAAAAATCCATTTTTCTTTCAGAACAAGGCAGAAAAATTTCATTGAAAATATTTTCAACTGAGTAAAAGTAATTATTCGTGCGGGTATACAAGCATTTATTACATATATTCCAAGACACTGGTCTTGGAGTTGAATAAACAATGCAAAAACGGAGAAGGAATGTCATACCCTTGGGACTGATCAAAGTGGCAAAACCCTAGCTGAAAAAGGATTGCAATCGTATTTTCTTGAAAACGAGATTGATGATTGTGTGAGGCAGTAGCAGATTAAACCAAAAAATATAGGAAATGCTAGAAAAAGAGAGAATCTTTGTGGATATTTTCAAAGAACAATCTTCTCAATGTAGGGTTTTATGCTCCTGGAGAAAGCACTTCTATGAAAGGGATGAAGTGACAGAATGACTCTCTCTCTCTCTCTCTCTATGTCTAGACGTAGTTTTTCTCTCTACACGTACACACATTACACACACATATAGAGTAGAGATGCAGTGTAGAAATGATTTCTGCTGTAGGAGATGTGTGTCAAATGAACTGAGCCACAGAGATCTTGCCAAGTATTTTTCCTTTGATTTTGTTGACTTTCTTGGCAGGTGTCATAATCCTAGATATGGTCTTCCAGTATAATAACGTGAAGAGTGCCGCAGTGAATCAGATGCTCTATGCAGGAGTTGTTTCAAATCCACAATTTGGAACTGCTCTAATCATGAGATTCTTTACATAATTCTGCATGAAACCAAATGTAAGATTCAAGCGACTGGGGATTTGTTTTTTTTTTTTTTAATTAACAAAAATTGTCAATTGTTGTGAAAAATATCTGAATGCAACCGCACAATATCATAAACAAGTAATAAAGTGGACTTATTAATTCTAAATTATCATTTCTAAAAAAACTATCTTATTTAGGAGTCTTGATCTAATGTCCATAGTGGACAATAATTATAATACCCATTGGATAAGTGTTTGATGGACATTGGGACCCTTTTTTATTTAGATGCTAGTTCAATTAATCTTATTTCTCATTTATTTAAAACTCTTTGAATTAAATTGATTTGAAGGTTTAAACTATAACTATTAATTTTAGACAAAATTGTGAAGGTAAAAGTCAAGAATTTATCTAGTATAATGATTAAAGGAATTTGGATTCATGAGTTTACCATATTAGTCATCTCTAATTTCTCTTTTCAAGATTTTTTCATAATGTTATATTCGGTCGAATTTACGAATTTAACATAATTTACGTCTCTCAAGTTCAAATTAGTCCTATCTAATGAAGCCAACTTATGAAGTCAGAATGATCCTTAATTAGATGCATTAAGCACATGTTTGCCACTGCTTAAATTATAATTTTAGTTGGTCAAATTTGTTAAACATACTTTTTATCCACATGACCCACAATTTACAACCTACTATTTATCCACACATTCAACTACACCTTATAATATAAACACTTAAAAAATAATTTCAGCACTACCAAACATATGCTAAATCTCATAAGAATTCAATTCAATACCGCAACAATAATAAAAATGTATCTCTATCTTTTATCCAATTGTCGAATTTTACTATATTGTCTAAATTAATAACTTACCTCTTGATTTGTTAGAATTCACAATTCAATGACAAATAATGGCCAATTATTTCAAGCATTAAGAGAAAAAGTAAAATCAATGCGTAATTAATTTATAAGCAAACTTGAGAATTGAAATTAAAGAATCTAAATTAGGTTACATCGTTCATCCAAAATAAAGATTTAGCTACTCATAATTCAATAGAAAGAAAAGATGAAAAATTTGGAATACATAACCAGATATGAATAAAAGATGGAAGAAATTGAATATCTTACACCAAGAATTAATCGTCTTCCTGTCCCAATTTTCAATTCTTCATCTTCTTCCACTTCTTTTCTCCTCTTTTTTCTTTCTTTTCTCCTTTTTTATTCTTGAATATGGTATATGGTATATGGTATATATGCCCTTTTATATGTCTCAAAAATCCTAACTTAATATAGAAGTCTTGCCTCAAAAAAATTACCAAACTTGAGTTTGACTAAAATAAGGAAACTAGAATACTGGTCATGAATTGTGTTTAAGTTCCTGATTATTCGCACGATAAGTTCTTCATCTTTTGAATGTTTGCAAGTTGGTCCCAATTTCAAGTCTTCGTACATTTTTAGTTATTCTTCACCTATTTTGCTTTTTTTTTTCTCCACTTCCATCCGAACTTTAATTTTTACCAAAGCAATCAAATCAATACACAATTAAGTATAAATTCAATTAAAAGTACTTACAATTATCTATTTTAATGATCCAAATAAGTGTAAAATCACACTTATCATCAATCTTTTTTTTATTAACTACATATAAAAACATATAAAACTTTATAATTTCGAATTTATCTATTAGGAAAAACTGAGGAATATTAAAAACTCATTGCGGGATGCAATCGCCTCTTGTTAAAATTGACTGTTAATAATTAGAGTTGAAAATTGTGGAGGTCATAAAAATCAATAATAGTGACTTATAAGTACTTACTAACCGTCGTATCGACTGACAATATTTAATGCTCAAGTGAAGATTGTTAGGGATTGACAACTAGTGTTGGCAATAACCATCGACCACCATTGATCAAATTAAGATCACTGATGTCTCAATTGATTCTAACAATATAATAGCTAGCAACCCATCATCATTGAGAATAAAGTGTCGACTATTGGTTTAAAGTATTAAAATTAAAGAGAATTTAGAAATTTAGACAAATGCAAATGTCTATTTCTAAAAAAGCAATTGTTAATAACATTTGTAAAATTGGCAATTTTTGAGTGCAAAAAATCATGTATACCCTTCTGTCGAATGACAGTTGAACTGTCATTTTTTTTTTCATCTGATTGTTGGGTGTAAGAAGAAGAAGAAGGAAATAAAATTTAATTCGGTTCGGCCTGTTGGCTAGTTGGTAGAACCAAGCTACTCACGAGTTCAACTCGTTTTTTTTTTTTTTTTTTTTCAAATTTGAATATTTTTTCGAAGAATTTAAAAATAAAAAAGAAATAAAGTATGGGAAATTTTTTCTGTTAAAACTTAAAAGTTGAAAACTCTCCTCATTTTTTAGGCTTGTGACTGACTACTTTGAACGTATGCGGAATTAAAATTACACACAAACAAGTTGTTACGTGTACAATTTTTTGTTAAAGTAAGACGAAGAAATTATCAAATATTTACACAAACAATATTACTACAAGTTCAAGCATTCTATATTCAAATATTTAAGTTATTCAGACATCATTCTGTCTCATCTATCTTGGATTCGAAATTCGTCATCATCCTAGTCTTTTAAACACAATAAACTTTCTACTATGTCGGCTTTAAGTCTTGACATGAAATTAGACAAAATCCTGCCACTTGTACTAAAAGCAGACATCGATACTATAGTTAATACTTGAGGTGTTAGTAGATAGCGTGTCATACTTGAAAGTATGGAGTTTTGATGTTCATTTTATCTCCACCATCGTAGTACATCAAAAAACTTTCTCTTCATCATCTAAAATACTTAGCAAGTCGTGCGCAAAATATCTAGCTAACTCTAAAAGTATATCAATAGAACAGGAAAGAGAATAAGTAGAAGAAGAACCATTATTATGTTGATTACCCTTAACTGAACTAAGGTAACTCCATAAGTCATTATCGTCAAAATGACAAAGCATGTGTTGGAATAAGGGGTCGTCTGACGTTCCTACTAGCCTTTTCAGCATAGACATCATACATTTGACATAATTGTTTTTTTCTAAATTACTAAGTGGATTTTCGTACGTTAATTTTTGTAAAATTGCTATTATGGTTACTTACATATCCTCTAAGTTAAGTATGTGGTCCATAATAGATGCTAATTGAAATAATATAGACAGCTCTTCTTAATATTTTCTAAGTTCGTCACATATATAATATTAGAAAAAATAGAAAAAATCTTATACATTATCTAGAGCTTATTTGTATGGCCGCAGTTGTTTTAGCATTAAAAATCTGGAGACATTATCTGTATGGTGAGAGATGTCAAATTTTTACAGATCATAAAAGTTTAAAGTATATCTTTGATCAGAAAGAATTGAATTTGAGGCAGAGAATGTGGTTAGAGTTAATAAAAGATTACAACTGCAAAATCGATTATCATCCAGGGAAGGCCAATGTAGTTGATGATGCTCTCAGTAGAAAAACGTCTAGTTCTACGAATCAGACTAATGCAATTTGCTATTTATTGTTCGGTGAATTCAAGGTTTGGAATGCTCAACTATCAGTGACCAGTTTGGGAGCATTATTTGCTAATTTTTGAGTGAGACTTACGTTGATTAACAAAGTTAGAGAAGGTCAAACTCAAGATCCGTTATTGAGTAAATTGAAAGAAGAAGTTAGTAATGGTAAACACACATATTATATTTTTCGAGATGACGGAGCTTTGGCTATAGAAAGTAGACTATGTATTCTGAACGACTCAAAGTTAAAGAAATAAATTCTAGAAGAAGCACATAGTTCAGCTTATGCAATGCATCTGGGGAGTACCAAAATGTATCACATACTTAAGGAACATTATTGGTGGCATGGAATGAAAAGAGAAATAGATGAGTTTGTATCCAGATGTCTTATTTGCCAGCAAGTGAAACCAGATCGTCAGAGAACAGCTGGACTCTTACAGACATTGCCTATTCCCGAGTGGAAATGAGAGCTCATCATTATGGATTTCTTATTTGGGCTTTCTCGTACTCAGAATGGTCATGATGGTATATGGATCGTGGTAGACAAATTGACAAAAACTGTCAGATTCTTGTGGATTAAAGTTACTTATTCACTAGATAAATTGGCGAAAATATATGTGGATGAGATAGTCAGTTTTTATAGGACACCAGTATCTATTGTTTCAGATAGAGATTTGCTTTTCACTTCTACATTCTGGCCTAGTTTGCAGAAATCCATGTGTACTAAATTATATTTTAGTACACCTTTTCACCCACAAACAGATGGTCAATCAGAAAGGACTATACATACTTTAGAAAACATGTCACAGACATGTGTTCTTCAGTTTAAAGGGAATTGAGATACTCGTATATTATTAATGGAACTTGCATATAATAACAGTTATCATTATAGTATAGAAATGGCTCCTTTTGAAGTATTATATGGTAGAAAATGCAGAACTCCAGTTTGTTTGAATGAGGTTGGTAAAAGAAAACTGTTAGGCCCTGAACTTGTTCAAATTACTGCTGAGAAAGTGAAACTAATCAAAGAAAAGATAAAGACAGCTCAAAACAGATAGAAAAATTACGTAGACAAACGTAGAATAAATCTTGAATTTGAAATTGGAGATATAGTATTTCTACGATTATCTCCATGGAAAGGTGTTCTCAGATTTGGTAGAAGGAAAAATTGAGTCCAAGATATATTAGCCCATATAAGGTTATTGAGCGCATTGGCCCGGTTGCTTATCATTTAGCCTTGCCAACTGAATTATCTAGAATTCATGATGTGTTTCATGTTTCCATGCTCCGTAAATATATCCAGATCTGTTTCATGTGTTGGAATCGCAACCAATTGAGTTGAAAGATAATCTTACATATGAAGAAAAATCAGTTGGAATATTAGATAGAAAAGAACAAGTTCTACGAAGTAAAACTATATCAATTGTTAAAGTGTTATAGAATAATCATGCAATGGAAGAGGCTACATGGGAAAACGAAGATCAGATGTGTTCTCAATATCCACAACTCTTCAGTGTCTACTGATTGAATTTCAAGGACGAAATTTTTTGAAGGGGGTGAGTTTGTAATAATTCAGTCAACTTGGGGTTTTCTTGGTCAACAATGTCAAGCCAACTTATCTATATATATAAAAAAAAGGATGCACATTTGAAAAGTCAGGAGGTGGATATATGTATATCAATCCTTTAATTTCTTTTTACATCCTTTTACATCTCTTCAGCAAAGAATGAAATGACATCCATTATTTGCTTTCTCTCTTCCTTATTTACATTAAATTTGATACAAAAAAAATTTGGAATCAAGGAGAAAATTAGAAAAGTAGAAAAAGTAATAGGAAACTTCAAGCTTGGAGGAATTAATTTCATACTTTGGATACAATACGAGGTAAGAAGTGAAATTTTGATTTTAAGAATTAGTTTAATTATGTGCTTATAGTGGGTTAAGAATTAGCAATTCAATTGTTGGCTTTAATTATTGAATTTTATAAGAAGGAGAATTATAAGTAAATTTTTATTCGGATAATTTTATTGTTAACTCAAGAAGTTACTCAAATATCGCGGCCGTCTATCAGCCGAACTAGTCTCCAACAGATAAATTTGTGAGTGGAAAATATATTTTAGAAAATTTAGATTTCAATTATAAGATATTATATCACTAAATATTAAATTACATGATTTCTTATAATTTTTTATTGAATTATGCTATCTTGTAAATTCTAAAAATTGTAAAATTGCCTATTATGAAATTAAATGTGAATTGAGATGATGTTTAAATCCATAAAAAGTACCCGGTGAATTCATTAATTTTTCTAGTATACTGAGGGGTCTTGGCCGTGTATTTGTACACTGAGGAGTCTTGACCACGTATCATATACACTGGAGGGGTCTTGGCCGTATACTAGAAAGCTTAGCCCTTTGAGGCAGTCTATGCACGCATGCTAAGATTATATAAAATTGGTACATTTTGGTGAGATTTTTCATTATACTGTGATATGATGAAGTGATGGTATATATATTTCAGCTCATAAATATTCTACGAATATGAGCTGATATTACTTGTTGAAATTAATATGATATAAATATTGATTTAGATGTTGGGCTCATTTAGGATATGAGAATGTCTCTAAATCTTTATTATTATGATTATTATTATGAGATGTTATAATGTGAATTGTGAAGTGACATGAGCTCGTTTTCAATAATATCTATAAATGAAAAGAATATAATTATTTTCGAAAATTTTCTCTCACTGAGCCTATCAATTCATGTATTTTCCAACAATGATTTTGAGTTTCTGGGCAGCTTTTGGAGATAAAGCTTTTGAGTTCGAAGTCGGAGCTACACGACAGAGTTAGTTAGTATGACTCATTTCATAGAACAAGTAGTCATTGTTTTGGGACGCATGTTTATTTTTGGATATCATTTTGCATCACTTGTAAATAGATAGGTGGCTCACTATGTATTTTGTATCCGTATGTACAATTTATGTTAATTAAATAGTAAAAGTTTTATGATTCAGCTAGTCTCTACCGCGTTGTTTTGTTGTGGATATTGAAATGGCAAATGATCCCATTTAGTTGTGAATATAGTTTGTTGGGATATGTGGTATTTTATTTCAGGTTGGTTAGTCCAAATTACAGGGGAGATAATGTCGAAAATTTTCTAAAAATAAGAAATAATGAGCTGTAATCGTAGTAGTCTTGATAGTGGGTCAAACCCTTAGTTGGTATCTACCATCGGCGTACATCACATCTTTGGTATATATATATTGTTTGGGACAGGTCGTGTCACTCTTTTACCTCGTTAACTTCTCTTTATAGTGTTTATATTGTACTTTGTGCTTGGGGACTCCGTCTCTTAGTTCACTAGTGGACACCAACTCAAAATACTACCAGCACCTAGCTTTTTATTTTTTGACTTTTCATTTAGTGTTAGAACCGGTGTTTGTACTTGTATGTGTGTCGATATCTTCTTGAATGTCGTCCAAATCAATCAGATCAGTACTACCATACTCATCAACAATATCGCGAAGAATTGAAATGTCATTAAGACTATTGAAATCATTACCACTTCAATTGTAAGTCATTTCGAATAAATTATTAAGAGAAGAGTAGAAGATGTAGTATAAATTTAGAAATATAGTAGAAGAAGTAGAAATTAAAATATAGACTAATATTAAGATAATATGATAATGAAAATTAAAAAATAGCATCAAATGAAAGTGACCGTTAGATACAAATAATAGTATCCAACAGTCACAAAAAAAGTGACCGTTCGACACCACGAGCTATAACCTAAGCGGCTCGTGGGCATTGATAAGCCGGTTCATTTGGGTCGGCCTATTTGCCATCTCTAGTCGAACGATAGTTATTCAACTCACGTTCTTTTTCTTTGACCAGATATTAATTCACGAATCCATTCTCTTTCAATAATTTTTGAGCAATTATATTCAATATATTTTCATATCTAAAAACAAACCAAACAAATCTAGTACAAAATCTGTTGAATTTTTGTTTTTTTATAATCTAAATTAATCTATCAAAATAGTAAATTATTTGGGGTGGGTTAGTTGGTGGCGCGAAGGCGGTGGCACAAGATGGTGAGTGATGGTGCAAGATTCGATTTTAGTTAAATAATAAATTTAATTTTGAATTATATTTGACTATGATATAATAAGTATTTAAACAATTATTTGGGATTATATTTTTATTAAAATGACTATAATTAACATGTGATTGTTAGAGGTTAGTGGTGACTATCAACTATGATGACAATCATAAATCGGAGTTGGTGATAAATAGCTATAGATTGACACAAGAAGTGTAAATCTAGGTCAGGCGGGCTGGGTCGGCCTGTCTCTGATGAAGTCTAGTGACGGCCCGCATTAGAAAAATTTCGCACTATCACGGGTTGCGGGTCGGGTCAACCCAACCCACAAAAATTGAACATTAGCTCGGCCCACCCATTGGCCCATCCGGGTCGAGCCCATGTGGGCCGTGGTTCGACCCATATGAATAAAAAATTAATTTTTTTTAAATAACTAAAAAAAAATTAATTTTTTTTAAATAACTAAAAAAAATTTAGTTACTTATTGTAATTAAAAAAATGTTTACATATATAGCAAAAAATGTGTTAAATTATTAAACAAAAAATAAATAACAAAGATAAATTCACATTTGTTAATTTTTTAATTCAATTTCTATTTTTTTATATATATATTTAAATACTAAAACACCAAGCATCTGTCACATCTTTCACTTTAAACGGCTCTCTGCCATTTTTTTTATTTTTTAATTTTAAATATTATTTCAAATATGAAAGTTTGAATTTTCTATCTTTTCTATTTAAAAAAAAATCAAAACAGACCAGCGATTATAGGCCGAATCGTTCGGACTGTGAACAATCCACTCGATTCAAGGGCCGGCTCGCGGTTTCGGGTTGGGGCGGGTGGACCGATGCAGGTTCGGCCGATCCGTTCGTCTTGACACCTCTAATTGACACTAGTCACACGTGACTTATAAATTTTGGATGTTATGATTATTGGTGGGCCATAATAATGGTTAAAGGCAAAAAGATTATTATTTATTGCCATACGAACTGAATTTAACTCATTAATAGTTGGTGTTTATTATATGTTTTTAGATATCGTAAGAAATTATTATACTACTAAATTCACTGTAATACTACGTGTCAAATATAACTTTTTTTTTTTAGCATTTACTCTAGAATAATGTTATTCACAGTCACTTGTTACCGGTAGTCATCATACGGGCATTACTCAATTGGATAAATTATTTACTCCAATTATAATAGAAATGGCTTACAATTTCTTATTTTTCAAGTGAAATTTTTCAATATTTTTAATTGTTTAGCATGTTCGTCCATGTTAAAATTATTTTTTATGTACATATAAATTATAGATTTTATAAAATATGTGAATAATAAGTGAATAATCACGACTGTAGATAGTTTTTTCAACTATGAAAAGAAAAAAGTGCTTAAATATCTGCATGTCACTACGTTTTCAATTTATCTCATCACCATCTTTTATAATCTATCTTTCTGATTCGATCATCTCCATCAACTATTTGTTGTGTTGTATGTCCAAATAGTATAATTTTGCTTTGATGAGATGACAATTTTATATTGAATAAAACTTTGTTTGTATTCATTTATTATTATTGCATTTGTTTAATATTAAGTGTGTAAATAAAGTGCCAATGATTACTTGTGACAATATAAGTTGGATACTTGCATTGAGAAGTATAGTGTGACACAACTTATATCTTAATTATCAATAAAATTGTTCACAACCAATGTATAAGGGCTAGCGTCTTGTACCAGAAGGTTGTAGTATTGACTATTTAATCATTCGGATTTGCGATTTGTCCTTGTCGCAGAAATGGATAAATGGTAGCACTAGTACACTTAGAGTGTATTGAACGGACCACGTGTCGAATTTAATTATATAGTATGACCGTGCGAATAATTAAATTCCACTTGATCACCGGGTATTTCATTGAAATCCCTTGACATGATTGTGTATATCTTTTCGCTAATTTGATAGTTCTTTAATTCACCAATGGATGAGATCAATTTAATTGATCAAATATCTTGGTGAGTTGGTAGCTTGAGAATGAACGAAATAGAGAACACGAATTCGTGTCAGGAACTGTCGCCCTAAAAAATGGGTCGAGTGACAACTTAAGTATTTTCTGTTGAACGGTTATAAATCTGAGCTCAGTGTTTAGCGACGGCTAAACTTCGACATCTGTTAATTAGTTCACATGACCGTTGATGTAACTTAAAGTTAGTGAAAATAATTAGAAGGGCAAAACGGTCATTTATGCTCATACCTAATTATCGGATCTCAGACAGAGATGGAATATATATACGGTAGGTCATAGGAAAGTATTACAACTTCTGTAATTTTATATATTCTGAGAGTGCAGTCTATTGCCTTTAGTGAAAAACGTAAAAGACTAATAATTATATTGAGGGGTCTAGGGTCAACTAGATGGAATATAATTATTGGAGCTTGAAAAATATATGTCCGATCAAGTCCCTGTAGTAGCTCTATAAATTTTTGAGCTTAATCACAGTTACTATAAAAATTTTGGATTTAATTGTAATTATGATATAAGTTCAGGGATTACATATGTAATTAAATCAATGCTAAACTAATTGGACTTGGATGCAATCAGGACTATTGTGGTTGTTTGCAATCAGAACACTTGCAGTATTTATATCACATTGCTTGTGACATAAATCATTATTCGATCAATTAAGAAAAGAGAAGAAATTTAGCTTCTCAATTTTCTAGATCTGACAAATCCAGAAATTAGTTTTGTTTTTTATTAAAATTAAAAGGTGCCCACACGCCGGTGTAATCCAAACTTGGGAGAATACCATAGAAGGCTTGAACGTTGGGAGCACCAAATTCGTGAATCAAAGGCAGCAAGTTCGTGAATCAGATCCAGACCAATATTGTTTATCAATTCAGGTATAATACTAATCTATTAGTATTTAATTATAATAAATACGTGAACGCATAGCAAATATCCTGATTTTATTGAATTAAAGAAAAATTTTATTTTCTGGTTAATTCTCGTGCCAGTTTCCAACAAGTGGTATCAGAGCGATCTAGATTGTTCACGTGTTTGTTGTGTTATCTAGATCTGATAATTGCATGTTCTAGTCGAACGATGTCTAAAATTATTTGTTTAAATGTTGATTGAATAATTGATATTATTTTAAACTGTAATCTAATTATTTTGTGGCCCTACTTGTCCGTTGTATTTCGTTATTTCGAATCTGTAACAAGATAGGCGGATTATGACTCCATCATCTTGATTTAATTTTTTATTGCAAAATAGATTTAATTGTGAGCCTTAAAATAGAACTAGTTAATTTTTGTAATGGTCAAACATTCAGAATCGAAAAAAAAGGTGAAAGGAAATCAGGCGGTCAGGATCTGCACCAGATCTGGTGGGCTGCGTAGGCGCTCGCCGGAAGTGCGCCAGATCTAGCGATCTACGTTGCCAGTGCAGATCGGTGGCTGGGTTTGGGCATTGTGACCTTGGTGGTGATGACGGAGTTGCTCGACCTCGGTGGATCTGCGTACAGGCGCGGCCAGCAAAGATCGAGGATCTGCAGTCGCAGTCGCAGTCGCGGCCGGCGTCAGCGCAAATCCAAGAGCAGATCTACGTGCCGGTGAGGGAAGAGCAAATTTGCTCGCCTGTGAGAGAAGAGCAGATCTCAGATCTGCGTGGCTCATTTCCAGTGGAGATCTGTGCGACCGGAGTCGCACAGAACCAACGTCTGGTGGATCTGTGCAGTGGTCGCGCAGATCTAGTTGGAACAGCGTGACCCAGTCGCGCAAGAGGAAGATGACCCGGTTATTTTTGTCGGCGCTCGGGTTTTTCTCTGGTGATGTCTCTCATACGAATCGGCCATGGTGGTGGTTGCTTTGAGGAAGTTAGCTTTGGAAAGAGGAAGATCCTTGTTTGGTTGCATGAACAAGGGTTGTTTGGACAAGAAGAAATCTCAAGAAAGAAGAAGACCTATGTTTGGTTGCTGAAATAGTGGCTGTTTGGTTCAATGGATAGCTGCTATTTGGAAAGTTTGGATTGAAGATTTAATTTAAATATTGGGTTTGGACCCAATTAGCTTTTAATTTAATTCTCGAGTCTTGTTTTGAGCCACAAATAATTGTTAATTTATTGCTAATATATGCTTTAAATATTTGTTTGAAATATTGTTATTCTGTAAATCATATCATATATAATTAATTTTGGCATCACTCGTGATACTTAGAATAGAATGCATTTCATTGAAACATTGAGTTTCCTTCGATTAATTTAATTTAAATTAAATTTTTCTAGAAAGAAAAATTCGTAATAATTAAATTGTATGTTAATTTGATTAATGTTAACAGTTGGTAATTATTTTAAATTAAAATATATTATTCTAAAATATTGAGTGGGAGAGGATATTTATTTAAATAAAAATTCATGGTCTCTTTTTGTCAATCTATAAGTAACAGAATGCGTTAGCCTCATGCCGGTAATGCAACGGACTCCCTATAGGAGGGCTGCGCGATTCGGATTGTTTGATTAGATTCCTTTTTGGTAAGATCGTCTAGATAGAATATAATTTGAGATCATCCTATAGATGGCGGAATTATTTTTCAAGTATCTAGAAATCTAGACAAAGGTTATACACTCAAATAGAGATCATCTACGAACCTTCTATAGAGGCTATCGTTTATGATCTTGGTGACTAAATAAAGCGATATTGGATTTATCTAGACATTTATTATCAAGATATGTTTTGTCTGGTGGGAGGGTCTCAACTTAATCAGTGGACACGGTGACCTTTCCTATAAAGAGACCTGTTGGATCACAATGATTAAGTAGTCATTACATTATTGTAGTTTTATGGATCTACATGTGCATTCATGTATCATATGTTAAATTCACTGCTCAATTTTAATATGCGATAATTTTGTTACTTTTCAGCAAAATGTCTCTCAGTCCATTTTCAGTTATCCTAAAACAAAATCAACTTACTGGAGAAAATTATATAGATTGTAAATGTAACCTAATGATTGTTCTCACTGTTGAGAAAATTGATTTTGTACTTGAAGAAGATTGGCCTGAGCAACCCACTGAGACTGCAAGCAAGGACAAGAGGGATTCTTATGATAAGTGGGTGGCTATAGACAAGTTGGCTCGCTGTTACATTTTGGCATCGATGTCGAATGTGTTACAGCAGAAGCATGACAGTCTTGAAACCTCTTATGACATAATGAAAAGCCTCAAGGACATGTTTGCACATCAAAGTAGGAAAGCTCGGTTCGAAGTCATTCGCACCTTACAGAACATCCGCATGAAACCTGTAACGCTAGTGAAGGACCATATGTTAACCATGATTGGACACTTCAATGTGGCAGAGAATCTGGGTGCAACTATTGATCAAGATACTCAGGTTGATATGGTATTGAACTCTTTACCTGATATGTTTTCACAGTTTACTGTAGACTATCACTTACACAAGATGGATATGCCATTGACTGAGTTGATGAATGAGTTGCAAATTGTGGAAAGTGGTATTAAATCTAAAGGTGGCGATATTTATGCAATAATTGGTAGCTCTCCTGTTTCCAAGCCGAAAGGCGGAGGTGGAAAGAAAAGAAAGAGAGCTAACAATAAGCACGAAGGCAATAAGACCAACGCAGACGAAAAGCCGAAAGGCAAGTGTTTAAAATGCGGTCAGAAAGTACACTTGAAGAAAGACTGTCCTGATGCACTAGCTAAAAAGGAGCAAGGTGCTGATAGTTCAGGAGAGCAGAAAATTCAGTGAAAACCAATTTACTATTATATTCGGCACATGAGCAATAGTTTTGGCGAGAGCTGTAGGAGTATTTTATTTTATTTCAATAATGGTAGGTATTTAATTTTTAAAGACTATTATTATGTCCCATAGATAAAGTGGAATATAATTCCCCTTTTCTTGTTAATAGGACAAGTTTATTCTCTTATTTTGCGCTAACGCGCTTTACTTTTGATGAATAAAACTCTTATTTGTGCCGGATATTTGATGAGTGTCTTTATATATTAAATTATTCTACAAATAAAAATAATAATACTTCTACAAACCATAATAAACAAAATACATACCATACTAGTAATACATATCTATGGCCTTTAGATTTGGACGCATCAACCTTAACATGATACAAATACTGACAATGAATGGTACCCTCAATTTAATTGAGGTCGAACCATTGCCAGTCTTTGTGATTCTTGTTTGGAAAGGAAAGATGACTAAATTCTTTTTTAGCAAAAGAACATAAAACTAAAGAAGTATTGGAACTAGTTTATTCTGATGTATGTGGACCCATGAGTACACCTGCGAGAGGGGCTATGAGTATTTTATCACCTTTACAGATGATTACTCTATATTCGGATACATTTACTTGATGTCTCGAAAGTCGGAAGCTTTTGAGAAATTCAAAACATATCGGACTAAGGTCGAGAAACATTTGGGTAAAAGTATGAAGACATTTTGATCACATCGAGATGGCGAATATCTCTCAGGAGAATTCAGGGATTACTTAATAGAAAATAGTATAGTTTCTCAACTGAACACACCTGGTAGACCCAACGAAACGGCATTTTCAAAAAGAAGAAACAAGATATTGTTAGATATAGTTAAGTCAATGATGAGTTTTTCAACTCTACCTATCTTAATTTTAGGATGTGCACTAGAGACAGATGCATATATTTGTTATCACCAAATTTTAATATGGAATCCACGTCAGCAAAGGCCCAACGAGAATCCCATATAGGCCCATCAAGGGTCTCATAAATTCTAAGAAGGCCTCGGAGGCCCATCTGACATCTTGGCCTTCTTGAACTAGGATATCGTGAGGCTCTTGGAAGGCCTCGGCATTCACAGCCGACCCTTAGGGCTTCGGTGGACTTCGTATTTACTATAACTAGCAGGCAGCACGATGTTCTGGAAAGACCAGAGAGATAGTTGAAGACAGATTGCGTTGGATTGGCACATGGATCTTCACAAGGAAACTAAATTATAATCTCCTAAAAATTAGGCAACGTGATAAAATCAAATAAGGAAGATAATCTTGGAAATTGCCTTTACAACAAATGATCCCTATCCCCTAAGGAAGGAGGATCCGGTTAGGTATCTGATTGATTTGTTTCTTAAATCAATCAGGGTTTTTGCGCTATAAATACAACGTTTCCGGTTGTTCTAAGGTACGCTCTTTTTTGCACCAAAATTTCACCCCTAAACTCTGCTCAAATCTCTGCCTGCTTGTCTCTTCCACACTCAATTATCTTCGCCATCCGTGTATTATTCTTATACCGGCAGTTGACTTGATCGTCGGAGTACCAACGATCGACGGACTCTTTTTCCTCGGAGATCTTAGTACCTAACGATTGTATGAGTATACAGGTAACATACATGTTGACAGAGGAGTGACTGGAGATCTGTTGACACGTGAACGTTACAAGTTCCGACGTCAGTAGATTGGCACCGTCTGTGGAAAACGAAAAACATCACACGACAAAAGCTTGTGGTAAGGACGTGTTTTCCTACCCGAAAGAGCATGGCAACGGAAAACTCCATGGAAGAGGAAGTAGAATCTCATCATACTAATTTGCGGCAGGAAAGCATTCAAGACCTTTAGAATGTAACCCGCCGCAAGAGGAGGAGACAACGACAAAAACAGACGATTGAACAGAATAACCAGGACCTAAAAGTGGACAATGCCCATATGAAGGCAGCGCTTGAACTGTTGGAGAATCAATCCCTCCAACATGAACCCAAGCGCAGTCGTGCCTGGAGGAGCCCTTCACGGTCCGACTCTATGGAAAGCCGACGATCGAAGGATGATCTGTCTATTTTGAACGGTCGGAACCCTCAAAACGCCGCACAAAGACCCTCGCGTAATGACCAGAGGGAGAAACCTCTTCCAATGCGAGGAGATCGGCCAGTTCCTGCTGCTAGTGTGTTTGACAGGTTGGGGGTGGGATTCTCCATAGCACCACCTCTACTAGCACACAGCAAGCGCAATGAGCACAGCAAGGCCCGCACGGAAAGAAGAAAGGATCTGAAACAAAGCTATGCGAGGTCTGATGAGGAAAAAGAGAAGATGAAATGCTACAAAGATGATGACGACGAGAATATCCCATTTACGAATTACATAAAAGCCATGGAGATACCCGTCAATTTTCGGATGCCTCTCATGGACAAATATAACGGAAGAGGTGACCCCATGGATCACATCAACATATATAAGACGAAGCTCCAAGGCCAATCCCCTGCAGTAAAGTGTCAGAACTTCTACACCACACTCACAGCTGACGCGAAGAGGTGGTACAATAAGCTGAAGCCAATGAGCATCCGGAGTTGGCCTCAGCTCAAAAGAGAGTTCGTCAATGCATTCATCGATAATCAAATGATGATAACGGACATTGCCCAACTCAACGATATTAGGCAGAAGGAAGGGGAAACGGTTAAGAGCTATTTCAAAAGGTTCAGTAACATTATCAACAAAATCAAGACTGTGATCGATGAAAAAGCCTTGGACGCGCTCGTGACTGGACTTCACATGTGCACTCCCTTCTGGAGAGACGTACAAAACAGTCAACCAAAGACCTACAGTCAGCTGGTAGACTTGGTCCAGTGTAGAATTCGGTTAGAAGAAACGATTGAGAACAGGGAGAAGGCTGAAAGGAAAATTGGAGATCACTACAGAAGGGAGGGGCGGCGCTCTCCTAAACTCTGTTTTAACCGATTTCTTAGAAGGTGCTCCCTGGGACTGTTGAACAACCATTACAGGAGGTTCAACCAGACGGAAGTAGCCCCAGCCCCCAATCCTAAAATGCCCACAGTGGCCACCTTGCTGGAAACAGCACCACCCAAGTTCTGTTGCATACACATGACTAGGGTACATAATAGGAAGGATTGCTCGAACATGAGAGAACTGAACAATCGTGGAAACCTCAAGTAGGGAGAGGAGAATCGACCCGTGCAAGGACGTCGAGGGCCATCAACCCAAGGGCGAGGACCTCTTCCCCAGTGCCAGGTCGATGGACTTCGCCGTAATAATAGAAAGAATGACAGAAACAGGGACCAGCCGAGGACAGAATGGCCCGCGGGAGCCCCCCAGTCTGAGAAATAAACACAATCATAGGAGGGCCCTATGTCTGAGGACACACCATGAACTCGTGGTGAAACTACGCAAAGGCAGCAAGAGAAGAACCCATGGAGAGTTGGCAGGTCCATGGACATCGATCAAATGTGCTGCAAATCTCGTTTACTGAGGAAGACGAGGCCGGAATACACTACCCTCACTACGATGCCCTGGTAATCCACGCGGTCGTCACCAAGAACAGACTAGGACAGATGTTGGTCGATGATGGAAGCGCCGTGAATATTCTGTTCGACAGCGCCTTCGATCAAATGAACGTAGATCATGAACTAACAGCCATTTCTGATCCACTATTCGGTTTCACGGGGGATAGTCTTGTCCCGTGAGGAAGGATTACCCTCGTGGTGGACTTCGGAGAACCCCTGTGCCACCTTAGAAAGTTTATGGAGTTTTTAATAGTAGATACCCGCTCCGTCTACTACGGAGTCCTCGGAAGGTCTGCGTTGAAGGATTTGCAGACGGTCACGTCTATACAGCACTTGGCAATGAAATTCTCGACTCTGAGAGGGCTTACAAAGATTTATGGCAATCAAACAGAGATAAGGGCATGCTATATGAACACATTACAAAAAATGGCAAAGTGCGAGGATATCGCCCTGGCAGTGATGACCGTACACTCGAAGCCAATAGACGTTGACCACAAAAAAATAGACGAGAAAATGATACTGGACGAGGGCCTAGACCCATGGATCATAGGCTTGGACTCTCTTGCCTCCCCGATCGAGGAGTTGGAAGCATTTCTGGTGAATCCATCGGAACTGACCCAGGTGTTGCAGGTAGGAAAGAAACTCGAGGAAAATATGAAGGATGAGTTGAAGCAGTTCCTACGAGAGAACACTGATATCTTCGCGTGGAAGCACAGTGATATGGTAGAGCGACCCATCTGTGGCATGCCACGCCCTAAAGGTGGATCCAAAATTGCGCCCCAAGATACAAAAAAGAAGGCCCTTGAGCGTCGAGAGGTACCAAGCCCTTAAGGAAGAGGTTGACAAGTTGCTCGCCAACGGATTCATTAGGGAAGTGGTCTATCCCCAATGGGTATCGAACCTAGTGCTGGTAAGAAAGAGCCCCAAGAAATGGAGGGTATGCATAGACTTTTCGGACTTAAACCAAGCATGTCCTAAAGACAACTTTTCATTACCGCACATCAATCCTAGTTGATGCGATTGTCGGCCACAGGCTACTAAGCCTCATGGATGCCTACTCGGGCTACAACCAAATCCCGATATTTACGGGAGACGAGGATCACACTTCATTCATCATGGACAGAGGATTGTATTGTTATATGATGACGTCCTTTGACTTAAAAAACGCGGGAGCTACATACCAATGGCTGGTAAACTGCATGTTTGCGGGACAGATCGAAAACACTATGGAGGTATACGTCGACGACATGCGCTTAAAAAGCGTGAATGCTGAAGACCACGTTGGGCATTTAAAGAAAATGTTCAAAATCTTCCGAAAATATCGCATAAAGCTTAACCTCCTAAAGTGCGCTTTCGGAGTCGTTTCTAGGAAGTTCCTCGGTTACATGGTAAACCAACGCGGGATATAGGCTAATCCTGAGAAGATTAGAGCGCTCGTCGAGATACAGTCACCATCTTCCCCCAAGGAAGTCCAGAGCCTAACGAGAAGGTTAGCAACCCTAAACCGGTTCATATAAAAGGCAACCAATTGTTGCCAACATTTCTTCCAGACCATCAAAGGAGGGAAAAAGTTTGAATGGACCGAGGAGTGCGAGAAGGCTTTCCAAGACCTCAAGCTCCTCCTTGGAAAAGCCCCACTGCTGTCAAAACCGAAGGACAGAGAGCCGTTACTTGTTTACCTCGCCGTGTCTGAAAAGGTAGTAAGTTCGGTCCTAATCTAGAAGGAAGTTCCGATACAGCTCTCCGTTTACTACGTAAGCAAAGCCCTACAGGACGCGGAAACAAGGTACCTAGACATGGAGAAACTCATCCTATCCCTGATCATCACTTCCCAAAAACTCTAGCTGTACTTCCAGTCACATTGCATCGAGGTCCTGACCAACCTTTCCCTCAGACAGATCCTACAAAAGTTAGACACCTCTGGAAGACTGATGAAATGGTCAGTTGAACTCAATCAATTCGATATCTCCTACAACCCAAGACCCTCTATAAAGGGACAGGCTTTAGCGGATTTTGTGGCTGAATTCGCCCACATCCCCGAAGGTTTGCTTGAAGCTCAGCCCCATGAGGTACTAACATGGAAGTTATATGTTGACGGATTATCGGGCGAGGCTGGAGCAGGAGCCAAGATTTTGCTAGTTAGCCCTGATGGCCACAATCTCAATTGCGCGCTTCGCCTGGAGTTCAAAGCCTCAAACAACGCTGCAGAATACGAGGCGCTCATGGCAGGCTTGAGGCTGGCGCAAGAGATGAAAGCAAGAAAACTCCAAATTCACAGTGATTCGCAGCTGGTCGTTAGTTAAGTTAACGGGACCTTCGTTGCCCGCGAACAATCCATGGTGGCATACTTAACAAAGACCAAGGACATGCTATCTCACTTTAAGGTATACGGACTCCTGCATATTCCACGGGTGGAAAATGGTTATGCGGATGCCCTCTCGAAGTTGGCAAGCAGCAGAGACTTCGACCTGATGAAAGCCATCCCGGTTGAAAAGCTCAGCAGGCCCTCCATCGACGAGTCTCCTGCACCTACTGCCATGACAATATCTGAATCTTCCAGGTAGATGAAAGAGATCATTACATACTTGACTGACCAAGTACTGTCGAGCGACCGATAGGAAACACAAAGACTTCGTAGAAGGGCCGCAAAATTCGTATTACAGGACAAGATCCTATATAAGAGAGGCTTCAGCCACCCCCTTCTACGCTGTTTGACACAGGAGGAAACAGTATACGTGATGAAAGAGATACACGAAGAGATCTGCAATAACCACTCGGAGGGAATGGCCCTGGCATAGAAAGCCTTGAAACAAGGGTACTATTGGCCGACCATGAAGAAAGATTCTCATGACTATGCGAAGAAGTGTGACAGGTGCCAGAAATTTTCCACTATACCAAAGCTCCCGGCTCAGAACCTCACCCCGGTCACCAGTCCTTGGCCTTTCGCCAAATGAAGAATCAACTTCATAGGTCCACTCTCATCTGGAAGGGGAGGGATCAAATTCACGATCGTCGCGGTGGACTATTTTACCAAGTGGTACGAAGCTTAACCCCTGGCCAAGATCACGGAGGAAAACACATGGAGGTTTGTTTGGAAAAATATTATCTGTCGCTTCGAAATCCCCTACTCTCTTGTTTCTGACAACGGCACGCAATTCATCGGGAAGAAGTTCAACTTGGACTACGAGAATCTAGGTATCCGGAGGGATTTCTCCACTCCCTACTATCCACAATCTAATGGCCAAGTCGAAGATGTGAATGAGATCATCAAGCATACCCTTAAGCAGAGGCTAGAATCCGCCAAAGGAAGGTGGGCTGAAGAATTACCTGAGACCCTATGGTCCTATCGAACCACTTCTCGGACGGCGGTAGGAGAGACCTCCTTTGCCATGGCGTACGGAGCAGAGGTAATGATTCCTGTCGAGGTTGGGCTACCCTCGCCCAGACACTTACACTTCGACGAATTGGCAAATGACAATCTACGCAGGGCAAACCTGGACTTGTAAGATGAAAGACACACAGACTCGCAGCTTCGCCTCGCGGTCTACCAAAGAAAAATGGCTAGATACTACAACTACAAGGTCAGAGGCAGGAGTTTTCGCATCAATGACTTCGTCTCTACAAGATAATTGAAGAAATTCGGCCGGAACCTACAAACTAGAAGACTTGGAAGGAAGTGAGATGAGGCATTAGTGGAATGTCGCCCACATGCGACCATATCATCATTAGTTTTATTTTACGCTTCTCAGTTTCTCGGCATTATATTCATCGTCTTTAAGAAAGCTTTTTTTAATAAAGTTTATCATTTTGGAAAACGAGAGTGTTCCCCATCTCTCTACAACAAGTAAATGAGATTCGGTAGCGAGGGAGTGTGGTTCGTAGCCAACTCTGCCAACTCGCTGGATAAATATTCAACGTATACACAAGCAAGTAAACGAAATTCGGCAGTGAGGGAGTATGGTTCGAGGCAAACTCTGTCAACTCGCTGGATAAACATTCAACACACACACAAGCAAGTAAACAAAATTTGGCAGCGAGGGAGTGTTGTTCACGCCCAACTTTGTCAACTTCCTGGATAAACATTCAATACACACAAAAACAAGTAAACAAAATTCGGCAGCGAGGGAGTGTGGTTCACCGCCAACTTTGTCAACTCGCTGGATAAAACATTCAACGCGCACACAAACAAGTAAACGAAATTCTGCAGAGAGGGAGTGTGTTTCGCGGCCAATTCTGTCAACTCCCTGGATAAATATTCAATGCGCACACAAACAAGTAAATGAAATCCGGCAGCGAGGGAGTGTGGTTTGCGGCCAACTCTGCCAACTCGCTGGATAAATATTCAACGCGCACACAAGCAAGTAAACGAAATTCGAAAGTGAGGAAGTGTCATTCGCAGCCAACTTTGTCAATTCACTGGATAAATATTCAACGGGCACACAAACAAGTAAACGAAATTCGATAGCGAGAGAGTGTGGTTTGCGGCCAATTCTATCAACTCGCTGGATAAACATTCAACGCGCACACAAATAAGTAAACAAAATTTGGCAGCGAGTGAGTGTGGTTCACGGACAACTCTGTCAACTCGCTGGATGAACATTCAACGTTCACACAAATAAGTAAACAAAATCTGGCAGTGATGGAGTGTGGTTCGCGGCCAACTCTGCCAACTCACTGGATAAACATTCAATGCGCACACAAGCAAGTAAACAAAATTTGACAGTGAGAGAGTGTAGTTCGTGGCCAACTTTGTCAACTCGCTGGATAAACAGTCAAAGCACACACAAGCAAGTAAACGAAATTTGGCAGCGAGGGAGTGTGGTTCACGGCCAACTCTGTTAACTCGCTGGATAAACATTCAACGTACACACAAATAAGTAAACGAAATTCTGCAGTGAGAGAGTGTGGTTCGCAGCCAATTCTGTCAACTCCCTGGATAAACATTCAACGTGCACACAAACAAGTAAACGAAATTCGACAGCGAGGGAATGTGGTTTGCGGCCAACTCTACCAACTCGCTGGATAATCATTCAATGCGCACACAAGCAAGTAAACAAAATTCAGCAGCGAGGGAGTGTGGTTCGCAGCCAACTCTGTCAACTCGCTGGATAAATATTCAACGCACACACAAACAAGTAAATGAAATTTGACAGCAAGGGAGTGTGGTTTGCGACCAATTCTATCAACTCGCTAGATAAATATTCAACGCACACAAAAATAAGTAAAAAAAATTCGACAGCGATGGAGTGTTGTTCGCGGCCAACTCTGTCAACTCATTGGACAAACATTCAACGCGTACACAAATAAGTAAATAAAATCTGACAGCGAGGGAGTGTAATTCGCGGCCAACTCTGCCAACTCGCTGGATAAACATTCAACGCGCACATAAGCAAGTAAACAAAATTCGACAGCGAGGGAGTGTAGTTCACGGCCAACTCTGCCAACTCGCTGGATAAACATTCAATGTGCACACAAGCAAGTAAACAAAATTCAGCAGCGATGGAGTGTGGTTCGCGGCCAACTCTGTCAACTCGTTGGATAAACATTCAACGCACACACAAACAAGTAAACAAATTTTGGCAGCGAAGAAGTGTGGTTCGTGGCCAATTCTGTCAACTTGTTGGATAAACATTCAACGCGCACACAAACAGGTAAACGAAATTGGGCAGCAAGGGAGTGTGGTTCGTGGCTAATTCTGTCAACTCGCTGGATAAACATTCAACGCGCACATAAGCAAGTAAATGAAATTTGACAGTGAGGGAGTGTGGTTCGCGGCCAACTCTGTCAACTCACTGGATAAACATTTAACGCGCACACAAACAAGTAAATGAAATTCGACAGCGATAGAGTGTGGTTCGCAGCCAACTCTGTCAACTCGCTGGATAAATATTTAACGCGCACACAAACAAGTAAATTAAATTCGACAGCGAGAGAATGTGGTTCGCGGCTAATTCCGTCAACTCACTGAATAAACATTCAATACGCACATAAACAAGTAACAAAATCTGGCAGAGAGGGAGTGTAGTTCACAGTCAAGTCAGTAAACTCGTCGGTTAAACATTCAACGCACAAAAATAATGTATTCTCATTAGCCTACATGGCTGAATAAAAACAATTTACTTAATACTGTACTACGCAAGAAGCTCTACATCTTTAAATCAAAATGCAACCCCAGAAAAAAGATACAAGATTTCTAAGTCCTGGTAGGACTTTTGGGATTCGCATAACCTGGGACCTCGAAATTAGCCAGCAGATCCTGGGCCCTCGACAACTCACTAAATGCCTCTGTCAATTCTTTATCTTTAGCATGGATCATGTTTTGACAAGATCTTAGCTGCGATTCGACCTTCTTCTGAGCCTGAACACAGACACTCTGGATCCTCTTAGCTTTGGTGACATAATACATGGCACGAGCCCTCGCATCTTTTAAAATGGCGAGTCGTTCTCGGAGGTCTTTGTTTTCTGAACGCATCACGTTAACATCTTCATTCCCTCCAACAATGGAGCGCAATTCGTCAACCTTCATTGCCAGTACTTTATACAACTCACAGTTAAGCACATGACTCCGAGATGTATACATTTCGGCCAGTTTCAACAATTCCATCAACTCTGCATTATCTACGACTTTGCCGAAAGCAAAAGTCCAATACTTATGAACTAAGGCCACTGCTATGGCAGTCGAGGCTGGTAGTTTTCCCAAAACCATTGGGTCCAACTCATCTCGACGAGACCCGATGTTGATACGTTCTACAGGAGGAGGCACATGGGTGCGGAACGCCCCCTCTCCGCTATCGGTTTCTACCTTCCTCTTGCCTGATTGTCTAGAGTTATCAGGCAAAGGCGCAGGTCTAGCAGGAGACGAAGTGGAGGATGCCTCCTGTGTCTCTACCGGTATGGCAGAGGTAAAAAAAGAACTGCCCACCATTGTCTCCGGTGTCTGTAAAACAGTAACCCCTGGAACGGACGCCACAGAAGGTACCGGAGGTGGATGAGATATATTATCCACAACCTTCCCATGCCTTATCTTGAGCTTTGGGACGATGAAAACATAAAAACCCGACATAACTGACGACACCCAAGATCTAAATAGGGCGGTAAGAGAAGAAAGACATGGAGAATGAAATAAAATCCCATAATCGTATGTATAAGCATGAAAGAACACGAGCAGTCGGATAAACCAGCACATGGAAAAGGGGTAAAATCACCTCTAATAAACCCTAGGAAGATGCAAAGGGACGTGTGAAGGTACGCGCCTCGGAAATTATATAGTCATTATTGCATGGTGACACCTCTAACACCTATCCTACACGGAAACATAAAATATGAGAGCCTCGCAAGGTTCGGAAGGACGCCTTGGCCCGTGAGCTTTGCAACTGCGTGGAAGCAAATGCGGGGCCAGATGCTAGAATTTCAAAATGGCGCACCAGCGTTGGCTGTCCTTCGCCAATCGCCGAAGTTGCCCGATCCAAATGTCAAGAGCTATTTACACAAACAAAACAACCAGAGAAATTCTAATGCAATATTATTTTATTCATCATAATTCAAAATACAAGGCAAAAATGTGTCTGATCATTATCCTACTCTCCAACGCTTCTTTGGGTTGGTACATATTGGGGTATTGGATTTACTGAGTCTATACACTGGTCCTCGTTACCACAAACCTTGTCAGGGAAGGTGGAAATCTGGTTCCACTATGATAGGAAGTTTTCCAAGATCAAGACAAGTTGATTTGGTGACTAATTAGGCCATACTGCTCAAAAATGCCGTTGACGCCTTTTAGCAGATGGACCTCCCAGCCTGAACCAAGAATGCACCGTTCGGGGCATGGTCAGGCTAAGGCTGCCAGGCCCGACCCCCCGCATGTTTGGTCCTCTGAACGTTGATTAGCTGGGTATTTGGTCATCTGAATGTTGATTCTCCATCCGGTATGCATTCTGAACACCGTTTCTTTATTCGTACTTCCATAGCACCTTTGTAACGAAAAGTGTGATCACACAACTCGGGAAAGTTATGACGCTGGAAGCTAATTCATGTAATTTATTGGAGTTAGGCTTGCATGAGAAATACAATGAAAGGGCCTCAATGTTTTTATAGAGGCTGCATTGGAACCTGGCACGAGGCAATAAATACAACCGTCCTGTTGGGTATTGGGAACGCCACCGACGGTGTTGCCTTTCCACTTACCAAGACATTAAAGACGCTAACTCTTCGAACTCTACAAAAGGGTCAGCGCCGTCAATGCCCAAGAAAATGATTCCTAAATTTCAAAAGCTACTCCCCATGCCTGGTGAGCACAATCATTCACAAAAATAAATGCTGGAACAGAGATACACTAGGAAAACAAACTTGATAGCTAATTCTGGAATATGCGCAAAAGAGAGAGACAAAATTCTAGGTGAAGATGCCCCACCGCCTCTCTAAGGGTTGATACATTGCGGGTCTTTCTCCACAACAGGTGAGAGAATTTGATCATCGGCATCGCTAGGAACAGTGTTGAGCGCCGGAGCCTCAGCAAGAGCCTATCGGAAGAACGAAATATCCTACTCTGGATGGGCTTCTACGATCTGCTTTACCAACTACTCGTCTCCATTGGTCATCAAGCGATAGGCGAGGTCCTGATACTCAGGCGTATCTACGAATGTATCCTGATACGCCTCCACCGCTCTGGCTTCGACGTCTACTTGTTCGACCCTGACCCTTTCCAGCTCTTGTTTCGCCTTGACCAACAGCCTCCTCTTTTCTGCAATAATAACCTCTAGACTGCTGTTTGTAGTGGCTAACGAGGTCTCAGCGGCAAGGGTCTAATCTTCGACCGACTTCTGGACCTCCTCGGCACGCTTCTGAGAAGCCTCGACCACTCTCTTCTGATCTCGAGCTTGTTTCAAACTCTCTTTTGCAGCTTTCAGCTCGATCTCATACTTACCCCTCGCGTCAACCTCATTCGTCACAACCAAATCCAACTTGAACTGGAGGGCCCTCTTATCTAACTCCAATTGCGCCTTCTTGAGGCTCACAGCCTTCAGATCCTCAGACAACTTCCTAGACTTGGCAGATTCTTCACTGCACTGATTATCAAAACTTTCCAAGGTGCTGAATAACTCTCTGGTTATGACCAAGGGCGCGGCGAAGACCAGGCATTTCTCTAGCCCACCTCATCTTGCGGACGTCACTCATAAACCCTCCTGCGGCTGCTGAACCCTTCCTCTTCCAGACGTTCACTTCACCCGTATCATCGGCTATCTACTTTTTCTTGTCCTTCGGAAGAGCAGAGTCAGGTAGAGGATGTGAGGATGCAGGTGAAGGCGGAGGAGGGACAGTCTGGCCGAGAACCGAAGCATTCCAGGCTGGAACCTCTTGCGACGGACAAGGCACATCCCACGGAGGCGCTTGTGCCGAAGAACCCTCTTCGCTGGCGAGACAGGTGAGGCGTAGCATATGAATCCCCTTAAACCTGAAAGCTGCTAACATAAACACCAAGATGCAACTCATTAAGGAAACTTTTCATAGTAAAATCAGTATACCGCAAGTTACGAGACTCACCTATCAGTCCGTAGCACACCAGTAGGTTATCGTCTTTCAACAGATTGCTGAGACTCTTGAATTCGCTCGTGAGCGCTCGCACCTTATCCCACTTCGACCTCAACTCCCCTTGGCCTCTCTTCGAGATAGGTGGCTTCCTACAATCTGCAAAAATAATCAAGACATTAAGTTAGGAACAATGATCATAATCTACACAAAGGCAGCAGTTTATACGAAGTTCCCCAAATCGACGGAAGACGGACACATGAAGAAACGGGTCCTCCTGCATACGAAGATGAACCTCTACTTCTAGTTATGCACTTTTTTGGGGCTATCAGTGGCCGTTCTCCACTTCTGGCCTGGCCAAGGAGAAATGTTGTACCAGTCCGCAGATCGATAGGACCGATATATAGACTCAAACTCCCTGGGGGTCAGGTTCCCTCCCGCCTCGGCAATATTCCACAATAAGTACGAGGCCACCATTTGTCCCCAGCCATTCGGTGTTATCTGGCAGGGGGCCAGATTCTAGTCTTTCAGAACCTCGTGGAAGAAATGGTGCATGGGTAGGCGAAGACCCTGCTGCATCGCAGGTTCGTAAATCGCGACGAATCCTTCAGAAGGATTGTCAACAGGTTCCTCGAAGCCCGGAGCCCTGAGTGTCACGGACGCGGAAACGTCATAGGACAACCGCGTGTCCTCTAACTCTGCCTCAGTGATCTGCGAACGAGCCATGGACGCCTCGGTGGCCGACCGCTTGAGCTCCTCGTCAAGCTCCTTGGCCATCGACATCCTTCTTATCAAGCGACCCCCTCATCTCAGGTAGTACGGCGTCCGGTCCCCCTTTTTCTGCGGTCTCTTTCAACGATACAGTAGGGCAAGCCCCCTCTTACTTGTGGATGGGGTTAACGGGCATGCGGCTGGAGGTACTTGATTCACTTCTCCTATTGCCTCAGATGATGAAGATGATGAGACGGATGATGGCGACTCACCCCTAATACTAGGGTTTTTTCAGACATCCGATTGATTCTGCGAGTCGTCGTTTTCGGACGACATTACAACTCATCTCGACCCCGGAGGTTGACGCTTCCACTGTCATCAGAACGTATGGCAGGGTATAATCTCCAAAATACAGAGTCAAGATATAATCACGAAAGCATACTACGAAACAAAGCAACTCTCGGCACGCTTACCTTGGCAATGCAGGTAGAACAATGCACTCGATTAGAAACTCTTGATTATTGGCAAAAGCGTTCACAATACTCACAACAAGCATATAAGCAAGAAAAAGTTGTAATGAAGGAAGGCGCCAAGCTTTATAGACTGAGGATTTCCAATCTCCACCGTCCAACTCCCACGCGTTGCATCTGAACCGTTGGGCAATGGACACGTGTTTAAGTTAGAGCAACAAGCGGGAAACGGAACCCTAAGCATTTATCATAACAAGAACGCATGCGTCCCACACGCACCCCATTATCCGTCACACGCCATTAGCATTAACTGCACACATCCCCTCACTCATGATTGCCTGGCCACAGATTGACAACATTGATTGATAGAATCACACCAACCGCATACATATCACCAAACATCTAATCACTCGAAGCCCTCACCCATCATAAATGTTCAGCTTCGGACTTCGAGGACTATATTGGATAAGTTTGATTCATAATTCAATGTGCGAAGACCATATCCCGCGGAATCTGCCGAATTTGAATTTTATTTTTTGTCCAAAAATTCATTCTCTCATTCTCAAAGTCCCACGTCTATTATAAATAATAGGCTTAAACTTGGAGAACTATTGTTATCACCCAATTTTAATAGGGCCTCCACATCAGCAAAAGCCCAACGGGAATCCCA
This sequence comes from Forsythia viridissima, assembly GCA_030279155.1. Lineage (NCBI taxonomy): Eukaryota > Viridiplantae > Streptophyta > Magnoliopsida > Lamiales > Oleaceae > Forsythia > Forsythia viridissima. Next base: position 59,682,352 of record CM059033.1, on the reverse strand, counting down.
TATAGGCCCAACAAGGGTCTCATAAATTCTAAGAAGGCCTCGAAGGCCCATCTGATATCTTGGCCTTCTTGAACTAGAATATCGCGAAGCCCCTAGAGATCCTCAGCATTCACGACCGACCCTTAGGGCCTCGGCAGGCTTCGTATTTACTATAACTAATAGGTAGCACGATGTTCTGGAAAGACCGGAGAGATAGTTGAAGACAGATTGCGTTGGATTGGCACACGGATCTTCACAAGGAAACCAAATCATAATCTCTTAAAAATTAGGCAATATGATAAAATCAAATAAGGAAGATAATCTTGGAGATTGCCTTGACAGCGAATGAGCCCTATCTCTTAAGGAATAAGGATCCAGTTAGGTATCTAATTGATTTGTTTCTTAAATCAATCAGGGCTCTTGCGCTATAAATACAACGTTTCTGGTTGTTCCAAGGTATGCTCTTTTTTTGCACTAAAATTTTACCCCTAAACTCTGCTCAAATCTTTGTCTGCTTGTCTCTCCTACACCCAATTACCTTCACCCCCGTGTATTATTCTTATACCGACAGTTGACTTGATCGTCGGAGTACCAACGATTTTTGGACCCTTTTTTTCTAGAGATCTTGGTGTCTAACGATTGTCTGAGTATGTAGGTAACATACAGGTTGGCAGAGGAGTGACTAGAGATCTATTGACACGTGGACGTTGCAAGTTTCGACGTCAACAATATTCTTAACTTAGTTTCATCTAAGTTTGTTCCCAAGACTCTCCTGGAATTGTGGAATGGGCGCAAACTAAATTTGCGTCACATTCGAATTTGGAGATGTCCGGCTTGTGTACCGAAATGAAAAATAGAAAAGTTGGAGTCTAGGTCAGAAATATGCCTGTTTGTGGGATATCCTAGAGGCACCAGGGGATACTAATTCTATAGTCCTCTAGATAGGAATGCTTTTTATCATTACAAACACGACCTTCTTGGATGATAAGTATATTAATAAATATCAGTCTAAGAGTATGATTGGTTTGGAATAAATGAGTGGGAGCTATTCCACAATATTAATTCCTGAAACACAACCTAGTGACAGAGGACCCATGATATCACAAACACTTAGGGAACGTTATCTGAGTGGGAGAAATGATTCATCATCTAATCCCATAAATCAAGAAAATATTCAAGATAATGATGAGGTCTTTATATTACCTGAAGGTAATACCAACATTGATGAAAATGTTACAATTCAAGATCCATCGTCCATTAGGTAAAGTTAGAGGATCATCAGAAAACCTTCTAGGTATTTGTTAGTAGGATAATCCAAACATGCGATCTCCGTATAACAAGTAGATGATTCGACTTCATATAAGGACTCTATGGACAAAATGATAGTTTTCTTGGTGCTTTATGTGGATGATATTTTACTCATAGGAAATGATATGGGAATGTCATTATCTACAAAAGCATGGTTGGCCCCAACATTTTTCATATGAAGGTTTTGGACAAAGCTAGATGTGTTCTCGGGATTCAGATCTTAAAAGATCGAATGGAGCAAGCTGGTACTTTTGTCCCAAGCTATATATATTGACAAGATGCTTGTCTGCCATGCAAGATTCTAAGAAAGGCAATTTTCCATTCAGACATAGAATCAAGACAATTTGCCATTCAGACATAGAATCTAACTATCCAAGGAACGTTCATAAAGAAACTCCTTGAGAGATAGAGGACATGAGTAAAATACCTTATGTGTTTGCAATGGGTAGTCTCATGTATGCTATGCTGTACACTAGACCTTACATTTGTTATGATGTTGGTATGATAACTCGTTATCAGTCTAGCCAGACTAGAACATTGGATGATTGTAAAGTATATATCCTTAAGTACATTTGGAGAACAAGGAACTACATGCTGGTTTACTCTTTGCCATTGGGGTATATGTATTTTAAGATTATACTCTAGGGCAAGTGGGAGAATTGTTGGATTGTATGCCCAAATAGTATAATTTTGCTGTGATGAGATGACAATTTTATATTGAATAAAACTTTGGTTTGTATTTATTTATTATTATTGCATTTGTTTAATATTAAGTATGTAAATAAAGTGCCAATGATCACTTGTGATAATATAAGTTGGATGCTTGCGTTGAGAAGTATAGTGTGACACAACTTCTATTTTGATCATCAATAAAATTGTTCACAACCAATGTATAAGGGTTGGCGTCTTGTACTAAAAGGTTGTAGTCTTGACTATTTAATCATTCGGGTTTGCGATTTGTCCTTATTGCAAAATGGATAAATGGTGACACTAGTACACTTAGAGTGTATTGAATGGACCACATGTCGAATTTAATTATATAGCATGAACGTGCGAATAATTAAATTCTACTTGATCACTGGATATTTCATCTAAATCCCTCGACAGGATTGTGTATATCTTATCGCTAATTTGATGGTTCTTGATTCACCAATGGGTGAGATCAATTTAATTGATCAAATATCTCACTAAGTTGGGAGCTTGAGAATGAACAAAGTAGAGAACACGAATTCGTGTCGAGAACTGTCGTTCTGAAAAATGGGTCGAGTGACAACTTAAGTATTTTCTGTTGAACGATTATAAATATGAGCTCAATGTTTAGCGACGGCTAAACTTCGACATCTGTGAATTAGTTCACATGACCGTTGAAGAAAATGTAACTTAAAGTTAGTGAAAATAATTAGAAGGGCAAAACGGTTATTTATGCTCATACCTAATTATCGAATCTCAGACAGGGATGAAATATATATACGGTAGGTCATAAGAAATTATTACAGCTTCTGTAATTTTATATATTCCGAGAGTGCAGTCTATTGCCTTTAGTGGAAAAAGCAAAAGACTAATAATTAGATTGAGTGGTCTAGGGTCGACTAAACGGAATCTAATTATTGGAGCTTGGAAAATATATGTCCGATCAGGCCCTGTGGTAGCTCTATAAAGTTTTGGGCTTAATCACAGTTACTATAAAATTTTTGGACTTAATTGTAATTGTGATATAAGTTTAGGGATTACATGTGTAATTAAATCAATCCTAAACTAATTGGACTTGAATGCAATCAGGACTCTTGTGGTTGTTTACAATCAGAACGCTTGCAGTATTTATATCACATTGCTTGTGGCATAAATTATTATTCGATCAATTAAGAAAAGAGAAGAAATTTAGCTTCTCAGTTTTCTAGATCTGACTAGTCCAGAAATTAGTTTTGTTTTTGATTAAAATTAAAAGGTGCCCACACGCCGGTGTAATCCAGACTTGGAAGAATACCATAAAAGGTTTGGACGTTGGGAGCACCAAATTCGTGAATCAAAGGCAGCAAGTTCGTGAATCAGATCTAGACCAATATTGTTTATCGATTCAGGTATAATACTAATCCATTAATATTTTAATTATAATAAATACGTGAACGCCTAGCACAAATCTTGGTTTTATTGAATTAAAGAAAATTTTTATTTTCTGACTAATTCTCGTGCCAGTTTCCAATACTATTCATATCCAAAATCTGTTCATCGCCTCAATCTATCATCATAATAGAGTTTACAGTCGAATCTCACTGAAAATAAGCGGTATACTAGTAAATTATGGATTTTATCACGGCCGTAGATTGTTTTCTCCGCTATAGAAAGAAAAAAGTACTTAAATATCTGTGTGACAATTACATCTTCAATTTCTCCCTTCATAAAATCATCTCTTCCAAAATTTGCTTACCGCTTCAATCCATTTCCCTGATTCGATCATCTCCAAAAAAATTTCACCTCTTATATAGATTATCTCCGTTAATCCATTATCTCCCTCCATCGATCATCTCCAAAAGCTGTTCAACACGTCAATCTATCATCAAAATAGAAGCTACGATCGGATCTCACTGCTAGAAAGCAATATATTAGTAAAAATAGAGATAAAAAAAAATATGTTTGATGAGTTTAACTTAATGAATACGAGCTTAAAAATATATTTGACCATACAAAAAACAAAATAAGTTCGGTCTTCACTAACATAACTCCGATTTCCATGTTAGTGACAAGGTATTCTCCTTCTTTCATATTAAGGCTGATTTTGACATTATCGGGACCCGATACAAAGTTCAAAAATTTAGCTCCCAAGATAGTCTGATAAGTCTTGGACAGGGTTGTTGGTGGGTTGGACTTCAATGTTTTTTTTTTTTTTTTTTTTTTTCGCACTTTCAATTTGGACCACTACTTAATAATAGTCATAATATTAATGGAATGCGGTTTACTTTGCTTTGCTAGATTTCAAATTTTTGCACAAAATTTTTTTAGGAACTTTTGTAATCAAAAATAAATTTAAAAAAAAAAAAAATGAAACGTCCACCTTCCGCTTCTGCCAAAATGGCCTCTTTGGCTAAATGAACTTGTCAAACAACGTAAATCGCAAAAGCACTCAACTTATACAATTTAAGTTTAAAATGCATTTTTTAAGTAAAATAGATTAAAATACTCTTATTTTATAACATCTATTCACATACTGTCTGTTAACAGACCAACAAGCCTGTTAACAAGTGGTCTGTTAACATACCCTTAACAGAATAACAGACACTTTAACAAAGCACCTGTTAACATACAACATGTATGTTAACAGACTAACAGGGCCTGTTAACAGACTTGGAGTCTATTAAGGCCAATTTTGGTCTTAACAGATGTTCACACATGTTAATCTGTTAACGAAAATTTATACAATTATAACTAATTTTTTCAATTAATTCATTTCAAATGAACTCAGGTTTGCAGAAATTTATAGTAAAGATCATAATTCATACTCAGATTTATACTTATTTTCATGATTTATACCACAAAATTTACAATTTCTACCGTAAATTAAAAGAAGAAGATAGAGAATGATGAATTTCTACTTTAAAATGAAACTTCTTACATAAATGAAATGGGTTGGATTCTAACATTGAAATGGATTAAATTCTAATTTTGAAATCTTCTCTTTTTTATAGTCAAATAAATTTGAAATCGTTTGAAGTGATTAAAAACGTGAAAAAATTTGCTGAATGGCACTATACGCATATCAATGGTGCATTTACCCTTATTGATTGGATGCCTAGTTGAAGAACAGACGGGCTGCTCTCAAATTCGTGGACTTCAAAACAGTTTGCACTATTTCAGGGATGAGTTTTGCGCTTAATTTTGAAGCCTCTGAGGATCGACTGTGTTTCTCCTGGCATTGCTGCAAATGGGCGTTGTTTCGATCAAATGAAGATTGTGTTTGTTCGTATAAATAGTTGAAACGAGGACGACGAAATGGAGAGTGTTTTGGGTTTTTAAGAAATGGACCATGCTACTTGTACACCATCTCTTACACCATCACTTACACCATCACACTTGTCAAATACTAGTTGGTTCAAATTATTATTTAGTTGGCCAAATAAATAAAGTGACCCAATCATTATTTGACAAGTGTGAGTGTGTAAGTGATGGTGTAAATTTTGTGGGTACAAGTAGCATTTTCCTTAAGAAATAAAAGGCCAGTTTAATGAACAATTTGTACAAGTCTTTTTTCACTACTGCCCCGTGATAATTTGCGAGTAAATTCAACCAATGACCACTAAGCTTTAACCCGGTTACTACTTAATCACCCAACTTTGAAAGGTATCTCAATGCCCACTCTTCTTTCTATTATCTTACCTATCAACCACCAAATGTTTAAAAATGTATAATTATTAGTTGAACATCTTACGTGACAAATAAAAATATGATGTGGCAAGTGAAAATATGACGTGGCGTGTTGAGATTATTAATTCTGGCCAAATAATTAAAAACACAAGCCAAACACACCTTACGTATTATGAAATGAATGATTTAAGGGTGTGTTTGACTTGTGTTTTTAATTATTTGGTCAGAATTAATGATCTCAACACGTCACGTCATATTTTCATTTGCCACATCATATTTTCATTTGCCACGTAGGATGTTCAACTAATAATCATGTTTAAACATTGGGTAGCTGATAGGTAAGATAATAGAAAGAAGAGTGGGCCTTTCAAAATTGGATGGTTAAGTAGTAACCGGGTTAAAGTTTGGTGGCCATTGGTTGAATTTACTCGATAATTTGCTGATGAAATCTGTAGGAAATTGCATTTGGTAAAAACCTTATTGATTAATCATGCATTGCTTTGTTCATCAATATACTTATCTTGTCTAAATACCATGTCAACTTTTGCATGTTTGTTGTTAGCATAAAAATCTTGAAAAAGGGGAAAAAAAAACAGAGAGATCATGTGCACAAAAAATTGCAACGTGAAGTTTGCTTTATGCATTATATGAAAATATCATTCTTGTCAGATAGTGAAGTTCGCAGGTCATGAGATTCCAATCACATATGACAATTAATCCTAGATTTCTCACAGTGGACCAGTTGGACTATGCCAATTGCTTGTTTTCTTCTTCATCTCACCACAAACTTCAAACCCCCTCGAACCCACCCCCAAGAGCCTGCACCCTGCCATATTTGTGTGTAGGAAAGTTTGGAAGAAGAAGAAGAAGAAGCTATGGCGACTGGATTTGCGATTACTGGTTCAGAAAAGAATATAAAGGCAAGATTACGTCATTTGTGGTGTTTTCTTGTTTGATGGCTTCCATGGGAGGGGTTCTCTTTGGCTATGATAATGGAATTACAGGTTTCATTTACTTCATTTTTCTTTTCCTCTTTGAGAAGATATAATCAAATGAAGGAATAACTACATCCATGCTTGAAATTTTAAAAAATTTGCTGCTCACTCATCCATCATACTCAAGGATTTGGTGGAAGGATTTCAATATCCTACCCACTTATAATGCCCACTTATAACGTCCAGACTGATGTGTGATTGGTAGTTCATGATCTCACACTCATTATTTTTATCAATTATGTAATGTCATTTTAGCGTGGGCATTATAAGTGGATAGGAGATCAAATCCCTTCGGGGGGGGGGGGGGGGGGGATCATTACATTTGTTGCATTTTGTCTTAATCCCATATCAACTGTTGCTTGTTTGTTATTGGAAATGTTCTAATGCCCACAGTGGACAAAGTTATGGTGCCCACTGTGACACTTGTCAAGTGGATATTAGACAAGTGAAAAAGTGTTTTTTCACTTGTCCCATGTCCACTTGACAAGTGTCACAGTGGGCACCATAACTTTGTCCACTGTGGACATTAGAAAGGTGCTATGTTTGTTATAGCTTAAAAAATCTTTATAAAGGACTTTTAAATGAGAGATTCTGTGCACAAGGTGAAGTTTGATTTATGCAAGTTATATAAAAATATCATTCTTGTCAGATGGTGAAGCCCACAGGTCATGAGATTCCAATCAAATATGACATTTAATCCTAGACTTCTCAGTGGACCAGGGGATGTTGATTTCTTGCAGTCAAGTTGGACTATGCCAATTTGCCAGCTTCTTCTTCCTCTCACTAACAACTTCAAACTCCCTCCACCCCACCCCACCCTACCCTACCTCCAAGAGTCCACACCCTGCTATATTTGCGTGCGTAGGAAAGTTTGGAAGAAGCTATGGCGATTGGATTTGCGATAACCAGTACAGAAGGGCAATATAATGGCAAGATTACCTCATTTGTGGTGTTGTCTTGTATGATGGCTTCCATGGGAGGTGTTATCTTTGGCTATGATATTGGAATTTCAGGTTTTCATTTACTTCAGTTTTCTTTTCCTCTTTGAGAAGGTATAATCAAGTGAAGGAATTCTTACATCTATGCTTGGAATTTAAAAAAAAGTGCTGCTCGCTCATCCATCATACTCAAGGATTTGGTGGAATATTATTAGCCCCGAGGCACTCCTACACGAAAATTGCTTCTATATGTAAAAAAGAAGAGAATTTTACATGGTATTGAAGTATATTGGTTCTCTAATTGCTTTATAGTATGCAGATGTCACTTTGAAAATGGATTTGTTCTTTGTTTATTTCTTTCTTTTTGTATAATCAATTCGAGTACTTGTTTCGTGTCTACCCAAAGGTCAACTCATGCTTTATTGAAGTACAGAGAACAATATCGTTAACCATTTTGTGGTAAATTTTAGGTGGAGTAACTTCTATGGAGCCATTCCTGAAAAAGTTTTTCCCAGAAGTCTACACCAGGATGAAAGAAGACACAAAGATTAGCAACTACTGCAAATTTGATAGCCAGCTACTGACATTATTCACATCCTCGCTCTATATAGCTGGCCTAATTACTTCCTTCTTTGCTTCATTGGTCACTACAGCCTTTGGGCGCAAACCATCAATCCTTGCTGGAGGAGCTGCATTTCTTGCTGGTGCAGCACTTGGCGGGGCAGCTGTTAATATATACATGCTGATTTTTGGCAGAGTCCTGCTTGGAGTCGGTGTTGGTTTTGCAAACCAGGTAACATATAGCCTTTCTTGGTTGACAGATGCACATATTAATAATTAGGTTTAGATTGAAAGGTGAAACAAGAATGGGAGATGACAAGATGTAGCTTTTGCCTTTTGCTCCAAATGCAGTTAATGCGACCTCGATAGAACATGTTAAAAAAGAGGGGTAGAATAAAGCTAACTAACTTGTAGTACTTGCTGAACATTTAATTGCTTTAGATCTTCCTGTAGATATACGCAATGAATAGAACGGAGTGACGGAAATTGATTTATGTAGTCGACCCGAATTTTATTAGGAGGAAGGCTTAGTTTGTTATTGTTGCTGTAGTTGCTCGTCTTTGAAAATGCCTCTTAATTTCGAATTTCTTGTTTTCTCCTCCAAGTCTGTCCAGCAAATGCCTCAGCTGGATCTCTGTCTGTTTGCAGGCAGTCCCTTTATATCTCTCAGAAATGGCACCTCCCAAATACAGAGGAGCAATCAACAACAGCTTTCAGTTCAGTGTAGGTATTGGGGCCTTGGCAGCAAATTTGATAAACTATGAAACCCAAAAGATTAAAGGTGGTTGGGGATGGCGAATATCGTTGGCTATGGCTGCAGTTCCGGCATCAGTTTTAACATTAGGTGCACTCTTTCTCCCTGAAACACCAAACAGTCTAATTCAATGTAGCAGCAATCACGAAAAGGCTAAAAAGATGCTGCAAAGAGTCCGAGGCACGGATGATGTCCAAGCAGAACTAGACGATCTCATCAAAGCTAATGATGTTTCGAAAACCATAAAAAACCCTTATATGAATATCATCCAAAGAAAATACAGGCCCCAGTTTGTCATGTCTATAGCAATACCATTCTTTCAACAAGTAACCGGAATCAATGTGATCGCATTCTATGCTCCAATACTCTTCCGAACAATGGGTTTGGGCATAAGTGCAGCTCTCTTGTCTGCAATAGTAACTGGGGTTGTAGGTATCGGTACAACGTTCATATCAATGCTGATAGTCGACAAAGTTGGCCGAAGATTTCTGTTAATAATGGGAGGAAGTATAATGTTTGTCTCTCAATTGACTGTTGGAGGAATTATGGCAACAAAGTTAGGGGATCATGATGGACTAAACAAAGGTTATGCTTTTTTGGTTTTGGTCTTGATCTGCATTTATGTTGCTGGTTTTGGAGTTTCATGGGGTCCATTAGGCTGGTTAATTCCCAGTGAAATTTTTCCCCTGGAAATACGATCGGCCGGACAAAGTATTTCAGTGGCAGTAAACTTTCTTTTCACTTTCGTGGTTGGCCAAACATTTTTATCAATGCTTTGCCATTTCAAGTCTGGGATTTTCTTCTTCTTTGGAGGGTGGGTAGCAATGATGACAGTATTTGTTTTCCTGTTATTACCAGAGACAAAGAATTTGCCAATTGAGCAAATGGATAGGATCTGGAAAGAACACTGGTTTTGGAAGAAATTTGTAAGAACCAACAAGGAGCTGATTGGCAAAATAGATGGAGCATAATATTTGGTCAAGAAATGATTCTCTGTATTTCTTTCAATAAGGATGGAAAAGAATTTGAATTTTTATATATCCAAGTGGGGCACAAAAATTGTCACAGGTTTACAGTTTCAGAAATCTTACAATTTCAATTATCCCTCAATGTGAGATGTCACAATCTTTAGGACTGGAAAACTTCACCCAGCGACGCTAAGGATCATTCCTCACCGACTAGCTCAAAAATGCTGAAAGCAACATTGTCGAGTTTTGATATCACTTATTCTACGAATGCCTTGAAATTAGGTTATTAGGCATCATAAACTGTTCAGAAAAATAATACAAAAGACTACAGAAATAGAATGCTAATTTATATTAGATGTACAATTGTCTTCAAAGTCACAAAACAACATCCCGTTACTTTCCATTCAACGATTTTCTGCCTCCATGAGTCCACAAATAATTAAAAGATCAATCCACTATTTTCTTTTTTTCATGGGTTAATTTCACTTATGGTCACTAAAATTTTATTGAAATTACAAAACAGTCACTGAAGTAACAAAATTTTAGAGGCGATCACTGAAGTTTACTAAAGTGTGCACCGAAGGTCACTCTGTGAAATTCTCCAATTGAGTTGATGATGTGTCACTAGTAAAATTCCACGTGGCACACATTTGGATGACATGTGGCAAAAATTATTTACACGTGGACTTTACCCACTAATTATAATAAATTTGGACCTCAATAAATACTTCTAAAATATAATGACCTAATTGAAAATATTTTAAAATAAATCACATTTTCATTTCCATTTCCATTTCCATTTGGGATTTTGAGTTAAAAGGGCTTGTCAAACAATAAATTTAGTAAAATAACTCTCGTTCCACAATGTTTTGATAAATAGCCCCCTTCATTAAATAAAAAGGGTTTTGAGTTAAAAGGACTTGTCAAACAATGAATTTAGTAAAATAACTCTCATTCCACAATGTTTTGGTAAATAGCCTCCTTCATTAAATAAAGCATAAAAAATATTAGACAATATCCAAAATGCCCCCAAGGTGGTTAAAGCAAAAAATACCCTTATTTTTTTATTTTCATCCCTACGATCTCATATTTCTCTCTCTACGAAAATGGCAGCCATGTCTCTCTCTCATCACCATCTTCATTGCAGTTGATCAAGAATTCCAAAAAATCTTTATTTTTGTCCTCTCTCTTTGTCCATTGTAGTTTTGAGTGATGTAAAACTTGTTAAATCATCCACATTTGAAATCTTTATTTTTGTCCTCTCTCGTTATCAGTGATCTATAACGGCACCAATGCCGTTATCTTATTTTTTCACTTTCAGTGCGCATATAACCTTTAATGTGATAACTTTCATTAAATATATATTTGATTTAGTGAGTTAATATGTGAGTGCAGTAAAAATTTAAAATAAAGACAAGTATGCCGTTATTCACAATGTATAACGGGACTAGTGGCGTTATCTAATGTCTGACTATCACCATCTACCTAGCTTTGTGTTTGATAATTGGCTTTGAATGTATAGACTAGTTTAGTGCTATTGGACGTAGGTCAATAGTTAGCACTCATAATGTATTGGTTGTAAAATTTATTGATATGCACTTTGACTTGTATAATGTAGCATTTTGTGATATGATCAACTGAAATCTATTTGTTTTATGATGAATTGCAGTCATGGATGCGTTGGACAAAGTGTGGATATCAGTTTGTTATTTCGTTGAGTTTGTGGAAAAAGAAGGCGGTGGATGGACATGGAAGTATATAGGCAATTGTCAAGCAAATGTGACTCCCGTTCTTGTTTCAAATACCACCACCTATGCGGAGTTGTACGATAAAGTTCGAAGGATTTTGGGGGTTGATTGTATGTTAAATGATATAGAGATGGCAACCGTTGTCCCTGGAATGTCTAACGTTCCAATTCCTCCAATGAAGATTGATTGTGACAACAGCGTGAAGTAGTATCTCTCTGTTTATAGAGAAGTTCCTCTTTGTGTTACACTTTTGACGAAAGGTGTTGAGGAGTATGAAGAAAATGATGGTTTAAGAGAGAACCAAGAACATGCTACTATTGTATCACATGGTGACTCATTGAGTGAAATGCAAACAGAAGATGGTACATGTGGAGACATGAATCGAGAATTAAATTATGTGCAGGATGAGAGAAATATAGGAGATGAAATTGCTGATGGAAACTTTGTGGATTGGGATGGTTTGAATATAATTCCAATTAGCCCTAGAAGAGAAAATTTACACGAAAAATCTCCTATGACGGTTGCGCATTGTCCACGTGAAGTTGTTATCTACAACAACATTGAGAATTTAACGACAGATATAAGTTCAATCCCCTGTGGGCCATCATCGAGGATTCCTGAAAATGTGGATTTGCAAGTGAAACAATTGTTCCCTACAAAAAAAGCTTTGTTATTGAAGTTGTACTTGCTTGCACTGAGGTATCACTTCGAGTTTAAAGTGAAGAAGTCAAATAAATCTGTTTATGTAGTTGTTTGTTTGGAGAAAAATTGTAAGTGCCGTATCCGGGCAATAAAGATGAAAGAATCTGTTATGTTTCAAGTTCGAACCTACTATAGCCATCACACATGCTCCATGAGTGTTCGTCGTCGAGATCATCGACATGCTAGCTATTCACTTATTAGAACTTACATTGCCTCCAAGTTTGAAGACGCCAGAATGATTTACAGACCGAGAAACATCATCAATGATGTTCGCGAAGAGTTTGACATAACTATAACCTATAATAAAGCATATACGGCAAAGTCTTTTGCTTATGGACTGGTCCGAGGGACACCTAATGAAAGTTATGCCAAATTACCTTCGTATTGCCATGTTTTGAAGCAAAAAAATCCTGGCACATTGACGGTCATTGAAACTGATGATAACACGCGTTTCAAGTACTTTTTCATGGCTCTAGGACAGAGTATACGTGGATATCAAACTTCAATGCGACGAGTAATTTGTGTAGATGGAACATTCATGACATTCAGATATCGAGGAACTCTACTTGTGGCCACCTGCCAAGATGCAAATATTCAAATTTATCTGCTTGCATGGGGTATAGTTGACTTAGAGAATGAGTCTTCCTGGACTTGGTTCTTTCGTAACTTGTGGAAAATAACTGGTGACTCCGAGGATTGAGTGATTATTTCAGACCGTGGCAAAAGCATTCCTCATGCATTTAAAAATGTCTACCAGTTTGCACATCATGTGAATTGTATATGGCACTTGAATAATAACTTGAAGGTTAAATTTCCAAGAGTTGATTTATCCTCATTGTTCAGAAAGGCGGCAGAGGCTGATACCACAACAGATTTCGAGGCATACATGGCAGCGCTTTGTGGTAAAAAAGAAGGCATCAGAGAGTATTTGGAAAAGGATGTTGGTGGTTTCCATTTTTGGAGTAGAGCACATTTCAAAGGAGTTCGATACAATATCATGACAACAAACAACGTAGAATCTGTGAATTCCGCTTTGAAGGAGGCCCGAGATTTTCCTATAGTTGGTTTGATTGAGTATATTCGCCAGGTGTTGCAGAAATGGTATTATGAAAGGCATATAGAAGCAGGAAAGTGCACTACCCAACTCACCCCACCTATGGAAGAGAAGATGTGCTTAAAGTATAACGATTCACATGGCTGGAACGCAATTCGAATATCCCAAAATGAGTTTCAGGTAGTTAAAAATATGGAATCATACATTGTTAACTTGGAAGAATACATGTGTACTTGTAAGCAATTTGATCTAGATAAATTTCCTTGCCAACATGCAATTGTCGCTGCAAGGCAGGATGGTCCTGATGGTTATAGCCTTTGCTCTCCTTTCTATACCACATTTTGTTGAAGACAAGCGTATTCAGAATTCATATACCCATTACAGAATGAGGATGAGTGGCAAATTCCTGATGAAGTCAGTTCAAGAATGGTCTTGCGTCCATTAACAAAAAGACCTGCTGGACGTCCACCGAAACAACGAAAAAAATCAATTGGAGAGGCACGCGTGCTCCGTAAATGTGGTAGGTGTTTGAAGACTGGTCATAATCGGACTACTTGTACAAATGCTTTGCCGGCTACAAAGAACTGAACATAGTTTTGTAATCCAACATCCTTTTTTGATAAGTATGCAATTTGTATTTCAGATTTTTAATATATTTTTTCATTCTCAAAAATGCAAAACTGATGTTATTTCCATGTATGTTATGGTTGAAGTTTTATTGATTTATTGTGGTGGTGTTTATTGTAATGTATGTTGCAGTAAATTCAATATTTGACAGGTAGTGAAAAAGATATGTACCAGGGAGTTCAACTTGTAACAGGCAGCATAACGGCAGTGATGCCGTTATAGGTACACTAAAACGGCAGGTTTGCCGTTATGGCCCTAAAATGTCTTATTTATTATTTACTTCGGCATTAAACATGTTATTTTTTATAAAATTACTCTAACAGCTTAGTATATCAACTTCGTAATCATTTCGAACTGTTTAAAAACATAACGGCAGCAATGCCATTATGGGTACACTATAACGGCAGACTTGCCGTTATGGGTACACTATAATTTCTTAAATGATAATTACTTCGATTTTAAACATGTTATTTTTTATAAAATCAGTGTATCAACCTTGAAATCATTTCGAACAGTTTAAAAACATAACGGCAGCGATGCCGTTATGTTTACACTATAACGGCAGGCTTGCCGTTATGTGTACACTATAATTTCTTAAGTGATAATTACTTCGATTTTAAACATGTTATTATTTATAAAATTACTCTAACAAGTTAGTGTATCAACCTTGAATTCATTTCGAATAGTTTAAAAACATAACGGCAGCGATGCCGTTATGTTTACACTATAACGGCAGGCTTGCCGTTATGGGTACACTATAATTTCATAAGTGATAATTACTTCCATTTTAAACATGGTATTTTTTTATAAAATCACTCTAACAAGTTAGTGTATCAACCTTGAATTCATTTTGAACAGTTTGAAAACATAACGGCAGCAATGCCGTTATGGGTACACTAAAACGACAGGTTTGCCGTTATGGCCCTAAAATGTCTTATCTAATATTTACTTCGGCATTAAACAAGTTATTTTTGATAAAATTACTCTAAAAGCTTAGTGTATCAACTTCGAATTCATTTCGAACAGTTTAAAAACATAACGGCAGCGATGCCATTATGGGTACACTATAATTTTTTAAGTGATAATTACTTCAATTTTAAACATGTTATTTTTTATAAAATCACTCTAACAAGTTAGTGTATCAACCTTGAATTCATTTTGAAAAGTTTAAAAACATAACGGCAGCGATGCCGTTATAGGTACACTAAAACGGCAGGTTTGCCGTTATGGCCCTAATATGTCTTATCTATTATTTACTTCGGCATTAAACAAGTTATTTTTGATAAAATTACTCTAAAAGCTTAGTGTATCAATTTCGAATTCATTTCGAACAATTTAAAAACATAACAGCAGCGATGCCGTTATGGGTACACTATAACGACAGGCTTGCCGTTATGGGTACACTATAATTTCTTAAGTGATAATTACTTCGATTTTAAACATGTTATTTTTTATGAAATCACTCTAACAAGTTAGTGTATCAACCTTGAATTCATTTTGAACAGTTTAAAAACATAACGGCAGCGATGCCGTTATAGGTACACTAAAACGGCAGGTTTGTCGTTATGGCCCTAAAATGTCTTATCTATTATTTACTTCGGTATTAAACATGTTATTTTTGATAAAATTACTCTAAAAGCTTAGTGTATCAACTTCGAATTCATTTCGAATAGTTTAAAAACATAACGGCAGCGATGCCGTTATGGGTACACTATAACGGCAGGCTTGCTGTTATGGGTACACTATAATTTCTTAAGTGATAATTACTTCGATTTTAAACATGTTATTTTTTATAAAATCACTCTAACAAGTTAGTGTATCAAACTTGAATTCATTTTGAACAGTTTAAAAACATAACGGTAGTGATGCCGTTATAGGTACACTAAAACGGCAGGTTTGCCATTATGGCCCTAAAATGTCTTATCTATTATTTACTTCGGTATTAAACATGTTATTTTTGATAAAATTACTCTAAAAGCTTAGTGTATCAACTTCGAATTCATTTCGAACAGTTCAAAAACATAACGGCAGCAATGCCGTTATGGGTACACTATAACAGCAGGCTTGCCGTTATCTTCCTCGAATACTAACTTCTCGCATAATTCGACCATAACAATGTTATTTTGTAACGCATAAGCTAATATGTGCCTTATTTGTTAAGATGACCTCAACGATGCTTCGTTTAGTTGATTTGTTAGCGAACAACTTGAGTAGGTTAATACAATAGACGCATGGATAGATAAGATGTCATAGAATAAGTATAATTATCTTAAGTGATTTTCTACTTAATAATGTGTTGATTTAATTCTTTCAGGTCAACATCCAAGATCGGATGAAATTTAAGAAAAACAAAGTTAAATAAACGAAAAGGACTGAAAGTATACGAAAAATTGGAGATGGGAATCAACTCGCATACATAGAAAAGTTGAAGGACCTGTATTGCAAATAAAATAGGACTAACTTGAAATAAAAGAATAAATAAGAGGACTAAAATGACTACAATCAGTCCAAAATGGGCTTTCTCTCCGCTTGAGCGGACATTAAGTCCGCTCAAGCGGACTTCACCTGTGGGGTTTAAAACCTCACAGGTAAGTTCTCATTTCAAAAAAATTGTTCTCAACATCTGGTTATTCCTCCTCTTCAAATCACCACTACACTACAACTTGGCCTATACAAAATCAAGTGAAGGGTTTAGTATTGTTCCCATCTCATCATATAGACCACATTTCTCCTACCTACAATCACTCAAGGTACCATGGCTAACTTTGATTTGAAGTTATAAATTTTGATATCAATTGTATTTTTAGTTTGTTCTATACGATTTGGAGGTTGGGCAATGAAGAATTTCTTTTGGATTAATGTGTTGTGGTTTGTTTGGGTGTTGATGTTCTCAAATTTTTGGGTTTATTGCCATTTCAATGTTATATTCATTAACATTGAATTACCATACCCCCACCAAGTGTTTGAAGAAATGACTCATCCAAAATTTTCATCATTTTTGTTTCCTTAGCACATTTGCTCATATCCTAGGCTGGTTACCATACTTTTTCACTCCAATGGCACTCTTTACATACGATCACACTCTACACAAACATGGCATCCACCCCGATCCACCATGCAAACACCAATTACCACGCATCTTTTCTGTTGTGAATTCGTATTATTTGTAACATTAGTTTTTTGAATTGTTGCATGTTAGATATAATGCCGAGAGCAAAGAAATCAACGCAAGATGTGGGATCAAGCTCGGGAAAGAGAAAGCCTCCATCAAAGAAGACTTCCAAACAACCGATAACTTATGATGATATGAAATATGAGACGGAGGCAGCTTGGATTATCTACAAGAACGACACAAGCCAACGCAATATTATACCAGAGCGAAGGGTGTTAATATCGGATTTTGAAAATGAATTGCTCGGTCAAGTTATTGCGAGGAATCAGTGGGAAACATTTGTAGCCACTCCGCGGGTTGCCTATGTAGAAATCGTCAAAGAATTCTACGCCAATATCCATGATAAGATCGACAACCCTGATCATCCTAAGTATCAGCAAGTATACATGCGAGGGCAATATATTCCATTCTCCCCCTTAGCCATTCTCCACTACTACGAACTTGACAACACAGAGACCGACAGTTATCAAGCCGCCACTAGTAATCTTCATGAAGTAGTTGTCTCCATTGCTGAGGCAATGGATTATTGGCCTGTTGGAAGCAGGGCATTACACTATAAATGTCTTACTCCTCAAGTACGCACATTAGACAAAATGTTGAGCGCCAATCTTCTCCCTACGACACATACTTCTACGGTCACTATGGAGCGAGCACGCTTACTTTACTGGCTCCAGAATAAGACCCTCAATATTGGTACTTATATATTTTGCAATGTCTTGCATATTTGAAACAACCGGAGATGTTTGGCGTTTCCATCGCTAATCACAGGACTTTGTGAAATGTACGGCATTGACCTCTCCCATGAAATCACCCAGGTGAAGCGTACAATGCAAATAGACAGAATCGGGATACGTAGTTCTGAACTACACATGACTCGCAACTTGGAGCGAAGCACATAGGGTCCCATTGGCGGCCAGGGTAATGTACTGCTTGAAACCGAGCCTGCTCATGCTGATCCAATGGCCGAGGACCTCCATGAAACGGTCACTGAACCAACATTGGCATCTATTTCTCATGAGATTCTTCAATGGCGTACCTCGCAGGCGGAACTCGAAGTACAGATTCGAGAAGCCCAAGTCCAAGAGGCCGAATCCTGCCGACGGGAGCACGATGCGTTATCCACACAGCTGACGCAGCTCATTGGCTATTTCAGTCTCTATCCACCGCTGCCTCCCCAATGATTGGGACTTCTTCGTTTTGTGTGTTGGGGGTGGGTGGATATTCGATAACAATTGAGTACAAGTAAATTGGGTAGTAATGTTCAAATTGTAATAAGTTCAATGCTTTATGTTAACAAATAACAAAAAACAAATTTTCAAATCATCCTTTGTGTATGAAAATCTACAATTTGCCAACTCAAGATGATTTATGATTGCTCCGTAACTGGTTTGTGCATTATATATGCTATTTGGAAATAGTCAATAATGTGTATGTTTACCTTTGTGAGACTCTCATCCTCGTGGGAATTTAGAAATGTATATAAAATAACGCGAAAGAGATGATTTTACAATTGCCAGAAAAATATTTTCTTGGCAAATCATTTCCATGGAAAATGTTTTC
Source organism: Forsythia viridissima (assembly GCA_030279155.1). NCBI lineage: Eukaryota > Viridiplantae > Streptophyta > Magnoliopsida > Lamiales > Oleaceae > Forsythia > Forsythia viridissima. The sequence continues at coordinate 59,663,630 of CM059033.1, read as the reverse complement.
TTTCCACCCATTTTCCTTGCTCGCAATCAAACGCACCCTAAGTGTTTCTCTATGCTAAGGCTCTCAAACATCTTATTGCTACTTAAATATACCTAAATTTAATACTTTAATAGGTTAGAACCTGTACGGGTTCATTTATAGGCATAACGCCATGCATGCCGTTACTGTATCACTATAACGGCATGCATGCCGTTATGGAAACTACATAAGTGTTTCTCTATTCTGAGGCTCTCAAACATCTTAGTGCTACTTAAATGTACTTAAATTTAATACTTTAAGAGGTTAGAACCTGTGCGGGTTCATTTATATGCATAACGCTATGCATGCCGTTACGGTATCTCTAGAACGGCATGCCTGCCGTTATGGAAAACTACATAAGTGTGTTTCTCTAGTCTGAAGCTCTCAAACACCCCACTGATATTGAAATGTGCCTTAATTTACTACTTTAAGAAGTTATAACCTGTTTGGGTTCATTTCTAGACATAACGCCCATGCATGCCGCTACGGTATCATTACAACAGCATGTCTGCCGTTATGGAAACTACTTTAGTATTACTACTCTGTCTTAAGCAGCAATGACTACCAAGCAATCATTTATTATAGAAATGAACAGCCATTGTTGACAAGGATTCAACTAAAACGACTTATTTTCCATTTCTTTCCTCCAATTTTTCCTACATTATCCTTTACATTTACTCAAAATTTTTCATACTAGAACCAAAGAATGACACAGAGTTACAAGAAACAGAAACTGCTTTACTGCAATCTAATGACCAATAATATAGTAGGGCTGCTGTATGAAAAAGAGGCTGCATTTCGGGCTTATGTGCTTGGCTGGCTTCTCCCAGTACATTGGTTCTAGCTCCCTCAGAGACCTGGGACCTCTTTCTTTCGATAGGTTCAATATCTTGATCAATGTCTCGGTATCCTTTGCTATGCCTGACATCTATACTAAAATTACAGTAAATGAGTACATAATAATATCACATGGGCATAACAATGCTAAATGAATTACATAAACTCATTCTAAGGGTCAAATTCTCTTGCAAAAATCTCAGCTGCCATTTTCTGCCTCCACATTAGCATATGCTTGGGTTGAACAAGATTCAGGTCCAGACTGGCTAAAGAAAATTCGATGAACTTGACCGTATAAAGTCCACAATCAGATTTGAAAAAAGATATAATATTTGAGGTTTTAGTCCAACCATCAACATATTGAAGCCATTCTTTAACTAAAAAAACTTGCCCATTATCTTGTACGGGAAGCTTCTTGACCCTGTAATGCGTAAACATTGATGTGCTATAGTTTTCATTGACGTATTTTTTCATGAGACGTGGTACGACCACCTTTAAGAGTTTCATGTAGTTGCCAAGGTTGCTTTCACGCACCATACTCGTCAAGCTATCGAAGATGTTGATTCATCTTTCTTTCAAGTCAATTTCGACTGCAAACCAATGTAAATTCGGGACACAGTACGGAAGATAAAGATAGCAACAAATCTTCCAAGTTTTCTCCAGATTGGGAGCTGCCCCTTCAACATAATGCACCAACATCTTTGCAAACGCTTCGTCTGAGTTATTGTGGCCAGTCTTTACACTATCTTCGAAGGTATTTTCAACAAGTTGCCAGAAATTAGAGTCGAGAACGACACAGTCTTGTCGAAAGAGGTTTGCATATTTAATTGCTCGCTCTCTGATATGAAATAATGCCGAGTCAATATGCTGCACGTAAACATGCAGTTAATAAATTGAAATGGCCTAGTAATATTGAAAGCTGATAAGATTTTTACTTACATCACCAGTGAGCCACCGACTCTGATCACGAAGATCCTCAAAAAATGTCCTCCCGGCATCACAGATTGCCAATGCAACTGCATCCCTATACATTCAGGTGGCACCACCAAAAAATCAGCTTTAGATTAAAGGAAGATAACACACTAGATGCAGGTAAAGGAAGAGAACAAATTACCTTGGTGAAGCTTTTTCCATCCACTCATTCAGGTCACTTACTTTTGCAGGATCCACTTCTCGGAATGGGTCATTAACAGTGACATTCTTGAACTTCCTCATCTTTAAGGGATTGGTCCACGGAGTACGCAATGCTTTTTTTTTCCTCCTTTTCCTTTGCCCTCTACCTTTAGGTGATTCCTCATCTGTCTCATCCTCAAGCAAAATAGCAGAAGATTCTCCGACTTGATCTAAAAATAGATTCAATCAGTATTCAATCAACAATCATTCTACACAGAATGTCAACATTTTTGTATTCAATCTACATATTATATACCTTCAGGACAGCTTTCTGCGGTCTGCTCCAGTTGATTTGACATCACAACATCAACATGTTCATGTTCTCCCAAGCGGTGCTTAGAATCTGGGATCGATATCCAAGGCATTTCTTGGTACACGACTATGGCAGTTGAAGGGTTCGATAGCATGCCTATGAATGGAGGTCAATAGAAACTTGATTAATTTCAACTCATTATGGAACTAAAAATATAAAATCACGACCAAATAACCAACCTTGACAAGTAGCACTCCTTCGCCCTTCACCTTGTATTGGCGTGACTTGTTCCTCTTCGTATGTGCAATCTTCTACATTAATAGAATTCTCAACTGCAGTCTCGAAAACACAATCTTCATCCTGCCCCTATTCTCTTCCTGGATATTGTCCTCATGATGAGGTGAACAGGTGTCAAATCTCCTCGTTTCTGACTGAAACCTACCCTTGTCTGGCTGAAACTCATCTCCTTGTGGTTGGGATACACCACTTCCAACCAACTTCAGCAACCTATCAAGTTTGGTCTCAATGTGATCACATCGACCATTTATCACACGTACCAGCCTGCACTCAAGTTCTCTCATTTCTTATCTAACTACCTCTAAGACATTGTTGTTATGAGAGGAAGATGGTCTATCATGTGGCAGCTGGTGCATGGAAACATGTGGTTCGTCTTCCTCAGACTCCTCTACTTCATCTTCATCCAAGCTATTGTCCACTCTGGAGTCTTCTACATCATCAAGTGGTGTCATTCCCTGATAGAATTCTTCATCGGCTTCTTTCTGTGAAGGAACTAATGTGTGCTTCACCCTAAGCTGCATGATTTGAATTTTAGTATCCAAGAATTTGCTCACACTTTCTCCATCCAGCTTCGTCTGTTAAAAATCCCACCCCAACATTCTTGGAATTCTATCACCTTTTAGCCTGTGAGCAAACTGCTTCCCTAGACCGGGTATCGCTTCAAACGCCCATATCTGTAGAAAGCAAAATATTGCTAGTCAGTTCATAAATTAGAATATTATACAAACAATGAAAATAATTTAACAGTTACCATGATTGCAAGAGGAAATCCATGAAAGTTGTAGGGATATCGTTCATTTCTTTCATATTTCTTCACTGTGTCTCCTTTTATTTGGTTGAACATCCCAATTGTGTACTCATACGATCTCTTTCCCCAAGCATAGTTGTTGAATCGCCCAAAATTATCAACCAAATTAAACCACCACAAGTTGAGATTCGTATTCTCTTCCGCACTCAACAAAACATATGCCAAATTTAAGAGAAGGCCCATCTTAAACTTTTCTGGCTGGTTACCACACCTTCGGAATGCACTCAACAATTGTTTTCTTACCACTTTTCCTTTGCTCTTCTTGAAGTATTTTTGGATAAGATCACTTTTAAGGCCTAAGTTCTCATCCTCCGATTCCAACTCTCCAGCTTTTAGGCCTGTGACTAATACAAATTCTTCTAACCCAAACCTAGCAATTTTGTTTCCAAACTTGCACCAAACTTCATTCTCTTTCAATGTCTTCACCGCTCTAACAATGCATTGGTGAACGATTTGAAGAGAAATTTTAATCTCCGCAACAGAAAGAAGGTGGCTAAAACACGAATCTGTAAATTTTTTTTGATGATTGGAATCTAAAGTATAATACACTTCATTAATAATCTCAAGTTTACATCTATTACTGATTTTGCCTCGAACCCTTTCTTCAACGTCAATAAAATACTCCATTTCAAAGTCAATCTACAAATAGAAAGCGAGGCAAGTTGGATTATAACATACTAATAATAGGCAAGAAGTGTAATTGTTATCCACGAAATGATAAATTGTACAGAATGAAAATGTTTGCCAAGGATGTAAACATATTACCGTTAACCGGTTTGGGAATATGTATGCAAATTTGTGAGGATGAACAGTAAATAAAGGTGTTCCCTGCAACACTGAAACAAAAATTACCCCTTAAATGACTTCAAAAAAAGAGAGCATTACCCAAAATAACATTTTTCTTGAAAGAATTCCAATGAATAACTAATTCAAAAAAATAAAATTGGACTACAAGATTGTCGAGCAAGTTCGTTACATAATTTTTATGCCGTAATACAGATTCAAAACTGATTAACTAGCTCATCTATGCTCTTATCCACAAATCTACAATTTGGAACTGGAAACATATAGATGAGCTTCTAAACGAATAATAAAAATTCCATAAACTGCACTAATTACAATGCTTCTATGAAATAAATTGAAGTTTAAGAAATAACATTCTACTCCTCCTACATAGGATGCCGTCATCCATGAAGAATGAATAGAATTACCGTGAATATTACATAAAGATGACAAAGACTGGCTAACAATTAGTCGACTAACAGAACACAGTCAATACGAATTGGCCTCACTTTATATGCAATCGACAAACTTCTCATTCCACCAAGTTTTAACTTCAAAATTAACTCAACTTTTCTCTAAAGAAAAAGGATTTTCCTGCTACCATCCTAAATAGTAAATACATGTGCTAAACTTGAAGAATCAAAAGATTGTCTACCCAAAAATGAATTGTTCGTTCTAAAATTAGGATGCATAATAGTACAAAACCTAGAAGCATTTTTATCTAAAGGGAAGAACTTCAACATATTTTGGACCCCAAGCAAGACAATTAAAAAAAAAAAAAAAAAAAAAATTCTTGTCTATCGTACTTTCCTAATTTTCCATCCATTGTTCACATAGCAAACATGACTAAATGGGTCACATTCCAAGCTGTTATTTAATGGAGTACAAGATGCAAAAGAATTGGATGGACTTACATTGTTTGAAGGTGGGTTAAATTCCTAATACTCGGGTACCGGATAATCCCACACTGGCCATTTCTTTGCAAACCAAAACCCAATACATGGAGGGAGTAAATTCATATATATAAAAGAGCCGGCGACACTGTTTAAAGGAAGAAGGAACCGACGGTAATTTTTGGGCTCGAAATTGATTTCAAAATTTCATAGCCACTGTTTGAAGGAAGAAGGAACCGACGGCAATTTTTTGGCTCGCAATTGATTTCAAAATTTCATAGCCACCGGCACACTGTAGGAAGAAGGAAGAGGGGTGAAATTGGGTGAAAAGGAATGCTGTAAAATGAATAAAATGAGGGACTAAATTCATTTAAGGATTGTTGATATGAGGATATTTAGGTCATTTACCTATTATTCAATTTTTGGCATTAATTTTATTAGTTTATTTCTGGTCAAAGGTTATTTGACAAAATGTTTTGTGGGGGAAGGCTATTTAGTGGTATTCCCCCTTTCCATTTCCCTTTCCCGATTCCTCCAAACCCTAATGTCCCAAATACCAAATAATTTACTCTCCAAATGATTTAGTTCAGCTTTGTTGTGATGGCCTCTCTTATATTCTGAAGGGTAATATAGATACCAAATGTAGTGTCAAAAAGAAAACACGTCAAATATGTGGACACCGACTCTCAATCCCTCATATGTAAGCACGACAGGGGGAGGCACAAGGGCCGGTCTTTTCAGAACACCAATATCTGGAGGAGTACAAAGTGCAACTTCTGCTCACGGATTGCCCAGGCCAGCCTTAGCGATTTGAAATTTAATGGAGTAGGCAAAACTTCTTATTTGTTTATAAATTTTTGTTCATCTTCATTAATTATTACTCCTAGCAGTTGCAATTTATTAAAAGGAGCTTCTTATATGTTTTCTCCTCAGTAATTATGTTTTTCGTTCTGCATTCAATGAATGAAGGCTAGATTTGCTCACTTGTGTACCATGATGTCGCAAATGCACCATAAATTTTTTGTTCATCTTCAATGAATGGACGAGTAAATTATTTGGGTATTTGAGACATTAGGATTTGGAGGAATGGAAATGGAATCTGGAAATGGGAATGGAAATGGAAATTTGATTTATTTTGAAGTATTTTTAGCTAGGTCCTTATATTTTAAATGTATTCATTGATAGTCCAAATTTATTATAATTAGTGGGTAAAGTCCGCGTGTCAATAATTTTTGTCACGTGTAATCCAAATGTGTGCCATGTGGACATTTATCAGTGACACGTCATCAACTTAAATGGAGAATTTCACTAAGTGACTTTCGGTGCACGCTTTAGTAAATTTTAGTGACCACTGCTAAAATTTTGTTACTTCAGTGACTGTTTTGTAATTTTAATGAAACTTCAATGACCATCAGTGAAATTAACCTTTTTTTCATTCAATTTTCGATTACAATATAATTTCTGTCATTTCAAGCAACTCTGCATGCTACTATGAGATGAGAGATTTATTTTGGATGTATTCATTCTTCATGGATCATGCCATATATTATTACATTATCCTAATTTGACTTCTAAAAGTTTGTACATTGAAAATTGGCATCTTTGTATATAGTTTGAATTTATGATTTAGGTTGATTTATGAGTAGAAAATTGGATAGTCACTGTATAGTTTGAATATTGAAGCACATGCTGGTCCAAATCTATCTCCATCTATCCTGCAGCCAAGTTAGAAAACCTGGATATTAATGTCTTTGGTTTATGATGCCCAAAACACTCAATGTGCTGGTTTCATTATACAGAAAGTCATGTAGCTTTCATAATTCTTAACAGAAAAAAAAAAAAAAAAATAGAAACCCGAAATCGTGTCTAATTCAATGTACAAAACATGTCACAGAATTCGAGTTTGAAGTCCCAATTTCCAGAGGAATACAAAAACATTTGCACAATGAAGAAAATATAATTTTCACAATGAAAATTGAAAAAAAGTCATGCTCCCTCAATCTTACTCTTCTCAAACTCTTGATCATGACCAACAATTCTTTTCCAGAAAGTATGCTCCCTCCATATTTTCTCCATTTTCTCGATTGGAATATTCTTCGTTTCCGGCAGGAAAAAGTATACAAAACCAGTCATCAGTGCCACCCATGCCCCAAAGAAGAAGAAAATTCCAGACTTCATATGGCAAAGCATAGCAAGAAAAGCCTGAGCAATTAGGAATGTAAAGAGAAGATTAATAGCCACAGTAATACTTTGGGCTGCTGACCTTATTTCTAGTGGAAAAATTTCACTTGTAACAACCCATCCCAATGGTCCCCATGACAAACCAAAACCAGCAACATAAATGCATATTAAGATCAAAACTAAAATGCCATATCCTTTGCTTAATCCTCCATGATCCCCCAATTTGGTTGCCATTATTCCTCCAATCAACATTTGCGAAACGAACATTTGAATCCCACCCAAGTGAAATAAAGCTCGTCTGCCAAGTTTGTCGACTATCAATGATGACACAACAGTCGAACCTAAACCCACAAGTCCGAGCACTGTTGCTGACATGAGCGACGCACTTTCGCCTGAACCAATTGTTCGAAATAGTATTGGAGCATAGAAAGCAATCACATTGATTCCAGTTATTTGTTGGAAGAAAGGAATTGCTATAGACATAACAAGCTGAGGCCTATATTTTCGTTGCAACAGATTTCTAAATGGATGTTTCACAGATTTTGAAGTGTGACTCGCTTTTATCAGATCTTCTAGTTCTGCTTGGACATCATCAACACCTCGGATTCTTTGCAGCATTCGCTTGGCGTTTTCATGATCATTTCCGTGCTGAATTAGGCTATTTGGTGTCTCCGGGAGGAAAAACGCCCCAATAGTCAGAATTGCAGCAGGGGCTGCAGCCATTGCTAACGAAATTCGCCAACCCCAACCTCCTTTGATCTTGACAGTGCCGTAGTTTATAAATGTTGCTAATATAAAACCGATATTAACGCAGATTTGAAAACCAACGTTGAAAGCTCCCCTGTATTTGGACAGTGCCATTTCTGAGAGGTATAATGGAACCGACTGCAGAATGTTAACAACTTGATTATGCTTTCATTATCAAGGAGAACATAAATAGAAATAGAATATAATAACAAGAACAAGAGCACAACAATTTACGTGGAAAACTTCAAAAGTGGAGAAAACCAGGAGCTGTACCTGATTGGTAAAACCGAGCCCAACACCGAGCAAAATGCGACCGAGTATTAGCATGTACACATTATAAGATGCACCACCAAGGGCAGCACCGGCGAGAAATGTTATTCCACCAATAAGGATTGAAAGCCTCCGGCCGAAGGCCCTAGTCACCGGTGAAGCAAAGAAAGAGGCGATAAGACCAGCAATATAGAGAGAAGAGGTGAAACATGTCAGCAGCTGGCTATCAAATTTGCAGTAGTTGCTTATCTCTGTGTCTTCTTTCATTTTGTGGTAAACTTTTGGGAAGAATTTCTTCAGAAATGGTTCCATTGAGGTCACCCCACCTTCGCATTAACATATACAACTTGATCAAATACATAATTCTTTTGAAACAACGGATTAAGCTTTATTTTCATTAAGTTAATTCAATCAGTTCATCAATGGTCGCCAAGAATGATGACCTGATATTAACTCTCCCTTGCTAAAAGTTGGACAATCCACAAAAAACAACAGATTAAGCGTTATTTTCATCAAGTTAATTCAATAAGTTCATCGAGAGTCGCCAAGTATGATGACCTGGCATTGACTCTCCCATGCTAATCATCGTACTGTAAAAGTTGGACGATCGATAAAAAAAACAATGGATTAAGCATTATTGTCATCAAGTTAATTCAATCAGTTCATCAACGGTCGACAAGTATGATGACTTGACATTGACTCTTTCGTGCTAACCATCGTAATATAAAAGTTGGATAGTCGACAAAAATTGTAACAGGTAAGAAACAAGAAAGAAAAGAACCTGAAATTCCAACATCATAGCCAAAGATTATTCCTCCAGTAGCAGCAATCATGCAAGATAACACCACAAACACTGTAATCTTGCCAGCATATTGCCCTCCTTCACTTTGAATAGCCAGTCCAGCTGCCATCGCCTTCTTCAATCTCACGTACTGCATCAAAAAGTGATGGCCACAAACTGAAATATAGAAATCTGTTGCTGAAAAATTTAAACTAGATGGCTCGACATAGTACCTGAATAAGAAAATGTACTTCAAATCTTGTCGCTTTATGAAAATTTGGCACGTACCAAATATTTGATGAAAAAATAAGTAAAAGACGAGTGCAAGACAAGATTTTTTTTGCTCCACAATAGCTCACAAACACTCGCAACTTCACTGCTGGATAACATAATTATTATAGTTCATAATTTTGTATATTTGCTTAATGCTGACATATTACAGAACTTGGGCTTCAAAAGCACGATCATGCACGTTTCTTGGGCCGTGTGAATCGAAATGAAAGATATGTCTGAAAATAAGTCATTAAACATAATTTAATTATTGTAGTGACAATTATTAAGAAGCCAACAAAACACAAGCCAGCTGTTTAGGAAGGATTGGAAGACTCCGCGTGGCATATGCCAACAAAATTTTACGTTGGTCTTCTACTTGGATTTTTATTCTTTTAAAAAAAAAAAATGAAAAAGTACTAATGGTGGCAGGGCATTGCGATATTTCTAAGTATAGATCCTATATTGGTGGGTACGTCCTTGTTTGCAACGTGGATCACGTGATTCACGTGGCTAAGCTTGAAATTTACTTATAGAATAAATAATTTTTATTGGTGAATAATAAGTTAATTATTGTGAAAGTAACACATCTACTTAGTATCAAATTAATTATTTTGTTCCTTATAAATAAGAAAAAATTGCATATTAAATATTGTTAACCTCTAAAAATGGCTGCTAACAAGATCTTCACATCTCTTCTGTCTACATGTATTTTACCAACACACTTGGACGACCACATCAACTTGTGGATCCTTGTTGTACACTGAAAAGGAATTAGAGAAGATGTTGAGTGTGGAAGGGACACGTTATGGTCGAGGAAGTGGCTTGAGGGCCTCTAACCTTCAATTCCTAAGTGATATAAACAACACTTTAGTTAATCAATAGAGAGGACTTTGTGCTAATATGGTTTTGAAATTCATCATCCCTTCCATGTAAAAATGACTTTGGTATTTATATGACAAAGCCAATTGGCCAGGTGCCCTGGATGCGCGACAAGTGGCACAATCTCAGGAGCCTCTTGTCACGCTCAAGGTGTCAAGTCCTAGGTTTAAGAAGGGGGTCTCTTTCACCTGCATACTAGGTGGCTATGATTGCGACAAGCTATATTGGCAAGTTGTTCCATAAGTCTTTTCAGATCTAATCCGAAGAGTGTCTGAGGAGGATTGCTCAACACACAATCGGAGTCGGAGTCGGTTTTCGACCGCCTCGTCTTCTCAAGTGTCTCTCACATACTTCTTCGGAATAAAGAGAACAACCTCGGAGGTGATGTCACACTTCCAATAGGCATTTTTAACTTTGACCGATCTACGTGGAGTGCCACTTGGTAATGAGGCGTAACTAACATATTTCAAATTAATTCTTTTGACTTAGTTTTATATTTCAATTTTGGACATGTTTCGAAAATTGAGATTTTTGACGTCGTTTAAAAGACTTGAGGAGAAATTGTGTCAATAGAGAGAAACTCATGGGAAAATAGGTAGTGTTCTTTTAAGGCAAAGTAAAGCAATCTAAACATGAAAGGTATACGTAGAGGAGCGATGATAAACCAAGTTGTGGGTTTACACACACGGATTGCAGATCAGAAGTTTGATGAATAATTATGTTGTGCGATAGCAATTCTTATAGGAACTAGGATTGTTTATACGTAAGAAAATGTATCACCAAAATTTCACGATACTAGTATTACATTAGATGAAGATGATGCTATCTAACAAGACAAGATTTAATATTTAAATTCTTAGCACGTAAGAAGTGTTTTTTTTCCAAAACAAAATATAATTTAGTATGAAAATAATATCTTAAGATTGTTGTTAAATTTAGTTTATAGTGTATAAAAATAGGAAAAATTGCCAATAAGTCATCTCCACATGACTTGTTTTAAATTAGGTCAAAACGTTTTTTAAAATTGTGATTAAGTCATACTTTACAGCAATATTTTAAATTAATTCCAAAATCATTTTTTAACCATATTTTCCATTGGCACAATCTTCCACCTCCACAAACCTCTTCTACCTCCGACGACAACCTTTTCCACCTCCAGCGACAACCTCCTCCTACACCTCCAACGACCTCCGACGAGTGCTTCTACGGTACAGTGTCACTTTTTAATTCCCTATAGTAAAATCTGGGCCATCTGCTCTTGAAATTGTAAATATCTAAGCATTCATGGAAGGAAGGATTTGTGAAAGAGACTATTCCACAACTTCTTTTATCAATTCTAAATTCAGTCATTGCTGTATGTAAATTGTCAACAGATCTTTTCCCACAAAAGAATGTTTCAACAACATTCGTGTTTGGAATAATGAACTTAAACGGGTGATGGTTCGATGCAACGCCGTGCTGCCATGGCGCTGAAGGGATAACCGGGCAGTACAAATTTGGTGAGATGAGTGAATGGTGTGTGGCACTTCTTGGTGTAGCTAAACTGGTTTTGGGATTGGGCAGTTCTTTGGTGAAGATTTTAGATCAATTTCCAGTTGGGGTTTTAGGGGTTCTTTTGTTGTTTACTGGGATTGAGTTGGTTATGTTTTCAAGGGATATGAATTCTAAGGAAGAATCCGTTGTTATGCTTATTTGCACGTTGTTTCACTTGTTGACTCAAGTACAGCACTTGAATTTCTTTGTAGGATTGTTGTGCATTTGCTTCTTATGACAAGAATATTAGGTAATGGCCAATCTTGTTCTACAATTAAGTGCAATAATCTGTAGATCAAATGTTAAACTAGAGTTGTCTCAGTGTTGGAGTGTCTATATGGATGATTTTTTTGATGAATTTCTATAGGGATGATACTGTATCATAACAAAACAGTATTATAGAATATAGTATCAATATAGTAGTTGTAACCATGATTTGCCGCTTGATATTGTATTATAGAAAACAGCTTGATACTGTATTATAGAATAGCAGTTTGATACTGTATTAAGTTGGCCATTAGATTATTTCTTTGTGTTGTTAATTAGTCATGTTTGTTGTTTGATACTGTATTATACAAAATAATATCACAAAAAACAGTATTACAACAGAAATGTGTATAGAATTCGCATACATGTTTAGAATTTTTATTATAATATGTTTTCAGAATGGTCTCGACGAGACGGTCAAGACGAGTTGCTTTGCCACTGCGTACGATAGATTTTACCCATTTGAAGTCGTCTCTTTAATTTAAAATGGCAATTTTTAATTTTTTTTTGTCAAAACGGTATCATACTCCTCTAAAACAGTATCACAGATAACAGGCGGAGTTGGTGTATCATAATCGTTGCTCGAAGAAATGAATTGAATAAGAAATGAATTAACACAGCCCTGATGGTTAAATCAGATTAAATACACAAAAATAAGCTGTTTTTGAGCTTAACCAAACATACTCATAAATGAATTGAAATGAAACAAAATGCAGAAATTATAAATGCCACTTACAGCACACTGAAGCGCAAAAATTTACAAAGACCCAATAAAAATTCAATGAATCCAGTCAGATATAAAGTTTAATATATTTGTATCATAGTTGAAACATTATCTTAATAAAACAGTAGCAAAGATAAAAGTATGGTATAAGTTTACCAATGTACATTATCTAAATAAAAACAGTATCATGTATTAAACAGTATTAAAGATAAAACAGTATCATGGATTAAACAATATCAAAGTATACTAATGCACATTACCTAAATAAAACAGTATCATGGATTAAAACAGTATCATAGACAAAACTAAGAGATTAAAACCTTGGCATAATTAAACAGCAATATCAAAAATAAAACTAAGAGATTGAAACAATAACATAGGTTGAAACTTTGTCATAATATTTCATTATCATTATAAACAAGGAAAAAATTCGGCAAATAGAAACAGTATCATAGATCGAAAGAGTATCAAGTATTTTGTATTATATTCTTAGACAACCTTCTCATAATTAAACAGTATCAAAGATAAAACTAAGAGATTAAAACAGTATCATATGTTGAAACTTTGTCATAATATTTTAGTACAAGAAAACAATTCAGCAAAATAGAAACAGTATCATAGATTGAAAGAGTATCAAGTATTTTGCAATCATATGTTGAAACATTATCATAATAAATCAATATCAAAGATAAAAATATGGTGTAAGTGTACCATAGCACATTATCTATATAAAACAGTATCATAGATAAAACAGTATCACAAAAAAACAGTATCATGACAAAACAGTATCACAACAAAACAGTATCACGACAAAATAGTATCACAATTAGCGTTTTTTTACAATTAAGGGTATGTTGGTCTTTTAGCTCTAAAATGTGACTTTAATTGAATTAAGTTTTGACTATATGACTTTAGAGCCCATAAGTGCCAAAACAGTGACCGGCCTTAAATTTACCCATAAAAATATTCTGTTTTATATCATATTCTGTCTAAAAAGAGTTGTCTTTTCCAGAAGCCGCCTACACATGATGTGATCTAGTTCACTAAATGGTAAGCCACGTGTCGCACTCTATACATACTTGGGCCAAGCCTAAACACGACCCAAGCCCGAGCTTGGCCAGTCAGCATGCAGCAAAGACACGCCCATATGTGCTTTGGCCCCACCCAATAGGGAGTACGTAGGTCTTACTCATTTCAAAGACTATTGGTATCCTTGGGGGCCCAAAACAATGACTCAAACTTGGGCTATATTAAGTGATTAATTGGCTTCGACGTTGGACAAATGACTTTATTTTTCCACCAATTTCCAATAACATAATTCCATCATTTTCCAAATTCAAGAAGCTCACTTTAAGTATTTATTTCTCATTCATCTGAAATTAATTTTGAGAAACTAAATATATTACGATTATTTATGTACGTAGTAGAACACGTTTAGCTCAAAAAATCTCATTTTTTAACTAACGGGATCTAATTAAATAATTGGTTAAAGTTGATCAAATCAACTTATTTAGACCAATTTAAAACACATGTATAAGACAAGCTAGGTAGGTGAATAGGAGAAAAAAAAAATTCATTATACTCTACTCTTGATTTTTACTTATCATTCCTTTTAATTATTATCCTTTTTGAAAATCGACTTGAGTATCAAAATGTCTACACCGATACAATCTAGAACACCTTCTAATGCAGGCGTGCAAGAAATTAGCAGATTAACTATGAAGAATTATTTCAATCATTTTATGATATTGGAAAGTTGAAGACATTTTCATGTCATAACACACATAATGGTATAAGATGTATTTTTTTCTTTAAAAAAAATTAAGAAATTATCATGTAGCCCATCCTGGAAATTGAGATTTTTGTTATTTTGCTTCTTCTTCTCCGTTCTTTCGTTTTCACATGGTATCAGAGCAAGTTTAATCCGACTAGGTTTAAACTTGCTTCTATTCTCTGGCGAGTGGCCTTGTGCCACTCGTCCAGCCAAGTCTTTTTTTGTTTCTTTTAGATAGTGTCATCTAGCTAAATTTGAAATTTGGAATTTGTCCAATTGTTCTGTTATGGAATTTGGTTGGTTTTGCATCCAATATGTCCAAGTCAGTTTGGAATTTGTCTAGTTGTTCTATTCTGGAATTTGGTTGGTTTTGTATCCAGGTGATAATCTGGGATTTAGTATTTGGTATTTGCATGTAGTGATTTGGATTTGGAATTTGATTCCAAATAATCAAACTTTATAATTTGGTATTTGCATCCGTTAATTTGGATTTGAAATATGGTCTAGTAACTTGGAATTTGGTTGGTTTTATTTTCGGTTAATCTGGACAATCTGTCTTCCTTTTCCTATCACTTTTTTCTCTTATCTGCAATTTAGTATTTGCGTCCATTAATTTGGATTTAGAATCTGGTCCAGTAACCTGAAATTTGGTTGGTTTTGTTTTCTTTTGATCTGGACAATTTGTCTATCCCTTTCCATCACATTCTTCTCTTCTGTGCAATTTGGTATTTGCATCCATTAATTTAGATTTGGAATTTGGTCTAGTAACCTGAAATTTGGTTGGTTTTGTTTTCGGTAAATCTGGACAATCTGTCTCCCCATTCATATCACCGTCTTCTCTTTTCTATTTCTTTTCTCTTCTTCTTCTCTCCCATTTTCCCTTCTTTCTATAATATTGGTTTTTTGTCCACTTTTGGGTGATCTTTTTATCTCTTGAAAGAGTAAGAAGCAGACTGTTATTTCCCATTCTTTTACTAAAATAGAGTATAGTGCTATGGCATCTACTACTATTGAGATTGTGTGGTTGCCTTGATTACTTGCCGATATGGGTGTTCCTCTTTTCTCTTCAACCCTATATATTGTGATAATAAGAATGCTATTCAGATTTTTCACAACTCTTTGTTCCATGAGTGCAAGAAGTATATTGAGATTGACTGTTATGTTATCCGCCACCATCTTCAGTATAGCACTATTTCCTTACCTTTTGTTTCTTTGTCGTTGCAACTTGCTGACTTTTTCACAAAGTTACATCTATTCCATCGTTTTCGTTTCTTGCTTAACAACTCTCCCTTCTTATTGATGTAGCATTGTGAGTTTGAGAGGAGGTATTAGAATATATATTAGAGGATTCTCATATATATTATAAGATTGTCACAATATATTAGAATATATTAGATGATTGATTTACTTAATATAGATTATAGTTTGTCTTATTATATAAACCAGTTGTATAAATATTTTCATCATGTTGTTTGCTTAATAATATTTGTTCTTCTTTCTTCTTTTTTGTTTCTCTTCCTAGTTTAATTTATATTATTGTTAGAACTTTCACAAGGATATCAAATTAGGGTAAAATCAACTAGTGGCCACTGAACTTTAACCAAGTTTCTACTTAATCACTGAACTTTAAAAAGTAACTCAACGCCCACCTAACCTTCAACTAACTTTTTCATCCATCACCCGTTACTCATTCGCTTGCAATATCTGACGGAATATCTTACGTAGCTAACGATCTTTCGACGTGGTGTAGTAACAACGTTAAATCTCTCGCAATCAACAAAAGCGCACTACCCAAACATGCCTAATTGGCATGAATTTCGTTGGAGAAAACTGAAAGCGTTTTTAATTTATTTGAAGAAGAGCATGTTTGGGTAGTGTACTTTTGTTGGCTGGGAGAGATTTAACATTGTTACTATCCCATGTTTAAAGAACATTTGCTATATAGGATATTTCGTAAGGTATTGCAAGTGAATGAGTAAAGGGTTATGGATAGGAAACATAGTGAAAAGTATAATGGGCATTGAGATATTTTTTGAAGTTCAATAATTAAGTAGAAACCAAGTTAAAGTTTGGTGGGTAACTATTGATTTTACCAAATCAAATTATGGAAAAAAAAAAGTAAAGTTCTATGTGAGTTGTCAATATATATAGTCAAATGATCAGGGTCAGAGCCATGATTTTAACTTAGTGCGGGCGGAAATTAATAAATGTACAATTATATGTAAAATTTTAACTCATCCTTGTACGTACATTATACGTATATGTGTATATATTTTTGGTGTAGCTTGCCCATTTCTTTTCCTAAAATGGCCCATTTGAAGTGGTAAATTTTTTTTTTTAGTGCAGTGATGCTGGGCCATTTTTTTAAAATCATTTTAAGTGATAAGTTTTTTTGGGCCAAAAGTCCAGTGCAGGCATTTGCCTGCACTGGACTCTACATGGCTCCGTCCATGTGAAATGATCACTTTATTATAAATTAATATGCCGGTTGGTCAATAGATCTCACTAGTCATAATGAGTTGTATCAATGTCATTAAAGCCTTTTCCATTACTTACTAAAAGCAGGCAATTCTCTTTCCATATTCAAAGATATCATTACACAAAAGCAGGAAAAAAAGTATTATCTGAGGCCAACAATATGATTTTTATTGTTAGATAATGATATCTAGATATATTTTACCTATTTTGTAGGTCTTTGAAACTATATATATATATATATATATATATATATATATATATATATATATATATATATATATTCATCATTATAACAAAAAATACAGTTTCTTTCTATTTTCTTCTATTATTCTATCTAGTTTGTAACACGTTATCAACACGAATAAGTTCACCCATAATAAAGAGAAATTTTGAGAGCAATAGTTTAGTAAATTCGCAGAATCTGAGCTGCATCTGCAGCTGTGATCACACGTTGATATCATATGGATCCATTGTCCGATCGTTTTGAAATTTGGACATCAAATTCAAAACTCATTGTTTTTCAAATCCAGCGATTAAGATCAAGATTTAACAGTTCATTCGTGAGAAATTTCTACATGAATAGTAGTAAATTTTGAATAAGTTGGATGGTAATAATTCATTATATATATATATATATATATATATATATATATATATATATATATATATATATATATATATATATATATATTGAGCCCAAATGTGCAGCCCACTATGATGAGTCCAAAGCCCGTTCTTTGTGCAATCCATGATCCATTTTGTTTGAAGAAACACACTTTACCTTTGATTGGAATTGTGTCTTTTGTATGTTGAATGTTCTGGCTCATCCTGTTCGTTGGATTGCTACACTTGATTGTGGCCATTCATTTGCAGTATATAAATGGGCCTCTTCTGATAGGTTAGTGGGTGTGTGTGTGCGTAGCTTCTGGATTTTTTCTCTCTTTCTCTGTTCGTCTGAACTTCTTCTAGCCTTCTTTTCCTTTTCTTTGTGAGTTGGTGAACTTTTGGTTCTCCTTGGTTGTAAGGGGTATTTGTGCTACAGTAATCCATGTTTTGATTACTGAAACTTGTGGTTTATCCTCGTTTCTGTTGTGTTAGAGGATTTGACCTAGTTCTTGGTAGAAGGAGTCTTGATTGAGAGATAACTTGTGATTCTGAGTGGGTCGTCGTCTGTAATCTTGGATATTGAACTTGTCATGGTTTTCATTGATATAAAGGAGGCCAAATTTACGTTTGTAGAGTCTCAAAGGCAGATGTAGGCATTTACATGCTGAACTGCCTGTCTCCTAAAATGGGACACTCAAATCTGTTGTAATTATTTTATATTCTGTTATTTCTTGTACTTGTTTTACTAATCGTTCTTGAAAGAATCTCAAATCTCAAGTGACAAAAATGTAACAAGTGGTATTAGAGCTGGATAACTATTTCTTGATGGTTGATATTCTTTCGCCTCTGTTACTGAGATAAATCTTAGGGCTGTAAGTATGATTCTCTATACTTCTTAAGGTGTAAAGTTTGAGATGATAAGTTTCTTGTATATAAACTCTATGTTGTTGTATTAAGTACAAGAAATTTTGACTTATACATGCTTTATGATTTGTCCTTAGTAGTGGTTGTGAAACAATTCTTGAAATAGGTATAAAAGATTGTGATATTCTATTTTAATATGCAAATACTACCTATTGTGTGAATATCTGTAAAGTTTGTTTTTAACCAATTTTGTTATCTCTGTGAAACACCCTCCCCTCAGACTTTCTTGATCACTCATTGACCTGAGAACCTGATTCTCATAGAATCTTGAGGTGTTCTTGATTATGGGTCTCTCCCAAAAACTGTGTGTAAGATATAGCATGTGCCTGTATCTGATTATTGGTATTCTTGCTTCCTTGTCTCTTGGTTTTGTCTTTGAATAAAATACTTCTTTTGTTATCTCTGTTATCTGTGTGAAAATTGTGATAAATGGCTACTTCAAATTTTCATTTAGATCAATTTAATGAAAAATATGACTTTGATATCTGGCAACAAAAAATGAAAGGCATTTTAGTTCAACAAAAAGTGTCCAATGCCATAAATAAATCCTTCATGATACTATGTTTGATGATCAAAGAGTAGAGGCTAATGAGTTATCTTATACCTCTATTATACTTCATTTATCTGACTATGTGCTTAGAAAAATTGGTACTCTTGATGATGCTCAATCTTTATGGAAAACTCTTGAATCAACTTATTTTGAAAATTCACTCCCAAACAAATTGTTTTTACTAGAAAAAATTTTTAGTTTTAAAATAGATCACTCAAAGGATCTTAATGAAAGTTTTGATATATTCAATAAGTTGATCCAAGATATAAAGAACTGTGGTGATAAAAGGTATTGATGAGTATAAAGCAATAATACTGTTGAATTCAATTCCTGATGCCTATAACGATGTTAAAAGTGCTATCAAATATGGTAGAGATGATCTTACTGTTGATATGATTATAAATGTACTGAGAAATAAGAGTCATGAGCTGAAAAATGATAAAGAAACTAGAAGTAATGGTGAAAGCCTATTTGTTAGAGATAGATCTCAGCATAGACAGTCTAATAATCAAGAATGAAATAATTCTAATGGTCAAAGTCACAAAAAGAAGGGCAATGGTAGGTCTAGATCAAAATCAAAAGTAAAAGGGAGAAAGTGTTATAATTGTGGTAAGTTGGGACATTATATTAAAGATTGTTATAAGTTAAATAACAATTCTCAGAAAAATAGACCCCCTAAACAAAGTAATGTTGCCACCACTAATATTGAAACTCTTGGTGAATTGTATGTAGCATTTGATAATGAAGAGCCTGAGACCTTTGTGAACTCTGTGTCTTCCATTTGTCAGTCAGATGAATGGTTACTTGATTTTGGATGCACTTTTCATATGACTCCTAATATTGATTTGTTTTGCTCTTATACTAAAGTGAACTCTGGTATTGTTGTTATGTGAAACAATGTTGCATGTAAAATCTATGGGATAGGCAATATAAGGGTTAAATTTGATACTGGTTTTGTTTATCTTCTTGAAAATGTAAGACACATTCCTGATTTATCCAAAAATCTTATCTATATTGGTACTCTTGAAGATTTCAACTTTGATGGAAAATTTGGTGATGGCTGTTTCAAAATAACAAAGGTGCTCTCCTTGCTATCAAAGGATATAAAAGAAATGGTTTATATTTCACTCAAACTGAAAAATCTTCTTTAAGTACTGCAATGGTTAATTTTATCAATAATGATTGTACTGATCTTTGGCATAAAATGTTAGCTCACTTAAGTAATAAGGGGCTTAGTATCTTACAAAATCAATGGTGCTTTGGAAAAGATAAAATAATTAACCTCCATTTCTGTGAAACTTGTGTCATGGAAAAACAACATAGAGTTCAATTTTCTAATGGCTTACATAAATCTACCTCCATACTTGATTATGCGCACTCTGATCTGTGTAGTCCATCTAGCACATCAACACATAAAGGGAACAAGTATTTTCTGTCTATAATTGATGATTTTTCAAGAAAAGTGTGGATTTTCCTTTTGAAAAATAAATCTGAAGTTTTTGATAAGTTCAAAACATGGAAAACTCTTCTTGAAAATCAAATTGGAAAAACATTAAAGTGTTTAAAGACAGACAATAGACTTTAATTTTGTAATAAAGCCTTTGATGATTTTTGTAATCAATCTGGTGTAAAGAGACATAAAAATGTCCCTTATACCCCTCAGCAAAATGGTGTTGCTGAGAGGATGAATAGAACCTTGCTTGAAAAGGTTAGGTGTATGCTTTCTAGTTCTGGTCTATCTAAACCTTTTTGGGGTGAAATTGTTGTTACAGCTTGTTATCTTGTTAACAGATCTCCTTATGCTGCCTTAAATGGCAAAACTCCTGAAGAAATATGGCATGGTAAGCCTACTGACTACTCTAATCTTAGAATTTTTGGTTGTACTGGTTATTCTCATCAGAAGGATGATAAACTTGATCCCAGATCTCAAAAGTGTGTGTTCTTAGAATATCCTGGTGGATTTAAAACAATTTTCAGTAGAGACGTTGTTTTTAAAGAAGATGAATTACCTTGTTTAAAACTAACTACTGAGAGAAGTGAGAATAATAATCCCACCAATATAGAGATTGAGGTGGAGCCTGACAATATAGTTATCACTCCTACTAATCAGAATCACCTAGATGTTACCCAACCAGTAGACTCTGATGATGATTCAAACAATAATCAGATTAGAAATGAAAGTCAAAATCAGTCTCAAAGCTTAGGTTTATAGGATTATCATTTAGCTAGAGATAGAAATAGAAGAACAACTAAGATGCCTTCTAGACTTTCTGATTATGACATTGCTCTAACTGTAAATTCTTTTGATGAATTAAATGGAAATGAACCTAAAATTTTTTATGATGCTGTAAATGGAAGTGAATCTGATATGTGGTGGAATGCAATAAAGGATGAAATGACTTCTTTGTATAAAAAACAGACTTGGGAATTAGTTCTCAAACCTCAACATAAATCCATTGTGGACTGCAGGTGGCTATACAAGGTTAAGGAAGGTAATAAGTCTTCTGATCCTCTTAAGTTTAAAGCTAGACTTGTTGCTAAAGGATTTACTCAAAAATATGGTGTTGATTATACTGAAATTTTTTTTCATGTGGTGAAATATACTACTTTAAGAGTTATGTTTGCTTTAGTTGCTCATCCCAATCTGGAAATGGTACAACTTGATGTTAAAACTGCGTTTTTACATGGTGAACTGGATGAAAAGATTTATATGAATCGACCCATTGGTTTTATCAATAAACACAAGTCTGATCATGTTTGTTTACTTCAAAAATTCTTATATGGTATGAAGCAATCTCCCATGCAATGGAATAAGAGGTTTGATACTTTCAATGTTATCCTTAGGTTTTAACAAAAGTGGATTTGATTATTGTCTCTATTTTAAATATGAACTTTCAAGTAATACACTTGTGTTCTTACTGCTATATGTTGATGATATGTTAATAATTAGTTCATGTGTTGACTCAATTAGTAACATTAAAGATGCTTTAAGTTCAGAATTTAAAATGAAAGATCTTGGCAATGCCAAGAAAAATCTGGGAATGGATATAATTAGAGACAGATCTAATTCTACTTTGATGCTAAAGCAACTGTCTTATATCATGAAAATTCTAAAGATGTTCTCTATGCTTGATTCTAAATATGTTTTTGTTCATTTGGCTAACCATTTTATGATAAGTAAAGACCAATGTCCCCGATCTGATGATGAATTAGAATATATGAATAAAGTGACTTATTCTAATGTGATTAGTTCTGTGATGTACACTATGGTATGCACTAGACCTGATATTGCTTATTCTGTGAGTGTCTTGAGTAGATATATGTCTAATCCAGGAGAACAACATTGGGAAGCCTTAAAATGGTTATTTAAATATTTGAATGGTACTGCAAGTGTTGATTTATTTTTTAGACATTGTAGTGAGGAAATCAAGCTGAAAGGCTATGTTGATGCAAATTATACTAATGATAGAGATAGTAGGAAATCTACTACTTCCTATGCTTTTACTCTTTGTAATTCTTGCATTAGCTGGAAATCACAATTACAACATATAGTGGCTATGTCCACTACTGAATCTGAATATACTGCAATTACTGAAGCTGTGAAAGAGGCATTATGGCTGAAAGGTTTGCTGTCTGAATTGAATTTACTCCATAATTCTGTAGTTTTGTTTTCTGATAGTCAATCTGCAATTTAGCTATGTAAAAATCCTGTATTTTATGATAGAACTAAGTATATGGATGTTAGATTACATTTTATTAGGGACATTGTGTCCAAGAATCAGATTGATCTTGAAAAAATTCATACTCAAGCAAATCCTTCTGATATGGGAACTAAACATTTGTCATTAAACAAGTTCAAATCATGTTTAAGTTTACTTAACATTGATTCAGGTTAAGAATTTTATTAATTTGTCTAATAATATAGTGAATATATATATATATATATTTGTTACTTTTAATTCTTTAGCAGTAACTTGTTTCAATTTTTGCAGGTACCAGAGACAATGATCAAACGTATTGGTCTTCTTCCTTTATGCTATGAAAACTTACATTTGGTTCAAGGTGGAGATTATTGATATATTGAATCCAAATGTGCAGCCCACTATGATGAATCCAAGGCCCATTCTCTGTGCAATCCATGATCCATTTTGTTTGAAGAAACACGTTTTACCTTTGATTGGAATTGCGCCTTTTGTATGCTGAATGTTCTGGCTGATCCTGTTCGTTGGATTGCTACACTTGATCGTGGCCATTCATCTGCAATATATAAATGGGTCTCTTCTGATAGGGTTAATAGGTGTGTATGTGTGCAACTTCAGGATTTTTTCTCTCTTTCTCTATTCATCTGAACTTATTCTACCCTCTTCTCCTTTTCTTTGTGAGTTGGTGAACTTTTGGTTCTCCTTGGTTGTAAGGGGTATTTGTGCTACAATAATCAGTGTTTTGATTACTGAAACTTGTGGTTTATCCTTGTTTCTATTATGTTAGAGGATTTGACCTAGTTCTTGGTAGAAGGAGTCTTGATTGAGAGATAATTTGTGATTCTGAGTGGGTCGTTGTCTGTAATCTTGGATATTGAACTTATCATGGTTTTCATTGGTATAAAGGAGGCTGGATATACATTTGTAAAGTCTCAAAGGCAGATGTATGCATTTACATGCTGAACTGCCTGTCTCCTAAAACGGGACACTCAAACCTGTTGTTATTTTTTTATATTATGTTATTTCTTATACTTGTTTTACTAATCGTTCTTGAAAGAATCTCAAATCTCAAGTGACAAAAACGTAATAATATATATATATATATATATATATATATATATATATAGAGGAATGATCTCCTAAACACCGATGCTTAGCTTATGCTAAGCACTGATGACATGATATGTCTATTCAATGTATATTTCATTTATACATTGAATATGTGAGATCCACCATTATCTTACAACTACTTATGCCATGTCATCAGTAGTAGCATAAGCTAAGCACCGGTGCTTAAGAGATCATTCATATATCATGCTGTTGTTTTTGAAGAAGCACAACTTTGCAAATACCAATATTCTATTAGAATATTTATTGCTCCCGAAGTGTATAATTGTATAAGATCTAAGATTTATTATGTTTTTTATGATGAGAAATCCTTACATAATTTAATATTTCTAAATAATAATTTACTATTGTTCCTGAAGTAGCACAACATTATATTAATATTCCATTAGAATATTAATTTTCTCCAAAGAGCGTAATTTGTAAGATTTAACATTAAATTATTGCTCTCGAAAAGCATAATTTTATAAATTTAATATCTTATAATAATATTATACTATTGTACCTGAAGAGCAAATCTCTATGCAATTCAATATTCCAAAATAATAATTTAGTGTTGCTCCTGAAGAAACAAAACATTATATTCATATTTTGGCACAACTTTACTTGCTCCTGAAGAGCATAATATAACAATTTCAATATTCTTATAGATTATTGAGTTATTGCTCCTGAAGAAGCATTATTTTAAATAATATTTTGTTTTGCTTTCAAAGAAGCACATGTCTCGAAAATACCATACCACCTAATTAAATAATGAAAAAAAAAGATTGTGATATATATGCGTAGATTATGAACGAATGCTTATCTATGAAGGAAAGTATACAACTTATTTCATGTTGACATTGATTATTGTACCTACGAAATAAATTGATAAATGTTATTCTATTTAATTATCGTTGTCTTAATTAATGGTAGAAAAATATTTTTGAATACTATTTAATTATACCAATGTCTATCTTAATTAATGGTAGAAAAAATATTTCTAAATATTGTTTATTGTTATATACCAACATTCTAGAAGAATATTAGGTTACTAATCCCGAAGAAGTAGTAATTTAAACGTATGACAAGAATATTGTGTTATTCTTAAACACACACAATATAACTATATCAATATTCTGAAATAATATTATGTTGTTCCTGAAGAACACTTTTCTACACATCAATATTTCAGAAAATCAAAAAAGTTGTGTCAATACTTCGAGAAAAGCAAAACTTTTGATTATATCAATATCATAATATTGAATTTTCGCTCATAAAAAAATACAAGTTTAGTATATCAATATTTTGTAATAAGATAATATTGATGTTCTCGAAGAAGCACAACATCAATATCTCAATAATTAACATATATAAATTCCAGAAAATATTATATGATTCAAGAAGATATTTGATATTTCATGCTAATTTCATGAAATTTATGAAATATTGTTTGTTCTAGAAGGAAAGTATAAATAACATTTTGTGTTAATGATAATTTATTTTTCATACCTGGTTATGAGTACTTTGATTGAAGAAAGAACTGATATTTAATAAAAAAATTAGGATAACCTTATATAATTTAGTCATGTACAAAATATAGTTGAATATCAAATATTGGATAAATTATACAAACACGCTTTAGTATCATTCTGTTGGAGTCAAAAAGTATGTTGCGAAAAAATTCTTTATAAACTTCAATGTTTTTATTACAGCTGTTGTTGCCTTTTGTGTCATTAAATCTTTAGCTCTAATGAATTAAACTAAAGAAAAAAAGGTGGTGATCTTGTTTTGCCCATGTTTGACAAATATAGTCTGTGACTATTTCTTATTTAGTGCCTCTTTTGTCCTTTTTATTTTACTTAATCTTTATCTAATTTTTTTTATTTGACATTGTCCAAGGTTTTTATATTGTGACAAAAAAAATTTCATGTGTAAGGATAGAATAAAATGAAGGATGATTAAAAAAGAAATCATGTTAACTCCCTGCTATGCTTGATGAACCAACTTGAGATTTTTTATTCATTAAGATTTGATTTTGAGTATTCTGTTTGGGAATTTAATTAATTGAGAATAAATTATTCATTTTAATTAAGTGAATTGGAGATGCAACTTTAAATGTCATTTATCTTATTCCGTGGATGATTATTGATTCTTTTCATTGAAAAGATTGTCATAGATGATTATTTGAGTAGTATGTGTCATATACTCCATTATATATACATTTCGTTCTATTTATACATTGTCATTTATTTCAATAGTAGAGTTTCTAGTAAAGCCTCATTCTTCATCGTGTAGCATATGTGCAATAGTGTCTAAAGCACATGAGAGAAAAGCTATATGCATTATTTTTCTTGGAATATATTATGTAATTACAAGATCATTGAAATAAATATTTTCACAAACCCAAAATTCGTTAATCCAAGAAATTTTATGCATGATGTTTAGATCACTTAGATTCAAGATATGGTAGCAATAGTTACGTACCTATTGTACATACATGCCTATCATGACTTCCTGAAAGAGAAAGAGAAGAATGATGAAATAAATATTGTGTTATTTTATTTTAATTTGTACTAAACAAATTTTAGTACAATTAAATCAAGTAATACATCGAACCAGAAGTTCAATGTCCTAAAAATCTTTATTAATTGGTATGACCGGTTTGACCATTCCGATCAATGATGCAAATAATGAATGAGAATGTCTATTAAAAACCAAAAGATTTTCAATATAATGAATTTTCATGCGCTGCTTGTTCTCATGGTATATAAATTAGTATACATTCACTAGTTAAAATCGATACTCAATTCCTATATTTCTGGAAATTATATTACGGTGATGTATAGTGCTCGTCATCCTCCATGTTGACCATCTAGATATTATTTGTATCCAATAGATACATCTACTAGATGATTGTATGGTGTTATTAATTGCATTGAAGTTTACGAGATTACTTGCTCAAATTTTAAATTATGAGCATAATTTTCAAATTATACAATGAAAATGTGTTTCTTGTTAATTCTAGTGAGCCTAAATCTCAAACTTTTAATAAATGCTAGTTAAGATGGTGATAAATAATTTAGCACTATTATTTGTTAAACACCTCTAATTAATTTCTATATCATTATTATTGAGAACAAAATGCTTCCCATTTTTTTTTTATAAGGAATGATATTTTATATGTAGCAACACTTATGTGCTTCATGCCAACATCAAAGCTATCCTCGCAATAGTTAGCTTATGGTCAGAGCATAATATTATTCATCTAATAATTTTTGATAGTGCAATATATGTACAATCGGTCCACTATAGTGCACTGAGATGGACATTAAAGAATTTGAGAATACATGTTTAGTTTGAACCCTTATAAAATATCTAAAATCCTAAAGAGTGATATTTTATAAACGTTTTGTCGACTATCATTTTGATAAGAAAGTTTTCTCAACACTAGGGAGAAATTAACTGTAATGCCCCGGATTTTCTCAACCCTGAGGGTTACTAAAATAATTTTTAAATAATATTTGACGACTCCAAATAGTTTTTCCATGCCCTTGAATGGTTTTTAAAATGTAACTATTGCAGAAAAACAACAAGCACGCAAGGGAAATAATAAACCATAGTTCATCGTCTTGACATGTGCTGTCCTATAGTTATCGATATGATGGCCAATTGACCACTCATGATCCAAACAAAAAATGTATCTATCATTGCCGCCTCTGTACGTTCTAGAAAATACTCACTCGGTGGAACAATGTCTGAGATACAAATTATGAAGTGTCCAATTAAGTGGATTTCTATCATCTTTTAATTAAATTCTGAGAACTAATATAAATTTTCATAAAGTTTAGTCACCTTTTCAAAATATTTATAACCACATTAAACTTTCAACTCAACTTAAGATTTTATCATAAATGAAACAATTAAATTTTTTCATAAAATTTAAGTTCCATTTATCATACCTAACAACCAAAAAAAAAAAATTAATTAACCTCTATTTACCTTAGAACTGGCGTAGCACGGCGATGGCGAGTAGCGACATTTATATTCTAAAATTATTAACTTCTAAATTTTTTTACAAGACATAATGAAATAAAGACCATATAAAATAAAAATAAAAATTTAAAATTTAGGCGAGTCTACAGAAAATTAAAACCTAAATATGATATCAACATGTAACGCCTCGAATTTTCTCAATTCGGAGGTTCACTAAATAATCTTTAAATAATGTTTGATGACTCGAAATAGATTTCTCGTTCCCTTAAATAGTTTTAAAAATGTAACTATTGCAAAAAATTAACAAGCGAGAGAGGTAAAAGAAATTGACTTCTAAATATAAGGCTTTTACCAATACCGCGATAGGTGTCGCTACAATTTATTTAACCATCCAAACATACTCCAAAAATTACAATATTTTAATTGTTACTTGGGACCTTGTACTAGGTTATGTTAAAATTTTAGACCTTATTAGGTCGTTTGGTAGGTGAAAAAGTTATCTAAAGTTGCTTGAAAAATTGTCCATACAGCCCGTTAAAATGTTCATAATAAATTCATACGATAGAATTTTTGAGTGATTTCAAATTCTACTATTAGACAACATATAAGACTTTCCATACTCCGAATATACAAAGAGTTATAATTTTTCAAAGTAGGACAGAAAGCTGAAATTTCAGAATCTAAAATAAGGTAATTTCTACAAATATTGAAATGACAACTAAACTAACAGCTCGTTTTTTCTCGTACTTTACATGATTAAATATTGTAAAACTAACATATAAATTATAGTATTTACATCGTGATTGACTTGATCATCTCGATGCCAAAACTTAGTTTAAATAAAATAAGTCCACTTCATGATCGCTAGCCTACACCATCGCACCAATGCCAACTATTTCAATCTGAAAATTTGTTCATTTTAGAGTGAGTATTTCATAAGAAACACTTAGTAAAAAAAATACTAACGTGTGAGAAAAATATATGAATTAATTTGCGACATGCCAAACGTTTAAAACATACATAGGAACACATTCGATAACCGGTACCACATGAAACTTAAAAATGATTACCTTCAATCACTAACATACATATGTGATTACCTTCAATCACAATCATAAAGTTCTGACTTTGACATTAAGCATGGAAATCAATTTATATAATATTTTCTCAATTTAAAATTATGGACTTAAATTCAGTAGTACAAGAAACTACCTCAAAAGGAATTTCGGTTGAAGTTGATGGTGGAAAAAAATTTCTACACTTCTCAAAAAAACAACCCACGCGCTTGCCCTTTTCTTTATTTACGTATTATTGTGCACAATAGTGAGTGATTTATGTGAAATATTGGAGTGGAACAAGAGAGGGAAATTGGTCAAAATCTGGGAAAGAAAAAGATGTTTCTTCTTGTTGTTTGGGGTCAACAATTGAGAGGCAAATGAGGGTTTTTGGGCTGGTCGAAATAGGGTAGAATTTGGAGGTAAATTTTGTGATTTGGTGGCTAAAATATGTGGAAGGAAAGTGGGACTTAAGGGCTGAATTCTTCAGGGGATAAAATAGAGTATTTTGGCTAAACATTCGGGCATCAAAAGGCATTCATGGAAAGTGTTGGGGACCGACTGCTAAAGGAAATATATGGCAAATTAGTGGATGATTCTTGGTGATTGAAATGGAGAGAAATAACAAGAAATCTGAGGGCTAGAATCTAGAGTATTTTGGTGATTGAAATGGAGGGAAAAATCAGATGCCTAAGGTTGAAAAAAAGAGTTGTTGGGGCTGATGTTCTGATGACCTGTTTGTGCTAAAAGAAACTAATTGAGAATGTACTTAAGAGGCCGATTTTCATCATAGTTAAAGGAGAAGTTTAGCTGGAGTTGAGGTGGACTAAATGGAGGAGAAAATTGGTGGTTAATTGATCATGGACTAAGGAAGAAAAATCACTGAATGTGGGTAAGGGTGAATTGCTTGGGAGAAAATCTTAGGACTATTTTTGGCAGAGTAGGGGGGAGCCTTGGGATGTGTCTCTAAAGATTAAATGGTACATAATTAGCTAAAAATATATGGTAGAAAATATGAGGGAAACGAGTAGGTAATGGGCAGAAGTGAGGGGAGATCATGGTGGTTAAATATTTGGGTTATAGGGCCTGATTTCTTGCAGGGATAATAGACCGTTTGGTGGTGTTTCTCTAGTACTTAGGTGGAACGGGGTTGGGCTAAAATACTGGGAAATAAATGGACTCAAATTGACCGAAACTAAGGTAAATAAATGGACTGAAATTTAGGTTGAGATAATGTTCAAATTTTTGCTTGGCTTCAAATTGAAGAGTTGGCCTAAAAATCCAAGAATTAACTTGACAAAAAATGTTCTGGTGCAAGAAAATTTAAAGAGGCTCGGTGATATTTAATATTCCATAACCATCAAATCAAATATATGGCAAGCACATGAAAAAAAATATACCACGACTAAATATTAAAACGTATTAGAAAGTTCGTAGCGATACCAAAAGTTAAAATTATATTTTTGTGAAATTTTAAACGCTGTACCTGGAAAAAAATACATGAAAGTACTACATATTATATTTTTTAGATTCTCGTA
This sequence comes from Forsythia viridissima, assembly GCA_030279155.1. Taxonomy (NCBI): domain Eukaryota; kingdom Viridiplantae; phylum Streptophyta; class Magnoliopsida; order Lamiales; family Oleaceae; genus Forsythia; species Forsythia viridissima. Next base: position 59,633,187 of record CM059033.1, on the reverse strand, counting down.
CAAGGCAATACAAACCAGAAATTCGACATACAATTTATTTGTAAGTTATACAATTTACATATGTATTTACTAATCAAAGAGATTAAAGCAAATCTCATATACCAATAGTAATATGCTCCAATTCATATTGACGTCTTGGAAGGAAAATCCATTAACATTATATATGGTAAATTAATAGCACGCCTAAAGTGTGTGACATTTAATTCCAAAACTAAAATCCTCCAATTAAAAATAAAGCCAATTGTAATGATGGTTCCGTTGAGGAGGCATATACTCTTGCTGAGTATATAGACATAATTAATTGTAAAATCTCAAAAAAGGTTCAAGTACCTGAAATACTGAAAATGAAGAGATTTCAATAAGCTATGACGTTATGGGAAAGAAATGAAAAAAAATGTTGTTGACAACACTTTTGTACATAATGTAACGCTTCATACTATAAAAGGTAGCGAGGATATTGAAGGAAATCTGTCAAATAATTACTTGGCCAAATAAATGGATGCAATCCAAGTAAATTGAACTTACTAGATAAACTTAAAGTTTATGGACCTACACTATACTTATGCAAAATAAAATAAGAAAAAATAAGTCGTAAGATATAATACACGACTTTCAACATAACGACTTTCGCAAAGACTTATATATGGCATGACTAATAATATTATGTGTATAAATCTCTGGATGATTTAATATGCATAAAGCATTTAGTTTAAGTTTTCGAGAAACTTAATCGACCAAAATACATATCTCAAGTGATATTATCATGAGGAGAGTAAATACGCATTGTACTCTTTTACCCTTGACCAAAGTTGTCTTATTGGATTTTTTAGGTAAGATTTTTAATGAAGCAATTTTCATGGCCTATTAAAATAACTAAATACTCTTTCTTTTTCCTTCACTAATATTTTTCCAACAGGTTTTTCTAATAAGGTATTAATGAGACATTCTTTATGTAAAGGATATTCATGGGAAGTGTTATAAATATTATAGTTATAGATGTCATAACCTACAATATATTTACCCTTAACATAACTCTATGGTTTTCCTTTTGTATGTTACTAATTGTATACGAAACCCATGAAGGGATCAACAACAAGATCTTTTTTTTTAATGTAATTGCATCAGATCATAATGCTGACTACAGTCAACCAATGATATTGTATGAAGATAATATTGTTGGGATGAAACATATTTCACTAGAATTATTTTATATAAGTTTTAGATAGATGGTAGAATTGAAGATATTGACGCATGAGATATGAATGGCTCGATACAAGGATTTTCATTGATTGAAATCTGGGGGAGTAGCTATACTCTTTGTCATTCGCTCAGGATTTGTCCAATTGGGTTTTCATGACAATGTTTTAACGAGGCAGCATCTGATTACTCCAAATTTTTTATTACTTTTTTTTTTCCTTTCGTTTGATATTTTGTCCCACTGAATTATTGTCAAACAAAATTTTTAACAAGACAGTTATTGTACTAAATTGTAATCAAATAAGGGTGTTTTAAAATTATAAAAAATTATTAATGACCATATTTAGAAATGTCTTACTTGCCCTACAAGTTTTTGAAACCCTATATGTATGGGTACATCATTATAATGAAAGATACAATATTTCTCTAATTCTCTTCTATAGTTTATAACAATTTTGTACCACTAATCTAGTCGATCTTCTTTGCGAAACACATAATGACATAAGATGTTATTTTATTCTAGTAAAAGAAATAAAATAATTCTTTTACATCAAGGTTTGAGTTTGAAGGAAAATGTTGAAAATTTGTAAAAGTCCTTGTGATTGTCTTGCTTCTTAAGAAGTTGAATTGGGACTTTTATAGACTTTTGTAAGTGGACGACTTTTGTAGAATTTGTGGATTTTTAAGTGACTTTTATGAATTTAATATGAATTAATAAAAGCATTCCATAAACTTTCATAAAGACTTTTAAAGACTTCTATTTTTGAAAAAAAAAAAAAAAAAGCTAAATATCTATTACAGTCTTATCTAATACAATACCAAACACAGCCTCAGTAGTTATTAACATGTAATATTTGCGTTCAGTCAATAACTTCACTTGATCAACAATATGAACTTACAAAGTACCAATTCCGAAATCACAAGATTTGTTATCAATAAACTAATTATTATTTGATTATATTTGTACTATTTATTTTTTAACGATTTTGGCTTATGTGGCAGTTGGCCTTATGACACATGGTAAAAAATATGTTCTGTTGTTCTTGTGTTTGAGACAAAAATGTGAGATCATATGCTTTGTACTTCGCTAGCTTTCTCTTAACTCTTAGAGAATTCTCACAAGGCAGATAGGTCCGTCACTCGACTTTCCTCTGACTGAGAACAAGGCTAATGTTCGCCTTGTTTCATCTAGCCAAGAGGTTCACCAAGACGCAGACCACCAATCGCTCTCTCTTCCTCGTTGGTAAACATGATTGTTAATTTCATCCCATCGAAGAGACTCCATTGGGGCATATAGAGGTTCACATAACCGTTTGGGTCATTCGTGATGATGTGGCCAGTATGTGACACATGACCTCTGTATTCGACATGGCTAGCACATGGCATCCATACGAGATAAGGTAGTTGTTGACGTCGGATTCTGCACCTAACCACGTCTCAACAGATCTCCAGTCAATTCTCTGTCGACCTGTATGTTACCTGTACACTAGGACGATCGTTAAACACCAAGATCACATAGAAAAAAGGGTCCAGCGATCGTTGGTACTCTGACGATCAAGTCAACTGCCGGTACATGGAACGATATACAGATGACGAAAATAATTGGGTGTGGGAGGACAAGCAGGCAGAGTTTAGGGATGATAATAATGCTTAAAAGTACCTATTTTTGAATAACCGTAGACGTTGTATTTATAGCACAAGAGTTCTAATTGATTTAGAAAAACAATCAATTAGATATCTAATCGGATCCTCCTTTCTTATGGAATAGAGATGATCGGTTGTCAAGGCAATCTCCCAGACTAGAGTCCTTATTTGAATTAATCATGTTACCTAATCTTTAGGAGATTGGGATTTGGTTTTCTTGTGAGGTTCCGTGTGTCAATCAAACACGATCTTTCTTTAAGCATATCTGTGGTCATTCTGGAATGCTATGTTGCCTGTGGATTACGAGGGATTCGAAGCTCGGCAAGGCTCTCTGGATCAGTCATGATATTTGAGGCCTATCATGGGCTTTGTTGTGTTCTGATTTGTGAGTGCTAACATGCTGATGGGCACGTGGCCCTCTTCTGATGTTAGAAGTCTTTATAAATCTGGAGGGCCTTTGCTAGGTCTATAAGGCCTTAACGGGGGCCAACTTGGGTATTTATTCGACTTTTGTTGACGTGGAGGCATTATCGAAATCTGGTAGTAACAATAGTCTCTCAAGTCAAAGCCTATTATTTATTGTAGTCGTGGAACTTTGAAGTAAGAGAAAAAATAAGTTTTGATAGGAGCAAATCTCACGGGTATGGTCTTTGCAGGTGCACTATTGAATTACGTACTCAGTATAGTTATCCAAGTCCGAAGCCGATTATTTATGACGGGTGAGGGTTTTAATTGGTGAGACTCCTGGTAACGTGTCCCTGATTGGTGTGATTCTATCCAAGCTGTCAATCAAAGTTGTCAATCGAGATTGTCATAGTGGTCAGATAATGAGGAGTGAGAGAAGCTATGACATAAATGTGGTTGCGCATGCTGGAGGATTGGGGGCGTGCGTAGAATGCGTCACGTCATTTCATTAAATGCCTAGGATTCTATTTTCTGCCTTTTGCACTGCCTTTGACACGTGTTCATTGGATCAACAATTCAGATGGTGTTCTTTAAATTGGACGACGGGGTTTGGGGATGCCTAATCTATGTAAGTCTGTGCGCTCCTTTGCTTACCTTCTTCTTGTTTTTACTTGTGTCTCACTATTCATCGGGTATTTCGGCAGTATAGTAGAAGTTGGAGGGATTTTAGAGATTGAAGAGTCCAACCGTGACTTTTGAGGTAACAACCATAGGGATTGCAGTGTTTTCCTTCTTGCCATTGTAATTTCTTGATTTTAGGGTGTGGATACTGTTTCCATCTTCTTTTTTGGTAGTCGTGGTCATTGTGGTGTTTCATGGTTGAGTTGGGATGGATTGTAATGTCGTCTGAAAACGATGATTTGCAGAATCCGCCGGCTATCGAGATAAACCTGAAATTATGGGTGAAGTTTCTACTTCTGTTTCGTCGACTTCTTTGGATGAAGGACAAGAGGGGATAGATCAGGAGCTTCCTACAGCATCCACGAGTAGGAGGGATAAGAACCCAAAGGCATCGTCGAAGGTGGGTAAGAAACAACGTGGTGCCGGGGTCCCTGAGATGATGGGATCGTTGGACAAAAAGGTCTGTGCTGCTCAGGAACTTGACGAAGAACTTAGGCGTTCGACCACAGAGGCCTCTATGGCTCGCTCAAGGATCACGGAGGCAGAATTAGAAGATATCAGACTGTCTTATTACATTCATGTCTCTGTAGAGCTCAGGACTTCTGGTTCTGATGAGCGTGCTGACGACCCACCTGATGGGTTCGTCACAATTTATGAATTGGTGATGGAACAAGGTCTTCGTCTACTAATGTATAGTTTCTTTCGTGAGGTTCTGAAAGATTGGAACTTGGCCCCTTGTCAGATAACACCGAACGGTTGGGGCCAAATAGTGGCGGCGTTCCTACCTTGGAGGATTTTTGAAGTTGATGGAGACTTGACCCTTAGGGAATTCGAATCAATTTACCGACCCTACATGTCTACGGGTTGGTTCAATATTTCATCTCGATTGAGCCAAAAGTATAAAAATGCAACTGACAGTCCCAACAAAGTGCACAATTGGAAGGAGGGGTTCATCTTCGTAAGTGGAGACTGGGAATTTATGCCGAAGAATCATCTCCCAGAAATGTCCATTCCTCGCTATTTTGGGGATGGTATAACTTTTTATCTTGTGCAAATTTTTTATCATTGTTCCTAACTTAATGCGTCATTTGTCCCTGCAGATTGTGAGAAGCCGCCCATTCCGAAGAGAGATGAATGTGATTTGAAACTAAAGTGGGGTAAGGTTCAAGCGCTCGATAGTGACTACAGGAGCCTCAACAATCTGTTTATGGACAACGACTTATTGATTCGCTACGGACTCATGAGTAAGCCTTGTCTATCGAATTGCATGGGATTTTTCATCAATAGGCCTCCATAACGCCCCGCATCTTGGTTATTGCATTTGCAGCATCCAGGTTCAAAGGTGTCCCATCTTTTCGCAATGCTCGGTCTGCAAGTGGAGCGAGTTCTTATGGTCGACTACCCTCGTGAGAAGTAACATTGTCGCAAGAGGTAGAGGATGCAGTGCCGTTGAGGTCGATTTATCCACCGACTATTGCCATTTAGGCTCCAGAATAGACTGTGTCGTCCCCGTCCCTGTCCCTGCCCCTGCCCCTATCCCTGCCCCTGCCCCTGCCCCTGCCCCTGCCCCTGCCCTACCCCTACCCCCGTCTCCTCCTCCTCTACGTCTAGCTCTTGTTCTCCCAAAAGATATGGAGAAGAGGATAGCAGAGGATATGGGAGGGGCCATTGGCCAAAAGAAGAATGCCCTTATGGTTACGGGAGGGCTTATGAGAGATGTTCGCAAGACCAAGCAAGTCGAAGAACGTCGCCAAACTTCACCTGGGCATTCTGTGGAGATTCTGGGTGCAGGGAATTCATCGGCCTCTTTTGGTCAAGGAGGTCGTATTCGCATCACCCATCACACTTGTGACTTAGATTCTTCTATGTTGGAGTTACTCTCCATCCATCCTGCGATAATAGCAGCGAGTGTCCATAAGTACTAGATCGAAAAATAGGAGAAAGCTACCGAAGAATCCACTATTCGCGAACGCCTACAAATGGCATAGATGAATTCAATCCAAGGGTTGATCTTAACCAAGGAGGTGTACAGCACCCTCAAGGGCTTAGATGGTAAGCTTGAGGAGGAAGAGGCCAAGTCAAAGAAGCTATCCAAGGATCTGAGGGTGGTGGGTCTTGAGAAGGCTCAACTTGAATCGGACAAGACGACCCTCCAGTTTAAGTTGGAGCTAGTGGTGAGCAAAGAGGCTGACATGAAGGCCAAGTACAAGATCGAGCTGAAGGCCACGAAGAAGAGTTTGAAGCAGGCTCGAGACTAGAAGAGGGCTACCGAGGCCTCTCAAAAGCGTGCTGAGAAAGCTCAGAAATTAGTCGAAGATCGAGCATTTGCTGCTAAAATCGTCGTTGCCACTGCCAACAGCAACTTGGAGATAGTAGTTGTAGAGAAGGATAGGCTCTTAGTCGAAGTCAGATGAGAGGTGGAGAGAGTCAAGGCAGAACGTGTGGATGCCGAGGCCAGGTCAATTTTAGCATACCATGAAGGGTTTGAAGATATCCCTGAGTACAATGAACTCGTTGATCACTTCATGACGGCAGGGGGAGAGCAGTTGGTCGAGAGAATCTCAGAGACCCACCCTGAGTAGGATATCTCATTTCACCGATATCCTCCTGGCGATGCTCTTACCTCCGTGGTCCCTACACCAGCCGAGATTCCTCCACTTGTCGAGGATCAAAACGTAGTCGAAGCCCAGAATATCACCCCCGACGTAGGAATAGACCCGCAATGTGCCAACCCTAAAGAGGCGGCGGGGCCTTAAGACTTGTAAATTTTCATTTTCTATGTTATGTCAGTTCTAGTACCGTTAATCAAATAGACTTTTTATCACTCCCCATGCACTAAGTCTTCTTACGTAAGTATTTATATGTGACTCGTTAAGACCTTTGCTTTTGGCGGAGTATGTCTGCCGAAGATAATACTCCTCATTAAAAGGATAACTCTTGTGGATGTTCTTTCTGCTAGAAATAGAAAATCGAGCACAAAATTAAGGAATTATTCCTCCCAGTATTAATAGTGCAGACTATTTGTTGAATTCAAAGCGACGTCATTAACGCATGGGTTAACGAAATGACGCATGTGGTGTGTGGCGTTCCATTTGCCTGTTGAACGCTCCCTTGTTAACGGCACCATTTAATGCCTTACGTTTTCCACATAGCCAGACTTGTCGTTTTTCGCGCCATCCCTATAAAAACACCAAGGGCCCTTCATTATGTTTCTCACGCGTTCATGGCTTTGGTGAATCATGTTAATTAAATTCCATGGCTCTAACTTCTCATGGAACAGGCAGAAAATGAAAAGGCACCTTTGCTAACATTTGTCTTCTTGGTTCCAATATTCAACGTGAGTGTTCCCTAGGAACAAGGATAGAGAACCAGCATCTAATGGAACCGATGTTCGGAGAATCAACATTCAGAGGCCTTGAAAATCAATGTTCAGAGGACCAAACGTGCGGGATGGGTGGGACCTAACAGCCTTAGCCAAAAAGTCTCGAACGGTACCTCCACAATGGGCATCGATGACCAGTCCATCAATGATCCTGACTCAGATGACGGGGTTGAGAGCCATATGCCAAAGGTGTCAATGGCACTTTTGGATAGTGTGGCCAAATCAACTCGTATTGGAGAGACTTTCTATCATGGTGAAGTTAGATTTTTACCAATGACGAAGCCTAACGAAGATCACGATGACAAAAATCAGAGTATTCAGTTTAGTAGACTATAGATCCCGATATGTGCCGACCCTAAAAAGGCAGCGAGATAGTAGGATGATAGCCATGTTTACTTAATTCTCGCCTTGTAATTCAGATTGTGATGAATGAAATGAAAAGGTATTGGGTTATGCTTGTTTGTTGTATAATTAAAGTCAAGATAAACTATTTTGTACTACGGTCAAATCTGTGCGTTTGACGAGGCTGAAGAGATATCTGAACAAGTAATACGTGGTCTCCCGACTAGATAGTTTTTGCTGCCTATGCGAGGCTTTCTGATATATGTGCGAGGTTCTTGTTATTAGGGTGTTCGCCATACCCTCGCAACTTGTGCGGGGCTTTTGGACTTAAGTGTTCTCGTAAGCATTTTCACGTGTGATGTGTATTGGTGGAGTGCGTTTACCCCACGTAACCTTTACTACCCCTACACAACCTTTACATCTTCCTAGGGTTTTCTGGGGCGCGTCCTTCCCTCCTACCCCCTCTCCCTCCCCCTCCCCCTCCCCCTCCCCCTCCCCCTCCCCCTTCCCCTTCCCAAGCACATGTACGTTAATTCGACAGTTTGCATTCTCCTTTGCCTATATACATGCACTTGCAGAAATTACTTTCATCTCCTTCACTCCCATTTCCCGCCTATAATATTGGAGTTCAGTCTTTGTTTGTCATGGCAGGTTTTTACTTTTCTAGGGTGCCCAAGTTCAAAATAAGGAGTAGGAGAGTTGTGGGTGAAAAGGAAGATATTTCTCCTCAACCTCCAGTACTACGCACGGCATCTCTTCTGGAGGTTGCTATCCCACAGGCATCAGAAGCAATAATGGGTGCTTTCACCGCTATATTGTTGGCGTCAGGAATAGCAGTGGGAATTCATTCTGTTCTCCTTCTCTGAGAAACCCTACTTCCATTGGAAGATATTCAACGATCAGAGAAGAGGAAGACAGTGGCTGATGATGAGGGAGAAACGGCCATGCCAATGAGGGATATGAAGGGTGATGGCAGTTCAGAAGATTTCCAGAAGACGAAGAGAGATCGAGTGGAGAGTCAAAGAACACACTTCCTATTGTTCTTGAGGCACGGCCTGACCTCTATTTATCTTCCTGGATGGTCCGAATATATCAATATCGAGTCTCGTCAGGATGAATTAGACCATGTTATCTTGGAAAAGTTACCATCTTCATCTACAACAGTGGCCGCCTCTGTCTATAAATATTGGACCTCTGTTTGGGCAAGGGCTACTGAAGGCGCGGACCTCTCAAAACTGATAAAAAAGGCAGAGATAAATATCGCCTGAAGTCATGTTCTTATTTGCGAATTATATAAGGTTCTTACGATGAAAGTTGACGACCAGCGCTCTACAGTAGTCGGTGTAGAGGATATTGACGTGATGCGTCTGGAGAATCAGACCCTTCGATCGGAGCTTGCAGTTTCTGAGGATGCCAGGGCACATGAGCCATATATGACGTAACCAAATCTAGAACAATTCAGAGGGCGTGTGCACAGGCTCAGGGGAAAGCTGAGTTGCAGCTGAGGCTTTGCCAAAACATGGTTCATGCCAAAGATAAAGAGTTGACTGAAGCCTTAGCAGAGTTATTGAAGGCCAATGATCTATTGGCTAGTCTTAGGATCCCTAGTTATGCTGATCCCAAGGATCCAACTGGAACTTAGGAGCCATATTCTTTTATAACACACGCTGATGTTATTTTTCCTGATTTCAGAAATATAAAGTTTTTATAGAGTACATCTTTTATTATGAGCGTCGTTCTTTTTTTTTTGCTGTTTATATGAACGCGCATTAGTTGTTTTACCTCGTGAGTTGCAAGAGTTACACGTGAGCCACACTTCCTTGCGGACAAACTATTTTTACTTGTTGGGTTGCGCGTTGAATATTTATCCAGCGAGTTGGAAGAGTTGGCCGAGAACCACACTTCCTTGCTGTCGAACTTTCTTTATTTGTTTGACTGTACGTTGAATGTTTATCTACTGAGTTGAAAGAGTTGGCCACAAACCACACTTCCTCGCTGTCAAACTTTCTTTACTTGTATGATTGTGCGTTGAATGTTTATCCAGCGAGTTAAAAGAGTTGGCCGAGAACCACACTCCCCTGCTGCCGACTTTTCTTTACTTATATGATTGCGCGTTGAATGTCCCCCGCTGCCAAACTTTCTTTACTTGTATGATTGTGTGTTGAATGTTTATCTAATGAGTTGAAAGAGTTGACCGCGAACCACACTCCCTCGCTACTGAACTTTCTTTACTTGTATGATTGCGCGTTGAATGTTTATCCGGTGAGTTGGAAGAGTTGGCCGCGAACCACACTCCATCGCTGTCAATTTATCTTTGCTTACGTAATAGGGTAGAGAGTATTTTAACTCAAAAAATACTAAACTTTATTAGAATAACGCTACATCTGAAATAGGCCGAAAAGAAGTGATGATGTTCAGTTTAGTGCCGAGAAAGAAAAGACAATATAAAGAGTACTAAAGAAGTGCAGATGCATGATGTTCTAGAGATGCCTTGTTTCTTTCCCTTCTGAGTCCTTCAACCTATAGGTTCCTAGCCGAATCTCTTCAACGGTCTTGTAGGGACCTCCTAAGTAGGTCCAAGGATTCAGACACCCACCTCTGTGTTAGCTAAGAAAACTTTCTTGAGGACAAATTCATTGACATGGAAAGTTTTGTTCTTCACTTTTGAGTTTTAGTGTCTAGCCATCTTTTTCTGATAAACCGCCAGACGGAGTTGCGACTCCATGTGCCATGGTGAAAAGGGTTTCACCAGTTACTGTCTAGGACGTGGTCTAATATGACCATAGAGTTTCGAGTAATTCTTTGGCCCACCCTCCCTTGGCGGATTCCAACTTTCGTTTGAGGGTGTGCTTGATTATCTTGTTGACGGCATCTACCTGGACGTTGGAATGGGGTAGTAGAGAGTGGAGAAATCTCTCCGGATGCTGAACTCTTCGTAGTTCGAGTTAAATTTCTTCCAAGTGAACTGCGTACCGTTGTCAGAAACAAGAGAATGGGATAATCCAAAACGGCACACGATATTTTTCCATACGAACGTCCATGTATTTTCTTTTGTGATTTTAGCCAGAGGTTCAGCCTCGCACCACTTTGTGAAGTAGTCGACCACTACCACCGTGAACCTGACCCCGCCCCTTCCTGTTGGAATGAGGCCTATGAAATCGATTTTCTATTTGGCAAAAGGCCATGGACTGGTGACTGGGGTGAGGTTTTGAGCTGGGAGTTTTGGCACAATGGCGAATTTTTGGCACTTGTCACATCACATTGCATAAGTATGGGAATTCTTCTTCATGGTTGGCCAATAATATCCTTACTTCAGTACGTTTTGAGCTAGGGCCATCCCTCTTGAATGGTTGCCGCAGATCTCCTCGTATATCTCTTTTATCACGTAATTTGCCTCATCTTGAGTAATGTAGCACAAGAGGGGGTGGCTGTAACCTCTTTTATACAAGATTCCGTCTTGTAAGACAAATTTTGCTGTCCTTCTGCAGAGCTTCTGTATTTCTTCTCTGTTGTCCAGCAGAGTTTGGTTGGTCAAGTAGGTGATGATTTTCTTCATCCATTTAGGAGACTCAGAGATTACCATGGTATCTGGTGGCAGAGTCTCATCAGTGGACGGTCAACTGAGCTTTTTAACTGGGATAGCCCTCATCAAATTGGAGTCTTTACTACTTGCCAACCTCAACAGGGCATCGGCATAACCGTTCTCAATTCGTGGGATCTGGAGTAGTTCAAATATCTCGAAGTGGGATAGGAGATCTTTGGCCTTCTTCAAGTATGCCACCATAGACTGCTCGCGGGCTGTGAAGGTCCCGTTGACTTAGCTAACCACTAGTTATAAATCACTATAGATCTGGAGTTTCTTCACCATCATCTCTGGTACCAGCCTCAAGCCTGCTAGGAGTGCCTCATATTTAGCGGCGTTGTTCAAGGCTTTGAACTCTAGGCCAAGCGCGCAATTGAGATTATGGCTATCATGGCTGATTAGCAGAATCCCAGCTCCAGCTCAGGCCTCACCTGAGGATCTGTCAACATATAATTTCTATGTTGGTACCTCTTGTAGTTTAGCTTTGAGCAAGCCTTATAGGATGTGGACGAAATCATCCATGAAGTCTGCCAAAGCCTGTCCCTTTATAGAGGGCATTGGTTTGTAGGAGATATTGACTTGGCTAAGTTTGTTCGACCATTTCATCCGTCTTCTCGAGGTGTCCAGCTTCTGGAGCATTTGTCTCAGAAGGAGATTTGTTAGGACATCGATGGTATGTGACTGGAAGTATGGCCAGAGTTTTTGAGATGCGATAATTAGAGACAAGTTGAGCTTCTCCATGTCCGGGTATCTTGTCTCCGCATCTTACAGGGCCTTGCTCACATAATAGACTGAGAATTGCGTCGGGCCTTCTTCTTAGATCAAGACCGAGCTCATCGCTTTTTTAGACACCGCGAGGTAAATGAGTAATGTTTCTCCATTCTTTGGCTTGGATAGCAGCGGGGCCTTTTTGAGGAGGACATTGAGTTCTTGGAAGGCCTTCTCGTATTCTTTGGTCAACTCAAATCTTTTTTTCCCCTCTGATGGTCTGGAAAGCAGTCGGTTGTCTTCGATATGAATCGATTCAAGGCCGCCAATCTTTCTTTCAGGCTCTGGACTTCCTTAGGAGAAGATGGTGACTGCATCTTTACGAGTGCTTTGATTTTCTTAGGATTGTCCTCTATCCTGAGCTGGTTTACCATGTAGCCGAGGAACTTTTTTGATGTGACTCTGAAGGCACACTTTAGGGGGTTAAGCTTCATTCGATACTTGCGGAGGATTCCGAACATCTCTCTCAAGTGTCCGATGTGGTCCTCGGCGTTCACACTCTTCATGAGCATGTCATCGACGTAGACTTCTATTGTGTTTCTAATCTGTCCCGAGAACATGCGGTTTACTAGCTGCTAGTATGTTGTTCCTGCGTTCTTTAGGCTAAAGGGCATTATCTTGTAGCAGTACAATCCTCGGTCCGTAATGAACGAGGTGTGCTCCTCGTCTCCTGTAAATATCTAGATCTTGTTGTAGCCAGAGTAGGCATCCATGAAACTAAGTAGATTATGGCTAGCTATAGCATCGACCAATTGGTCGATGAGCGGCAATGGGAAGCTATCTTTAGGGCACGCTTGATTCAGGTCTGAAAAGTCTATGCACACCCTCCACTTCTTGGTACTCTTCCTCACCAGCACAGGGTTGGACACCCATTGGAGGTAGACTGCCTCCCTGAAGAACTCGTTGGCTAGTAGCTTGTCTACTTCCTCCTTCAAGGCGCCGTACCTCTCGGTACTTAAGGGTCTCCTTTTTTGTATCTTGTGGTGTATTTTCGAATCCATTTTTAAGGCATGGAAAGCCACAGATGGATCAATCCCCACAATGTCACTATGTTTCCATATGAAGATGTCCATTTTCTGTTACAGGAACTGCTTTAGTTCTTCTTTTATCTTTTTCTCGAGTCTCTTCCCCACCTGCAACATCTGGGTTAGGTTTGAGGAATTTACTGTGAATACTTCCAAATCCTCTGCCGGAGAGGCCAGAGAGTCTGAACCTATAATTCAAGGGTCCAAGCCCTTGTCTAGTATCATTTCTTCGTCTATTTTTTTGGGGTCAACGTCAATCGGTTCTGTTTGTATAGTCATTACTTCCGGGGTAACATCTTCGTGCTTTGCTGCCTTTCGTAGCACGTTCATATAGAAGGCCCTTGCCTCGATCTGATTGCCGCGAATCTTGGCGACCTCTTCTAGTGTCGGGAACTTCATTGCCAAGTAATGGATGGATGTAACCGCTTGTAGATCCTTGAGTGTGGGTCTACCAAAGACTCCATGGTAGGCAGAGTGGGTATCAACCACTAAGAATTCTATGAATTTTCTCAGATGACACGAGGGCTCTCCAAAGTCTATTGCGAGGGTAATCCTTCATCATGGGATGAGACTATCTCCTGTAAAACTGAATAGTGGTTCTGAGATTGTTGTCAGTTTATGATCCACGTCTATCTAATCAAAGGTACTACTGAATAAGATGTTCACGGCGCTCCCATCATCAACCAACATTCGTCCCAACATGGACCACTAAGGCATCACAGTGGGGGTAATGTACGCCAGCTTTGTCTTCTTCAGTAAAAGAGATCTGTAGGGCTCTTGGTCGGTGTATGTGAACCTGCCAACTTTCCATGGGTTCTCATCTTGCTGCCTTCGCATAGTTTCACCACGAGTTCATCGTGTGTCCTCCGACATAGGGTCCTCCTATGATTGTATTGATTTATCAAACTAGAAGGGCTCCTACAGGTCTTTTCGCTCTTGGCAGGTCCCTGTTTCTGTCATTTCTTCTGTTATTACAGCGAGGTCCATCGTTTTGATGTCGAGACAGAGCCTTTGCCTTTGATTGAGCGGTCCTCGACATCTCCGTGCTGGTCGATTCTCATCTCCTTGTCCTTGGTTCCTATGTTTGATCAATTCTCTTACGTTTGGGCAATCTTCTGTATTATGCACCCTAGTCTTGTGTATACGATAGAACTTGGACAGAAGGGCCACCAGTAAAAAGGTCACTACGAGTGTTTTAGGATAGAGAGTAGAGACCACCTCCGTCTGGTTGAACCTCTTGTAATAGTTGTTCTGCGGTCCAAGACTCTACTTCTCTTAAAAACGACTGAAATGAAGTTCAAGGGAGCATCATTCCTCTCTTTGATAGCGATCTGCTCTATCTCTTTCGATTTTCTTCTTGTTCTCGATCGTCTCATCTGATCGAATTTCTCGTTGGATCAGGTCTACCAGCTTACTGTAAGTCTTAGGTTGGCTATTATAGACGTCTATCCAGAAAGGGATACACATGTGAAGTCCATTTACCAATGCATCTAGAGCTTTGTCATCGATTACAGTCTCGATCTTGTTGATAACATTGCTGAACCTCTTGAAATAGCTTTTTACGATTTTTCATTCCTGCTGCCAAATGTCGTGGAGTTGGGCAATATCGACTATCATGGTCTAGTTGCCAATGAAAGCATTGACAAACTCTCTTTTGAGCTGAGGCCAACTCCTGATGCTTTCTGGTTTCAACTTATTGTACCACCTCTTCACATCGGATGTGAGCATAGTGTAGAAATTCTGACACTTCACGGCTAGGGAGTGACCCTCGAGCTTCGTCTTGTTTATGTTGATGTGATCTGTAGGGTCACCTCTCCTATTATATTTGTCCATCAGAGGCATTCTAAAAATTTTGGGTATCTCCATGGCCTTCATGTAATTGGTAAATGGGAAGTTTTCGTTGACATCATCTTCATAGCATTCCAACAATTTCTTCTCATCATCGAGCCTCGCGTGGACAGGTTTTGGGTCATTTCTCCTTTCCGTTCGGGCCTCACTGCGCTCACTGTGCCTGCTGTACACCAGTAGGAGTTGTGCTATGGAGGATCCCATTCCCAACCTATCAAACACGCTGGCAACAAGAGCTGGCTAGTTTCCATGCGCCGAAAGAGGTCACTCTTTAGGATTGTCCTGCGAAGGTTTTTGGATAATGTTTTGAAGGTTCCTGCCAATTGAAACTGGCGGGTAGTCCTGAGATCGAAGACTTTCCATTAAGTTGGACCTCAAAAGACTTCGGGCACGGCTACACTTGGGCCCACGTTGGAGGAATTGGTTCTCCAACAGTTCAAGCGCTACCTTCATTCAGGCATTGTCTAGCTTCAAGTCCTAGTTCTCCTGCTCAACCATCCGCTTTTGTCGCTGTCTTCTCCTCTTACGGCGGGTTACGTTTTGGAGATCTTGAACGCTTTCCTGCCGCAAGTCCATATGATAGGACTCTACTTTTTCTTCCATAGAATTTTCGGTTGCCATGCTCTTCCTGGTAGAAAACACATTTTTACCATAAGTTTTAGGTTGTGTAACATTTTTCATTTTCCACAGACGGTCGCCAGATACTGTACCTAACCACGTGTTAACAGATCTTCAGCAATCCTCTACTGACCTGTATGTTACCTGCACACTAGGATGACTGTTAGGCACCAAGATCAACGGGGAAAAAAGGTTCAACGATCATTGGTACTCCGATGATCAAGTCAACTGTTGTTATATAGAACGATATACGAGAACGAAAATAATTGGGTATGGGAGGGACAAACAGGCAGAGATTTGAGCAGAATTTAAGGGTGATAATAATGTGTAAAAGTGCATATTTTTGAATAACCGGAGACGTTGTATTTATAGTACAACAATTGTAATTGATTTAGGAAAACAATCAATTAGATATCTGATCGGATCCTCTTTCCTTATGGGATATGGATGATCGGTTGTCAATGCAATTTTCCATATTACAGTCCTTATTTGAATTAATCATGTTGCCTAATCTTTAGGAGATTGAGATTTGGTTTCCTTGTGAGTATCCGTGTGTCAATCAAACACGATCTTTCCTTAAGAATATCTCTGGTCATTCTAGAACACTGTGTTGCCTGCAGATTACGAGGGATTCAAAGCTCGGCGAGGACCGCTGGATCAGTCATGATATTCGAGGCACGTCATGGGCTTCATTGTGTTCTGATTTTTGAGTGTTAACATGCTGATGGGCCTTAAGAATATTCACGAGGGTCTCGCCTGATGTTAGAAGCCTTTATAAATCTGGAGGGCCTTCGCTAGGCTATAAGGCCTTAGCGAGGGCCAACTTGGGTATTTATTTGGCTTTTGCTGACGTGTAGCCCTTATCGAAATCTGGTTGTAATAGTAGTCCCCGAAATCTGAGTCTAATATTTATGTTAGGCTTATGACTTCAATGATTTTCAAATTTTTTAGAATTTTGTTAGAGCTTCATCTTTTGCGAGTCTGTTACACTTCGAGCTTAGTAATTTTGTTGGGGCTATGATTTATGGTATTCACTTACTTTCTTAGGTAATGTGTCATATGACTGGCAAACCTACTCCGCTTGGGCAATTCTTGGGATGTTCTGATACTAATCTACTGCCTCGCAAAGTGATGCAGCAACAATAGTCTCCTAGTCCAAGTCTACTATTTATATTGAGTTTAGGACTTAGGGTTTAAATGGAATAAGGTACATCTTAAATGGGGCACGTGGTAGCTCTCTATGGGTGTTGCAGTTGTAGGCGCAAGGAGGTTAATGGATGGTACTATCATTGCCTCTGCAATGATTGTAGCAGTCACTACATTTTTCCATATTCAATGCTACATGACCTCTAGGCGCGTGTAGGGCATTTGGTTAGTTTGGGCCTTTTATTTCAATTCAATTGTTGGTGCCTTTTCAGTTTCAATCGCTTGGATTGAGCAAGCCATGAATGGTTCAAATCTTATGGAGATCTAAAGGTTGGAGATTGTCCCCACTAACACCTACCAATCTTATAAAACTTATAAACTATCAATCTTAACCATTATACCACAACTCCAATCTTATAATTTTTTTATGTTGTTTGCCACAAATATGTTAAAAATTGTATTTCTTTTTTTTTTAATTATTTTTTCTATTTAACAAAAAAAATTAACTGGGACGGTTGGCGGGTCGCAGGGTGGGGCAAACCCGTACCAGACCCGCCCCATTGCCATCCCTAATTGTCGTTGTTAATTCGGAGGCCGTACTTACCTCCATGGATTTAGACCAAGTGTTGATTGATCCTATTGTTATATCTTAAAACATATACATCATAGGTGGACCGTAAGGCTAAGAATACATGTGGTATGAAATTAAAGGCATGTTAGACAATTTAGTTGTGCCAGTGTGTCAAAAATTGATGATTCACTTCAACTGTTGTAAGCCTCATTTGTCGAAATGCAAGTAGCCTCGTCTGGGAAATGATAAATGAAGCAACAATACTTGGAGTAAATGGATATTTGAGAAAAAGAACCTAGGTAGCCTCATCTCAGCCTTGGAGCTGGATGGAGCTTCATAGTGCCGGGTCTGACAATTCTATTTTTGTTCTAATGCATCGTATATTTGCATATATAGCAGAACATTCTTGCTTGCATGTCATAGCAATTCCCTATAATCTATAAAAAATAGTAAAACTAAGAGATGTTGGGAGTTCAATATGATAAAAATCTAGGATCAAATGATGAAAAAAGTCTGAGAAATGACATAAATACCATTGATAACTTATCTATAAATACTCAATTTTCTCATTCACTTGGAGGAATGTCTATACATCCAAATTACTCACAATTGGCATAATATGCATCTTGAGCTATTTTTTTGTCCACTTTATATTACACTAAAATTTCAGTCACTAACTTGATCGTAGGAGTTCTTATGACTGTTGCACAATCTTGTGGGATTTGCTGTTGGTAGTCTAACATGTCTTCCAAGTGTGCAAGTTAGGAGTACGTGAACAATGACGTGGCTCATTCATTTTGGCGTTGAATTCAATCTAGATTTTGAGGTCAACATAGGGTATAATTAGGTTGAGGTGAACGTTATGAGTCTTATGACACTTGCATCCTTGAGGTGAACGTTATGACAAAAGCATCATTGGGTGGGGTGGGGTGGGGTGGGGTGGGGATGAAGATTTTTTTTTCTTTTTTTTTAAATAATTGAATATGAATAGACGATTTTGCCCCTATTAAATTGGATAAATTTAGGTAGTCTTGATTTTTGGTCAACTAATGGACTTTGGATGAAATCTATTTAGACTCCAAATGTCATTTCGATGCACATATACTGAGGTATGTAGGTGTTAAGATTAAAAACTTTGGGACCTGATAGTATATGTTTTATTACTTTAAGTGAAGAACTGTAATATATAAAAAGTTTAGGATTTAGTTATACTTTTGAAAAGGTTAGGGACCCCAATTGCAATTTTTTGATTTTTTTCTATTTTAGTTTATTTAAATTAGAGGTAAAATCTTCAAAATTGACCATTTGCATGAATTACTAAAAGGTGAGGGATAATACGGGCGATTAAAATTTAATGGGGACGAAATTGTTACAAATCTAGAAGAATAGGGATTGTGGGCATAATCTACCCTTTATTTAATTAAGATATTCCTTTATTAACTACAATTATTAGAACTTCAAATGTATTCTTGAAGGAAGAAAAATAGAGAGGCCCTGTTTCTTGAATTTATTAAGCAAATCAAAGATGATCGCTCATCGTACTTTGTTTGTGATGCCATTTTGGTTCAAGAATTGGGTTCGATACCAGGGGGATAAATACCTCCGGCTGATGACAATTGGGTTGGGTTGGGTTGAGAGAAGAAATTTTTTTTCTTTTTTTTTTTTAAATTGTTTGAAATAATTGAATGTGAAGAGACGATTTTGCCCTTGTTAAATTGGATAAATTTAGGTAGTCTTGATTTTTGGTCAACTAACAGACCTTTGGACTAAATCTGTTCAGACTCCAAAGGTCATTTCGATGCACATATACTGAGATATGTAGGTGTTATGACTAAAATGTTTGGGACTAATAGTACATTTTTTATTATTTTAAGTGAATAACTATAATATATAAAAAGTTCAAGATTTAATTATACTTTTGAAAAGGTTAGAGACCCCAATTGTAATTTTTTTCTTTTAGTTTTTCTATTTTAGTTTATTTAAATTAAGGGTAAAATCGTCAATACTGATCATTTGTGTGAATTACTGAAAGATGAGAGATGATACGTGCAATTAAAATTTAATGGGTACGAAATTATTACAAATCTAAAAGAATATGGACTTTGAGCATAATGAAACCTTTATTTAATTAAGATATTCATTTATTAACTATAGTTATTAGAACTCTTGTATTCTTGAAGGAAGAAACTTAAAGAGGCCTTGTTTCTTGAATTTATTGAGAAAATCAAAGATGATCGCCAATGTAATTTGTTTGTGATGCCATTATGGTTTAAAATTTGGGTCCAAAACCGGGGGGAGAAATCCCTCCGAGTTGGTGACAATTGGGGTGGGGTGGGGTGGGTTGGGTTGGGTGGGGTGAGGTGGGAATAAGAAGTTATTTTTCTTTTTTTAATTGTTTGAAATAATTGAATGTGAAGAGATGATTTTGTCTTTATTAAATTGGATAAATTTAGGTAGTCTTGATTTTTTGTCAACTAACAGACATTTGAATGAAATCCATCCAAACTCCAAAGTTCTTTTTGATGTATGTAGGTGTTAGGATTAAAATGTTTGGGACATAATGGTACATTTTTTATTATTTTAAGTGAAATACTGTAATATATAAAAAAATTCAGGATTTAATTGTACTTTTGAAAATGTTAGAGACCCCAATTGCAATTTTTGGTTTTTTTTTTTTTTTTTGCTATTTTAGTTTATTTAAATTAGGGGTAAACTTGTCAAAACTGACCATTTGCGTGAATTACTGAAAGGTGAGTGACGATACGTATGATTAAAATTTAATGGGGACAAAATTGTTACAAATATGAAAGAATTGGGACTGTGGGCATAATCTACTCTTTATTTGATTAAGATATTCCTTTATTATCTACAATTATTAGAACTCTAACTGCATTCTTCATATTTTAATTTATCGTTCTATTATCATTGAAAAATAAAGTACACACAATTTTGTCCAATTTTGCACCTAACCCAAGTATACAATGTTGGCCCAGGAGTTAGTGCCTTATTATGTGAAATGTGACTTCTATATATGAAAGTGGAAAATGCGACCTCGATCTACTGTTTTGGCCGTTCGATAATCAAGATCAATCTCATCCGTTGGATTGGAGTACAAAATATCTCTTGTGCCTCAGATTAGGTTATAGCTTTATTTTGAGCGCAACTTTTCATCTCTATCTCATTGTGTTTCTTCTTGCTTTCCTTTTTCTCTGTTTTCTTTGTGATTCTTTAAGAATACTTTTGGAATTTGTTTCTAGAAAGTAGTTGCTACAATAACTTGGGACTATTTTGTTAGTCAAGTTGTGAGATTTGGGGATTAGGGTTCCAATGTGGATATCTGTATACTTCGTGTATATTTCTGAGTGGATGGTCTGTAAAACTCATAAATTTTGTAACTTTGGTGTTTATTCATATAGTAAAAGGGCATATCTAATTTGGTAGAGCCTAAAAAACAAACGTATGGGAGATGAACTGCGTGTTCCTTAGGGTACGAAAAAATTCTTGTGTTGTGTTGTTACTTTTTGCTTATTATTTCTTGAATATGTTGTTGTCTATTTGATTATGGACAAATATTAATTCATAACAAGTGATATCAGAGCCATTTCTTTGTCGATCTAGTTTTCTTTATGTTTCTCCTTATGAACTGAGTCAAATCTCAAAACTATAAATATTATTTGCTCATAAATCTTAGGGATAAGATGTGGCTTATTGTTGGCTGCGAATAATATGTGTCTTCTTTGACTACTATGAAGCAAATGTGTAAATATAGTATTTGTTCATGTTTATTTGTGCGAGAAAATTAGTTTTTCTATTATAAGCATGTTTGATGTGAAGAAGAATAATATTTTGTAAAAATCTTTTGTAAGCCTAATCTTCTCCCCCACTTTTTAAGGATTGTTGATAGAGAAGCATTGTGTCCTTTTTTTTTTTTTAATATTTTGTGTTAAGACTAATCGTGTTTTGACTTCAGTATGTTATTTTTTACTTTCATGTTGTTATTGCTTGTTGATTCTTTCATTTAAACTAAATACCTATAATATTGTGGTAATAGCTTCTGTATTTGGTGTTCTTGCATCGAACTTGATCATTTTCTCGGTCTTGAAAAACTATCATGTAAGATCCCTTGACCTGAAAACCTGATTATCACGGAATTTTGGGGTCTTCTGGACTTAAGGCCCTAAAGACTAATTTTCTTGTTAAAAATCTTGTGTGTGAAACTTCTTGTGTGTATCTGTGTGTACTGTTCTTTTTTAACTGAGTGTTAAAAACGACTTCAACAAGTTTTCATTTATATCACTTCATTAGAAAAGATGATTTTCCTATTTGCCAATAGAAAATGAGATTTATTCTTGTTCTAGCAAAAAGTTTCAAAATCTTTAGATAAATCTTATGTTGATACTGTTACTGATGATCAAAAACTTGAATCTGGTAAACTAGCTTATACTTCTTTTATACTTCATTTGTCTAATGTTATGTTAAAAACTATAGAAAAACAAAAAGATGCAGAAGCCCTTTGGAATAAACTCGAGGAAACTTGTTTGGAAAAATCTATCCCAAATAATCTTTTTTTGTTAGAAAGATTTTTTAGTTTCAAAATAGACCCTTAACTTGATGAAAATCTTGATATTTTTAATAAGTTGATTCAAGACATAAAAAATTGCGGTGATAAAGGTATTGATGTATATAAAGCTATAATTCTCTTGAATGCAATTCTTGAAACTTATAAGGAAGTATAAAGTGTCATTATGTATGGTCGAGAAACTCTGACTTTAAACATAGTCATAAATGCTCTGAGAAGCAAGGATTTAGAATTTAAAAATAAAAAAGATAGCAAAAATTATGGGAAAGGATTATGGTGAGGTACAAGTCAAAATAGGAATTTTAACAATCAAAATAGAAATAATAATGTTGGTCAATAGCATAAGAAAAATGAGATAAGCAAATCTAGGTCAAAATCCAAGGCTAAGGTAAAAAGTTCTATGAGTGTGGAAAAATAGGGTCATTTCATAAAAAAAAATGTTATAAAAACAATAAGTATTTCCAAAAGATTAAGCAAAATGAAGAAATCAATGTTGTTGCCTCAAGCAATGAGGCAATGAGAGATGTCTATGTAGCCACTTATGATTATAATAACTCAATTGTTAGTATAGCCTCAAATTCTACCAAAATTGATGAATGACTGCTTTACTCTTTTCATATGACACCCAGAAAAGAGCTATTCCACACCTATAGAGAGATAACAAAAGGAATGGTGGTAATGGGAAATAATATGTTTTGTACAATAACTGGAATTGGCAGTATTAGACTGAAATTTGAAACTAGTTATGTTTATGAACTTGAAAATGTTAGACATATCCCTAATTTAGCAAGAAATCTTATTTCTATGGGATCTCATGAGAATGACATTTTTAAGGGCACCTTTGGAGAATGATAGCTTAAAATAAATAAGAGGTCTCTTCTTGTTATATGGGAAATCAAAAGAAATGGCTTTTACTTCACTAATGGCTTTTACTTCACTAAGGCAGAAGTTGTCTCTCCAACCTCTACCATGTCAAATTTAGCTAAGCTTGATAAAACCATTATTTGGCACCATAGGTTAGCCCACATTAGTGATAAGGGCCTTGAGTTGTTAAAAAAGGCATGATGTGTTTAAAAATGACCATGTTTTTGTAAAATTTTGTGAAAATTGCATTTTAAGAAAACAGCATGGGGTTCAATTTTCAAGTGACTTACATAAAACATCATCATTGTTGGAGTATGTGCATTCTGACCTTTGGGGTCCTACAAGCACACAAACACATAGAGGAAACAAATATTTCTTGTCTATGATTGCTAGTTTTTCCAAAACAGTGTGGGCGTTTTTGTTAAAACATAAATCTTAAACTTTTGAAAAGTTCAAATGCTGGAAAATATTAATTGAGAATCAAAATGGAAAGAAATTGAAGTGTTTAAGAACAGATAATGGCCTTGAATTCTGTAATGAAAACTTTGATGTATTTTGTTAACAAAATAGTATCAAAAGGTACAAAAACGTTCTTTATACCCCTTGACAAAATGAAGTTGCAGAGAGGATGAATAGAACCCTTTTAGAAATGGTAAGATGTATGCTTGCTATTATTTCATTGATTTTGTGGATTGTAATGAACTGAGAAGTAAATTATTAATGTAGACAGCGTAGTAAAATTCGGTAATTGGATAAAAGGTAGAGATACGCTTTTATTATTGCTACGGTGTGAATTGAATTCTTAGGCGATTTAATGCATCTAATTAAGGATCATTCTGACTTCATAAGTTGACTTAATTAGATATGACTAATTTGAACTCGAGATAGGTAAATTAAGTTAAATTCGTGAATTCAACCAAATACAACATTAGAAAGAAGTCTTGAGAGGAGAAATTAAAAATGACAACTATGGTGAATTCGTTAGTCCAAACGCTATAATAACCATATTTTCTTAATTTGTGAATTTTGATTTCACATTATTTTCTTAAATTCGTAGTTCTAATTTATATCTTTCAAATCAACTCAATTCAAATTATTTTAAATAAATTATCATTACGATTAATTTAACTAGTATATAAATAAGATAGTCTTCATAGAAACGATAATCCGGACTCAATATGTCCACTTTATTACTTGTGTACGATATTGTTTACTTGCAATTACATTATTTTCACAACAAGTTTTTGGCGCCGTTGCCGGGGACTATTCTTATTTAATATTAGTTTAGATTAATCGTTAGTGTTAGTTTTATTTTTTATTTTTTTTATTACAATTATTATTAATTTCTTTTATTATTGTTATTATTACTATTTTCTTTCTTCTTTGTTTATTTCTTTCAAATGGCAGATGCTACTAATGCACAAGTTTCTGCATTGACAAAGCAGATGGAGCTCTTGGTCAGAACAGAGACGCAAGGAATGAATGTCATCTAAGCAACCATCATGTGCAAAAACTGTGGGGATAACCACTCGATATCAAATTGTATGTTATGTGCTGAATAATACACAATAGCAATATAATCTATATTCACAAACATACAATCCGGATTGGAAGCAACACCTAAATTTTAAGTGGTTTGAGAATCAATAAAGTGGCAATACATATAATGCTCAGCAAGAAAGAGGACCAAGTCTGGGAGAGATGTTTCAACAATATATGCAGGAAAATGATAAATATTGGAGCGGCAGGACACAAACTGTCAAAATCAACAAACGTCTATCAGAAAAATAGAGACTTAGATTGGCCAGTTAGCCCTGCAATTGTCAGATAGGAAACCAGACACTTTGCTTAGCAATATAGTGACAAATCTAAATGAACATGTAAATACAATCACCACTAGAAGCGGGGTACAACTTCCAAAAATTCATGTGAAAAGGCCAGAGAAAAATGACAAACAATTGACAATTGAAGAAGAAAAAGCTGGGAAGCAAGACGCAAAATCAAAAACAGAAGAGTATGTGGAAAAAGAGAAGTTGATCCTAAATGAGCAAAATAAAAAATTGACATTCAATGATATTGCACTTATCAAGCAATTCTCCGACTCCCGTATTTATTCTAAAATTAATTTGTGATCAATGCTGAAGAGGAAGTTGAAGTTTTCATAGTGATGTTCGAGCAAGGTGCAAAACTACAATTATATTTCTATGAGAACCGCAAGTTAAATTTTTTTAGGATAAACGAAAAATGGTGCAAAGTCAATAGATACAAGCAAAACAGGTCCTCCAAAGCACTATTTAAAGTGCCATAAAGAAACCAGACAATAAATCGAGTGCTTAATGGGAGGCAACCCATTTTTCTATCTGTTATATGTTTATTGCATTGCATGTAGAAATTTAGGACTACATTAGGAAGTAGAGCACATTTTCTGATTTTTAGTAATTAAGCAAATTTAAATTTTCTAAACTTAGGCTAAGCATTGTCATTCAAGTTTCCACAAAAAAAAAATTACTATTCACGGTGGTTTGCAATTCGCAGTTGACCCGCGGCAAACAGCAAAATACTGTTTTCAAAAAAAATTATTTTATTTTTTATTTACACTTCACTTTCTTTCCCCAACAAATTTTTTTTTTTATCCTATGCTTACACACTCCTCCTAAATTGTTAGTTTTATCGTATAATTGTGATAATTCATAGTCCACTTCTTACATTTTTCATCTTCTATATTAAGATTGCACAAAACTAAAGCCTAAAGGTGTCTTGAAGACTCAACTTCCGATACTTATTGATCGAAAACCATTCATATGGTTTCTCCACGCCTTCGCAATCGAGTACACTCTTTCTTTTTTTAATTATTTTACTTTCTTTTGCTCACATTGAGGACAATGTGTACTTTAAGCTTGGGGTGATGACTTTATTATTTTCGTTATGTTTGTGTGTGCTGTTAATAATATTATGTGAGTCCAAAAAAAATTCTTTTTATTTGTGTGCTTGTATGTGAATAGTCTTTCCGGCTAATGATAATATCTATTTGAAACTGTTATCAATTCATAAATTATGACTAGGTGATGCTACTTGTGCCTTTTTATATACTATACTTATCCATGTGAGATATGATTAAGTGTAAGCACAATAGTCATGAATATCACTACTTTTTGTTGGTTTATTGAATATAATACAATAAAAGATCATTGAACCTAAGTTTTGAAAACCAAGACCATCAATTGACAACTCAATTACCTAACCAGTTGAAAGGATAGTTTGGAAGTGGTTAAACCAATGCAGAAACAGTTTAGATAAGTGTTAATTTCGTGCATGAGTAATAGTTGTGTGGAGTATATTTGGCTACCAGGTGGAATCAAGGTATTGACCGGATACTAAGAATCTAATTCTCGCTTATTTATCTTTCACAAAAAAATAAAAGGCATTGCACTTGTATTATCTTATACTTCTCTTTGTAGCCTAGTTAACTCGAGTGATAAAGCCCGTTGGAGTTCTCAAAATTAGTGCCCTAAGGTCTATTAGACATGGGAGCCATCGACCTAAAACTCACTACAAGTGTCATCTAGAAAGTTTAAAGGAGTGAGGTCTTACTCATAAGATATTAAAAAAAAGATAGAAAGAACAAAAAAAGGCAAAAACAAGATTGAGCATTTGTGCGCATAACTTGGAGATTTAGATAACTAGTGGATTTGACTTACCTAGTGGAAGCTTGATGGTCGAAGTATTCAATAAAAGGAGAATCATCACAGCAACTATATTGGCTAGACCTAACCAAATTTTGAGCAGTAAAAGAATAAGTGTTTTGTGGGCAACTCTATAGTTAACACCCATAGAGAGAAATTGAATTTCAGTATAGGAGAGTGTATTCTTACGAGAGAGCAAGGAAATATTTGACCATTGGAGAGCGGATATTACCAACCTAAAGGTTTATGTTGATTAGATTGACTATGTGCACATACATATGTCTGTCGAGCATTGGATAAGTATAAAAAAAAAAAAAATTGATTTTTGTAGAATGATTTAGAATTTTTTTTTTTTTTTGAATTGTTTGATTGTTTCAATAACTTGAGGTAATTATAGCAAGCTATCTGTTATAGTATATTTTAATATTATCTGTTTGATTGTTTAATTAAATAGTCATGTTCGAAGATGAACAAATGTTCAAGTTTGAAGTATTTGATAAGTGTGATTTTACACTTATCTTGACATCAAAAGTAGACGATTGTAAGTACTCTTAAGAGCATCTCCAATGCAACATTGTCAAGCACAATGTTTAGTACTTTTTTTGACAAATGGCAAAAAATTGCTTATGTGGCACAATTAATGCTAGAAAGTGTCTAGTACAATGTCTAATTCTAGACATTGTCAAAGACAATGTCTACCATTAATTTAAAAATTTATATCCAATCAATAGATTTCTCTCTCTTTCCTTTTTCTAAAAAACTAATAATAATTTGCCAGAACATTGTTGCATTGGAGAAGTTTTTTGATATAATGTCAATGTCTTTTGCCACATATACATATTAGACATTGTTGCATTGGAGATGCTCTAAGTGATTTTCTACTTAATTGTGTGTTGATTTAATTATTTCATGTCAAAATTCGAGTTCGAATGGAATTGAAGAAAAACAAAGCAAAATAGGCGAAAAATGACTGAAAGTGCACGAAAATTGAGAATGGGGACCAACTTGCAAATATTCAAAAGATGAAGGACTTATCATATAAATAAACAGGGGCTTAAACGCAGAATTTTAGTTTTCTTATTTTAGTCAAACTCTAATTTGAAAATTCTTAGAGGAGTTTGGTAATTCTTTCAGGACAAGATTTATACTCCATAAATTAGGATTTTGGGATATATAAAAGGGGGATACCACATTCCATATTCGATAATTCCAAATAACATCCTACGATATTCAAGAATCAAAAAGGGAGATTTTTGTTGTTAAATCTTAAAGTTATAAATTAATTATGTTTTGATTTTACTTCTTCTCTTAATTCTTGAAATAATTAGCCATTATTTGTCATTGATTTTGTGAATTGTAACAAACCGAGAGGTAAGTTATTAATTTAGACCACGTAGTCAAAGCCGGCAATTGGATAAAAGGTAGAGATACGCTTTTATTATTGTTGCGGTCTAAATTAAAATTAGGTTACATCGTTCATCCAAATTTTAAATCTAGCTATTCATAATTTGGGAGAAAGACAAGATGAAGAGTTTTGAATTCATAACCGGATCTTGAATAAAAGAGGAGAAAACATTGAGTATCTTGCACCAAGAAATCTTTGTCTTCACGTTCCAATCTTCAATCTCTCAATCGTTCTTCGTCTCTTTCAATCTCTCTATCTCCAAGATTCAACAACAAAAATCTCCCTTTTTTATTCTTGAATATCATAGTATGGTATTTGGAATTATCGAATATGGAATGTGGTATCCCCCTTTTATATGTCCCAAAATCCTAATTTATAGTGTAGAAATCTTGTCCTCCAAAAATTACCAAACTCCTCCAAGAATTACCAAATTAGAGTTTGACTAAAATAAGGAAACTAAAATTCTGCGCTTAAGCCCCCATTTATTTGCACGATAAGTCTTTCATCTTTTGAATGTTTGCAAGTTGGTCTCCATTCTCAAGTCTTCGTGCACTTTCAGTCTTTTTTCACCTATTTTACTTTGTTTTTCTTCAATTCCATTCGAACTCAAATTTTGACCTAAAACAATTAAATCAACACACAATTAAGTAGAAAATCACTTAAGAGTACTTACAATCGTCCACTTTTGATGTCTAGCTATTTCTGGGTTATCTAAACCCTTCTAGTGAGAGACAAGTGTTAATGCCTGTTACTTAATCAATAGGTCTCCCCAGTTGCTTTAAATGGAAAAACACCTGAAGAAGTGTAGTATGAGAAGCAAATTGACTATTCAAATCTGAGGGTGTTTGGTTGCACAGCTTACTCCCCACATGAAGGGAGATAAGTTGGATCATAGGTCTCAAAAATGTGTTTTTTTGGGATATCATAAATTGGAAAAGGCTATAGACTTTGGGTGAATGGGCTGCCTGGTTTCAAAGTTATAACAAGTAGTGATGTTATATTTAGAGAAGATGAAATGACGTGTCTAAATAAAAATAAATAAATAAAAGAAAAGACAGAGAGGAAAAACAAATTGAAAATGAGATAGATTGGAACTTTCAAATAGACAAGTTAATACTCATAATAAGGTTAAGCATGAGGATGATCATCTTTAAGATGAAGTGAAAGATGAGATAAATGATCCTCAAGTAGATGAATATGTTCCAAATCAAAATACTGACCTAAATAGTTATCAGTTAATTAGAGATGGGACTAGAAGAGATGTAAGATTCCCTACCAAGTATTCTGAGTTTGATCTTGCCTCTTTAGTTGAAAGCTCAATGGTACCGAACCAAAAACCTTTGATGAAGCAATAATAAGAAAAGACTCAATGCCTGGTGGGCTGCTATGAATGAAAAAATAACTTCATTTCCTAAGAATAAAACATGGGTTTTGGTTCCTAGGCTTAAGAATTAGTCTACAGTTGGGTGTAAGTGGATCTATAAACTAAACGAAAGCAACACTAAGTCCGAACCTATAAAATTTAAAGATAGACTTGTAGCAAAAGCGTTTACTCAAAAGGAAGGAACTGATTATACTAAAATACCATTAAAACTATGTTTGCTTTAGTTGCTCATTTTAATTGGAAAATGGAACAACTTGATATTAAAACGACTTTATTGCATGGTGAATTGGAAGAAGAAAAAAAAATTATGAATCAACCAATTGGTTTTATTGATAACATAATTCTGATTATGTGTGTTTACGAAAAGATACTTGTATAGCCTGAAACAGTCCCCAAGGCAATAGAATAAAAGATTTGATTCATTATGCTATCATTAAAGTTCAAAAGAAGTGAATATGATCATTGTTTTTATTTCAAAACTGATGTGAAACATGTATACTTGCTAATCTATGTTGATGATACATTACTTATTAGCTCATGTGTTGATACAATAAGGAACATTAAAGATGCTTTGCATTCAGAGTTTGAAATGAAAGATGTGGAACATGCCAAGAAAATTCTTGGCATGAGTATTACGGGAGATAGACTTAAATATGTGTTAACTTTGAATCAGAACCCTTATATTCTGAAATTACTTGAAAAGTTTGATGTATGAAGCTAAACCGTTGATGTCCCTTTAGCTAATCACTTTGTTTTTAGTAAAGATTGGAGTCCTAGCAATGAAAAAGAAATAGAAGACATGGAACAAGTTCCTTATGCAAATGTTATAGGATTTGTAATGTATACTATGGTCTGTAATAGACTAGACATTGTAAATATTGGACTTGTCTTTAAACAATGTAGTGAAGGTGGTAAACTAAAAGAATATGTGGATGCTAGTTATGCTAGTGACGGGGACAACATAAAATATGTCATTTTATATGTGTTTACACTATGTAATGCAAGTATTAGTTGGAAATCTCAACTGCAGCATATTGTGGCATTGTCCACAACTGAAGTTGAGTATGTAGCTATTACAGAAGCCATGTAAGAGGCACTTTGGCTTATAGGAATTTTGAGTGAGTTACAATTTCCTCAAGATGAAGTTATTGTTTTTTTGACAGCTAGAATACAACTTTGCAAATACCCTGTCTTTAATGACAGAACGGAACTAAACACATTGATCTAAGGTTTCATTTCATTATATACATAGTAGCTAAAGGGTTACTTAAACTTGAAAAGATTGCATCTCAATTCAATCGATCTGACATGGGGTCCAAGCCCCTGTCCCAATGAAAATTTAGTTCATGTCTCAGCATTCTTAACGTTAATACAGGTTGAGTATCCTTCTACTTCATGTGCTTTGTTTAGTTTAAGTAACTTTTTTTTCTAGGTACTTGGAGGCAATAAAATCCAAAAGTAGAAGTGTTCTCTTGGGTTCAAGGTGGAGTTTGTTAATTTGAGTCCATTAAGCTTGTATGACTCATGATGATGGAAAAGCTCAAGTCCACAACGTTGGCCTAAGAGTAGTGCCCAGTTATGTGAAATGTGACTTGCTGACTTCTATATCTGAAAGTGGGAAATGCGATCTTGATCTGCTGTTATGGCAGTTGGATCATGAAGATCAATCTCATCCGTTGGATTGGAGTATAAAAGGTCCACCTCATAATAGGTTAAAGGCTTTATTTTGAGCGCAGCTTTTCATCTCTCTCTATCTCTCTGTTTCGTCTTCCTTCCCTTTCTCTCTGTTTTCTTTGTGATTCTTTGAGAATGCTTTTGGAATTGGTTTCCATAAAGTAGTTGCAGCAGTAACTTGGGCCTATTTTGTAGGTCGAGTTGTGAGATTTGGTGATTAGGATTCCTGTGTGGATATTTGTATACTTTGTATATATTTTGAGTGAGTAGTTTGTAAAACTCATATATTCTGTAACATTGGTGGATTGTTCATATAGTGCAATGGGCCTATCTAATATGGTAGAGCCTCAAAGGAGATTTAGTTAAAGGAGACGAACTGTGTGTTTTTTAGGGAACAAAATAATTCTTGTGTTGTGTTGTTACTGCTTATTATTTCTTGGATCTATTGTTGGCTATTTGATTCTGGACGAATATTAATTCATAATGTTGGATAAAATTCAACATGTGGGGCCAAACATGTATATATTAAAATGTGTGGTGCTATCTTAAGGTTTTAGTCAATAAAGTGATCCACTAAAGACTATTTTGGACTAATGGGTATTAAGTGTTATGAGATTAAAGTGTAGAGACGGATACAATGTTTTAAATTGATGAGGGGCCGATTTAACAACATTGAAACATAATAACTGCCCTGCAGTTATATATACAGGTCATGGTCCCCAATTGAGCATGGCTTTTCATAACTCTTTGTATCCCCATCAACAAGAGACACTAAGGAGAAAACCACGGATCAATTGGAAGACCATAACCCAGTTCGATCAAACAGAATCATGGATTCAGGTACGCTTCCGCTTCAATTTTTAATCTTGGTAATTACAGCATGATGGTTATTATGTCATAGATATGTAATCATCCATATTTATGAATTCGGTACATTAAATTCTAACAAGTGGTATCAGAGCCACCTTCATGTTGTATTATCAGATTTATATCTATATGGACATGATTCGTTTTTTCTGAAATTATCAATTCATGGCCAATCTATATATTCAATCATGGATTTAGAATTCACGAACCATTCATATACATCATGAACATGTCCAAAGTTTCTGTATGTATATTGGAAAAGAAAGAAACAAACGCAATATGGATTCCGACTATATGTATATATATATTGTTCAAAAAATGTGGGTTTTTTCCATTTTTGCAATGTGTATATTGAATTAATCGAATTGGGTTATGGATTTTATGGTCGGATTTATGGATTTCAATGATCGGATTTTGTGGTCGGATTTTGGTGTTTGTTGGTTGTTGTTGGTTGAGTTGAAGTCCGTCGTTGAAGAACGGGAACACGCAGCGCCAGCGCGCCGGAGACGGCGCTGCGCGTGGTTTTGGTTACAGCCGCGTGCGTCGCCGCACGCGTGGGATGGTAGCGTCGCTGCGTGCGACGCTGCGTGAGGAGAATGCAGCGCCGGAGATGGCGCTGCACGCGTGGAACTTCGCCGGCGATCTCCGCGATCGTGGGTGGCGGCGGCAGCTAGGGTTTCTAACCCTAGCTGTTTGCGTTTTTTGGGCCAAGGACTTCCTTCGAAAATTAGAAGACCTAAAGGGCTGGTTTGCAATTTGGGAAATTTTGGTTTATTTAATCTCTAGTCCTTCTGGTTGTTCCCTCATTTAATTAAACCCTAAAGGATTAAAATCATTTAAGTTGGCCCTTTAGACTTCTGAATTTATAAAATAAGTCCCTACAGTTTTAGTAATCACTTAAGTTGGGCCCTTAAAGTTCTGAATTTTATGATTCAGTCCCTAAAGTTTTAGATTTTAATTAATTGGACACTAAAGTTTTGGTAAAATTGCAATTTAGTCCTTCAAGCTTAAAATTTTTCATAATTGGCCAATCAAGTTTAATTAAATTGCAATTTAACCCTCCAACTTAATGATTACTTAATCCTAAAGCTTTGAACTTCAAAAATTCAAATCCTAAGGCTTTAAAGATATGCAAAACAGTTAATTCAGGTTCAAATTTTGGTATGATGGACTCTTTTGAGAAATATAATATTTCAAAGTGAATTAATTGAAGCAACATGTTGCCAAAGTAACCTCTCTTGTGGAAATTAATTCACTTAGAATATTAGAAGGTTTTGTGTGTGTGCTGTTCATGCGGATATTGATCGGCCCAAAGGAAGGTCAATGTTTGGCTGGAATTTCACATGCACCTGTGGTGATAAACGCGTGACGATTATTTGGTTTAACGTGTGATCAATAAATCGGTCCAAAGAAAGGTTTATTGATTGACATGTCTTATTGTCAGTGTTTGATTGCTACATCGAGGTACCACTTACGAGTCAATGTTTCTGTCCAAAGACTAAATATTGATGTTGTGCTAGGTATCTTGTGATGGGCCTTACCAATATATTTGAAATTATTATTTGCATAATAAAGTACTAATGTAAGCTATTTATATCTTTTCTCTATACAGCTCATCCATCCACTTCCACAATATCTGCAAATATCAATTCAATCCCTATGCTTAATGGGTCAAACTTCAAGGATTGGAAAGAGAACATTTTAATTGTTCTTGGCTGCATGGATCTCGACCTTGCTCTTAGGATTGAGAAACCTGCTTCTCTTACGGATGCAAGTTCACCTGATGACAGGAGAAACTTTGAGAAGTGGGAACGCTCAAATCGTATGAGTCTTATGATCATTAAGCGCGGCATTCCAGAAGCCTTTAGGGGCGCAGTATCTGAGGAGGTAACTGATGCCAAAGAATTCCTTGCTGAAATTGAAAAGTGTTTTGCGAAAAACGATAAGGCTGAAACAAGCACGCTTCTGCAAAGCTTGATTTCAATGAAGTATAAAAGCAAGGGGAACATAAGGGAGTACATCATGCAGATGTCTCATACTGCTTCAAAACTTAAGGCACTAAAGCTCGACTTGTCTGATGACTTGCTCGTGCATTTAGTATTAATATTGCTTCCTGCACATTTCAATCAATTTAAGGTCAGTTACAACTGTCAAAAGGAGAAATAGACTCTAAATGAGCTCATTTCTTATTGTGTGCAAGAGGAAGAAAGGTTGAAGCAGGACAGAACTGAAATTGCTAACTTGGCAAGTACCTCCAAAGATAAGGGCAAGAAAAGAAAAACAGAATATGAAGCTGCTAAGGGTCCAGAACAAAAGAAACCACATAAAGACAAAGAGGGTTGTTTCTTTTGCCAGAAGCCTGGACATTTAAAGAAGGATTGTACCAAATATAACGCTTGGCGTGCAAAGAAATGTACATTTCTTAATTTGGTCTGTTCTGAGGTTAATTTAGCTTCAGTACCTAGAAACACTTGGTGGTTAGATTCTGGTGCTACTACTCACATAAGTGTTTCTATGCAGGGTTGCCTGTTCTGCCGAAAGCCAAATGATGCTGAAAGATTCATCTTTGTGGGCGACGGAAAATCGGTGGAAGTTGAAGCAATAGGCACTTTTAGGTTATCGTTAGGAACTGGTTTTTATTTGGATTTGAAAGACACTTTTGTTGTACCGTCGTTTAGACGGAATTTGGTTTCTATTTCCTTATTGGACAAATTTGGATATCGTTGTTCTTTTGGAAATTGTCAGTTTAGTCTTTCATTAAATTCAAATATTGTTGGTACTGTTTCATTATGTTCATACGATAACTTATATTTGTTTGATACTATTGCGTCATATAATGAAACCTTGCATGTAGAATCACGTGGTACTAAGCGAAAATTAAATAAAGAAAATTCGGCAAAACTATGGCACAAGCGCTTAGGTCACATCTCAAAAACAAGAGTTGAACGACTTGTGTCAGATGGCATTTTGGATTCCCTGGACTTTACGGACTTTGATGTTTGTATTGATTGTATCAAGGGAAAACAGACCAAAACAAAAAGGTTAGGTGCCAATAGAACTTCGGATGTCTTAGAATTGATACACACAGATATTTGTGGACCATTCCCTACGGCTTCTTGGAATGGTCAACAATATTTTATATCATTCATAGACGATTACTCACGTTATGGGCATCTATATCTTATTCATGAAAAATCTGAGTCACTGGACATGTTCAAGGCTTTCAAAGCTGAAGTTGAGAATCAACTCAACAAAAGAATTAAAAGCGTTAGGTCTGATCGTGGTGGTGAGTACTACGGCAGATATGACGGTTCAGGTGAACAACGTCCAGGACCATTTGCTAAATTCTTAGAGGAATGTGGAATCGTCCCATAGTACACTATGCCAGGATCACCTAGCATGAATGGTGTAGCTGAAAGACGAAACAGGACTCTTAAGGACATGGTAAGGAGTATGATTAGTCATTCTACTTTACCAAAATCACTCTGGGGAGAAGCATTAAAGACTGCAGCTTATATTCTGAATAGAGTACCAACTAAATTTGCTGCTAAAACACCTTATGAGCTTTGGACAGGCAGAAAACCTGTTCTAAAGCATTTCCACATTTGGGGATGTCCAGCTGAGGCTAGGCCTTATAGGCCACATGAAAATAAATTGGACTCCAAAACTGTAATCAGCTATTTTATTGGTTATTCTGAGCGATCAAGGGGCTACAAATTTTATAATCCCACACTTAAGTCAATTTTTGAAACGGGAACTGCAACATTTTTTGAGGATGTTGAGTTTGGGGGGAGAAATAAGGTTAGAGACATTGTCTTTGGGAAGAAACTGAGGAAGGATCGAATTTGATTCCTACTATTACTTTTGACAATGTGCAGGTCTCTGTACCTGTCATTGATCAAGAAGTATATCCGGAACCTCAGCAAGATAATGTTGAAGAACCTCCCACCATTCCAAAAGTACAAACTCAACAACCTCAAGAACCAATACCATTAAGGAGATCCACTCGAGAAAGGAAAAATGCTATTTCAAATGACTTTATAGTATTTCTCCAAGAACATGAGGAAAATAATGGAATGATGGAAGATGATCCAATCAACTTCCATCAGGCCATGAAGGGTTCTGATTCTCAAAAGTGGATTGATGCCATGAATGAAGAGTATAAGTCTATGCAAGACAATAAAGTTTGGGATCTTATCCCATTACCAGAAGGTGCGAAGCCCATTGGTTGTAAATGGATTTTTAAAACCAAAAGGGATTCGAAAGGTAATGTGGAAAGTAATAAGGCTCGTCTTGTAGCTAAAGGCTTTACACAAAAGGAAGGCATTGACTTCAAAGAGACTTTCTCTCCGGTTTCAACGAAAGACTCTTTCAGGACAGTCATGGCACTTGTTGCACATTTTGATCTTGAGTTACATCAGATGGATGTTAAGACAGCGTTTCTCAATGGAGACATTAATGAGAC
Source organism: Forsythia viridissima (assembly GCA_030279155.1). Classification (NCBI taxonomy): domain Eukaryota; kingdom Viridiplantae; phylum Streptophyta; class Magnoliopsida; order Lamiales; family Oleaceae; genus Forsythia; species Forsythia viridissima. The sequence goes on along the minus strand of CM059033.1, from coordinate 59,597,056 downwards.
GATTTATATGGTGCAACCAGAAAACTTCGTGTCAGGAGACTCGAAGAATATGGTTTGCAAATTAAAGAAATCTATCTATGGACTCAAGCAAGCTTCCCGTCAGTGGTACTACAAGTTTCATCAAGTGATTATCTCGTTTGGTTTTGAGATAAATATTGTTGATGATTGTGTATATCACAAGTTCAGTGGGAGTAAGCATATTTTCCTGGTTTTGTATGTTGACGACATACTGCTTGCCACTAATGATATAGGCATGTTGCACGAAACCAAGAGTTTTTTGTCAAGGAATTTTGAGATGAAAGATCTTGGGGACGCCTCTTTTGTATTAGGAATTCAGATACACCGGGATCGCTCTCGCGGTATTCTTGAATTGTCACAAAAGAGCTATATCGATAAAGTTCTTAAAAGGTTTGGCATGCAGGATAGTAAACCAGGGGACACCCCTGTTGCTAAGGGAGACAAATTCAGTCTCAATCAGTGCCCGAAAAATAATCTTGAAGTTAAGGAAATGCAGAAGATTCCCTATGCATCAGCTGTTGGGAGTCTGATGTATGCTCAGGTTTGTACTCGTCCAGACATAGCATTCATTGTTGGAATGCTGGGCAGATATTTAAGTAATCCTGGGATGAATCATTGGATAGCAGCAAAAAGGGTTATGAGGTACTTGAAGAGAACAAGAGATTGCATGCTTACATACAGCAGATCGGATCAGTTAGAGATCGTAGGGTATTCCGATTCTGATTTTGCGGGATGCCAAGACAGTAGAAAATCCACTTCAGGCTGCATATATCTGCTAGCTGGAGGAGCTATTTCCTGGAGGAGTGCTAAGCAGACACTCGTAGCTTCTTCCACTATGGCAGCAGAATTTGTAGCATGTTATGAGGCATCTAATCATGGGATATGGCTGCGAAATTTTGTCACTGGGCTACGCATTCTGAATGGTATTGATAGACCATTAAAGTTATATTGTGACAATAACTCTGCAGTGCTATATTCTAATAACAACAGGAGTTCAACTAAGTCAAAACACATTGACATTAAGTTCCTGGTTGTGAAAGAAAGGGTACAGAATGGACAGATTTTCATAGAGCATATTGGGACAAACTCCATGATTGCGGATCCGCTTACTAAGGGATTACCACCCAAGGTTTTTCATGAGCACACTGCTCGTATGGGTGTTGTATTTCTTGAGGATATCATGTTTTAGTGGGAGTTTGTATTTTAGTTGCTTTATGTTTGTTTTTGGACACATTTGTGTATTTGGATAATTTTCTGTACAGAAATAAAGTATTCAGTTCATTCCATTCTGTTACATTATGTTTGGTATTGATCTCACTTAAGGAATAAAGTCGGACCAATTGAAAATAGACATGTTTGGATCACATAACATGTAATTTTCATACTACACTCTCATGATTGATCTATGTCATTTGGTTGTATTAGTGTATGTGACCATTGATGGATTTAGTTACGATTAATGTAACGAAAGTCGCTTTGATCCTACATTGATATGATTGGTGGACGAGATTGTTTGGCAATACCCTTAACAGTGATAGCAAAATTTTGAGCTCATAAGGTTGTGCACATTTATAAGGATACATGTATGGCCCAATGGGAGATTGTTGGATAAAATTCAACATGTGGGGCCAAACATGTATATATTAAAATGTGTGGTGCTATCTTAAGGTTTTAGTCAATAAAGTGATCCACTAAAGACCATTTTGGACTAATGGGTATTAAGTGTTATGAGATTAAAGTGTAGAGACGGATACAATGTTTTAAATTGATGAGGGGCCGATTTAACAACATTGAAACATAATAACTGCCCTGCAGTTATATATACAGGTCATGGTCCCCAATTGAGCATGGCTTTTCATAACTCTTTGTATCCCCATCAACAAGAGACACTAAGGAGAAAACCACGGATCAATTGGAAGACCATAACCCAGTTCGATCAAACAGAATCATGGATTCAGGTACGCTTCCGCTTCAATTTTTAATCTTGGTAATTACAGCATGATGGTTATTATGTCATAGATATGTAATCATCCATATTTATGAATTCGGTACATTAAATTCTAACACATAACACTTTCATTTCAATTCGAAGAGGCGGGTCAATGCAACCCGGTTGGTCCAAATACCATCTATTCGATTACAGAAAGTTAAATTTAGTGAATCTGTGCTGGGTTTCATTATACAGAATACAGAAAATCATATAGCTTTGATTATTCATGACAGGAAAATAAAAGCAGAAATCTTATAGTACAAACTATAATCAAGCTACCTCAGCCTTGCTCTTTTCATAATCTTGGGTACTAGGAACAAATCTTTTCCAGAAAGTATGCTCCCTCCATATTTTCTCCATTTTCTCGATCGGAATATTCTTCGTTTCAGGCAGGAAAATATAGACAAATCCAGTCATCAATGCGACCCATCCCCCGAAGAAGAAGAAAATCCCCGACTTCATGTGGCAAAGCATAGCAAGAAAACCTTGAGCGATGACGAATGTAAAAAAAAGACTCGTAGCCACATTAATACTTTGTGCTGCTGACCTTATTTCCAGTGGAAATATTTCACTTGTAACAACCCATCCCAATGGTCCCCATGACAAACAAAAAGCAACAACATATACACAAATTAAGATAAAAAGTAAAACACCATACCCTTTGCTTAATTCTCCATGATCCCCCAATTTGGCTGCCATTATTCCTCCAATCAACATTTGTGTAACGAACATTTGAATCCCACCCAAGTGAAATAAAGCTCGTCTGCCAAGTTTATCGACTACCAAAGATGACACGATAGTTGAACCTAAGCCCACGAATGAGATAAGTGTTGTGAATAACAGCGATGCACTTTCGCCTAAACCAATTGTTCGAAATAGTACTGGAGCATAGAACCCGATCACATTGATTCCTGTTGCTTGTAGGAAGAACGGAATTGCTATTGACATAACCAGCTGAGGCCTATATTTTCTTTGCAAGAGATTCTTAAACGGGTGTGTGACAGATTTTGAAGCGTAACTTGCTTGTATGAGATCGTCTAGTTCTACTTGGACATCATCAACACCTCGGATTCTTTGCAGCATTTTCTTGGCCTTTTCGTGATCATTTCCGTGCTGAATTAGGCTATTTGGTGTCTCCGGGAGGAAAAACGCCCCAATAGTCAGAATTGCAGCAGGTGATGCAGCCACTGCTAATGAAATTCGCCAACCCCAACCTCCTTTGATTTTAGCAGCACAATAGTTTATAAGTGTGGCCATTATAAAACCAATATTAAGAAAGATTTGAAATCCAATGTTAAAAGCTCCCCTGTATTTGGACATTGCCATTTCTGCAAGGTATAATGGAACTGACTGCAGACAAGAGGTGATATGCAGAATGTCAGAAAAATACACTGTAATAAAAGACAAAAATAATTGTCTCACTTGGTTAAGGATTAGGAGGCTTGTTGGGTAGAATTTTTTTTTGGAAAAGAATGAGTTTTTTTTGTTATTTTTTGACTTTTTAAATTTGTTTGTAGTGTAAAAATAATTGAAAAGTAAAAAATTATAAGAAAAAAATAAATTTTTTTAGAGAAACACTCTGAACATGACCTAAATATAAACCTCAATGCACATCCTATAAGATTCTCTCAATTTCTGTTTGAGCATCAAAAGGGAACCATTCACTCAGAAAGCTTTTTAAAAGATTACGTTGTACGATTAGGTAGACTAATAGACTGCTATAAGGGCTATTTCTACCTAGTCGTACTGCATAATCGTGGTACATAATCGTGTTCATCGAAGACTAATAGACTGTATTTATGAAGCATTAAGATGTACAAATTTTTGCACTGTACTATAACGGTTGGTGTTGGGAATATGGGCTTATTTCGCAATTCATTCTATAGTCTTTCGTTTGAGAAATATGAAGAACGAGTAAATAGAAATACAGAATAACTAGTATACCGTTTTCTTGCGGTGGGATCTGATTGTAGTCTCTATTATGATAATGAATTGAGGCGATGAACAAATTTTGGAGATGATCAGTGGAGAAAATTATCGATTAAGGGAGATGGATTGAGGAGGTGAACAAATTTTGGAGATGATCGGTTGAGGAAGATAAACGAATCAGGGAGATAGATTGAAGCGGTAAGCAAATTTTGGTGGATATGATTTTGTAAGGGAAATTGAAGACATAGTGACACACGGACATTTAAATACTTTTTTCTTCTCGTAGCAGAAAAAACTCCTACAGTCGTGATAACAATAACTAGTCGAGAAGCTCTAAAATCAACACGAACTATGAAAGTCACTACACAATACTATGTAATTACCTGATTGGTAAAACCGAGGCCAACACCAAGCAAAACACGACCAAATAATAGCATGTAAATATTATAAGACGCTCCACCAAGGGCAGCACCGGCAAACAAGGCTGTTCCACCAATCAAGATTGATAGCTTCCGGCCGAAGGCCCTAGTGACCGATGAAGCAAAGAAAGAGGCAATAAGACCAGCTATATATAGGGATGAAGTGAAAAGTGTTAGCATTTGGCTATCAAATTTGCAATAGTTGCTTGTCATTTTGTCTTCCTTCATTTTGTTGTATACTTGTGGAAAGAATTCCTTTAGAAATGATTCCATTGAGGTCAATCCACCTTCACAAAAACATATTTAGTGTTATTTTAGTTATGTCAATTCAATCAGTTCATCAATATTCGACAAGTAGTCGTCAAGAATCGTAACAAGTGTAGATGAAGTAAGAAAGAAAATAAAGAACCTGAAATTCCAAGGTCATAACCAAAGATTATGCCTGCAGTAGCAGCAATCATGCAAGAGAAGACTACAAACACTGTAATCTTGCCAGTATATTGCCCGCCATCACTTTGAATAGCCAGACCAACTGCCATGACCTTCTTCAAGCTGATCACTTACGTCTTCCGGCTTCAAAAACTGGCCACAAACTGAAATATATATATTTAGAGAGGTGGGTATAGGCGAGATTAAATTAAATAATTAATTAAATATTTTCTTTCTCTGTCCCTACGTGACGTGGTAATTCAACAAATTCAAAAAGTGGGAGAATGCATGCAAAAACCCTCATATTAGTCTTGTCACACTTGATAAAAAATAAATTCATTTTGCACCGCGTTGAAAAAAAATTTAAATATATAAATAGAAAATTGGTACAAATGATCCTTAATTTTTGTTTTTTAGCACAAAAATCTCTAACCTATGTATTTTGATGTGCTATTGATTCTTATTTAATAAAAAGACAAATATAACATTAGTTTTAATTAAATAAAATTATAATTAAATTTCTAACATTTGCAAAGTTTGCAAATAGGTCCAGTACATTGATTAAATAATATTCAATTTAGCATATTAAATATATCACTATAATCGTGTCGATTAAATTTTTCATAAAAAAACATTTGTAAAATTATTGAGCTTTATGTATATGTAATTGCTATATGATGTGAAAAAATTGAATAAAAATTAAGTTAAATAAATAATAAATTGGCGTATATAATTTTATGACATTGATCCAGTCTTATTATGTTTTTAAACATAAAAATATTAATAAAAATTAATTTAGCACATGTTTGGTAGTGCTGAAATTATTTTTTAAGTGCTTATATTATAAGTTGTTTGTGAATGTGTAGATAAAAAGTGTGTTGTAAGTTGTGGTCATATGAAATGTGTTAATAAAAAATATGTTTGACCAACTGAAATTATAATTTAAGCAATCTCAAACATGTGCTTACACATTATGTGTTCTTTATTTTTTAACGATAAGAAAACGATAAATTAAAATATGAAGAATCGCTCAATTAAATAAAATTATTTGAGCATCAAATTTGTGACAAAGTTATTTTTCTTTTTATGTTGTAACGATAAAATTAAAGTTTAAATTTTAAATAATATGATTACTTAATAAAAAAATTAATTTTAATTAACACATTTGTAAATAATTATGAACTTCGATTTTAGTTATTTTATAATAGTTTGTAAAATATACAAAATGATTTAATATATTATCAATTTGTTAGTTTTCTTTAATTTTTTATAAAAAATAAAAGTATCGAACTATTTGTACTTTTTGTAAATGTTTAAAATCCAATTGAAATTTTTTCTAATTAAAAATAAGGGTATATTTGTCTTTTTAATTATATAAGGACTAATTGCACACTAAAACACATAAGTTAGGAATTTATGTGCTAAAAACAAAAATTATGTGCCATTTTTGCACTTAAGACAAAGATTAGAGACCATTTGCACCAATTTTCCTAAACAAATTTGTACTCGTTTTGCTATACAAATGCGAACTTGTTTAATTATATTTAAATTATAATTTAAATTAATTAAACATAATTTTTATACACTCCTCGATAATTAAAAGATAATTACAGCATTACTCACTTAACTGATTGATACCATGAATATTTTTTTATTTTTTGACAGGATACAATGATTACGATATGTTCTTTTTTTTTTTTTTTTTTTTTTTTTTCCTTGAGTCTGGTCCATGAATTTGTATGTTCTGTTGAGTGTTGAAGCTGACATGTTACAGTAGTTGAACTTTGAAAGCATGATTGTGCTCATGTTTCTTTGAAAGCAAAAATTTGACGTTGACATTCTTCTTGGACTTTCATGCAGAACAACAATTCTTTTACGTCTTTAATTTTCAATGAATTTTTTAAAAAAAAAAATTAATAAATAAAAATGGTTATACCTACTACGCGATATCCCAAATTGTACCACGACCATATATGCAAATAAATAAGTTAACCTTCACGGCCTTCCCACTGTAGCGAGCCATGGCAGGGATGGCCTTGCCGGCTGCAGGACTTGGTTTTTTTTTTTTTTTTTTTAATTAAAACACTCCTTAGGCTTCTAGAATCGACCCCCTAGTTTCCGAGCTATGCTAGAGCTGAATTTCAAAGAGTCGGGCCATAAGGTTATAGACTACACAATCCAATTGTCATCTCTAATCCACGAGAATAAATCCAATTAAACATATTCAAATAAATTGTCCACGATAATCAAGTCACCACCACCTTCGTCCCCAAATAGTCGTCCATGCACATGCTTGGAGACCCATCTTATGGATAGTCCATTGAAATGGAATTAGATTGTGTCGAGACTTCAGAGGAGGAAGTGTCAAAGTACTTATTCTTCTTAAATTTGGACCTTAAAATTGAAGTGTATGACACAGAATAAATTTCATATGCAGTCATTGAACGTTCAACAAAATTCAATTGAGTCGTTAAATTTTAATTTATCTCAATTAGGCCACTAAACTTCAATTTAGATTCAACCAAGTTACTACACTTCAATTTAATTTCAAAATTTACTATTTTTCCATTTTCCTAATTTATGAAAAATTGTTAATTGATAGTCATACTAAAATAAAATTAAGAATGACAAAATACATCGTCTCATCCCACATTCGAGGCAGGGATTCCCAACCCCATCGAGAATCGAGGTGGGGACAGGGACGAAGAATATAGTCCCCGCCTCGAATCTTATTTTTATGTTTTTAAATGTAAATCGTACTTAAAAAAATAAATAAATAAGTAAATTGTGATATATTTTATTCTTACTCCTACTCTCCACCGCTCCGTCCTTGTCCCGCCTCCCAAAAATCCCCAACGAGAGGGCAGGCGCTCTAGTCCAGCTCCTCCTTGTTGTCATCTTTTTATGAAACTTCGATTTGACCACTAGCTATAATTCTAATTTTATTATTTTCGTTTTGAAGATGTCAAGTAACTATTACATAGAAGATCAATAATGGTATAGTTGCAAAACTAAAATTTCCATTAGTTTTGGAAATGATAAATGAAAGAATAATAAAATTTAAAATTAAATTAAAATTCAATGAACCAATTGTAGTTTGGCTCAAAGTTCAATAGACCTTGACTGAAATTTAGCCGAGTACATAATATAATGCATAAACAATACCATCAGCATGCAATGTTAGGTGGTCACGACTCCAATTGTGTGAAATCGAAGTTTTAAAAACTTTTCCACATAAGACAGCCTATTGTCTTTTTCATATTTAAATAAATGACTATATATAAACCACAAAAAAAAAAAAAAAAACATAACATAATCTTGATAGCCATACTATTATTTGATATTTGGTGCCACTATTCCACTATCGCTTTGACAAGTTCACATGTTGCCAATCATAAGCCTTCTGTCGTACCTTTCAACACGCATGCAGGCGACCACACGCGAATTTAGTCCCTTTTTCTCTTTGCCATGCAAATGACAAGAAATAAGAAGTTTTTTTATATATGAATTTTTTATTTTTTATAGCCTTCTGTATGTAATGTTATAAGAATTTATATTTAGCACCCAGTAGTTAATTACATATAATTTTTTGTGATGACAGCAAACCAATTCTAGATATGATAGCAGAAATATGAACCCACATGCCACAACATAATTTAAAAATTGATTTAGGGCAATGTTTGGCCACCAAACTACTATCTTATAATTAGTACCAAGGACTATAAAAATATGTGGACAAAATTAAGTCAAATGTTACCTCAAGAAGACGCTACTTATGTAACCTGTCTATTAACCACATTTTGTAGGTATCTGTACTTATAAAATATGAGCTTATTTATTTGCCAAACAAGCCCTAATCGAGCACACTTTGACCCATTTGTGTTGTTACCGATGGATCTTTACTTGTGTAATGTGGTGTATAACTCGATTGTTAATTTGTATGACAATATATCTATTTTGGTTTTTTTCAACTTATATCTATTTAGTACTCGTTTGATTTTGTTAAAATTAGTTTTTAGTAAATTTTGATAAAAATTGATGAAATTTGTAGTTAAACAGTTAAAAAAAGTTATAGGTCTCATGAAATATGTAGTTAAAATTAATTATTGACTTTGATCTCAACTTTTTAACAACTAAAAAGAATATGATTACATATCTTAGTGTTCACGATTTAGTTATTCTCAACTCAAATAGGTGTCTATAGCATTATTTTGAGTTTGAAGGGAATGACAAATATATGTTTGGGTTTTAATCTCCTACCCACTTATCCTACACACTTATAATGTCCACGCTGATGTGGCATCACATGCTTGATAGTTCATGGTCCAACACTTATTATTTTTACCAATCATGTGATGACACCTCAACGTGGATATTATAAGTGGATAGGATAAGTTGATAAGAGATCAAAACTCATATATGTTTAGTCTTTTATATTTTTCTGAATCTCAATGTTTAATTATATTGAGTTCAAGATCCCTTTGTACAATCCCTTTGTTCAAAACATTAGTGCTCAGAAACATTGTACCTTTAGTTTCAACCCCAAGAACCAGACCCAAACGAAAACCCAAACTCCACTGATCTGACTGAGTTGCTACAGTAACTCAGAGAAACGGTCTAAACCAGAGACCACACAAAACACTACTATCTTCAAGAGTTCACTCAGAAACCTTCACCATAGAAGGTAAGAAGAAGCATAAAACATCTAAAACCAGAAGTTTTAGAGAATATAAGAGAATAAGATAAAAGGAATCGCTCTCAAGTTATCTCTCTCACAGACTGCGGGGCTTGTTCTGATCAGATTAGGGCGACAGAGGTGATATAAATACCACAGCTACCAACCAAACGGTCACAGCCTTCTCAAGCTAGATCAGTGAATTGGGCTGGGCCATTCATTTTAGGTCATTTGTTATAGGAGGAAGAAAACTGATCAGGCAATGGACCATCATTCTGGTAAATCAATTGGGCTGAACCCAAAATATCATCATTGTCCTTTAACTATTGTTGGCATCACCATTTTGGTCCAACAATCTCCACCTTGACGTCAACATAGCTCAGAGGAACTTCAGAGCATTATCAGCAGCTGAGTCTTCATCAAGGCAATCACCTGCAAATAAAACTAGCTAGCATCAATGTTTAACAATTTTAAACAGAATTGAAATTTTTTAGAGGCAGTACCTTTGTACCCATATCAGATGGATTAAACTGGGATGGTATCTTTTCAAGATGCACTAATTCTTTAAAAATAACATCTCTAATAAAATGAAGTTTAACATCAATGTGTTTTGTACGTTCATGATAGACAGAATTCTTACACAAATGTATTGCACTTTGACTATCAGAATAAACTACAACAAGATTAGATAATACATTTATTTCAGATAACAATCCATTTAACCACAAACCTCCCTTAATTACCTCAGTTGCTACAACATATTCAGACTCAGTGGTGGGCAAGGCAACAATTGGTTGGTGTTGTGACTTCCAACTTATACAAGTACCACATAATGTAAAAACATAAGCAGTGGTTGGTTTTCTGTTATCCTTATCACCAGCAAAGTCAGCATCAACAAAGCCTTTAAGAATTACTCATTCATTACATGTCTCATAGATTAATCCCATATTAGAAGTACATTTCAAGTATCTCAATAACCATTTCAGAGCTTCCCAATGTTCAAGACTAGGATTGTCCATGAATCTACTGGGAGTGCTTATGACATGGACAACATCAGGTCTTATACACACCATCGTGTACATGACAGACCCCGCAGCATTAGCATAAGGCACTCTCTCCATTTATTTTACATCTGAATCATCTATAGGACATTGGTCTTCACTCAACTTAAAATAACTTGCTAAAGGTAAAGATACAGTTTTAGCATCATGCATTGAAAACTTTGACAGAACCTTTTCAATGTAAGCAATTTGTTTTAACAGCAAGACACGTATAAATTTTTTCTTTCAATATCCATTCCTAATATTCTTCTAGCATGCCCCAAATCTTTCATATCAAATTCAGAACATAAAGATTTCTTTATTTCATTTATGTCGTGCATATTAGAACCAATCAATAACATATCATCAACATAAAGAAGTAAATAAACAGTCACCATATAATTTTTATTCTTCTTCAGGTATAAACAATGATGAAAAGCACTTCTTTGAAAACCAACATATAATACAAAGTTATAAAACATTTTATACAACTGTCTTGGTGATTGTTTAAGACCATATAAAGATTTCTTTAGTAAACACACACTATCAGGTTTAGAATGATCAACAAAACCTTCAAGTTGAGTCATATAAATGATTTCATCTAATTCACCATGGAGAAAAGCAGTTTTGACATCCATTTGTTTAATTTTCCAATCATGATAAGCAACTAATGCAAGTAAAATCCTGATAGTGTTTTTAACTATAGGAGAAAATATTTCATTGTAATCAATGTCATACTTTTAAGTAAAACTTTTTGACACAAGTCTGGCTTTAAATTTCAGAGAATCCTTTTGAGAAATTCATTTTTTTACTTTGAAAATCCATTTGCAGTCTACTAGAGACTTGCTTTTAGATTTTGGAACTAATATACATGTGTTATTTTTCTTTAAATACTTCATATCTTCTTTCATAACACTATACCAGTTATCAACAAATTTATTACTTACAGCTTCATTATAATAATTTGGTTCTTTAAATACCAGATCATTGTAAGACATTACAGCAAGAGAAACAAAATTCCCAAACCTTGAATGAGCCCTAATGTCCCTTCTAGTCATACCCCTTGTCAATTGGTAATTATCAAGATCAGGATGGTGAGTTTCTTGGGTCAAGTCTTCCATTTCTGGCTGACCCTCATCATCCTCATTAGAATCAACATCAGAGGCTACATCATTCTGGTGCTAAATTAAGTCAGTAGGAGATTCAATCTCCACCTGAAACTTAGTACTATTTTCAGAAACACTTTGACCAGAGCCTTTATCAGCAAGGCAAGGCATGTTAGTCTTATTAAAAGTCACATCCCTACTAGTGATTATTTTAAAACCCTTTACCTCTTTATCCCGTAATCTGTATCCTTTTACACCATCAAGATACCGAAGGAAAACACACTTTTGAGCCCTTACTTCAAGTTTTCCAATAGAATGATGAGAACAGGCCGAACACCCAAAAGTTCTAAGGTGGCTATATTTAGGAGATTCTCCAGACCACGATTGTTCTGGAGTCTTACCATCAAGGAAACTTGAAAATGTCCTATTGACAATGTAGGAAGCTGTCATTACAGCTTCTCCCCTATAATACTTTTGAAAGACCAGAACTAATCATCATACATCTCACCTTATCAAGAAAAGTCATATTCATTCTGTCACTTACCCCATTTTGTTGGGGAGTATAGGGCACATATTTATGTCTTAGAATACCATTTTCTTTACACAGTGATTAAAATCAGAGTTACAAAATTCTAAGCTATTATCTATTCTAAAGATTTTAATTTTCTTACCAGTCTGGTTTTCTATAAGAATTTTCCAGGTTTTAAACCTTTCAAAAGTATCATATTTTTGTTTTAACAAGAAAATTCATACTATTCTAGAAAAGTCATCAATCAAGAAGAGAAAATATATATTTCCTCATTGAGTAGGAACATAGGTAGGACCCCGTAAGTTAGAGTGGATGTATTCTAAAATAGATGTGGTCTTGTGCTTTCTTGTGTTAAAATGAAGCATGTGGTGTTTGCCTAGAGTGCAGTGCTCACGGAAAGGGACTTCTAAGCTTACATCTTTACCAAGAACTCATTGTTTCTGCAAGATGTGAAGCATTTTCTCACTGACATGTGACAACCTGTTGTGCCACTTTAAAGTGGCATCAATTTCAACACTGGAGGACAAATTATCGCACTGGGACATTTATTTAGCCTGAGTTACATAAATTCCATTTCTCTTGAACCCTTTGAAGATGACAAATGTCCCTTAATCACTTTTAACATGTCATCTCCAAATTTACCAAACATACCCATTTGATCTAAGTCTCTTACAAATATTAAATTCCTATTAAGATCAAGTACATATCTGACCCTTTCAAGGGTATAGATATAACCATTATTAAATTTTAAAGTCACATTCCCAATCCCCTCAATTTTACAAACTATATTATTTTCCATTAGAACTTCTCTATTTGAAACATTCTTAAAATTATGAAGTCAATGCTTCCTAGATGTCATATAGAAAGTGGAACCAGAACCCAAGATTCATTCTTGGATTTGATCACTTTTATCTGCAAAATTTGCAGAAGAATGCCCATTACAGGTTCTATGACAACATAGACATCTACAATATTTGTTTCTTTTGGTTCAACTTATTTCCTTCATCTGCCATTTTATCTTTTTTCTCATTTTTTTTCTTATTGCAATCTTTGATGAAATGGCCAGTTTTACCACACCCATAACACTTTCTACCTCTACTTTTAGACTTTAACCTAGACCTTCCCTTGTTCTTTTTCTTATAGTTGTTATTATTGTTACTTCCCTGACTTTGCTTCCATGACTTTGCTGATTATCATAACTCTCATTTTGCCTATTTTGAGACCTTCCTCTAACATAAAGAGACTCAGAACTACTACCATCAGCTTTTTCAGTTTTTAGTTCTAAATCTTTACTCCTTAAAGAATTATCAACAATATATTTAGTGAGAGTGTCTCTGCCATACTTAATGGCAATCTTAACATCTATATAAACTTCAGGAATGGCATTAAGGATGATAACAACTTTATACTCTTCAGACACTTTCTCACCTGTATTATTGATATCTTGAACTAACTTGTTGAAGATATCAAGATTGTCATCAAGATCTTTAAAGGAATCTATTTTAAACTAAAAAACTTTTATAATAGAAAAAGCTTATTTGGTAGAGATTTTACTAAGTATAACTCTTCTAACTTTTTTCCAGAGAAGTTGAGTGGAATCTAAATTTCCTACATTTCTTAAAACCTGGTCAGATAAATGCAAATTATAGATGTATAGGCAAGTTCATCTACCCCAGTCTGTTGGTCTTCAGTCATAGTGTCGGGAAAAGTCCCATCTATGGTTTTAGCTACTTTCTATTGAACTAAAACCCCTCTCATCTTTAGTTTCCATATGGGAAAATCTCCCTTTCCAGTTTTTTCAAAACTAGTATTTGTCACGACAACAGAATAAAACACCCAATAATGCAGCATGCAAGGAAAGATATGAAAACAGTTTATTCAGGCAACACATAATACTAACGAAGAAAAATAATCAAGTAAGGCACACTTAGTACTCAAAACAGGTTGATTACTTTTTAGTTCTATTCACAGAATTAACAAGAAAATATCTCTCACTGCTCAGTTTCACCAAGATTCCATGAGAATCACGTTCCCAGGTCAAGGCACAAATCTGAGACAGTGGGTTTTTACAGATTTCTTGATAAAAGAAAATGATTAGTTAAGTAACAGAATAATATAATCAAAACATTTCAACAAGTTTATTCAATAACGTGTAGAAAATAACTATTCAGCAAACAATCAAGTTTTTTAATAACAAAAGAATCAGAGGAAACAAACCTCTATGGTAATCGGAGACTTGATCACCATTTTACCTTTATTAAATCGAGTAGTCACCAAGAACAAAGTGATGATGGTAAAGTATGTAAAGAAAATGGACTGGTACAGATCTTTTAGATTTATCACAGATCTGAGTATTTTTGTTTAGAACTTTAAAGAGAACACCACGAAGGAAAACTAAAACATTAGACCATTCAAGATCGTTTAGATCTAACCAAGAAAACCATAGATCTGTTTAAACAAAACATCATTTTTTGAAAAAAAAACAACGATTATTCTTACTCAAAGAGAAAAAGTTTTTTTTCAAAATGAGGTTTCCAAGAACGCCACTCAGGCTCTGATACTACTATTAAGTTCAAGATCCCTTTGTACAATCGAAGAACGCCGTTTAATCAAGAAACACATTAGAGTAACCAAAAACATTAGGGCTCATAAACATTTTACCCTTAGTTTCAACCCCAAGAACCAGACCCAAACGAAAACCCAAACCCCACTTATTGGACTAAGATGCTACAGTTACTTAGAGAAACGATCAAAACCAGAGACCACACAGAACACTACTCCCCTCAAGAGTTCACTCAAAAACCTTCACCGTAGAAGTTAAGAAGAAGTAGAAGACATCTAAAATCAAAAGTTTTAGAGAATATAAGAGAAGAAGATGAAAGGAATCGCTCTCAAGTTATCTCTCTCACAAACTGCGAGGCTTATTCTGATCAGATTAGGGCAACAAAGGTGATATAAATACCACAGCTACCAACTATTGATCCAGAATTCATCCAACGATCACAGCCTTCTCAAGTCAGATCAATGTATTGGGCCGGGTCATTCATTTTGGGTTATTTGTTATAGGAAGAAGAAAACTAATCAGGCAATGGACCATCATTCTGGTAAATCAATTGGGCTGAACCCAACAAATCATCATTGGCCTTTAACTATTGTTGGCATCACCATTTTGGCCCAACAAATTATATAAAGAAACTAAGAACCTTTAGTCCTAATTGTCTATACTCATCTCGTCAACTTTTTGCCATTGATGTTTGTGCCAATCACGTGTAAAACTCGTTCCAAACAACTACATATTGAGCGTAATTCTAAATGTTTTGTTTTGATGTGATATTGTTGAGTTAATTTCACTAACGGCTTTTGAAGTTACCTTAAAATTTCAAAAAGATTACTAAAGTTCAAAAGTTGCAGCGTTGGTCACTAAGCATATAACATTTTTTCCAACAGTCACTCTTTTAAGTTCTCAACCTGAAATGGTGACGTGGCACCCTTAAGCACTAATGTGGCACACAATAGATCGTTATTTATTGTATGACAGTCCTTTACTTTATATAATGTTCACTTCAGTTCCTATAGTTTCAATTATCTTTTAGTTAAATCTTCCATAAAATTACATCTTAGGTCTTTAATCTTTTTACATATTTACAATTTGGTCCTCAAATTTTCAATTATCTTTCACTTAAGTTCTCCAAAAATTGTAGCCTAAGTCCTTTAACTTTTTATATATTTACACTTTGGTCTCCAAATCCTTGATTTTAGTGGCCAAAATAAGTACAATTTTAGTGACTAAAATAATTGCACTTTTTATTTAAATCCTTGACTTTACACATGAATTTTCACCTAAACGAATAAAATAACATAATTAAATAATAAACTAATTGACAGAACTTACAAATATTCACTTTTAGTGGTAAAATAAGTATAAAATCCGCACTTATCATTTAAAGTTGACAAAAATAGACAAAATATATTTCATTGATAAAAAGTATATTTGGACACTTAAACAAAAAATAATGGCGAGAAGAAGATTGATGGAAGAGGTGATGACGAGAAGATAATGAAATGTATTGTTTGCGAGGAAAAGGAATCCTTAAAAGTGATAAGTGAGGGTTTTGTCAATATACTTTTGTCTATGAAATATATTTTTTTCTATTTTTGTCAACTCTAAGTGACAAGTGCGGGTTTTGTATTTATTTTGGCCACTAAAAGTGACTATTGTGAATTCTATCAAATAGTTTATTGTTTAATTATGTTATTATGTTCGTTTAGGTGAAAATGTGAGTGTAATGTCAAGGATTTAACTAAAAGTGCACTTATTTTTTTCACTAAAATTTCACTTATTTTAGCCACTAAAATCAAAGATTTGGGAGACCAAAGTGTAAAGATGTAAAAAGTTGAAGGATCTAAGCTGTAATTTTTGGAGGACTTAGCTGAAAGATAATTAAAAATTTGGAGATCAAAGTTTCAAGATATAAAAAGATTAAGGGCCTAAGATACAAATTCTGGATGACTTAACTGAGAGATAATTAAAAATATAGGAATTGGAGTGAATATTACATAAAATACAGGGATTGCCATACAATAAACAATGGTCTATTGTGTGCAACACCAGCACTTAACGGTTCTACGTCACCTATTCAGGTTGGAAACTTAACGAAGTGACCATTTGAGAAATGGTTATATACTTTAGTGACCAGCGCTACAATTTTCAAACTTGAGTGATCGTTTTGAAATTTTAAGGTAATTTTAATTACCGTTAGTAAAATTAACTTGATGTTGTTCCATGATTTGATATTTTCAACCAATCACAACATCTTGTATAATCATGTGGAAGCAAATTAAACAAATATATATTTTTGTCTGTGTTTCTTCAATTTTTTTGTTAAAACACCAAAATTACAAGGAAATTTTAGAAATTTAGACAAATATAGAAAATCATTTTTAAAAATGATAATTTTTAATAAAATTTATAAAAATGACAACTTTTTGGGATAAAAATTTATGTACACCCTTTTGGTGAAAGACAATTGAACTATCATAATATTGTTCAACTATCGAATGTAAAAGAAAGAAAGGAAGAAGAAAATGTGGACAATAATTTTGTTATTTTTTTTTTTTTTTTGCTTGCTTCGTCTTCTTATTCTTTTTCTTCTTCTTTCAGACAATTCAAACAACAGTTACTCAACCAACTTTGTTTGCTTTTCTCTTTTTCACATTCTTCTTCTTTAATCAAACATTAATCTACGAATGCAATATCTTTCAATAATTTTTGAGTAATTATATTCAACATATTTTCATATATAAAAACAACAGTACTAATCTAGCACAAAATTTATTGAATTTTAATTTTTTATAATCTAAATTATCTATCATAATACTAACTTAGTTGTGATGGATATTTGGTGGCGCGAAGGCGGTGGCACGAGATAGTGGATGGTGGAGCAATAATTGATCTTATTGAAATAATATATCTGATTTTGAATTAGATTTGACAATGATATAGTATATGCTTAAGTAATTGTTTTGGTAATATTTGTCTAAAATAGTCGTTTTTCAACATGTTTTTAAAAATTGTCATTTTTCAAATGTACCACCTATAATAACTATTGATTGTTTTCAACTTTCAGACTACACATACATCGGTATTGCCTTCAAACGTGTAGGTCCCTCCATCAATCTTTGAATGACAATAGATTCATTTAAGAGGGAATTGGACAAACTGCCCAATTTCAGATGTGTACTTTGAAATATGCCTATTTTTATAACATTTGATGAATTGATCAAATTTTAAAAATTTAAACAAAAATATCCATTACTTACCAATCGAATATCTATTATATCCATTTTCTTATCTTCTTATGCTCACTCTTTATCTCTCTAATTTAAACATTCTATCTCTTCACTTCCTCCACAATTCCCGCCGCCCCAAGTTCCATTTCCCACTCCTATTTGTTATTTTTGTGCCGAATAATCTCATTCTTATTCCAAATTCAAATACATTGTCAGAGTTGTCACTGGTTGTTGAACCATTTGAAGAAGCCGACTGATTTGAAATTTTTGAAATCAGTTATACGCTATTAAATATTGGGAAAATTAATGTATTTTTGATGTAGATTACATCAAACTTAAATTTGATGTAGTGTATCCTTATTTTTTTGTCAATATCTTTTATGTTGTTGGATTTTTTTTTAATTTAATTTTTATATTAGTGGATTGTATTACATATTGATTTTAATTTACAAATTTTTTCGATCTAATTTGTTAGTATATTTTGTTGTCGGAGAATGAAATTGGTTACATTCGGTCGAAAACATACAAAAAAATATGCACAAAACTCGTCTTTTCGTTGACAAAAACGGACTTTGTTCCCACTTTGTCGATATATCCTTACAATAATATAAGAGCCTTAAATTTTTTACTGTTCATTTTTTCGTCCTACACGCCGTCGTTTTACAACTTTAATTTGTTTTATTCTCTAATACTTTTCAAGCTACTTTTGAAGCTTAGCAGACTTTTATTGACCATTAGAATTAGAATTTAAATTCAGTCTCCGTCCTTTTACAACTTTAGTTTTATTCTCTATTACTTTTGAAGCTTTGGGAGCAGATTTTATTCACCATTAGAATTAGAATTCTAGATTTCAGATTGGAACTGAATTTTGAGAGATTGGATCTTATAATTCAGATTTTCAGACATTGTAAGTATTAAAATAATAACATTTTCAAGCTTTATTGTCCATTTTTGGTCCAAGTTTTACAATTATCATTTATTTTTAACCTATTTCATTCTGTTTCATTCCTCTCTTTGTCTTCGTCTTTGTCTCTTCTTGCATACTGTTGGACTTTCTCCATACCGTTGGACTTAAAATTTAGTCTGGTGTATGTTATTTGTTTTGAAGGAAAATTTATCCTTTTTTCCAATTTTTTCCACTTTTAAGAGTATTTGTAATTACAACAGGAGAAATTTCAAGTATGTGGTTTATTTGCATGGGACCTTGACCACTGATCATGAAGTTGTCTATTGCATAACCTACGTGCTTACGCATTGTTCAAAAAGTCTAGGCAGCTGACCACTGTTGTTGCCGAGCCTCGGCCATCACTGTGGCTCGGCAACCAATGCTCGACCATCACAGTGGTTGCCGAGCTTTTTGTTAGTGTGCTCGGCAACCACATGTGGTGGTGGTTGGCTAGCAGCTCGGCAACCAATGTGGTTGCCGAGCCACGTTGGTTGCCGAGCCACAGTGGTTGCCTCTGTAACCATAGTGGTTGACGAGCCTTGTGTTGTTGGCCACCGTTCTTCCAGCTGTTGCTAAATTACTTGAAAATGATGAAGTTATACTGAGTTACATTGTAAAGTTATATTCAATATTAACAGTTTTGTTTACAGTTATCATTTCTTTTTTACCTATTACATTTCTCTCTTTGTCTTCCTCCCTTTTGTTGGACCTTAGAATTTAGACTTGCTGTATATTATTTGTTTTGAAAGGAAATTTCAATTTTTTTTATCCTTTTCCCAATTTTAAGAGTATTTCTAATTATTTAAATATATGGTTTCTTTGTATTGGACATCATGGGAATCAAGTTGTCTGTTGCATAACCTTCGATTGTTGTCAACGTGCTTATGGTAGATAGTAGCTAACCATTCTTGTTGCCGAGCCTCAGCAACCACTGTGGCTCGACAACAACTGGCTCGGCAACCACGCTGTCGTTGCCGAGCTACTCAACAACGATAGTGTGGTTGCCGAGCTCTTCGACCATCTGCTCGGCAACCACATGTGGTGGTTGCCTAGGCAACAATAGTGGTTGACGAGCCTGCAACCAGCATGTTGTTGCCGACCCAACGGTTTTTCCCAGCTCTTTCTAAATTGGTTGAAAATGATCAAGTTATGCTAAGTTACATTGCAAAGTTATATTCAATACCAACATTTTTGTTTAAATTGGATAAGAACATGGTTATTTAAATTTGTATTAGACCTGTTTTTTTTTATTATTATTTTGTTATTTATTTTTAGTTATTTTCTTTTTTGTTATTTTATATAGGTGTTGTAGATAGATGGACACACAAGGAAAAAAAAAAGATTTGCGCAATAAAAGGAAGAGAGAATTGTATGCACAGAGACAAATTCAACCAAAAAAAAAAGTAACTAGATTGCAGGATAGTTCAAGTATAACAACAGGCAAGTATTTATTAAATTTATATATTATATAATCAAATTTTTTTCTATATACATTATAATATAATAGATTGGATTTTCATTTTTGTAGTTGATAATCAAAGAATGGTTGATGAAGGTGGTATAGCTGAAGGTGATATAGTTGTTGATGAACATGATATAGTTGATATAGTTGATGATGATATATTAAATAAGAATTCTAATATTAATCAATATGGTAAAGATTTTTATATAACAAATATTCCCACAAAAACTCATATATTAGCACTACCAACAATTTGTAGGCATTGTCAAGCTACAAAATTTGAGAAAGAAAGTAAAGGTTTCTGTTGTTGTGATGGTAAAGTGAAATTAAAAATAAATTCTGTTCCTGATGAATTGTATCAGCTATATACTACCAATTCCAATGAATCATTACATTTTAAAACTAATGCACGCAATTATAATAATCACTTTGCATTTACATCATTTGAGGTAAAATATGATCGAAATTTGGGGAAATCATACAAAGGTATATATACATTTAGAGTTCAAGGACAAGTTTATCATTATATAAATCCAATTATACATGTTGATGACAATCCTTCATTTTTAGAATTATACTTTTATGATACTGAAAATGAAATACAATATAGGTTACAAAAATCAGATAAATTTTGTGAATATATGTTGAATAGATTAATAAATATATTAAAGATTAATCCATATTCAAAAAAATTTCGCTCATTAAGTAGTGTCAATTCTTTGGAATTATGTAAAATACAAATTAGATGTGATGCTGGGCTTGATCAAAGAGTGTACAATACACCTTTGGCATCACAGGTTGGTGTTATATGGGTTGATGAAGATCCATCTACTACCACTAGATCAAGAGATATATCAATACATTGTCATTCTGATACTTTCCATAAAATACATTACTATTTTGGTTATTATGATCCACTTCAGTATCCATTATTATTTCCTCATGGTGAATCTGGATGGCATGAAGGAATCCAAAAGTGCAATCTAAAGATTGTTGATACTTATAATGTTGTGAATAATTTGTTAGATATAAATGTTATAAATTCTGCAAGTGAGTTAATCGAAAACGAGAATGCAGGTTATTATTCTAAACATAATCCATTAATTTTTTTTTATCCTTTATTGAAATTTTATTAATTTTTTTTATTTTTTTGTAGTTATGAAAAAGACCAAAAAGAGATTACAAGTATCTTGTCGGGAATATTATTGTTACAAGTTACAGGTAAGGGCTACTAATAAATGCATTTTACTTCATGCTGGAAGACTTTTTCAACAATATGTTGTTGATATGTATGTTAAAATTGAAACAAGTAGATTAGATTATTTTAGGAAAAATAAAAATGAAATACGTGCTGAACTTTATTAAGGAATTGTAATAGTGTAGAAAATGATAAAAATAGAGGTTATAAAATTGGTAGAAAAATTATTTTACATTCTTCTTTTGTTGGTCGCCCTAGAGATATGAAAAAAAGATATTTGGAAGCAATGGCTTTGGTTCAAAGATTTGGTAAACCAGATATATTTTTAATAATAACTTGTAATCCTAATTGGGATGAAATTAAAAATGAGTTAAAATATAATGATATTAGTCAAAATAGACCTGATTTAATTGCTCGAATATTTAGAGCTAAATTGGAAGAATTAAAAATTGATCTATTAGAAAGACATATTTTTGGTGAAGTTGCTACTTATATTTATGTAATAGAATTCCAGAAAAGAGGCCTTCCACATGCACATTTTTTATTAATTCTGAAACCAAGTTTTAAAATTAATAACGTAGATTTAATTGATGAAATTGTTTCCTGTGAAATACCTAATAAAAATGAAAACTCTCATTTACATTATGTTGTAGTTAAACATATGATGCATGGTCCTTGCGGTATACTAAATCCGAATAATATTTGTATGGATAAAAATGGAAATTGTAAAAATAAATTTCCAAAGGAATTTGTTATAAAAATTTTTGTTGGAGAAAATTGTTACCCAAATTATAGACGTCGCAATACTTATGAAACAATTACTATTAGAGGTAGTTTATTAGATAATAGATGGGTTGTACCTTATAATCCATATTTATGTGCCAAATATGATTGTCATATCAATGTAGAAATATGTTCAACTGTAAAAGTAGTAAAATATTTATATAAATATGTATACAAAGGACATGATAGGGTAAGTTTTTGTGTACATAATAATACAAATGATGTTGATGAAATTGAAAGATATCAATCTACTAGATGGATTTCTCCTCCTGAAGCAATGTGGAGAATATATGGATTTTATTTTATCAGAAATTTCTCCATCAGTTGTATCTTTACAATTACATCTTGAAAATAATCATTTAGTAATGTATAAACATTCTGAAAATTTGTCAAATATTATTGATACAAATTATAGAAGAATAACAATGCTAACTGAATTTTTTAAAATGAACACATGCAATGAGTTAGCAAAAATATTGTTGTATAGAGAATTTCTCCAATATTTTGTGTGGGATGCACAAAGTAAGATATGGACAAAAAGAAAGCGTGGAAATGTAATTGAAAGATTAGTTTCAGCTAATATAGTCGAAGGCGAAAGATATTATTTACGAATTTTGTTCAATCATATTAGGGGACCAACATCCTATGAAAGTTTAAAAATAGTAAATGGTATTTGTATGCAATCTTTTTCTGAAGCAGCTGTTGCACATGGCTTACTAAATGGTGATAATTATTGTGAGATGTGTTTAGAAGAAGCTATTGCTTATCAAATGCCTTCTTCTTTACGACGTTTATTTGCTACAATATTGACTTTGTGTGGACCTGATAATCCAAAATCCTTGTGGATTAAATTTCGTAGCTTTATGTACAAGGATTATGTCAATGAAGGCTTATCTATTATATATGCTGAAATTAAAGCTCTACATTATATTAATCATATATTAGAAGAAAGCGGTAAAAATATAAATGAATATTCTCTTGTACCGTTTCAAATAACCGTGGAAGAAGAAGAAAGATTAGCTAATATCATTACTGAAGAAATGGCAAATAATGTAAGTGGAGCTTGTGATATGTTGTATACAAATATGTTAAATAAAGAACAAAAAATAGCTTATGATGAAATTTTGGAACATGTATTAAATAGGAAACCAATAATGTTTTTTATAGATGGACCAGGTGGTACAGGTAAAATATTTTTATATAAAGCTTTACTTACATCAGTTAGATCCAAAAATCTTATAGCATTGGCTACTGCTTCTTCGGGAGTCGCAGCTTCTTTGTTACCTGGAGGACGAACTGCACATTCAAGATTTAAAATTCCTTTAGAAATACATAGTGATATTAGTTGTTCTGTTAGTAAACAATCTGCATTAGCAGATTTGTTTCGGATGACAAATTTAATTATTTGGGATGAGGCGCCAATGGTGCATCGCTATGCTGTTGAAGCGGTGTACAAAATGTTAAAAGATATTAATGAAAGTGATTTACCATTTGGTGGGAAAGTTATTGTTTTAGGTGGAGATTTTAGACAAGTTCTACCAGTTATTCAAAAAAGAAACAAAGAGAAGATAATGTTAGCAAGTTTAGTTTATTCTAGCTTATGGCCACATTTTAGAAAATTCCAATTAGTCCAAAATATGAGAGCACAATTAGATCCATTATTCTCTCAAATGCTAATTGATATTGGCGATGGAATTGAGATTGAACATACATGTGGCATGATGAAGCTTCTTAATGAAATAACTATACCATTTGAAGAAAAATACAAGTCTTTAAAAAATTTAATTAACATTGTATTTCCAAATTTAAAAGATTATGTTACAAATTTAGATACAATGATTAATAGTGTAATTTTAACTCCTAAAAATGAATGTGTTGATTTAATAAACAATGTTTTACTTAAAGAAATACCAGGGGAAACATGTACATATTATAGTTATGATGAAACATTGGAAAAAATAGATCAATGTATCCATGAAGATTTTTTAAATACTTTAACTCCAAATGGTATTCCACCACATGAACTTGTGTTAAAAATAAATTGTCCTGTTATATTACTTAGAAATATTAACCCTTCAGAAGGATTATGTAATGGCACAAGATTAATCTGTCGACATTTGAACGTAATGTTATTCATACAGAAATTTGTATTGGAGAATATAAAGGAAAATATGTTTTCTTACCAAGAATTCCATTTATACCTCTTCAAAGTGATAAAAAATCATTTCCTTTTAAAAGAATACAATTTCCTATTCATCCATGCTTTGCAATGACAATAAATAAAGTTCATGGACAAACTCTTGATTTTGTTGGTTTATATCTTCCAGAATCTGTATTCTCACATGGACAATTATATGTGGTTTTATCTAGAGCAAAAACAATTAGTTCTATTAAAGTGTTGATAAAAACAATTCAAAATTCACATTTGCATCTAAGATGTACAAAAAATGTTGTCTACAAAGAAATTTTAGCTTTGGTGCATTTGTAGTCAAATCTTTGCTATTCTTGGAAACTTGAGTGAGTATTTTATTTTCTAATTTAATTCTCAGAATTATAAAGCATTCCTTTTAAATATCATGAGGATTTAATTTCTTTCATCACATTCTCAATGCTTTGGTGATATGGTAATAGCTTGATGATGTCAAAAATTCAATAATGCGAGTCCTGTGAACTATATTGCATATTTATATTTATGGTATTGGAGTTTATATTTATAGTATTCCAGTTTATATTTATAGTATTCCAGTTTGTTCTTTGAATTATGATAAACATGTATATATTCTCCTTTGAATTAATAATAGATAAAATGAGATTGCGTGGATACATTCTTCCTAAGATTTACAATCCCAAAATATATGCACTTCAAGCTTTGGAATGATTAGTTCATTTTCCAGGTTGAACTCTAATCTTGTTCTAAAATGGATGGAGATGATTTGCTGGATCACTCATTAGAATCCCCAATAGTCATATTCAAAAATAAGGTATACATTGCCTAATTCCCTAATTGAAACTAATAGGTATTAGATTCAAATAATTCATTTTGTTTAATAAAATGATCTCAAAAATATTTTTATCCATACAATACAGGTTTTTCATAGCAACAACAAAGTCGTTGGATCCAAGAAGCAATATTGGACATTGAGCATCCACAAGTCCTGTGATTTTTCATCTTGCATTGACATCCAAGAAGCAATACTGGACATTGAGCATCCACAAGTCCTGTGATTTTTCATCTTGCATTGACAATAAATGAAGAACTGTCCATTTATATCTTTCAGTATATATTTCATAGAAATAAATTTATATATGTACGAGTTTGTCTAACATTTGTGCTATTGAGATTACTACTTCAAGATTAAACCTATCAAGTTCTACTATAATTTTTATATTTTGGACTATAAATTATTGTGCCTAGCATTAGCACATCCCAGTATACCTTCTAGAGTAACAATTATTCTTCAAAACTGGAAATCCACAATGTGGAGAACGGGTAGCCATGCCATTGCTATGTTTTCACACGCACAAAAACCCCAAATTCTATTTGTTTTCCAGCACATTAACTACTTAGCTGGTTGCATGGTTGACGAGTTACTGGCAGCCAAGCAGTTGTCTTCCATTTTGTTTCTTATTTTCTAAAATTGACAATAGTAGTACGATAATAAGTAATTTTGAAGATAGTATACTAAAGTTACTTAGAAGATTACATTTCTAGGCAACCAGAATTGGTTGCTGACGAACTCGACAAACATCAATAATGGTTGCCGAGTTCCTCTGCAACCATTATTGGTTGCCGAGTTGCCAACTCGGCAACTAATGATGGTTGTCGAGCATCTCGGCAACCGTTTTTGCTCGGCAACTGGCCACCAATAATGGTTGCCTGGCACCAGTTATATTTGATTTTTTAGTAGCATTTTAACAAATTGACAAATATATACTTATTTATTCATCAAAGTTATACAGATTATAATTTAATTTCATTAGACTAATAATAATACAGTTAAACCTAAACAAAACTAAACAGGAATGCATTGATGACAAGGGTTGGGAAAATTTAACCCAATAACCAATTCTTATATAGGGGCAATTGAAAATTAACCACTCAACCAAGGGAACTCCAACTTGAACCAACATTTAAACTAATAGTTAAACTGTTTCTTGTGTCTCATCAAATCATACTTATAAAAATGTCAGCTAGGCTGGATTTTCTACAACACAACAGCAGCAAGCAACCACGAATAGTCTGTTTTAGTACTTTTTATTTATGGATCTAAAAAAACAAATCAACTTTTACACGTTGATTGTTTACTGCGACTACCTAAAAGTATTTGATTACTGCAGCTGCCATATTTTGATGTATATGTATGGTTTTAAGAAAATGAATCATAGCTTATTTGATGTGTCCATTTAATACAGTAGTTAGTAATTTTGAAGTGAGTTGTATTGATTTCTCTAGCTGCCTTATTTCATTAAATTGTTTATTTTATTTTCTAAAATTTACAAATCTATATTTTTTTATTAATTGAAAACTAATACAAAGTTTTCTATAATAATATAATTTATTTCTTATGTGTCACAGTATCATGGAAACAATGAATGAACAGAACCAGCCTAATAATAAACAATGAACAGAAAAGAGTATCAATTTTCTATTTTTTTGTATTTTTATCAATATTTTGATGCCGATATTTGATATTGAAATTTTTTCTATTGTCATTGTAATGTATAATTATTCTATAATATTTTTTTGAATAAAATCTACACTTTTTCCAACTGTTTACTAAATTTGATATCATCAAGTCATACTTGTAAAATGTCAGCTAAGTCTATTTGATTTCTACAACACAACAACAACAGCCATGATTAGTAGCTACTAAGTATGTATGGATCTAAAAAAAATACATCAAGTTTCACACGTTACTCAGTGTTTTATTACATCAAGTGTTTAATTACCGCAGCTACCCCCAAAAGCCTAAAAGTATTTGATTAATGCAGCAGCTACCTAATTGTCAGTATTTTGATTTTGATGTATATGTATGGTTATTAAGAAAATGAATCATAGCTTATTTGATGTGTCTAACAGCATACTATACTAATTAGTGATTTTGAAGTGAATTCAGGTTAAATTTGTCTAGCTGCCATGATTACTAAATTGTATTCAATTTTATTTTTTTTCTACTATTCACAAATCTATATTTTTTTATTAATTAAAATTACAAATTAATATAAAGTTTTGTATAATAATATAATTTATTATAATAATATAATTTTTTTTATTAGAACTAAAATTATAATTTATCATAATCTCTTAAAGTTACCCAAAATCAATATAAGCTCAATTCAACTTTGGGAGTTAGAACCTATATCTATATCTATAAGTGCAATTCAACATCAGAAATTATTAATCACTTGACTAATAACTAAACTAATTCAACAGCCTTGAATCAGCCATCGAACAGAAGACTCAATGGTGTAACTTGGTTATTGCCAAGGCGTGTTGCTCGGCAACCAAATGGTTGCCAGTGGGTCGGGCCGAGTTGCTCGACAACCAAATGGTTGCCGAGTGGTTGCCGAGTCACCGAACTCGTGGTTCTATTTAAAATTAATTTTTTCCTTTTGATTTTTGTATTTATATTTTATAAAACAAATTCACAGATATATATTTATTTCCTATTATATATATAGTTGTTAAGAAAATGAATAGTGGTCTATTTGATGTTTCCAATAGTACATGCTAATACAGTAATTTTGATTTGATTTCACATTAACTAGCTATTAATTTCCCTAGCTTACAATTAAGTTTCACTTCTTTACTGTACGCATATATCTATTTATATTCCAATTGAAAATTTCTTCTCATTCACTTATTCACTCACTCATCTAAATTTTAATACTTGTTTCTAATTGTCTTCATCTTCTCTACAAATATAACAAAATTCTTGCAAGCATCCCACAATCTCACAACAACATGAGTAATGAGTTTCAATTCATTCGTGAAGTTTCTCCTGGAACTACTGGATGGACAGTTAAAGTTGTAGTTGCTGAGAAATTTTCACCCAGAATTGCTCAGAAAAGTCCAACAAAATATCAAATTTTGATTCTTATGGACTCAGAGGTAAATTTTACATTTTATACATACATATTTGTTATATCACAAATTTATAGACATTATTAGTTTCTAATATTCTTTTTTTATTTACCAGGGATCAACAGTTCAGACAACTTTATATGGTCAAAATTTTACAACTTTTCAAGACGAACTAATATTAGGAAATACTTATTTAATATCAAACGCAATGGTTAAAGTAACAAATGCTGAATACAAAGCAAAATCTGGAGAAGTACAAAGGACAATCTCAGGAAGAACCAGAATACGCAAAGTTGAAGAAAACAATAGCAGTCTGTTGATTTCCACTTATAGCTTTACTAATTTCGAAGATTTCCCAAAGTATATGGATTCTCACATAGATATAAGTAAGTACATGGTACACTTTTGAACAAATTACACTAAAGCTGCTAGAACTAACATACATACTTTTTTTATACTTTTTTTTTTACAAGTGTTGCTGCAATGGTAATTGATATCAAACCTAGAAGGATTATTTAAACACGATTTGGGAAAGAATGTCAAGTACAAGATTTAGTACTCATCAACAAACAGTATGACTATAATCTATACATATTACACTGCATACACATTATTTTATTTTACTTTTTTATATACTATTGCTACGATATAGAATTTGTTTTAATTACACAAAAAATATATAAATAATAATTTGACACACTATTCTATGTATAAATAATAGGTTTGACACCATTCTCTTAACCATGTGGAGGCATTTGTGGATAACGAATGCAAATACATATTTCAAAATCTTTAAAAAGAAACCTGTTCTGATTGGAAAGCATGTCAAAGTAACCTCATTCAATGGTAATCCAATATCTATCTTCAATACACTTATCATTTTTTTTTTCTTATTTCTTTGTATGACTAATACATATATTAATATCTTCCATTTGCATTTGGATCTTCAGGTTTGTCACTATCCACAAAAGCAAACAGTTCATTTTTCATAGACGGAGAATTTGAAATTGTGCAAGAGTTTAAATCTTGGTAAATGTATATTAATTATTTGTTTTATTGTACATTTCAATCATTTTATTGAAATTAAAACTTATCTGTTATTATTGTTGTTGTACAATTAGGGGACACACAAATTCTGAAATGATTGATGAAATTGTATATGAAAAATATTATTTGAGTTTGATACCATCAAAGCTATCTTCCAAGCTCTCTGTTCCAACTGATGAGAAAGACTTCACAGAAATCAAGAGCATTCAAGGGCTCAAAACTGTGGTGAAATACTTGACACTTTAAACTAATTGTTTAAATTTATGAAATTGTTCAATGCTCAGTATAATAATTTATATATTGTTATATTGCCAGAAACAATTTTTTTTGGATAAAAGGGAGAGCATCTGTTAAAGTTCTTAATCAAACATACTGGTATATGAGTTGCAACAATTGCAACAAAATTTCAAGTGAAAATTATGGTGAAATATACTAGTGTGTTTTCTGTAAATGTGTTGATTCAAAAGCAATTCCAAGGTAATCACATAGTTACCTAATTAAATATTTTTAAACTTTTATTTAGATATATTTTTGTTATATTTCATAACACAATTATATTTGATATTTACTTATAGAGCTAAGGTGTACATGCAATTGATGGATCCTACTGGATATATTAATGCTACAGCTATTGGAAATCCAGCAGAATATTTCTTGCAATCAAGTGCTGAAAATATAATGCAGCAAGCATTGGTATTTATTTTTCTTTTACTTAAGTTTTACAGTTATTGATTTGACCACTTATAAAATTTTATATTAACAGACACCAAGTGCTGCTTTAATGCGTTTATCAATGGATGAAGATGAGATCTTTTATGTGAAGGCTATAGCACAGCAGTCATCTCCTCAATGTAAATTTGAAATACTTTTCATTGTGAATCCATCACAAATAGTAGGAGATAAAGACAAAGGAAAAGCTCCGGTTGAGGATATAGGAGAACCTATTAGCCTCCTGGAACCAAAACCAACAGCAAAAAGATCTTTGTTCCATTCAGATTCAAATGATGCACAGATTACCAAGAAAAAATTTGGCAAGTCTATAATTGAAAGCAATAAAAAAAAAAATCAATGAAACCTTAGTAACTGTTGAAATGAAAAAAAAAAAAAAAGAATTTTCAACTTTTTGAATGAAGATGTATTTTGAATGTATTTTGATGACATTCTGAAGATGTATTTTGTTGACATTTTGAAGATGTATTTTGTTGACGTTCTTTTCAGACGTCTTTTGGTTTTATAATTATATTATATAACATTTGTTATCTTTTTGTTTCAAATATTGATTCACAATCCTTTGCAACAAATGCCGTCCTTCTTCTTCTAGATATGACATATGACTTCTACAGTTTGTACATGAGGATTTTTCACCCTTTCTCCCATGGCCATACAAGTATCTGAAATAGCACTAAGACATAAAAATCAACACAGTTAGTCATAGTGATGGTTGAAAGAGTATTACAAAGACAACTGACAAATAAAAGCCCCAAAGTATTGAAAAAAGAAAATAAAAAGAAGCATAAAGTGAAACCAGGTAAATGAAATAGTAATATGATACATGGTAAACACCTAAAAAATCAGAATACCAAACACAAATAGTTATCATTCAATGATTTAAAATTTTGCCTAAGGAAAGAAACATTTTGCCCCAAGGAAAGAAAAAACAGATAGAAATAATTTACTAACAAAAATGTGCATCAAAAAAAAGTAAATGGGAGTTCATGTCAAAATTAAGAATCTCACTTGTTCAGGATGTCAAAAACTCCAAGCAGAATAAATGTTACTGAATCTGCAATAATATGGTCAATTATAAAAAATTGGAGAAAAAGAGAAACATTGAGAAATCGATCGTGGAGATTTATATGTGTATCTCGGCAACCAAAATCGCTGGTTGCCGAGAAACTCGGCAGCCAAAGATGGTTGCTGATTTTCTTGACAGCCAAAAACTAGTTGCCGAGAAATCGGCAACCAAAAGCTGGTTGCCGAGCAACTCGCCAACCAAGCTTGGTTGTCGAATTTCTCGGCAACCATTATTGGTTGCAGAGTTCCTTGGCAACCAATACTGGTTGTCGAGTTGCTCGGCAACCCAACCTTGATTGTCGAAAAACTCAGCCTTTGAATTTTGTTGTAGATAGCATATCATGTCCTTTTGACATATTTTAACATTTTTGTCCTCCTCTTTAATAAAAATAAAA
The DNA here is from genome assembly GCA_030279155.1 of Forsythia viridissima. Taxonomy (NCBI): domain Eukaryota; kingdom Viridiplantae; phylum Streptophyta; class Magnoliopsida; order Lamiales; family Oleaceae; genus Forsythia; species Forsythia viridissima. The sequence continues at coordinate 59,565,421 of CM059033.1, read as the reverse complement.
TAAAATAAAAGTTAAAAACAACAATAAAATAAAATAAAATTACAAATAAAGTCCTACAACTTTTAATCTGGACGAATGTGTGTAAATAGTAAAAGAAAAAAATTAATAGCATTTATTTAGAATATTTTGTAGACTTAAAAGGTAAAATAAAAAAAAAATTGTAAAAAATTGAATAAAAATTAGGTGTAAAAGAAAAAAAATAAGAAAAAAAAATTAAAAGAAAATTTGTTGTCAAAATGGACTAATTTGCACACCCTACAATAAATGAATACAAAATTAAAAATTAAAAAAATAAAAGGCACCATAAAAATAAAAACAACAACAAACAAAAGTAAAATTGGGCCAAAGCCTATTTTCAATGACTTAATAAAAAAATTAAAAAAAAAATTTGAGTGTTGCTCGACAACACTCAAACAAAAAAAACAAAAAAAAATTCCAATAGCTTACTCGACAACACTAAAAAAAAAAAAAAACAAAAAATTTCAAGCGGCCAAATGTTGTCGAGTTGCTCTACAACACTATAAAAAATCATTAATAAAATGTGTAACTTAACAAAAAAAAAAAAAAAAACTCATTGATTTATATAAAGAAAAGTTAATTTATATTCTGTCTTTATTTGTTTTCTTTATCATAAATTTTTATGATTACTATATAATCAAATTAGTAAAATAAATTGTCCAGTTACTCAACAAGCCTAAATATTTTTATTGTTGGAAAACAAAAAAAAAAAAGAAAAACTTATTGGAAAACAAAAAAAAAAACTTTGTCAAAAAAAAAAAAAAAAAAAATTTGTTGAGCGATTATTATTAGAATTTCTTCAACCACCACCACTCATGTAAACACCAATCCTAAATGCACCTCGAGATCGAATTTCTACAACCAAATTTCTACAACCACTCGTGTAAATACTAAATACCGATCCTAAACGCACCTTTCTTATCCTATTCGATATCTCAAAATGCTCTAAGAATCTTGATTCATTTCTACTTGGAAGAAGTGTTCATATAGGAGTAATTAAATACTGAAAAGAATTTACTTTAGGAGTAACCAATAATTTCAAAATAATTAATTTTCCATACTTTAGATGTCTCATAACTTTGAAAAAGAAAATAGAAAAAGAAAAGTCCATTTAGAAGTCACCAATGACGTAGTAAATAATAGACATACAAAAGAAGAACATACACATTGATATGAGAAAATGTCAACTGTTCAAACCAATTTTCTTCTTCAGCAACTCCAGAAACATGCTGATTGCCTCTTAAAGCATTGATCAACTTGATTTACCAACACCACTTGGACCAACAATTACAGAAGTCTTGTCTCTGAGAATGAAATTCAAAGTATCAAGTCCCCATTTGGCATCGACACTGCAGAGGACTGGTTCATAGCCCCAGCTACGAAGCCGAGATTTCCACTCTACTAATATCTGCACATTTTCTGCATAATGTTAATAATTTAATAACGAAACAAGGTGGCACAGTGCAATAGAACAAGGCATAAACGGGAGAATATGAAAAAACATAAAAAAGACATGCCCATATATAAGAATAGTGGTAAGACTTATCAGTAGAACAAAGCATCACCAGATCATTACACAATAGTATTATTAGCTTAACCATACACTGCTAACCATATTCAAAATATTTCAAGCATGTCAAATGTGTAAACTTGCAACTCATTGCATCAAACATTTGACGCTATCAGATAGAGATTAGTTATTAGCAAAAATAATAGCAATCATTGCGTTACCTTTAACAATAATGTACAAATGAAATACAATAGAAATCATGTATTCTCATATTTGATTCCACAGGCAAACCATATCCAAAACATAATATATATACCAAACAATAAATAGTGGAAGTCAGGAACAACTAAAATTGACAACAAATATTGCAAAGTGCCACAAATTTCCATCAGTCATATATTGAGGCAAGGTAAACAATGACCCAAACCCATGGTGCTTGTAAGCCTAACTTCATAATCAAACCCCTCACATTACAAACAAATCCTTACATTAGTAAGCTAATGATCCATCAGCATACTGCAAACCAAACATTATTTTCAAACAATCAATATTAGATGTTTCGGGAACAGAGACTGCTTAGGGAAGAACACAATAGGTACATAACTTACTTCTGCAACATCAAGCAACAGTGATTAGCTATTAAAAAATATTTTTGTATGTTCTTCATTAAATCACGAAAAATACAAAATAAATTCAATTCTAACAGAAAATCACATTTCCACATTTGAATTTCCTCTCCAATTTAAACAAATACTCTACATGCAAAGTGTGACTTGGTATTGAATATAACTTGATAATTTAGGGAGCCTATGCTAAAAAATGGTTGCCTACAAACTCCAACTGCAAATGTTGTCGAGCAAGCCAAGTTGCTCGACTAGCAACACGAAACGCTAACACGAGATGGCTCGAGTTTGGTTGCCTAACTGGCTCGACAACCAATCTTGGCAGTCGAACAGCTCGGCAACAGGTGGCTACCAGCAGGCAACCAATCTTGGTCGGCAACCACGATTGGTAACAGGTGTGATTGTCAAGCTGCTCGGCAACTAGCGTGGTTGTCCAGTGTACTCGGCAACCACGCATGGGGCTGCCAGAATATATTTTGCTTCAACAATTATAAATATACTTTGAAGATTACAAATTAAATAATAAGTACTTTATTATTTTAGAATTTATAATCTCCACCTATTTTTTAAAGTTTCTCAAAGTTGTCCGGTTTTGTCCAAATATTTACCAAATATGATCTAATCACTTTGAAACTTGATATCCTAAATTTTTTTTGCTTGTCACATATTGGAATTTAAATGTTCTTGCAATTCAAACCCTTACCAAATCTACAAGTTGAAGATACAGGGCTTTATATATTGATCCAAGGGAAAAGTTTATAATCATAATCAACCACATTTAATCTAAGCTAAAAAAACTAATACAATTCAACTAACAAATTAACTAAACAAAATAGCTATTATCAAATCAAACCACTTAGTAAACACTGTAACACTTTATAACAAATTATATCACCAATTACAAATTGATTTAACTTTGTTCATCGTTTTGTACATATGGAATGAAAAACATTTGCCTATTAAAAAAATCAAGCATAAGTTTATGCCTATAAGTAGGTATTTTGTCCACTCTAACAGCATCGAAGGATATTCCAGCTAATAAACACTCCACATACTTAATTACAAATATCCCGTTGTCACTGCAAATAAACAAATAATATGTTAAAAAAATTAGTTAGTATACACAAATATCATTAAAAAACAAATAAATTATTTAAATTGATTACCTATATCTTTGAAGTTGAGGTATATCAGTCATTAGTTTTCTCCAGTATTGTAAAGGCTCATTTTTCTTGTTACGCAATTCTGGCCTTTCACAAGATACATACTTGTGAATTACATCTGGAAGAACTTTAATAAATGGAAGAACCAAGGTATATATGGATGCATCATCAGTTATTAGCTGATAATTATCAATTAGCGTAAGCTTCCAACTTTTGAAATCCACATGAAACAGCACCCAATATTTGTTTTCAATCAAATGAGGGCACAGTAAATAATTGCAATCCTTCCATTTTTTCCCAAAACTTTTAGGAATGTAACCATTTACATATCACATCACAGTGTTATCAAGGGAAGGAGAAGAAGAAGAAGCAAGTTCTACAATTTGGCCTCTGGGATCCAACATTTTTACCCTAACGTGTATCATAAGCAATCCAAAAGCAGAGTCTAAAACTGCATACTTATCTGAAAATATATCCTCAAAATTCCTACTTCTTGCTCTTATCAACATCATTGCGTTATCCATATCCTTATCACACAATGGAACAAATATAATAAGCACATTTCCTTCATATATATAATAACATTAAAAAATATAATTAATATGTACCTCACTCTCCAGTGGAACAACAGGATTGCTAAGATGTAGAAGCTTTTCTTTAGACAATGCATAACCATTGTACAATCTTATAACATCTCTACAACATTACAAACAATAAAATAAATATAAAAAAAGTGACAAGTCAAAAAACTATATCAAATATTATAAATATTATAACTTACCGAATTTTTGCACGATGGATCCAACTATAAAAGTCACTTTCTATTTTTTTGTCAATGTCACACAAAACTGGAACAATATAAGAATCGTCTCCATCTTTGGCCGCACATTCCATTTCATTGCCACCAACTTGATCAACCTTGAACCGGTCACCAGAGTCAAATTTATTAACCTTTATTGCATCGAACATCGTCTTTGTATGTGCAAGAAAACTTTGGAAATGATCACGTATACCACCAAAATAACTACTCTGTTCAGCCTGAAATGATTCAAATTTGGTATCTATGTATTGCTGCAATTCTTATACATCAGCATCTAATTGTAACTGATCAAAGCGCATCAATAATTCATCTCTTGTACTATCAATGTAAGATCTTTGTTCATCGAATCGATTGTCAAAATAAGTTCTTTGTTCAGCAAACATAGAACTCAAGTTTTCATTGGTAACATAATCAGAATAGTCATAACCTAAACTTGAAAGCCCTTGATAGTCAAGGATGTTTTCTTCACTGTAGTAGGGGTAGTCCATATAAGTAACATTTCTTGTATGCCAGTTATCCGTGGGTAACTCGTTACTTATATAAGGGGACCAACTATGATCATTTCCATCAAACTTTGAATTTCCATCAAACTTTAAATGTGACTGTACAGCGGGTTCAATTGGTTGCACTACTTGAGGTTGAGGTGGAGGTGGAGGTGGAGGTGCTATATTTCTCTTATCCATTTCTCCAACTTGTTGTTCCCCATTTTCAAAATTTTGTACAATAGAATCAAAACGAATATCTAGTGCATCATCTACCAAAACCATTGTATATACATATGGTTGTTCTAATTCTTCTTCACTAGGAAAAAGTACTGGTGGTAGAACCTGAATCTACAAAAAAATATTGTTCAAATTAAAGCAATTGTTAGAATAATTTACAAAACTACACCAATACACATTAATGATATATACACAATTAAAAACAAACCTGAATGAAGTTCAAGAAATTGGTGAGATCATTTGTTTCTATTTTTTTTACGTATTTCCCAATTCAAAATACGTGGAAACCTATTTTGTACTTTAACACCAAAATGTTCACCTATTTGAGGGCATGCCTCATATATCCACATCTATAAATAATATAAACAAAATCAATATTAATTTATTAGGTAATACAATCCTACAAAAATTAAATACAATTTTACTAATCTGGAATACAAGAGGACAACCATATATGGTATATGGCATAATATCACCATCCACCGCCCTTGCTGCTAGGCGTTCCTATGATTTTAGCAATGAACGAACAAGTATAAAAAAAGAATGTCTTCCCCATGGATACTCATAACAAACCTCTAAATTATCAACCAAGGATAATGTTTGTATATTTATTTTTTTCCTCTCCACGGGCTTTAGAAATCCTTCAATAACTAAAGCTAATCCTAACTTATACTTATCATTTTCATGGTGACAATTCATAAAAGCTTCCTCTAATCCATTCAAAGATATATGTGAGGGATTATTAAAATACCTTCTTCTAAGTTTGTGTTTTCCCACCGCACTAAATACGGACATAGTATCAGAATTATCATGACCTAACAATCCTGTTATCAAACAATATTCCTAAAGCCCAAATCGAAGTAATTGATTATCTAATTTGAAACAAACTTCATTTGTTTTGTTTGTACGTACTACAATGAAAAGGAATTCATGGACTAATTTGCCACTAAATCTCATTCGCCTCCCACCCAATTCTTCCAAATAACCAAAACAACTATTTCTAAATTCATTCAACTGTTGCTCATTGTAATTCCCAATAACAACTTCTAAATATCTAAAATTACAAATCTGTGTAATTTTCCCAGCAAATCTAACATTCTCATCAACAGCATATTGTATATCCATCTGTAAAAAAAAACATAAAAAAAACTTCATAAAATTATTTCATGCTTTCATAATAGAACAGTGTCATACTAAAAAATTACTAGGCCAACCAAATTGCTTACCATAGTAATTCACTAACCAAGGTTGTTGCCGAGCTCGGCAACAACATCGGCAACCAGCAGGCGAATTTGGTGGTTGCCGAGTCGGCAACAACATTTGGTGGTTGCCGAGTTGGCAAGCTGCCAAGTTACTCGGCAACCAAATTGGGTTGCTGAGTTACTAGGCAACCAGGTTGCTCGGCAGCCAAGTGTTTAGCTCGGATCTGGTTGCCGAGCAACCAAAATAATTGCCAAGACAACCACTTTAATTACATTTTACTCCATAGCAAACTTTTTTTTTTAAAATAGTTTCAAATATTCATAAATTGTATATAACAATAAAATAGTAATTACATGATTTATATATAGATCAAATTACAAAAATGTGGATGAAGTAATAATGGAGATTGAGATTAAGATAATGATTAAGATGAGATACAAAAGTGAGATGGAAAAGTTGAAGTGAATGAAAAGAGATGGAAAAAATTGAGGGGGAGGGGGGGGAGTTATCAAGGAAAAGGAAAAGGGGGAGAACCGAGGGGGATGGACACGGGTGGTTCTTTTTTTTTTTTTTTTTTTGTTTTGTTTGTCTTTTGTCCTTTTTAACATTTAGTGTATGAATTTATTTTCCCAAGATTTGGCAAAGGGATTTGGCAAAGTAGTGGTTGAGGTATTATGTCAAACACATTAAATACATTTTGTTAGGATACAAATAAAAAAAAATTCAGATTCAATCAAAGCCAAAAAAATTTCACAACTTATACATCTAAAACCAAATCATATTATGTTTAAAGCGTAATCTAAACAACATTCCACCACCAAATAGATGGAAACATAGAATTTAATTCATGAAAAATTCGATCTTAACTTTGTGGTTGATTGGATCCTAAGTGAGGATGAATAATTTTAAAACTTGGAAGCCACGGGTTGATGGAAGAGAACTGTTGGACTTTTGACATATGAGTTTTTGCAGAAAACCATTGGAATTTTGAAATTATGGTTCAACCAGGGTCTATGAAGGCATCTGCGATCGCACGGAATTAAATTCCTGCGATCACAGAACTACTTGTTTCTGGGGCAGAACGTTTTCCTCCCGGCCAATGCGATTGCAATAGTTAATTCCATGCGATCGCATAGAGTTCTTTTTTTTTCATCCGATTTGGTTGTTGAGCATCTGGGCAACCAAAAATTGGTTGCTGAGGAGCTCAGCAAACAAAATATGTTGCCAAATTGCTCGACTCGACAGCCGAAAATTTGGTTGCCGAGCAACTCGACAACCATCGCTCGGCAACCTATTTTGGTTGCCGAGCTGAATTTAGTTACCGTGGTTGCCGAGCGCCTCGGCAACCATGCCCCTTGGGTTTTTTCTTTTTTTTTCTTTTTTTTTTCTTCTTGTTAACAAACAACAATAATACTTATTTCAAATAATAATACACTATTAATTTATTAAACAAATAAATACAAATATTTAAATTAAATTTGTTCACTAATCAACAAACCAAGTTAACAATTATATATATACATTTGCTTTTCTAAAACAAATATTTATTTATTTATTTACAAAAATTCATCGCAACCAACTTCTTGTCTGCCTAGAATTGGTTACCCTTTTTTTCTTTTTTTTTTCTTTTTCATGTTTTAACAACAATAACATAAACATACATTTTTTGTTATTTTTTTAGGAGGTCAACTAAATTCAAATAATAATACACTATTCAATTATTAAATAAATAAATACAAATATTTAAATTTAACTTCGTTCACTTGAGAGAAAAATAAATCATTGTGAAAAAAATCTAACACAAGTTTACGCCGATAAATATTAATTTTATCCTTCACAACAGCATCTAAAGGCAATCCAACTAGAAAACACTCCACATATTTAATGACGAAGACTCCACCGTCACTGCAAGGAACAAATAAGAAACAAATTTGAGTACATAAAATATCATTACAAATTAAATAAGTATACTAAAAATATATGTATATATACTAATTTCAATTTATTACCTATATCGTTGAAGCTACTCTATTTGAGTAGATGATTTTCTCTTATATTCAAATGACTTATTCTTTTTAGCAAGCTCTGGCGCATACTTTCCAATCATTTCTGGAATAATCTTAAGGCCAGGGAGAGAATGCATATACCTCTCATATTCAATATAAAACATATGGTAATTGTCGATTAGTGTCAACTTCCAAACATTTAAATCAACATGGAAGACTACCCAATATTTATTATACATCAAATGTGGCCACAATAAATGCTCACATTCCTCCCATTTTGGGCCATAATATATAGGAAGAGCACCATATACATATGATTGCATTGACAAGTGGTAATCAACTTCAGCACCTTCTACTGCATGACGTTTAGGATCTAGTGTTTTGAGGAAATAAGAATGAATAAGTGCTCCAAAAGAAGAGTCCAATACTCCATACTTACTGGAAAATATGTTTGGATATTTAAGAGTTCTTGCTCTTACCAAAGCCATTGCATGGTCTACATCCTATACACAAATATAACAATTATAATTATAATATAGACACAACTAATTCACATACAATAAAATTCATCCAACATGAAATATAAATATTCTTTACCCATTGCTCCAATGCAAATTGAGGCTTACTAATATCTTGTAACCTTCTTTTCGTCAATTTAGAGATGACTTCCCATGGTATTTGTACTACATCTCTATAACATTATAACATTAAAATTTATTATACATTAACTAAATAACACAAATAGATAGAGGATAAATAACATATCAAACATTATAACTTACCCAGCATTAGCATGGCACGCCCAACTGAGAAAATCACTCTCTCTAACTTTATTGATATCACATAATATAGGAACATCTCTACTCTCAGAAGATGAACCTACACTATGTTTCCCAGTTTTAAAGTACGTTCCATTTCAGCCTACTCCATTTGAGCTTCCTCCACAGATTCACCACCACCAATTTTTTCCACCATCTTACCCTTAAATATTCCTACACATCTTTGCATCTGTTTAAGCAGATCATCACGGAAACTATCGAATTGAGCATTTCGTTCAACTTTTAATGAGTTAAATTTGGTATCAATATGCCCCTCCATTTCATTATATTTATTACCCCTAGATTCTAAATTATCAAACCGCTCCAATAACTCCTCTTGTTTTAGCAAACAGAGAATCATTCATACCAAATTGATTATCAAGATAACATTGTTGCTCAACAAAAAACGAATTCAAATACTCATTAGTAACATACTCAGAGCCTTGAGGAATGCTTCTTTCATCAAAATAATCTAAATTTGAAACACCTTGTGTATACCAATTATTTGTTGGTAACTCATTTGATATATATGGGGACCAACTTTGATAATCACCAACATTTTCATCATTTCCAACTTTTCCTTCATGAGATTGTATAGGTAGTTGAGTGATATCTTCTTGCTCCACCTCATCCCCATCTATAAATATTTCATTTCCAACATCCATATCTGCCCAAAAAAAACAAAAACAAAATTACGCAACCATCTATTATATATGCCAAAAAAAAAAAACAAAAAATAGGCAACAAAAAAAATTTAACATAACAATTACATAAAAAAATTTACAACAAATTCACATTAAAATTCATCCTGAATAATTGACTTAATAAAAAGAAACATATATTTACACAAATTAAATAAACCTCTAAATTTTTCTCTTTTTTTCCTTCTTCTTTCTCTTCTTCTGTGAAGTCTCTAAAGTCTCTCTGAAATATTCAGAAAATTCTAAATTCAATTGAATTAGATAAAGTTTGGTAGAGTTTAGTAAAGTAAAGTTTCATGAGTCACATGCATTCAACAATCACGTGAAAGTTAAATAGTGTAAAGAAATTTTTGGATTTTTCTGAGATATTCATTTCAATCAAACAAAGATTTTTATTCCATGTCCCACAATTCTAACATTTCATTCATTACAATCATTTGAAATAAATATAAATTTACTTTCATTTCTATATTATTTTCCTTACTTAATAGTTCTATGTAAAATTTATAATTTAATTAATTAAATATCCCACTACAAATTAATAATTATATCCTTACATTTTTCACAGGCGTGCAACGCACGTAACAAAAACTAGTATTTACAAAATGGGAACCAATTTGGTTCCATTTTGTAAATCGACAAAATGGGATTTTGGTATCTATTTTTACATCAACAAAATATGCACTAATTTGTGTCCATTTTATCGATATCATCGACAAAAATGGACAATTTTTTTGGACATCGACAAAAATATTGTCGACAAGACATTATTTGGTCGATGTCGACAAATTTTTTGTCGATGTCAAAAAAGTTTTTGGTATCGAAATATTTGTTTGATATTCAAATCAAATTCGCATTCAGTAATTAAAAGTTGAAATTAAATAAGTGTCTAGACTAAGTGATATCAATTTGTGTATATCATCACACTACAAAAAAAATTCAAATGTCGATTTTCAAACTAATCTCTCTATTTTTTAACTAAAACATTAATTGTCAATTTTTTTTTCTGATGTGTCGATTTTTGGACTGATAACTTCTCTTAAAAGTTATTGTATGACTGTCATCTACCATTAAATCTTAACCACACAAAAAAGTAGTCATTTTTACAAAAGGGTATAATTGAAATTTTGCATCTAAAAAATGACATATTACAATTGTTATAATAAATGGTGGTTGTATTCACACTACAATTTGTTATAAGCGCACCATATTTTAGTTGTACTTAAGATCCTCAATTTTTGTTCGTTATTGTAATTATTTTTTAAACTTTTTGTCATCAAAATCTTATTTTAACTTTCATTATTAGCACATTTCATCATTAATGATTGTTTTTGTCGAGATATTTTGCTTATATACTTTGAAATGAGAAAAAATATTTTATCGTACTTTTGTATCTATTTTTTTTTTAAATATGACAGACAAATAAATTTTTTTACGAATTCTCAATAAATATTTTAGACGGAAACCGTTATGAAACACAAGATGTGCTAATTAATGAAAAGTTGATGATGAAAATGTGATAAAAAAGTTGGGGATATAAGTGCTATAATGTTTATAGATTAAGAATGTTAAATGTAATTAAAATGTGATGCAAAAAATAAAAAGTATTGTATAAATATAATTACCCTATAAAAAATTGTCATATTTCAAATCAACTATTTTCTTTTAGATACATTTCAAAATTTCCCTTCATTTTAATATGTACAAGTGATGAAATATGTAATTAAGTACTTGTTTAGTTAATTTTAAATTAATTAAATATACATTTCGTTCATATACATTATAACATCCACAATTTATAAATACTTAAAACATAATTTTAAACATGCAGTCATGCACTAACTAAAATCCAGAATTACAACTTGGTGTCCTATTTCTTACTTGTTTATTCTTTTATCAAGTGTATATTTTTCTTTCAATTGATATTTTATAGAAGGTGGTTATATTCATATTACAATTTATTATAAGTGCACCATATTTTAATTGTAGTTAAGATCCTCAACTTTTGTTTATTGTTGCAATTATGTTCTTAACTTTTTGTCATTAAATTCTTATCTTCAATTTTCATTAATTAGCACATTTCATCATTAATGATAGTTTCTGTAGAGATATTTTGTTTACGTTCTTTGAAATGAGGAAAAATATTTTATTGTACTTTTGTACCTATTATTTTTTTTAAAATATGACAGACAAATAAGTATTTTTACAAATTTTCAAAAAATGTTGTAAACGGAAACTGTTATCAAACACAAAATGTACTAATTAATGAAAAGTTAGGGATAAAAATGTGATAAAAAAATTGTGGATATGAGTGCTATAATGGTCATAGATTAAGGATGTTAAATGTAATTAAAATATGGTGCAAAAAATAAAAAGTGTTGTGTGAAAATAATTACCTTTTATAGAATTTTGAAAAAAAAAATAGCCTTTTTTATTTTCCTACATTTAAAAAAAAAGTAAAAATCAGCAGTATTATGAGTTATGACCATTATAAAATTTTGGGCTGTAATCATCTACCGGAGCGCCCATAACCACGTCTCAGTTTCGATTCGCTAAAATAAAAACATTTTTGCCTGGTCAGTGGCCAATGGAAAGCCTTCTTTGATACTACAACTCATAATTAAGGAATTTTAGCACAAATGGTCCATAACATATGCCTTTAGTACATTTTTGGTCTTTAACCTTTTATTTTATACTAGGAGATTCCTAACATATGCCATTGAGTGCGAAACTAGTCCCAATAGACGGATTCTATCCAAATTTGCTGTTAGTTAGACAAGTGAGTTGCACTCTCCTTTAATTTGTTTTTATTTACATGGACAAACTCGTCAATTTCTTTTTTCTCCTTCGTTTGATTTCTGTCACTCTTCACCAAATTCTTTCCTTCTTCTCCCTTTTCCTCCTTTTTTTCAATTACTCATTCTTCGTCTCGTTTATATACATTGAACACACAAAATTTCCATCTCCATATTGTGGAAATCCCATATATCAAATCCAAGTAAATTGATTTTGGGTTCAATTCTAATCATAGATATCCTCGCTTTGAAAACCCTGAATTACCTGCCTTTGTTTTTCATAATGTTTTTCATCCTATATCTCATTGCGTACTTCATCCTTTTCCAGACCTGGACCTAGAAGCTCCAACTCGAAGCTTCCAGCTGTATTATTTCCTTAGCTCATGGAACTCCAACTGTATTTTTAGCTTTCTACGCTATCCTCTCCAACCCGACTCAGAATTTCGATTCGCTAAACACCTCATTTCAAAAACCTTGTTCTTGAATACAACATTGCCGGTTTCTTGATGGATGTTTTACATTACTTGGTATTTTACCCAAGAGACATTCTCGATTCAACCCAATACCCGAATCCGATAAAATCGTGGAGGAAAATGAGGAATTTCCTAGATTCTTTGTGAATGGGTATGTTAATAATAATACGAGTTCTGAATTGAAGCTAAAGAATGCCGATGTGGTGTTAGTGAGAAGAAGCAGCAAGGTTGCCGGAGGCTGGGTGGTGTCGGTGGGAAAAAGTAGCAATGTTAAAGATGATTTTTTTATTCTTTTTTTAAATTGTTTTATTTTGGAATTGACAAATTTGCTCTTGCTATAAAAGGAAGGTGCAACTCACACGCCCAACTAACGACAAATTTAGATAGAATCCGTTTATTGGGACCAGTTTCGCACTCAATGACTTACATTAGGGATCTTCTAGCTAAAAATAAAATGTTAGAGACCCAAAATGCACTCAGGACATACATTAGGGACCATTTGCACCAAAATCCCCATAATTAATAAACAATTTTGACCTTTTTAATGTTTCCAATTTTATTTTCTCGGCAAGTGGAATCTGTTTCTTTTTCTTCTCAATTCCTTTCGTTCAATTATCGAAGATTCAATTTCTTTCAATTAAAAAAGGTAAAATAATTAATCTTTCTAAATAATTAATCTTTCTTTCTAACGATTTTTCTGGAAAATCTATATTTGGAATTTGTATATGTTATTTTAAAGGATTTTCTTAAGGGAAATGAGAAGATTTATAATTTGAAGTCGTTTGGCTTTTTTTTTTTTTTTTTTTTTTCATTATTTTATAATTTTATTTGTCTTAAATCAACAAGATTTAGTGATGTTTGGAATTTGGATACTGTTGATTAATTTTCTCCCTATTTCTCGAGTTGCTTTCGCGATTGATCAATACCTCTTTTATGAGTTTATCACTTTCCTGATGATTACTCAGAGCTCTGACGTTTTTATGCATGGGAATTTTATGAATAATGAAGAGTCTATAGATTAAGTAGGGTTTTGAACAATTTTTCTATAGATGACCTGGTGTTGGTGTTTATAAACCATGAAGTACAGACATATAAAGGAAAAAGTAACAAAAATGTTGACTCTTTTCAGGAATTGTGTCTTTGGGACTAGAACCTGTTTCGGGAATTGTTGTCTTTGGTTTTCTATTTGCTAAGATGAAATTGACTAAATTAATGAAGTTCACCTGAATTTGGTGTTTGCTGCTATGTGCTCATGTGGGAATAGGTTTGAGTAGATTTCGAGTCTAAATTGATATTTACTCGCGCTACAAATGCCTTCAGTCAGTTCACCTCAGTGGCAAGGGAAAGCTAGTGATTTCTTTCAATCCTCGGGTAATTTCCAGTACATTCTACATATTCATAGTAGTGGTTATCTATTATTTTGGTTTTGCATGTCCACATGCATAGGGTGGAGATTTGATGCCCTTCTACTAATGAAAAGGGGTGAAGCTTAAAGAAGCAGGACAAACGGCAGGAACATTTGTGGGAGAGGTTGCGAAGGATACGAAAGAAAATGTCGCTGATGTTGCAGGGAAAGTTGGGTCGGCGGTCAAAAGCCGGTGGGAGATTCTTCAACAGCCGTCTACTAAGCTTGCAATGCAGGAAAAGCTTATTTCTGCAGCTGCAACTACCAGCATGTTCTTGAGGAAGGGATTTTCGGGGACAAAAGATAAGGTTTCCGTGGGGAAGACGAAAGTTGAAGAGGTAATAGAACTGGAGCACTTGATGTTGGATTCTAATCGAGATGTATTGGCGTATTGCCCTAAGTATAACTGGGACTTGTTTCACGATGTATTAGTCGAACCATGGAATTCGAGAAAGGCAACCTGATTTTTTGTTAACCAAGTAGGTGGCATTAAATTAACTTACCTGATTAACCATTTAAAATATATCTGTACATGATAAAAAATTTGTTACGAAAAGTATTCAGTTTTAGTATAATTTTCTTATACCATGGTCTCTGTATTATATAGGGTTTTGATTTACGATTGAGTGCAGGTTTGCTTTCTTTGTTGTGATAGATATTGCATGCTGTAATGCTTTGCTTTTGAGATTTAAGTTAATACATGGTTTTGTTCTGCACATTGGAGGCCGCACAAATCCACTCAATTTTCGTTTATTATTGACCTATTTCTGATTTATTGGTAATAAAGCTTAATTTATTGTTGTACTGTCTCCTTTTTATGTTTCAGTTGAGAGGAGGGTTTTGTATGATCATTAGTAGTTCTTGAATTTTTCCTGCATTATCTGAAACTTAACAATCCACATTTAGCATTTACATATTACTAGTATTTCTGAAGCTAAACTCAATGGGTTTAAGCAATAACATATTACAAGAACTTCTGAAGCTAAACAGGGTGGTTTTTATGCTTATTGTTGAACTAATTTCTCCTGAGGGGAAACTTGTCCACCATTTTGATTCTTTTGTAAATCATTTCCATTCAGTTTGTAGGGCTGATAGTCAGTTATTTTCATTCAGTTAAACATTGTTAAATGAGAGAAGAATATCTGTGGATTCATTTCTATCCCTCCTCTGTTTTACCTTGAGGTAGGGTATCAAGTTTTGTTTACTAATAGACAAAGAGTAAGTTCAATCATTTAAATTGCTTTTTGTAAGAACTGCATTATCTCTTGTTGATTTCTAGGCTCATTGTCATTGGAATACAGAAGTGAGAATATACATTTCTACAAAATCAAAGTTAAGCGTTGTTTTTTGACTAATTTAACTATCCAAAAATGAAACAGTTGTTTTTCCAAATTGTTTTAAATCATGTCGCTGAAATATATATAAGCATACTCTTGAGCGGAAGCATAAATTGCTGACTCCAGGAATAATGGGGGAAAATAGGATAAGTCCATATCCTCAAGTTTAGTGCCTTTTGAGCGAGATCTTTTCAACCTTTCACTGAAGTTTGAGTGACATATAATTGTATT
Source organism: Forsythia viridissima (assembly GCA_030279155.1). NCBI lineage: Eukaryota > Viridiplantae > Streptophyta > Magnoliopsida > Lamiales > Oleaceae > Forsythia > Forsythia viridissima. The sequence continues at coordinate 59,549,596 of CM059033.1, read as the reverse complement.
TCATGTCATAAATGTAGCACATGTCAATTCTCAACATGCATGAAGAATGGAAGAAACTTTCTGTTTCACATGCCTTTGCTAAATTAAATACGCAGTTGTCTTTATGTGATTTTCTTGGGAACTTGACAATTTTTGTCGTTTATTTTTAACTTGGAGAAACAATTCTTTAGCTTCATTCATCGGTAGCGAACAATAAATACTCATGTATAGATGTCCACTGCAGAAGAAGATACCTGCCATCATTATTGTTCTATGGCATATATATATTGTCTTTGACATTAAAAAGTATTGTACAGGTCGCCAAGAAGACTGCACAAAAAAGCAAGACCCTCATGACTGATATTGAGCGATGGCAAAAAGTAAGTCGTTATTCTTGTGAAATCTTGTTCATTAATGTTGATGAAAGTGGATGGTCACTAATTTTTCTTTTTCCATTTTTTTTCAGGGCGTTGCAAGCACTGATGGTAGGGTTTCTATACTTTGCGCATTGCATTAATTAAGATTTAATCCAAATTATTCAACGGGAGTCAGTTTTGGTTTGGATGGTATTTAACATCACTAGTTGGATGCAAGAGAGACAACTAAGAAATAAAAAGTTTGATGAATTTTTCGAATACCCCTTTAGCAATTATATGTTATGTGAGCCATTTGTACTTACTTTGCAAAGAATATATTAGATTATGTTGTCCATTCATCAGCCTTGTGGAAGATATGCGGTCTGTGAGCATTCCAGCCAAATTTGATAGCAGACAAACATTTTTTTATTTTTCATGTGCAGTCTTTGAAGTTCCAATTGAGCTAACTGTACTGCGCCAACAGTCCACCAGGCCCATTCCTTGTATATTGGTCAAATGTGCAGATTTTCTTGTATTATCAGGCAAGTTGATAAAAAGAAAAATGAGGAATGAGTGAATCCAAGTATATACCATTGAAGAATATCCATTAAAATGTTGAGGTTGAACTTTTACCATTTTGTTGTTTTAGGACTGAACTCACAAGAGTTGTTCAAGGCGCAAGGAAACAAAAAGGTTATACGGCAGTTAGTTTCCCTATATAATCAAGGTATCATTACAACCATTCAAGCTTGAGTGGACTTCATAATATTTGCATTGCTCCAGTTTACTATATTGTCTTTGTTTGCATGTTCAGACCCAAATGCATCGCTACCAGAGGGTGTAAACTCTGTTGACGTTGCAGCTCTTATTAGGTGTTACATTGCAAGCCTTCCTGAGCCATTAACGACCTTTGAACTCTATAGTGAAATTAGAAATGCTCGATCGAGCATGCATGTAATGAGAAATACATTGAAGAGGCTTCCAAGTGTTAACTATATGACGCTGGAACTAGTTACTGCACTGCTACTTCGTATTAGTCAGAAGTCTTTTCTTAACAAGGTAGAATGCATCTCTATCTCACTCACTCACTCACTCAAGACGCAGTCTTTTCATCGTCTGGCTGTGTGTGGACGTGTTAAGTTTTTTGTGGATTAAACCCTAATCACTAATTTGGATAGCGATTGTAAAGGAAAGTAGGGCGAGCAGATACATTTATGAATGCTGATATACCCGTATGTTATGTCTATCCGCAATCGAGGGGATAACCATACATTATGATTAGATGCCAAATTGTCCAACAGTTTTTTCCTTTTTTTAACTGTGAGGACATCTAATTCGTATTAGCTTCTTCAACTTTTGTTCTTCCATTGGATAAGTATTTGAGAGTTACAGGCGAAAAGAATAGCTATACCTAATTTGTAAATCATGTATTTTGTTGATGAAGTTTCGATACTAAAATTTTGCTTACTCGAATGCAGAATATCAGTCGAAGTATTTGATAGTTAATTTTTAACTGGATAAAAATGCTCATGTATTGCAAGCTTTTTGCAGATGGACGCTCGTAGCCTTGCCATGGAAATGGCCTCTATAATTATGTGGCACAAAGGACAGAAACCAGAGCATTTTAAACAGTTTTGGAACAATCCACCAAAGGTTGATTCTGCCTCAAACTACAGTGAATTGGACATGCTTAAAGGTGATTTGCAGTTTAAGCATTTCATTTGCATATATGCCATATACTGTTTGTGTAGCTTATTTTTTGCTGGGTGTGGATAAGGAACTGCACATAAGTTCAATTATGAACTCTTCGTATTTCTTAAAAGAGTACATAAATAAGTAAAAGTTGTCATTCTCTCTCTCAAAGACTCCAGTATAAAAACCTCACCCTCTGTGTAACACAGACACTCATTACCAGGTTCATTTCTCATAAGAAGAAAGTATAAATCTCCTCTCCTTTTGGAAACTGTTTTATCTGCTTCCCTGTTGCAACACATCCACAAAAGTCTAGTGATTAAGAAAATTCTTTATAATTCCTCCTAGTGGGTCCATGGTTTGTGTTCAGAAACATTAAAATATGGTTTCTAATATTTGAAAGTAAATGTGGGAAACTAGTTACTTGAAATTTTGCGGAAAATAAAAGCTACAAGAGTATACTGATTGAAACAAAGCTCTTAACTTCTCCTGTAGAATGTCAACTAACTTGCAAGGGATCTTTTGTATATGGTGCATGTGTTGCAATAAATCAATGTGAATTTTGAGGCGATCGTATACTTTCTGTAGAAAGTCGGAAGATATTTTGTGAGTTCACATCAATGGAACAAACAGTTTCAAAAATTGAAGGAAGAAAAGTTAAACTACTAGAAAGGATGACTTGGGAACATAATTATTTTATCAGTTGAGGAGTTCCATATCCAGCTAAGTAATGATGGAATTTACAAGTCAAATAAGTTGATGAAATCTCAATATTGCTCTCCTTGCCTTAATTCTAGTTCGAGATAGGCAAGCGTGTCAGTCAGTTCAGGAGTGGTCAGTAAAAGTCTATCTCAGGAAGAAATACTATGGTGTACCGAATATGAAGTGTGAGAACTAGAACCGAAGAAGCATAGTTAACTAATTATATTGCCATATATAGATCATCTAAAATTTCTTTGCATGCAGAAGATGGGAAGAGCACAGATGCATCGTCCTCCATTCCCTTGGACGATGGGTTGCCAGTCGATTTTGGAGCTATTGAAGTTATTCAGTGCTTAATTGAACATCACAATGCAATTTTCACTGATGCACATGAAACTGTCTGGAGATGACAGCATCTTGGAAGCAATAGTCAGAATTGTCCATAAAATTCCAGCAATGGGAAGTTTGTTTGTGTCACTTTGTAAATATTTTTCATTTTTCATATTGTGGCCAGTTGTTGAAGTAGCAACATATTGCACATGCAAACTCCCCTCTTTATTAACCATGGTTTGAAGTTTGTACTAAAACATCTGTGTGTAAGTTGTAACATATAAGTTTTTCAGTTATGTCATTGAACGAAATAAGGTAGAAGATTATTGTAGCCGATTTCAAATATCAAAAATACAATTCTTGTAGCTGTTGTATGCCGTCTTAACTTTCAGTTTCAGTAACACGAGTATAATAAACTCAAGATTTATTTAAAAACAAAAAAACAAAAACAAAACTATGACAGTGAATATCGTCATATTCCATGGATCCAGAAGCTCTATCATACGTGTGAACAGAAATTTGTTCAACAATTCAGTGATTTTTAAATAGGCTATTTACTCTTGAACAACTATCATCCAGAATCAGAAATATACTGCAAAATACAGTTAGGCAAAAGAAATTAATATGTCTATGCATAAAGAAATATTTATGTAACCAAGGAAATTTTGAAATGTGGTCAAAAGCGAAGAGTGGATTTGAAATATGGTTAATATTGAAAACATTTGCAAAAATAGTCCTTTCAGATACAAAATGTAGTATAATTTTTTTGCAAAAATGGACACTTTTTGTGTGGTTAAGATTTCAATAAGCTTTAGACTAATAGAATAGCTTATAAGAGAAGCAATCAAAGTAAATTTTGTAATTACATACAAGATAATCTCAATTAACTCATATCAAGATCAAAGTGAATTTTGTAATTACATACAAGATAATCTCAATTAACTCATATCGAGATATATTTCATTTTTATAGTACTTTTTATGGTAGTTAATGTAAGTTAAAAACACAAGGCTTTAATACAATTATCATTTAGTGCATATTCGGTAGTGCTGAAATTATATTTTAAGTGATTATAAGTTGTGGATAATATCGAGTTCGTGTATGGCTAATGGTCAAACTGCTCAAACATATTTTTTATCCACAAAGTTCATAGGACCCACTATTTATCACTCACTTATTATCCACACATTCCAAACGACCCACAACTTATAAGCCTTAAAAAATAATTTTAAAACTGTCAAACTGTTAGATAGTATTTGCACGTTGAATGAAATTATTTGTATTCGTGATATTTTGAAATAAAATATTATTTGATTATATTATTTTGAGCTAACTTTTGCTCCTAGATCGTTTTGATATCATAAATCGAGTGCTTAAGTTATTAAGTACGAAAGATTCGATTTATAATTCGATATAAATTTTATAGTCCACGATCGATAAATAAAGATGGACACTTTATTTTGATAACATCATCTTAATTTTATTAAAGTCTATCTTTGACTTTTGTAATAAAATCATTTTGAATATATTAGACTGGACCACGTTAAATTTAATTTGTGATATTGATCACATAAATTTAATTTCACTTGAATGGCATACGTATTACTTTAATCCTGAGCGAGTAATGGACTTCGATTACTAACTTGAAGTTCTTTGACGTATTAATGAATGAGATCAAATTACTGATCAATACCTCGATGCCTTAGGAATTAAAGTGAAATAACGAAAAATATATATTTGCAATATGGAATCTGTCACCTATTTAATAGGCACAATTATAGTCTCAAATGATTTTCTTGTGGATAGTTAAATATGAGTGTTGACGTCGGAACCTGCAACGTCCACGTGTCATCAGATCTCCAGTCACTTCTCTGTCAACTCGTATGTTACCTGCACACTAGGACAATCATTAGGTACCAAGATCTCCGGAGAAAAAGGGTCCGGCGATCGTTGGCACTCCGACGATCAAGTCAACAGCCGGTATATAGGTGATACACGGAGGGTGAAGATAATGGGGTGTGGGAGAGACAAGCAGGCAGAGATTTGAGCAGAGTTTAAGGTGGGATTCTTAAGCATAAAAGAGTGCGTACCTTGGAACAACCGGATACGTTGTATTTATAGCGCAAGAGTTCTAATTGATTTAGGAGACAAATCAATTTGATACTCAATCGGATCATCCTTCCTTATGTGATAAAGATCACTCCTTACCCATGCAATTTCCGAGATTATCTTCCTTCTTTGAGTTTATCACGTTGCATGATTTTAGGAGATTATGATTCGGTTTCCTTGTGAGGATTCGTGCGCTAAATCAACGCAATCTTTCCTTAATTACTTCTCTGGTCATTCTGGCATATCGAGCTGTCTGCTAGTTATGAATGATACGAAGCCTGACGAGGCCCTATGGATCAGCCGTGAGTGTCGAGGCCCTCCACGAGCCCCGCGGATTTCTGGCTGCCGAAGGCCAAGGCGTACGATGGGCCTTCGAGCGCTTTATCAGAACTTCCGAGGCCCTAGCAGGGCCCAGCTGGGTTCTTGATGGATCTTGAACGGGGCCCTTGCTCGGCTTAGATGGGGCCCTTGCTGACGTGGAAGCCATATCAGAATCGTGTGGTAACAATAGTCCCCCAAGTCCAAGCCTATTATTCATAATGGGCGTGGGACTTTGAGAATAAACAGAATACTAATGCGCTTCGCAAGAAATATGGTTTCAGTGGGTTCGGCGGGATGTGGTTCTCATACGTGTAGCTGTAAGTCTTCAACCTACCCAGTATAGTCTCCCAAGTCCGAAGCCGAACATTCATTACGGGTGAGGGCTTTAAGGAGCCAGACCATTGGCGACGTGTCCATTGTTGGTATGGTTCTGTCAATCAAGACTGTCCCTCCGTGGTCAGGCAATCATGAGTGAGAGGGTGTGATAGAAAACGAGGGGCGCGCGTGGGGCGCGTGCGTCCTCGGTTCACTAAACGTTTGGGTTTTTGCTTTCCCGCCTATAGTGTAATTTAAAACACTCGTCGATTGTCCGTATTTTAGATGGGACGCTTGGGATTTGGACGGTGGATATGAGAGTGCACCACTATAAAACCATGCACCCCTCCAGACATTACAACTTCTCTTTGCCTTTGTGCTAATCATGACTACTTTGCCGATAAGTGAGAAACTCCTAGTGGGTGTGTCGTTTGAGTCGTATTTTCGAGGTAAGCGCGCTGAAAGCAGTTGTAATTTGTTTCCGTTGTTTATTTTTGTGGTTACTGTACGATTCCATGACCTGGGGATAGCATAATGTCGTCTGGAAACGACGATTTACAGAACCCCTTTGACGCCCCAACAAACCCTAGTATTATTGAGAGTGTTTCCTCATCGGCCGCCACATCGTCTTCATCTTCTGAAGTTGTAGGGGGGGTAAATCCGGAGCCTCCTTTCGTAAGCCCGCCGACTATGTCGACGAGTGGGAGAGAGGCTTGTCCGTCTGTGCCGACGGAAGAGACTACGGTAAAAGGGAGGCCCGACGCTGTGGTGCCCGAAATGAGGGGATCACTTGACAAGAGGAATGCCCCGGCCGCGAGGGCTCTCGACAAGGAGCTAAAGCGGTCAGCAACTGAAGTATCTATGGCTCAGTCGAGGATCACTTAGGCGGAGTTGGAGGACATACGGTTGTCCTATGACATTCCCACGCCCGTGAAACTCAGAGCCCTGGGCCCAGAGGAACGTACCGACCATCCCTCGAAGGGTACGTGGCGATTTACGAACCCGCGATGCAGCAAAGCCTTCGCCTACCTATGCATCCCTTCTTTCGCCAGGTGTTAAGAGATTGAAACCTGGCTCCCTGTCAGATAACGCCGAATGGCTGGGGGCAGATAGTTGCCTCTTACATATTATGGAGTGTTGCCGAGGCAGAAGGAGACTTGTCTCCCAGAGAATTCGAGTCCATATATCGGCATTGTCGGTCTACTGACTGGTATAATATTTCTTCCCGGCCAGGTTAGAAGTGGGGGATGGCCACCGATAGCTCCAACAAGGTGCACAATTGGAAAGAGAGGTTTATCTTCGTCGGCGGGGACTGGGAATTTGTGCCAGAGGACCCTCTTCCTCACGTGTCTATCCCTCGGCAATTCGGAGAACTTGGTATAAACCGCCGCATTCGTGTGGAATTTTGTTTATAGTTCCTGACTTAATGTATTTGCTTGCTTTTGCAGATTGCGGGAAACCACCAATCCCAAAGAGAAACCAGAGGGAGCTGAGGTCGAAGTGGGACAAGGTTCAATCTCTTAGTAGCGACTTCCAGAGCCTCGAGAACCTGTTGAAGGACGACAACCTACTGACCAGCTACGGATTGATGTGTAAGTCTCGCTTGCCTTGATATGCTGATGCTATAGTGGAGAATTACCTGGACGCGTCGCGTACTTATGTCTATGCTTAACAGCTTTCAGGTTCAAAAGCGTCCCTACATTCCACCTTGCCCGTCCCGCCAGTGGAGAGGGTTCTTTTGTCCAGGCACCGGTGACGGAGGCGTCTGGACCAAGGCAAGATATCCCGACTGCTATGCCATCAGAATCCGCTCCCAGCTAAGACGTTCCCTCTTCGCCCCACGCCCCGCTTTCGGCAGCTGTTCCATCTCCCAGCCCGTTCTACCCAAGGACAATAAGAAGGGAATTGCAGAGGATACGGGTGATGCGGCTTCGCGAAAGAGGAAGGCTCCTGCATCCACAAGGGGGTTTATGGGGGATACACGCAAGTCAGGTCGGACCGAGGGTGTAAAGAAATCTGGCCCCTCATCCGGGCAGGAGAGCCCCGTCCGCATATCTCAACGCCAGGGAGAATTGGAAACTTCCATCATGGAAATGCTCCTGGTCTACCCTACAATGATTGCGGCGAGCGTGCACAAATACTGGACCTAGAAGTGGGAGAAGGCCGCTGAGGGGGCCACTGTTCGGGAGCGGCTGAAGTTGGCGGAGATGAATCTGATACGGGGCCTGGTGCTGAGCAAGGAATTGTTCAGTACCCTGGAAAGTTATGACGGCCAATACCACGAGGAAGGGGCCAAGTCCGCCAAGCTATCCGAGGAGCTAAAAGTCGTGCGGCTCGAAAAGGCGCAGCTAGAGTTCAAAAAGAGGGGGCTTTAATTCAAGTTGGACTCCGCAGTGGCGAGGGAGGCGGACGTGAAGAGAAAATATGATATTGAATTGAAGGCCTCTAGAGAGTGTCTGAAAGACGCCCGATAACAGAAGCGGGCTACTGAGCCCTCTCTGAAGCGAGCCGAGGAGGTTCAGAAGAATGTCGAGGAGGCTCAGAAGCGTGCCGAGGACGCTCAGAAACTGGCCGAAGATCGGGCCCTTGCCACCGAGACAGTACTAGCCGCCGCGAACAGCAGGTTGGAGATCATCATTGCGGAAGAAGGAAAGTTGCTGGCAGACGCGAGGCTGGAATTGGAAAGGATCCGAGCCAAATGTGCAGGTGCCGAGGCCAGGGCGATGGAGGCCTATCAGGATGAGTTCGTGGAAACGCCTGAGTATCAGGACCTCACCCACCGTCTGATGATCGCTGGGGGCGAGCAGTTGGTAGAGTGCATCGTGGAGACCCATCCAGAGTGGGACCTTTCTTTCCTTTGGAAGGACCCCTCCGAGGCTCAAGCTCTTGACGTCGAACCTAGTGCAGTTAATGAGCAAATCCCTCCTCCAACTGTGGAGGAAGGCCCGCAATGTGTCGACCCATGAAGAGGCGACAGGGCATCCAGACTCTGTCGAATTTGTTATCCACATTTGCCTATGCTTTTGAATAAATTACTTGACGTATTGCACTTAATTTTTGTTTACTATCCCGTCGCTTTAATTTTATGGGTGATTGTGCGTGGGGGAAACGTCTTAAATCTGAGAATCACCCCCTTGGGTATTAATGGCACAGACATTTGGCAGAATCTGGAGAGTTGGCGTCTTCAACGCCTTGGAGAGGTAGAACAATAGCGTGGCGGTCCAAATCCCCCTGGGATGACTGTATTTATTGCATCGTATCCATTTCCAACGTAGTCATTATATATAGGATGCAAACGTACTAAGGCTCTTCCACCGTGAGCCTTTTGTATCTAACCTGTCAGAGCCGTGTGATTGGAACGCGTATAACTGACGTGTGATGGTAGTACGGTTGGAGAACTGGCATCCAAGATGCCTGTCAATCTGAGAATCAACATTCAGAGGACCAAAAGCCCAACCAATCAACGTTCAGGGGACCAAACATACGGGGTGGAGATTTAGGCTTAGCAGCCTTAGCCCGGCCCTACCCTGAACGGTTGATGGGGCTTGGGGGTGTGGCCCACTGCAAAAAAGGCATCAACGGCATTTTTTGAGTAGTGTGGCCTAATTAGCCATCAAATCAACTCAGGTTGGTTTGGGAGGCTCCCTATCATGGTGGTGTCAGGTCTCCCAATTTGGACGATGCTGGAGAGGGCGTAGACCAGGGGATAGGTTTAGTAGATCTAGTGACCCCCTTATGTGCCGACCCATGGAGGCTGCGGGGTATTAGAACATATGTCAGATGTATTTGTTTCTGCTCTGTATTCTGAGTTTAATAAAGTCGTGCCGAGTTTACCTTCTTATTTGCGCGTGTGTTATCATTTGTTCGTGATACCTTTGTTTCATGCGTTTGTTGCAGACTTCGTTGACGTTCTGTGTCACTTACGGAGTTACTGGTATCATTTTGAGGCCATCAAACACGCCCCGGGTGGCGCAGAGTGGTTCACGAGGGATAATTAATACCTCCTCATCATGTAGAAATTCCGACGAGGTTAGGGTGAACGTTAACAAAATCACTTTATCGTGGGCGGGCGTCAGCGGCATCGCTATCACGCCTTGGCATTCGCACAATCACATGCCGCGTGCCCCCACGCGCTCGTTATATCTTCCTAGGGTTTATTGAATGTGCTTTCAGTCTTCCACCACGTGTCGGCCCATCCGACTGTTGGTATCCCGTTGGGCTTATATATTTTGATAGGACTCCCCTAAATCACCATCTTCCTTACTACTCTGCCGTCATACCCGGACTCTGATTATTGTCGGTCATGTCGGGCTTCCATTTTTTTAAAGTCCCAAAGTTTAAGATATGGCGTGGGGGGGTCATGGAGGATGCCTCCCTTCCCCACTAGGCGTCACCCACGGTGTCCGGTTCCAGGCCTACAGTACTGCAAGAGCCGGAGACGATGGTGGGTAAACTCCATATTCTCCCAACGCCGGAGGTGACAGCGGACATTCTGTCCCCATCAAATCCTGCTAGACCCGTGCCTCCTCCTGGAAACGTTAGACAATCGGTGAAAAGAAAACCCGGAGCCGAGAGTGGAGAACAAGCGTCCCGAACGTCCATGTCTCCCGCTCCTTGCAGGTGCGAATACATTAACATTGGGGCCCGCCAGGACAAACTGGATCCCTCAGTTTTAGGAAAATTACCTCCAGCGGTTGCCCTTGCAGCTACGTCAGTCCATAAATACTGGACTTCTTCCTTTGGGAAGGCGGCAGACACCGCGGAAGTGACGGAGTTGATGAAGTTGGCCGAAATATACACCTCCCGCAGCCACGTTTTAAATTGTGAGTTGTACAAAATGCTGGAGATGAAGGTTGACAAAATATATTCCGTCATTGGTGAGGACGAAGATGCCGAAGCGATGCGGGCCGAAATCAAACGTCTTTGGGCAGGACTCGCATTTTCTGAAGACGCGTGGACTCGTGCCACGTATGACGTTACGAAAACCCAGACAATCTAGAAGGCGTGCGTCGTTGCCCGGAAAAAGGCTGAGTTGCAGCTGAAGTCTTGTCAAAGTATGATTCAAGCCAAAGATAAAGAACTGACCGAGGTTTTGAACGAGTTGACGAAGGCTAAGGGCTTGCTAGCCAAACTAGGGGTCCCCAGTTACGTCGAAACGTAGGAACCATGGACGCGTTTAGAGCCGATGCATCCTGATTATGTCGTTGTAGAATTTTATGATGTAATCATCCCACGAATGTTTACCCAGCGAGTCAATAGAGTTGGTCGCGAACCACACTCCCTTGCTGCCGAATTGATTGTACTTGTCTAATTACGCGTTAAATGTTTACCTAGCGAGTTGATAGAATTGGCCACGAACCACACTCTCTCGCTGTCGAATTAATTGTACTTGCTTAATTACACGTTAAATATTTACTCAGCGAGTTGTTAGAGTTGACCGCGAACCACACTCCCTTACTGCCAAATTGATTGCACTTGTATAATTACGCGTTAAATGTTTATCCAGCGAGTTAATAGAGTTGGCCGCGAACCACACTCCCTCACCGTCGAATTGATTGTACTTGCTTAATTACGCGTTAAATGTTTACCGAGCGAGTTGATAGAGTTGGCCGAGAACCACACTCCCTCGCTGTCGAATTGATTGTACTTGTCTAATTACGCGTTAAATGTTTATCCAGTGAGTTGATAGAGTTGGCCGCGAACCATACTCCCTCGCTGCCGAATTGATTATACTTGCTTAAATACGCATTGAATGTTTATCCAGCAAGTTGATAGAGTTGGTTGCATTAGTTCTTTTTGCATGAGGAACACTTCGGATTCATAAACGACGGGTTTTATTAGAAGGCGCAGAGTTTCGGGGCTCCAGACAAGAAATTGTAAGAAGATCAAAATAGTGTAAAAACGAAACTACTGATGATACGGCCTCAAGTGGGCGATGTTCCAAGGGTGCCTCGTCTCCCTACCTTCGAAATCTTCTAGTCTGTAAGTTCTGGGGTGGATTTCTTCGATGACTTTATAAGGTCCTTCCCAAGTGGGCCCTAGGGTTCCGGTCCCTACTTCCCTATTAGCTTGAAATAACTTCTTTAGGACAAAATCATTAACATGGAAACTCTTGCCTTTGACCTTTGAGTTGTAGTATCGGACCATTTTTCATTGGTAAACCGCAAGGCGGAGTTGCGACTCTGCGTGTTTCTCATTTTGCAGGTCGAGACCCGTTCGTCGTAGATCCTCGTTAGTCACCTCTTTGAAGTGCAGGTGCCTAGGCAAGGGTATCCCTACCTCGACGGGAATCATTGCTTCTGCCCCGTACGCCATGGAGAACGGGGTTTCACCTGTGGCCGTGCGATAGGTGGTCCGATAGGACCACAGGGTCTCAGGTAGTTCCTCAGCCCATTCTCCTTTTACGGACTCTAGTTTCTGCGTAAGGGTATGCTTAATGATTTTATTCACGGCTTCCACCTAGCCGTTGGATTGGGGGTAATAAGGGGTGGAAAAGTCCCTTCGGATACCGAGGTTCTCACAGTTTGCATTAAACTTCATCCCTGCGAATTGCGTGCCGTTGTCAGAAACGAGAGAGTGGAAAATACCAAAGCGGCAGACAATATTTTTTCATACAAATTTTCAAGCGTTTTCCTCCGTGATCTTGGCCAAAGGCTCGGCTTCACACCACTTGGTGAAGTAATCCACCGCTACAATCGCGAACTTAACCCCACCTCTCCCTGTCGGAATGGGACCGATGAAGTCGATTCCCTACTTGGTGAAGGGCCAAGGACTAGTCACCGGGGTAAGGTTCTGAGCCGGGAACTTCGGTATTGCTGCGAACTTCTGACATTTGTCGCACTTCCTCGCATAATTGTAAGAATCTTTTTTCATGGTCGGCCAATAGTACCCCTGTTTCAAGGCTTTATGTGCTAAGGCCATCCTTCCCGAGTGATTGCCGCATATCCCTTCATGTATTTCTTTCATCACGTATACTACTTCTTCCTGCGTTAAACAGCGTAGAAGGGGTGGTTGAACTCCCTCTTATATAAGATTCCGTCTTGTAGCACGAACTTTGCGGCTCTTCTGCGGAGTTTCTGTGCTTCTAGCTTGTCATCGGGCAGTATCTGGTCGGTTAAATATTCGATGATTTCTTTCATCTATTTCAGAGAATCAGATATAGTTAGGACAGCGGGTGAGGGAGATTCATCGATGGAAGGCCGGTTGAGCCTCTCAACTGGGATGGCCTTCATTAAGTCGGAGTCTCTACTGCTTGCCAGTTTTGAAAGGGCGTCCGCATAGCCATTTTTCATACGTGGGATCTGGAGAAGTTTGTACTCCTCAAAGTGGGACAACAGGTCCTTGGCCTTTGTCAAGTATGACACCATAGATCGTTCGCGTGCCGCGAAGGCCCCATTAACCTGACTGACAACAAGCTGTGAATCGCTATGAATCTAGAGTTTCCTCGCCTTCATCTCTCGTGCCAACCTCAAGCCTGCTAGAAAGGCCTCGTATTCTGCTGCGTTGTTAGAGGCTTTAAATTCCAGGCGAAGCGCGCAGTTGAGATTATGGCCATCGAGGCTGACTAGCAGGATCCCAGCTCCAGCTCTGGCTTCCCCCGAGGATCCATCAACATATAATTTCCATGTTGGTACCTCCAAGGGTCGGGCCTCAAGCGAACCATCGGGGATATGAGCGAATTCAGCCACAAAGTCCGCTAAGGCCTGTCCTTTTATCGAAGGTCGTGGCCTGTAATTGATATCGAATTGGCTGAGTTCCACCGACCATTTCATCAACCGTCCTAACGTGTCTGGTTTCTGGAGTATCTGCCGCAGAGAGAGGTTTGTCAAAATATCTATGCTATGGGATTGGAAGTATAGCCGAAGCTTCCGGGAGGCGGTGATCAATGACAATGCGAGCTTTTCCATGTCTGGATACCTTGTCTCTGCGTCCTGCAGGGCTTTGCTTACGTAATAGACAGGGAATTGCGCTGGGCCCTCTTCTCAGATTAAAACTGAGCTAACTGCCTTCTCTGACACGGCAAGGTAAACGACCAATGTCTCCCCATTCTTTGGTTTAGATAGTAACGGAGATTTCCCAAGGAGGACCTTAAGGTCTTTGGAAGGCTTTTTCACACTCCTCGATCCACTCAAACCGCTTTCTCCTTTGTATGGTCTGAAAGAAAAGTTGGCAGCGGTCGGTCGCTTTGGATATAAATCGATTCAAAGCCGTTAACCTTCCCGTCAGGCTTTGGACTTTCTTGGAGGAGGATGGTGACCGCATTTCAATGAGTGCCCTAATCTTTTCGGGATTGGCCTCTATCCCTTGCTGGTTGACCATGTAGCCGAGGAACTTTCTGGACGCAACTCCAAATGCACACTTCAAGGGGTTAAGCTTCATGCGATATTTACGAAAGACTTCGAACGTTCCCCTTAGGTGCTCTATGTGATCCTCGGTGTTTACGTTCTTCACCAGCATATCGTCGACATATACTTCCATCGTATTCCCAATCTGTCCGGCGAACATGCGGTTTACCAATCGTTGGTACGTGGCTCCTGCGTTCTTCAGGCCGAATGGTATCATCTTATAGCAGTATAGCCCTTAGTCCGTAATAAACGAGGTGTGATCCTCGTCTTCTGCAAACATCGGGATTTGGTTGTAGCCCGAGTATGCATCCATAAAGCTAAATAACTTGTGACCGATAGTCGCATCGACGAGCTGGTCGATGCGCGACAATGGAAAACTGTCTTTAGGGCATGCCTGGTTCAAATCTGAGAAGTCGATGTATACCCTCCACTTCTTGGTACTCTTCCGAACCAGCACCGGGTTAGATACCCATTGGGAGTAAGTTATTTCTCTGATGAACCCGCTGGCCAGTAGCTTGTCAACTTCCTCCTTCAATGCCTTGTACCTCTTGGCACTCAAAAGTCTCCTTTTTTGAATCTTGGGGCGTACTTTCGGATCTACTTTCAAAATGTGGCACGCAATCGATAAGTCGATCCCGACCATATCGCTGTGTTTCCATGCGAAGACGTCCGCGTTCTCCCAGAGAAACTGCTTCAGCTCCTCCTTCATTCTTTCCTCGAGCTTCCCTCCCACTTGTAATACCTGGGTTGGTTTTGAGGAGTTCACTGGAAATGTTTCCAGCTCCTCGACCGAGGAGGCAAGAGAATCTGAGGCTATGATTCGGAGATCTAGACCCTCGTCCAGTATTAACTCTTCATCCACCCCCTCGCAGTCAATGTCCATCGGCTCCGAGTGTATGGTCATTACCATTGGGGTGACGTCCTCACGTTGGGCAGCCTTCTGCAATGCGTTCATGTTGAGGTTACGAGGGTTCTGGCCGTTAGAGACAGGCGGTTCCTCTTGGGAACGGTGGCTGTCCAGTGAACCAGATTGTGAAGAGCTCCTCCAGGTACGACTGCGCTCGGGTCCATGCTGGAGGGATTGATTCTCCAACAATTCAAGCTCGGCCTTCATCCGGGCGTTATCCATCTTTAGGTCCTGGTTCTCCTGTTACACCGTTCGTTTCTGTCGTTATCTTCTCTTTTTGCGACAGGTCACGTTCTGCAGATCCTGAACACTCTCTTGTCGCAGGTTAGTGTGGTGGGATTCCACCTCTTCTTCTATGGAATGTTCGGATGCCATGCTCCTCCGAGTAGAAAACACGTTTTTACCACAAGTTCTTTGTCGTGTAACATTTCGATTCCCACAGACGACGCCAATCTGTTGACGTCGAAACCTGCAACGTCCACGTGTCAACAGATCTTTTGTCACTCCTCTGTCAACTCGTATGTTACCTGCACACTAAGACAATAATTAGGCACCAAGATCTCCGGAGAAAAAGGGTCCGACGATCGTTGGCACTCTGACGATCAAGTCAACAACCGGTATATAGGTGATACACGGGGGGTGAAGATAATGGGGTGTGGGAGAGACAAGCAGGCAGAGATTTGAGCAAAGTTTAAGGTGGGATTCTTAAGCGTAAAAGAGTGCGTACCTTGGAACAACCGGATACGTTGTATTTATAGCGCAAGAGTTCTAATTGATTTAGGAGACAAATCAATTTGATACTCAATCGGATCATCTTTCCTTATGTGATAAAGATCACTCCTTACCCATGCAATCTCCGAGATTATCTTCCTTCTTTGAGTTTATCACGTTGCATGATTTTAGGAGATTATGATTCGGTTTTCTTGTGAGGATTCGTGCGCTAAATCAACGCAATCTTTCCTTAATTACTTCTCTGGTCATTCCGGCATATCGAGCTGTCTGCTGGTTATGAATGATACGAAGCCTGACGAGGCCCTATGGATCGACCGTGAGTGTCGAGGCCCTCCACGAGCCCCGCAGATTTCTGGCTGCCGAAGGCCAAGGCGTACGATGGGCCTTTGAGCGCTTTATCAGAACTTTCGAGGCCCTAGCAGGGCCCAGCTGGGTTCTTGATGGATCTTGGACGGGGCCCTTGCTCGGCTTAGATGGGGCCCTTGCTGACGTGGAAGCCATATCAGAATCGTGTGGTAACAATGAGCTCAGTAATTCGACATTGATTGTTAAATTAATATTGTGATATGATCACATGAAACTGTCGTAAGAAAAATAGGATTTGAGGATTAACATATATTTGGTAATGGGCGTTTTGGTCATTTCAACTATGTTTCGAATACTTTAAATGATAACGGGGTAGTACGTAATAACAACAGGTCAGAGGATGTAATTATTGGTTAAAGGACTTCAGTAATTTCAATTGAACTAGGAGTGCAATTTCGTTCTTATAGTGGAATAGAATAAGATTAATAAATTATTTTGATCGGGATTAAGAATAATTTATTGGCCGATCAAGAATAATTCATTGGAGCTTAGTTTAATTGAGTTTGACCAGGTTCCTTTAGTGGTTTTAAAATAAGAACCGAAATAAATTATAAGAGTTAGTAATTTATTATGAATTGTGAAGGAGAGATGTAATTGGACATAATGTCTCATGTACTGGACACGTGGCAATACACTTGCTGAGTGTATGCCAAGCGTATGTTCGGCGTATGTCATCTAATTATGGGAATGGGATAATTTGCAAAAAGAAATTATTTTCTTCCTTGGTTCTTGAAGAGCACCGAAGAAGATCAATAAGATTCGAAGGTGGAATCAAGAAATGAAACGAGAAATCGAAGCTACAGATTTTCGTAAAGCATACTATGAATGTAATCCAAATAAACACATATGTATTTAGTATAATTAATAATAGCAATATTTATTATATTCTCGTCAATACACGATACAATCGAATCCTATTCAAGTTTTAATTTATTTCCCAACAAAACATGCTATGATTATGTGGATAATAAATGGGTAATAAGTTGTATATCATACAAAATGTGCAGATAAAAATTATGTTTGACCAGCTTAAAATATAATTTAAGCTTTGCCAAAAATGCACTTTGTTGATTAAGATGGGAAGAAAGAACTTGAAATATTGGTAACCAAAGTTATTATTTGAAGGTAAGGAAATGTTAATATTTTTTTATTAAAAACCTAAAGCTTGTTATAGTACTAAATGGTGTGTTTGATTTTGATTAAAATTAATTTTTTTTGTAAATGTTGATAAAAGTTGATGAAATGTGTGGTTGAAAAGTTGTAAAATATTGTGGGTCAATGAAATGTGTGGTTAAAATTGATTGTTGACTTTGACTTTAGCTTTTTAACAAAATTTTAATTGATTTCAATCAAGTCCAAATTGGGACATTCAAGATTTGTAGTTTTGAACTATCATAGTCAACGGTTCATAGAGATGAACTGTCATTTTCGACAGTCGATGTCATGGAGATTGTTAAATTTGAAAATATATACATCCTATGTGGATGCCGCCACGTAAGGCCAAGAGTACAACTGGTACAAAGTTAATGGTGTGTATCGATCAAGTGTCCACGTGTCAAAAATCGAGACTTCGCTTTGGCTCCTTTAAGCCTCGGCTGGGTGAAGTTTGTAGTCTCGACTTGGAAATGAAAGAACACTTAGGATGAATTGAGATTTGAAGAACAGAACCTAGGCAGCCTCGTCCCAGCTTTGGATCTGGACGAAACTTCACAATGTCGGTTTTGACAATTCCGCATTGATTTTAGTGCGTCATATCTTTGCGTGCATAACAGAACATTCTCAAGATATTGGGAATTGAATTATGATCATATTATTGGATCAAATTATGAAAAATGCCTGAAAAATAACCAAAATATCATTGCCAACTATCTATAAATACTTCGTTTCTTATTAATTTAAAGGTACGTGTTTATAGACACCAAAAATATACACAAAATACATCTTGAGCCAATTTATTGTTCATCGTCTCTTATATTCACATTTCGATAAGCGACTTATCGTCGAAGTGCTAACCAACATTGCACCACTCCGTGGGATTGATCATTGATAGTTTCAACTTATACTCCAAATGTGTAGGTCCCGGATTTGAGGTCTACACCCAAAAAGCTACCCCATTGATTAATTGTCCATTTACATTGCTTATTAGCATAATTGATTTGTAGCAAGTGTACTAATACTGTGTCTTTCAAGGAAATGTTGTTATAGTAATGTTCCCTATTGATTTTTCTTGATATAGTGTATTTTAAACTCGATATGGTTTTAAAAGTGAGCTTGTATTATTTAGTAATATTTTTTGTAGATTATAAGTAGTGGGTTTACGGAATATACGGATAAAAAATTTGATAAAAGTTGTGAGTTTTATGAAATGTGTTGATAAAAATAATGTTTGACTAGCTTATAAGTTTGAAAAAGCAATGAAAAATATAAAAACTTCTTGCATGCAAAAGATCAATTTTATTTACAAAAAAATAAAAAATAAAAACTTGTTTTTCATGTCCAATGAGCACATATCTACGAGATTGACAAAGGACAACAAATGTTTGAGAGGTACAACAGAGTTTAAACCTTCACTTAATCACATTTATAACTTCGAAGTTAGAATGCAATTATTAACTACAAAGTTAGTATTGAAAAATTAGTATTGATCACATTTTCGAACTTGTAAGTTAAAAGGCTGTTATTAGCTGCAAATTTAGTTCTGTGTGTACTTTTGAGTTCTCGTAATTACTAAATTTTGGTTCATTGTGTGCCTGCTACAAGAACTTAATTTTGTGTTATAGAAATACGAAATGGTTTTACCACTAATTGTTAATGAGTAATGTAGAATACGAGAAACATTTTGGTATGCTTTAAGCTAGTATAATCTATTTGATTAACTTATTTGGTAAAGTTTTTTGTAGATTATAAGTAATGAGTCCTACAGAATATGTGAAAAAAAAAAGATGATAAAAGTTGTGGATCCTACAAAATATGTAGATAAAAATAATATTTGACAAACTTATAAGTGCTTACAAGAACCCACAAACATGCTTAACTTGGTGATTAGACTAGGTTTGAGCATGAGAGTTGGGGTGATTAGAGAGGTTACGAGCATAATAGACCACAGTTGGATAGATTTTCTAAATATATCATTTTGACATGTGTATGACACTTTATGAATGGCTCAAAATTAGTGTTGAATGAAGCATTTGGTGGAATGAACATTCGGAGTCGATAAAAGAGCAAAAAAGAAAAGAAAAGAGGTGGCCGCAGTTTGCTTGCAACGGCAACGGCCTGGCCGCGGCAAACAACAGCAAACAGTGCCTTGCATTCACCTCACTTGTTTTTGCCTCCTTTCAAACTTAATTAAGTGTTTTGTGTATATTAATGAATGGTTGTGACCCTTGTTGACCATTATAACCATTGAATGATGTCCTTTAACAATCTATAAATATATATTGTTTGTTGTAAAGAAATAAACAATTTTTGATCATTTTCTTATATTCTTGCTTCTCTAAATAAAGTTGTTTTATATCCAAAATACTGCAGAACCGAATATAAAATTATCTCATATAATTTTCTATATTTTCTTGAGTGTGTAGTTTCTTTTCATTAGTGCATAGATGCAAGTAAATATTTAATTCTTATTCCATTACTAGTGAGACCACATGCGATGCACATAATGTGTCCATAAATAGGTTATAAATGGCACCAATTTGTTGAAAATATAAATATCATGGTAATTTGCTAGACCAAGCTTCTTTCTACACGTCAATGCATACATAATCTAGATATACTGATATATCTCAAATTTAAATGTCAAAACAAAGATATGTGAGACCAATAAAATACAGTCTAAAACCAACTACTAAGACTATATTAATCGCAATATAAGATGTCATATGGAAGAAAAGAATTCAATATTTACCTATATACATTTTCAGGGACATCATATACTACATTCCCCTAATGGACATTCGAATGAAATTACTCATTCGAATTTGATTTTGAATTTGAATTTAGTCTAAACTTGGATAAAAATATATGAACAAAAAACAAATACAATTAAGAATCTCCCATGGGTTAGAATATATTACATACAAGAAATTTTTTGTGCAGTCACTGATGAATCGATATTTTTATTACTCTTATTTTTTGTTCAAACAATTTTTTTTTTCTCATATCATCCTTGTAGCCAACTCTTAGTAGTTACCAAATACATACCCTTCAGTGTGTGTGTGTGGAGCTTCACTTGACTCATCTCAATTGATGTTCAGTCTATATAATTGCATTTTATGATATGCATACCTGCTATAGCAAATTTTCTAATCATTCCGGAACAAAGTACGAAAGAATACAAGCAATCATCAAGAGACAACCAACACAAAATACAACAAAACTGAAGGTAACCAGAATGTGAAGCATCACATTGAAATCAATTTCTAAGTACCATATATGTAGAAATAGCTAAACCCTAGTCCTCATCTTGCAAGGATCACTTAAAATATTAGAAGACTAAAAAGGAACCAAAGAATAGAGGTTCATGCTGAAGTATGAGTTTAAAATGGCAGTCTCTAACTTAAATTATCTTTTTTTGAAACATTAGTCTAAGAATCTCAATCTCAAATATAAAATTGTTTAGATTTAATTAAAATTTAGTTTAATTCAAGTTTCAATTCAAATTATGTTTGGTGTGACAAGTAAATTATTTATTTTAAATTACTAATAAGTAAACTTTTTAATTTAAGCCAAACATATTTATATCTCAAAGCAATAAGACTAGCATGTTTTTACTATTTATGTTTTAGAAAAAGGTGTCAAGAAATAGTTTACAATTAACAAAAAAATATTATTATTTTGAAAGAAAATTGACGTTTATATATTGACTAATACATGAAAGTCTCAATTTTATAAATTAATCTCTTTAAAAATATCAAAATATATATTGTCTAAGTTTATCTAAGATTGTATTTGATGCAATGTATTAGATTGTATAAAAAAATTATTTTAAAAAAATAAATAAAATTAAGACCGATTTGGCCCAATGGGCAGAGCTGGGCCGGCCCGTTCTAGTTTCAAGTGTGACCCTGCTCTAGAGGATAGCCATAAGGGACCCTACATTTGCACAATTCAGCTACTCATAGAGCAATATATATGAAATAAGTAAATGGCTTTCACAATAATCAATGCTTTATAATTACTTGCTTAATCAAGGGTTAATTTCACTAACGGTCATTGAAACTACCTTAAAATTTCAAAACGGTCACTAAAGTTCAAAAGTTAGAGCGCTGGTCATTAAAGTATATAATCATTTTTCAAACGGTCACTCCGTTAACTTTTCCAACGTGAAATAGTGACGTGACACTGTTAAGTGATGACGTGGCACACAATAGACCCTTATTTATAAGGATGGCAAAAAATCTCGTCGCCCCGAACCCTCATTGACCCACCCCGCCCACTTATTCGGATAATAAGGACGTGTCCGAGGTAGAATTTTCTGCCCCGCAAAGGCCATGCCCCTCCACATCAATTTTTTTTTTTTTGTAAATCATAAAATAGAATACAAATTAAAATTTTGTTATAAATGGACTAAAGAAGAATCGAACCCGGTTTGAAGTTATAAACTATAAATCTCAACTAATACACCACAACTCCAATATTGTATTTTTTTTTTTTTTTTGTTTGCTACAAATATTTAAAAAATTATATTTCTTTTTTTTTAATTATTTTCAGTTTCACAAAAAAAGAAAAAAAATTCGTTGGCGATTGGCAGGTCAAAGGGTTGGTCGCGGGGCGGGGATGGGTAAAAATTTCATGCCCAACCCGCTCCATTGCCATTCCTAGTTATTTATTGCATGACATTTTCTGTACTTTATATAATGTTCACTTCAGTATCTATATTTTTAATTATTTTTCAGTTAAGATATCCAAAAATTGCATCTTAGATCTTTAATTTTTTTACATCTTTACACTTTGGTCGTCAAAATTTCAATTATCTTTCAGTTAAGTCCTTAAAAATTGGCTCTTAGTTCCTTCAACTCTTTACATCTTTACACTTTGGTCCTCCTAAATCCTTGATTTTAGTGGCTAAAATAAGTACACTTTCAGTTAAATCATTGACTTTATACTTGAGTTTTCACCTAAACGAACAAAATAACATAATTAAATAATAAATTACTTAACAAAACTCACAAATATCCACTTTTAGTAGTCAAAATAAGTGTAAAATCCACACTAATCACTTAGAGTTGACAAAAATAGACAAAAATATATTTCATTGACAACTTTAAGTGATAAGTACGGATTTTATTGACAGAACTCAATAAGTGCAAAACCCGCATTTATCACTTAGAGTTGACAAAAATATATTTTATTAAAAGTGGACATTTGTGAGTTCTGTCAAGTAGTTTATTATTTAATTATGTTATTTTATTCGTTTAGGTGAAAACCTGAGAGTAAAGTCAAGGATTTAACTGAATGTGCACTTATTTTGATCACTAAAATCAAATATTTTGGGGGACCAAAGTGTAAAAATATAAATAGTTGAAGGACCTAAGTTACAATTTTTGAAGGACTTAACTAAAAGATAATTGAAAATTTGGAGACCAAAGTATAAATATGTAAAAATATTAAGGACCTAAGATGCAAGTATAGGAGGACTTAACTGAAAGATAATTAAAATTATAGGGACTTGAGTGAATATTATATAAAGTACATGCACTGCTATGTAATAACTAACGGTCTATTGTGTACTATTGTGTACCACGTCATCACTTAACGGTGTCACGTCACTATTTTACGTTGGAATCTTAACAGAGTGACCGTTTGAGAAAGGATTATATACTTTAGTGATCAGCGCTGCAACATTTGAACTTCAACAACCGTTTTGAAGTTTTAAGGTAACTTCAGTAACCGTTAGTGAATTTAACCCCTTAATCAATGCACTTTGTCCCACAATTTCATGGTATGACTTATGAAATATGTATGGTATATGAAGTCTTGAATTTCTCCTTAATTCTTTTACATAATAATTATTCATTATAGCTTAGAAATACTGCTATCCATTAAGATCTTATTAAATAATTTCAATAACCACAAAATACCTACCTAGCTTGAACACAAAGGCAATGCCTTGAAGAAAGAGTTATTCTTGAATCTAGGTGCTTGTTATTCTTTTTTTCAGGTTTTGCAACTCATGAATACAGTATAGAGCAATTGAAGCAGGCCTTTGGATATTGTTACTCGTTAACTGAAGTTCGTGACTGCAATTACAAAATTTGAAATAGTAAATTAAACTTATACATTGAGTCTAATTAGCTTAAACTTCTGCTATATAGAAGTTATAAAAAAATCCAATAGGGTAAACTCTATTAATTATCAACTTGAGGTACAATGGAACTCCTTATATTGAATTTGCATCAAAATAAATTAAAAGATATATGCTATTTCTGTCCCCAAAATAAAGAGAAAAGAAACATTGAATGCTAATATTCAAACAAAGTTATTAGTGGTCTAAGCATTAAACTAAAACTCATAACCATATATCTAAATATATACTATCATGAACTAAAATGCTACAGATTCTACATTTTTTAAACGCTTCGAAATAAGTTATTTTCTTTTTTCAATAGAAATCCAATGGGTTAATTTCACTAACGGTCACTGAAGTTACCTTAAAATTTTAAAACGGTCACTGAAGTTCAAAAGTTGCAGCACTGTTCACTAAAGTATATAATCCTTTCACAAACGGTCACACTACAAGAAATATGCCTATTTACGACAAAATTTTTACCACATATATAGAGGCTATTGTAAATAATACAATTTACGACATTCAAATCAACTGTTGTGAATAATAAAAACTTATTAACGACG
Organism: Forsythia viridissima; assembly: GCA_030279155.1. Taxonomy (NCBI): domain Eukaryota; kingdom Viridiplantae; phylum Streptophyta; class Magnoliopsida; order Lamiales; family Oleaceae; genus Forsythia; species Forsythia viridissima. Next base: position 59,525,588 of record CM059033.1, on the reverse strand, counting down.
GACTTTATCTTAACGTCTTAAAAAAAATATTTTTTACAACAGTAATCTCATGACCGTCTTAATAAGTAACAACATTGACCACAACGGATGACCCGTGGTAAAAAGAAGATATTGTTAACAACAAATTTGTGCGATCGTGAAAATAATAGTACTATTAAGGACGGTAACCATTGTGGTAAATAACGTGAAAAAAAAATAATCCCGCGATTTTTCTTTTATTTCAATTTCTCCCGCGCTGAAAATCTCTTTCCTTCTCACATATGGAATCTTAATTTCTTTTGCAAATCCACTCTCACAAACCCTGTTTGTTTATCTCACACAGAAATCATTGAACAATCCAACATCTTCTCCAAATTTGTTCTCTAAAATCCCTAATTTTTTCCAATCCTAACCAAAACCAGACACATTGTCTCTTCATCGTGCACTATTGGGTTAGCGAAATCCGACCGGGTATTCTCTTGTACCATCTTTGGATTCCAGGTATTTACCTTAATTGCAAGTTTATAGACAATATTTAATGTGTATATGAATATTTTTTAGTTTAGCTATGAATAGGACTCTAATTCCATTCTTGGCATAATCTCTGTTTTCTAATATTTTTGCCAAGGGAGGGGAAGTGGGTATGATGGATTGGGTGGAGAAAGACATATAAGTTCTTTTCGTGTTCATTTTAGTTTATGTGATTTGTCTTTTAAATACGACTGTCGAAGTCTTGGAAAGAAGAAAGAATAGTAGATTCAGTAAAGAAACCTTTTCGTATTACAGAAAAGAAAAGGTTAATAAGGGCCTGCTTGGGAGTTTTTTTTCCACCGGTTTTAGATGGTACCGTTTATGAAGGGTTGTAAAAATCGATGCTTGTTAATTTTTTAGAGCACCGTTTATGGGCAGTTTAAAAACCGTCCAAAAACGGTGTAGTATAATTTAGTGTATTTCTCAACCCGCCCCCCCGCCACCAAAATTGGTGGTTTTTGGCCGTTCTTCAAAATTTCTTCTAATTTTATCCTCTCTCAAACAATTATTTTCAAACTTCTCTAAACTTAATGATTGTAAAAAAAAAAAAAAAAAAAAAAAAAACATATGCAAGAACATAAATTTAATTTTATATTTTCAATGATAGGTCGATATATAAAATTTTTAAAATTACTTTTTTTTAATATATGTAGACCGTTTCAAAAGCGCTATTAAAAACCACCCAAAGCCGCTTCACTCATAAATGTCCAAAACCGGTACTTTAAAAATTCCTCATAACCGGTACCCTAAAACTCCCAAGCAGACCCTAAGAGTAACAGGAAAATTTAGGCTGAATCCAACTTCCTACAATCAGACGTGTGCAGCACTAAAATGTAACCTTTTCAATCCTTTTGAATTTAAAATAGCAGTTAAATATTAGATACTGGAAGTATAATCTTCTCATGCGCCGCTTCTTGTCACCAATTTGGCCTAATCCACTCACTTTCTCTCTTTGACTCAAACTTAAACCATAACCCTAATTTAAAAAAAAAAAAAAAAAAAAAACCATAGATTGAAATGTTCTTCTCAATTTATACCATAAATTCCCTTGTCCCAGGATAGTTTTGATTTATAAAAATTCTTTCTAATGCTTTTAACATGCCTGTTAATCAATTTTGCACTATCCCTGGTTGCTTCTTTTGCATCATGAAGCAGCAGGATTCATATATTATGGTGGCACGAAAAAAAAATGACAATCTTATATATAGGACACACCTTACAAGTTTCAGTTCATAACTTCATGTCTTTGCATTTTCCAGTGTTGTGCAATGAGCTTGGTTATTTGTTTGGGTATTTTGAAATATTTTCTTAACTAATATTGCACATTCCTATCACTCTCAGGTATGTTAGTGTTATCTTTTACTTTTCTTCTCTTTCTCAAAGTGGTTTAATTTGCAAACAAACCTTATTCTATTTTATTTGTTAAGTTTTAATTTCAAGTTGAATGAAATAATTTATAGCCTAAATTTTTAAACTTATTCTCCGGTTCTACCAAAAACAAATCCCGATCATTTACTTTTGCTTTCTTAGCCAAAGTTGATTCACTTTTTGACACCAAAAATACTTAGCCAAACAACCCTTAAATTATGTCATTTCTATAAAAACAAACAACCCCTACAGAGGCAGTAAAAACAAACAACCCTTAAAACTGCCTCTCATTACAGAAAAAATAGGGTCCAGCAGCCTTTCTTTTTGCAACCATGTTCATTATATTCTTCCCCCACTCTCCCATCACAAAGTAACTACATTTCTCCACCTCATTAACCTACCCTAAGGTAACGGTTTTCCCCCCAAATCAGAAAAGAAAAACATCCTTGTAGTGTGGGTATTTCTCCCAATTTTCAGCCAAAACCAACAGCCTCCATGATCATCTAACTGCTCCACAACTTCCCACTTTTTTCCCCCGCTTACCCTCACTGGTTAAAAAATTTTCTCCCCAATAATGTCCCAAAATTAGGCCATTTCCTCCAGCAAAAATCAGAAGAAAACGTCCAGTTTTGCTGTCAATTTTTACAGAGAGTTTTCAGCCCACATATATATCCCAATTTCGGCCTTCCTTTGCACTCAAGTTTCGGTCCCCAGATTTAGCCATAAGTTCTAACTTTTATTTCCTAACACTTCACTTTTCTCACCACAATTTCGTCCATAAAGCAGCCCAGAAACCAATCCCTAAGTTAAGCAAAAACTCCATTTCTCTTTCATCATTTTCGGTCCAGCAATGAGCATTTCCAGCAATCTTCACCACTTCATTCCAGTTTTTGGCCAGCAGAAAAATGACCTTAACCTTGATCTTAATACACTAAAGTTCCTTATATATATATATATATATATATAGAGTGTATGGGTCTTGATTTTGGAAGTTGCAGAAACAAATTTTGGTCCATCAAAAACTTCAACTGAAAACTCATTTTCGAGGTAGTTTTACTTAATATTTTTACTACGATTTTGAAATGAAGTTTCAAAAAAATTATGATGTTATTTGAATATCATGCAAATTTATTTATGAAGGAATTTATGATAGTGATTGAAAGTAATCACTTTAACATGTTTGTGATTGAAATAAATCACGTATGATGATATGTGGTGTTGGCTACCAATGTTTAAGTTATGATGTACGTTTCAAAATCATGGCATGTCGAATTCATGTTTAAGTAAAATTTTCCACATGTCATAAGTATTGCTACTGAGTGTTTCTTATGAAATACTCACCCCCAAAACAAATAAATTTTCAGATTGAACTGATCGGCGTTGATGCGATGGCGGTAGGCTAACGAGCTTGTCATGGAAAGTCTTATTTAGATTATTTTTTGAAGTCAAAACTGAGTTAATTATGATGTAATTATTATATTTTAAGTATTTTATTCAGTAATTAATTATGTAAAATGTACGGAAACCAGATGTTTTAATTGTCGTTCAAAGTTTTAGGAACTTGCGTAGTTTCATTTTTCAGAATTTTTAACTTACTATCTTCTTTTTGAAAAATCATAACTTTTGCTACAATTGGATTTTTTGAGTGAAATCAGTGGCTATGTAAAGTCCTATAAATAATGGTAATTGGAATCACTCAAAATTCCATCGTATGATTTTATTATGTACGTTTGAAAGGCTGCCTTAAGGCACCCGAGACAGTTTTCAAGCAATTTTGGCCATATTTTTCACCTATCAAACGATGTAGTTAAGGTTTGAATTTTAATATGTTGTATTATGTAGTCTCAAGTATCTACAGTTAAAGTTTAGTAATTTTTGGAATTCTTTTTATTAGTCAAATAAATTGTGGCGACACCTATCGTGATATAGGAAAAACTATGAAATTTTGAAATAAATTCCTCTTCCCTTGCTTACTTATTACTTTTCCGCAAAAATCTTACTTTTAAAAATCATTCAAAGGGCACGGGAAATAATTTTTGAGAGTTGTCAAATATATTTTAGAGATTATTTTAGTGACTCTCCGGGATGAGAAAATCTGGGGCGTTAAAACAAAACTCACAAATGTCCACTTTTAATGGTCAAAATAAGTGCAAAACCCGCACTTATCACCTAGAGTTGTCAATGAAATATATTTTTGTTTATTTTTGTCAATTATAAGTGATAAATGCAAGTTTTACAATTATTTTGACCACAAAAGTGGACATTTGTGAGTTCTATCAAGTAGTTTATTTTTTAATTATGTTATTTTGTTCGTTTAGGTGCAAATCGGAATGTAAAGTCAATAATTTAATTGAAAATGCACTTATTTTAACCACTAAAATTGCACTTATTTTAGCCATACAAAATCAAGGATTTTGAGGACTAATATTTGAAGATGTAAAAAGTTGAAAGACCTAAGATGCAATTTTGGAGGACTTAACTGAAAGATAATTAAAAATTTGGGGACCAAAGTATAAAGATGTAAAAAGATTAATGACCTAAGATGCAATTTTTGGAGGACTTACCTGAAAGATAATTAAAAATATGGGAACTAAAGTGAATATTATATAAAGTACATGGACTACCATACAATAAATAAATGTCTATTATATGTCACATTACCATTTCAAGTTAGAAACTTAAGGGAGTGACCGTTTGTCAAATGATTATATACTTTAGTGACCAGCATTGCAAATTTTGAACTTCAATGACCGTTTTGAAATTTAAAAATAACTTCAGTGACCATTAGTGAAATTAACCCAAAATCCAATGCTAAAATAAAACAATAAACTTTGTTTTTTTTGTTATAGAAAGATTATTATCTGCGTTAAATGAAAAGTTTAATTTAAATAATCAATTGAACAATAATGGAGGAGAAGTTCATTGAAAAATGCAAATTGATATTTCCGACACTTTGAAACCAATAATATTTGATTAACAATGATTTCACACATCTTGCCAAATTAATTAGCCACCAACATTGCTTCAGATTCTGTTTGGTCTAGTTTATTTGACTAAAAAAAAAAATTTATAATATGACATTTTTTACTATTCTTGGTCAAATAAATTATTTTATAAACTAGACAAAACAAGCTCTCATTTTTCCACTTTCTCCAACTATATCTATAACCACACACATTTGAGACAAAATAATTTGCCCGAATCTTACTGCTAAATAAACGACTATTATGTGTAATCTTTTGCAAATGGATATGAAAAATGTACCTTGCTCATAGATAAGGCTATGATTAAACAACAATACATAACATGGGTAAATCCGAGAACAAACAAGATGTGAAGTTGTTCAAGACCTTCCGCAGAAACAAAAGGTTAGAAGTCCTCACCATTAAACCCTGTAAAATGCATTCAGGGAATGCATAATGTACCTCTCTACACCCATGAGATGATGCATAATTAATTCATTTTGGAGGAATATATCGATTTCGTTTGAAAAAGTTTCAACCTTCTGCGGACAACAATCTCTTCATAAAACCATTATCCTCTTGAATGAAAAATCTACTGTTCAAGAGGGAGAAACTCTAAAAACTTGAGAATCCACATTGCCCATTGCCCATTTCCCCAATAACAAAGAAATAAACCCAAATAGCATCAATGTTAGGAACATCAAAGGAAAGATAAATTGTTGTTTTACAAGTAATAACTTTCAAGTTACACAGCATAAGCCAATGAGAAAAAAGGAGTAAATTTAATAAATTTCCACTAAACTAATTTGAGATCACTACTTACTCACTCAACTTAAAAACATTTTCAATTGCTCACACAACTTTCTAAATAGTTTATCATTCACTACTTATTGAAAAACATTAGGCTATCGAACAGGAAGCTGATGTGACATAATTAAATCGTTAAAATCGTCAACATAACTAAATCTCAATAGCTAAACACAACTTTAGCTTGCTTTAAAAACATTTTTCTAAGTTAAAGGCATTTTTGTTAAAAGTTGGAGAAATGTTTTTTAAAGCAAGCTAAATGTGTGTTTGGCTGTTGCAATTTAATTATGTGGACAATTTTAATAATTTAATTATGTCACGTTAGCTTTTCGTTTGCCATGTTGTAATATTCATGGGTTCAGCCTAATGTTTTCCTAACGAGTGATGTATGGTAACCCATTTGATAAGTTGGGTGAACGATTAAAAGTATTTTCAAATTGAGTGATTAAGTGGTAAGCTCAAATTAGTTCAGTAACCATTTATTAAATGTACCCGAAAAAAAAAAACCAAACGAATAAAGATTGCATTGATTAACACCAAACACCCCCCAAAACACATTCAATAAGCAAGTTAATAAATTCAATGCCTAGTACATTATGTATTAAAGGTTGTACCTTCCTTAATCTTCTCTAGTCAAGCAGAAAAAGGGCCTTCCTTTTTTTGTTAGAAAACCAAGTTAAAAGATTAGTAATAAGTACAATTTTGTACTTATCTAGGCTCATAAAAAGGGATGATTATGAGTACTCTTATTTGTTTTCAGTTTAATTGCGTGTTGTTTTCTTATTATTTTAGGAAATAATCAAAATCAAGTGTCAATCTGACGAAAAGAGAGCAAACTGAAGAAAAGAGGACTTAATTGCACAGATAAAGAGACTTGAAGGACTTGGCATGCAAATATAAAATGAAGAAAATCAAGAATGCGTCCAAGATAACCATGCGATCGCTTGGTTAACATTTGATGCGATCGCAAGACGTCCAAAATTTCAGCAGAAAGTTAATTGATCAAGCTATGCGATCGCACGGTTCTGAACCATACGATCGCAAAGGCATAACGGGCACCAGTTTTGGCAGTTTTCTGATGGGATTATAATTCTACAACTCCAAATCAAATTCAACTACCTAGCACGCATCTTGGAGTCTTTGGAGAGTATTATAAAAGACATGTAATAGCTAGAACAAAGGGAGACGAATTTTGGAAACAAGATACAAGAGGAGAATCGAAGATCAAGGCACGGGACTGAAGATTCTTGAGCCAGAGTCATGGGTTTTATTTATTATTTCTTCTTTTTCTTTTGCCAGAACATGATTAATACAATTCTTGTATTATTTTACATAATAATGTCCGGCTAATTTATTTATTTATAGGATGAACGATGAAACATCATGCGTTTAATTAATTAGAAGTTTTTTCTGTTTTAGTAATTAATTGCTTATGGGTTGATTATTCTTTATTCATTATTTCTATTATTTTAATGACTGATCACCATTAGAATATATTGTGGTTTATATTGGAGTCGAGAGATTCAATATAGATTAAGCACGTGATATTGAATAACATAGGATCCAATAATAGATAGAGATTACTATTATGCTTTATGAAATCCATTTAGGTGTTCTTGAGATCTTAATGCATATGTTTATGTTCGAAGCTTAATTAGATTCACATATCGTATAGAATTGATTGACCATCGAGAGAGGCTTTTGATTATTTTAGGAACACCGATTTTCAATCCAAGGTAACTATAAGCTAAAACGACTAAACAGATAATTGATTAAAGAACGTGTAGGTGGATTCGTAAATCCTATTATTGGTATAATTCGAATTCGTTCTCATAAAGTTATTTTAATTGTTTGATAATTTAGAGTTAATTAGAATAGTTAGAATCACAAATCCAAATCAACTTTGTGTTTCTTTTTTTTTTGTTAAAATTTAAGTTATAAATTAATTAATTAAATTAATATCTAGTCCTCGTAGGTTCGACACTCTACACATCATTATATTACTTGTTAATGATCCGTCCACTTGAGGGATTTAAATCGCACAACAAGTTTTTGGCTATTACTGGATAATTCATGGGTAGAGCCAAAGAGTGGGGTGTGAACTATACAAGTTACCAATAACATTGATTAAGTGAAGTAAAGGCTCCGGTGTATAGAGAAGACCTCGTCGTTTAAGAAGTAACCATAGAAATGACGGAACCCACTATTTCTTTATCCATTTAATTTCTATTTCTTTTTACTCTATTTTTGACACTTAGCAGAATACAATTTCTTATTTCTTTCGTAATTCGCAGTGAAATACCTAAAAAAAAAAAAGAAAAATCATGGTCGGGAAGGTTATAGTAGCCAAAGCCATTGGAATTTTTATTTTATACATTGGCAAAATCCACTTGGCAACGGCGCCAAAAACTTGTTGTGCGATTTAAATCCCGCAAGTGGACAGATCGTTTACAAGTAATATAATGATGTGTAGAGTGTTGAACCCACGAGGACTAGATATTAATTTAACCAATTAATTTATAACTTAAATTTTAACAATAAAAAGAAACACATATTTGATTTGGATTTGTGATTCTAACTATTCTAATTAACCATAAATTATCAAACAATTAAAATAACTTATGAGAACGAATTTGATTTATACCAACACTAGGATTCGCGAATCCACCTACATGATCTTTAATTAATTATCTGTTTATTCGCTTTAGCTTATAAATATCTTGGATTAAAAATCGGTGTTCCTAAAATAATCAAAAACCTCTCTCGATGGTTAATCAATTCTATACGATATGCGAACATAATTATCTCTAATTAAGCTTCGAACATAAACATATGCATTAAAATCTCAAGAACACCTAAATGGATTTCATAAAGCATAATAGTAATCTCTATTTATTATTGGACCATATGTTATTCAATACCATGTGCTTAATCTATATTGAATCTCTCGATTTCAATATAAACCACAATATATTCTAATGGTGATCAGGCATTAAAATAATAAAAATAATGAATAAAGAATAATCAACCCAAAAGCAATTAATTACTAAAACGGAAAAATTTCTAATTAATTAAACGCATGAGGTTTCATCGTTCATCCTAGAAATAAATAAATTAGCCGTACATGATTATGTAAAATAATACAAGAATTGTATTAATCACATAATCATGTTCCGGCGAAAGAAAAAGAAGAAAGAATAGATAAAACCCGTGAACTTGGCTGAAGAATCTTCAATCTCGTGCCTTGATCTTTGATTCTCCTCTTGTGTCTTCTTTCCAAAATTCGTCTCCCTTTGTTCTGGCTATTACATGTCTTTTATAATGCTCTCCAAAGACTCCAAGACGCGTGCTAGGTAGTTGAATTCGATTTGGAGTTGTAGAATTCTAATCCCATCAGGAAACTACCAAAACTGGTGCCCTAAAAATATTCTAAAAATATCTTAAAATCGCGTCCAAAACGGTTTCCTAATCGAATTAGAATTTGAAAAGGAAACAAAATTCCCGCAGCCAAAAGTTAGCATGGGCGGCTATTTTTCAAACGACCATAACTTCTTGTAGAAAACTCCAAATTGAGATCCGTAAAAAGTGGTAGACTCGTAATTCAATTATCTTTCCAATGATATATCATGTCCCTTGTGAAGATTTTAATACCAAAATTTGTGCACAAATTTTTCCACATACTTCGGTTTCTCAATTCGGTTCTTTGATTTTCAAGTGTTTGATTGTTTGCTTCAACTCTTCATTGTCACTCCAACATAACTTAACTTATTGATTTTATCTTCTTCCTCATTTACTCGTTGATTTTACCAAATTGTTTCCCTTTCCTTCCATTCTTTTCCAATTACTTATAAACGGATCCAAAACTGAAATAAAAAGAAATATACAATAAATTAAGTAGAAAATTAATAAAATAACGAAATAAAATCTTAGTTTAAAGCTCCGAATAAGTGCACAAAATACACTTATCAATTAGGAAAACATCAACGCACTAAAAAAATTGCATAGATTTTGATTAAAAAGATGATTGGTGATTGACAATCTAGCCCAAAAAAAAAAAATGTTCACAAAATGGACATTTGAACTACATTGAGTTATTTTTTACATCTAATATTATAAAATGACTTCAAAAGTGTCCATGACTTAAAATGTTCAACAAATAAAAGTGATTTGGGTTCAAAAACGGTAAAATGGACCCAAATGGACCGTGGATCAATTTGGGTCCATTTGACTTTAAAATGTCTACTTTTACTTTAAAAAATTTCAATTTCAATAAATGCTGTTTAGTGATAAATAAAAGCCACTTCAAGTAATTTGAAAGCAGCATGATTTGAAATAAATGTACCATTTTGACATTGTGCATAAGTGTAAATATGTTCAAGCTGATTTGAAAGCTCTCGAGTTGAACACTGGAAGGTTTAGTTGTTCGCTAAATATTTTAAAAAGATTTTGAAAGTGTAATATATGATTTAAAATGTTCAACAATTGATGGCATTTTGGTTTGCAAATGACCAAATAGGGGGTCAATTTGGGACCATTTAGATTTAAAATGCTGAATTTTGCTTTAATTTTTTTTTTTCAATTGCAATGAACGTTGTTTGGTGATAGATTAAAGCCGCTTCGAGTTATATGAAAGTAGTATGGTTTAAAATCAAAGGTACCACTTTGACAATGTACATACATGAGTATAAAAGTATGTTCGAGTAATTTAAAAGCTCTCGAGTTGAATACTAGAAGGTCTAATTGTTTACTAAATATTCTAGAATAATTATAAAAGTGTTATACATTTTAAAATATTCAACAAGTGAACATGGGTGAATTTGGTTTAAAAATGCCCAAATGGGCCCAAATGGCTCGCGAGGTCAATTTGGTCCATTTGGGTCCACTTAGCTTTAAAAATCAAAATTTGGTTTAAAATTTTTTCAATTCCAATAAACGTTCGCTTCAAGTAATCTAAAAGCATTATGGTTTGAAATCAACGGTATCATTTTGACAATGTACACGCATAAGTGTAAAAGTATGTTTGAGTGGTTTTGAAAGCTCCCAAGTTGAACACTACAAAGTTTAGTTGTTGACTAAATATTTTAGAATGAGTTTGAAAATTTTATAGATAATTTAAAATGTTCAACAAGTGAAAATTGAGGCATTTTGGTTCAAGAATGACCAAATGGACCTTGGGGCCAATTTGGGTAAACTTGGTTCTATTTGGCTTAAAATGGATATCAAGGTGTATAATGATTCACAATACATTCTCAGATGACTTTGAAAGTATCCTACATAATATCAAATGTCAAACACGTGAATATGAGGGCATTTGCATTGAAAATGGGCAAATGGACTTCAGGGTCAATATGAGTCCACTGCACTTTATAATGCGCAATTTTGCTTCAAAGTTTATTCAATTGATATAAATGTTGTCTATTGATGGACTAAAATCGCTCCAAGTGATTTGAAAAGGGCCATAAAATGTTCGGTTTTGCTTCAAAGTCTTTATCAAACATACACTTTGCTTTGATTGTGTACATGCACACGTGTATTGGTATCTTCGGGTATATTTAAAAGATCTCGAGCTTAACACCGAGAAATCCAATGATTCACTAAGTGTTCTCAAATTACTATAAATCTGAATGAGTTCAAATGAACACGTGAAAATAGGGATATTTCAATTCTAAAAAGGCCAAATGGACCCATTTGCTGTATAGAGTTTGACTTTGCTTTAAAGTCTTTTTCTATTGATATAAATAGTGCTCGATTTATGAACGTAGATCACGAAGGTTGTAGATCACACAAATTTGAGCTATCCATGTGGCATTGCATAGATTTACGCGATGAAGGTTGCAAATCATTGCGATGAAGGTTGGAGGCGGCGACGGCTGCGGTGCGATTCATCGGATGTAGTGATTATTGTGTCAGGATTTGAAATGTTAAAAAGAGAAAATTATGTAAGTTGATTTCTTGTATTTAGTGTTGTAAATGAATATTTTTTAAAAAGTTTATACAATATGAGAAAGAGGTATTTTTTAAAAAGTATTATTTAAATATAGGGTATAAATTAAAGAAATAGAAAATGAGATATTTCTTAAAAGAGATTTTTTTCATAAATAAGCCAATTTTTAAAAATAATTCTAAAAAGTCATTCTTGTTTCATTTATATGAAAATACTGTTTTTTTAAAAACTATTATATTAATTACTGTATTATATATTACACATGGTAATTGAATCATTAATTACCAGATTTGAAGGGAATTTATAAATTGTAGAATCTTTTATTGTTAATTATAGTAACCAAATCCTTGAAAATCAGAATTGATTGGAATATATCTTTACTATAATATAAGTGTCTATCACATGTTTACTATTCACCCTTCAACCAACGCAACGTCATTTTGATGTTGTATTATTCTTAATTTTGTCCAAATCTCACCGTTCTGTACTGTAAGTTTGTTTAACTTATTAAAAAGGCTGTCTTTGTTGACTTTTTTTTTTTTTGGGAGCCGTCATTTTTCAAATTTTTTTATCTATTTATTTTTTCCTTATTCAAATCTTATAAATCATCTGCTATTTTTTCCCTACACAGGCGCCGCTTTTGTTGACTTTGTTTCCTGTTTTGTATTATTCGTTTTTGCTTTTTTCTTTCGAGATTGGCAAATATTTGTTTGGATTGATTGTCGAGTCACTCGAACATTTTTTGTTTCTGCCATTTTTTCATTTGATTATTTTCGAGTCACTCAGCATAGGAGATTTTTTTATCATTAAATTTGTATTTTGCTGTTTTCGAGTTAATAAACAAATCCCATTTGAACCATTTTTTAACTTCATTTGTTTTACTTTGCAATTTTAGTCCCCTCCTACTTTGCTCGAGATATTGAGTATGTGCATATTATTATTATTATTATCATTATAATTTTGTATTTATATTAATTGTTAGATTTGATATTTTGGTCATTGTTTTTCGCATGTAAGTAATTAAGTAACTCAGTATTTTCAAATTTGAATTTTTGGAGTCGATTGATAAATTAGGCACATGTATACTTTTTATACTCTGGCATTTATGATAAGATTTTATATTAAATTATATATCATATAAAATTATTTTATATTATATGAAATTATGATTATTGATTATATTATATTATATTATATCAATTATTATAACATTTTTGTTAAAAATTGTACTATTATAATTTTATCAATTTTCTTACAAGAAACAATTTTTATTATGTTTAATAATTATATTATAATATATTATCAATTTATTATAGTATCAACTTGTTATAGTATCAATGTATTGTAAATAAAAATATTTATTTTCTACTTTTGTGGTTTGAGTCATATAATTGGTCGAGTAACTCGGCTGTATCGATGCTTAGTTTGTGAAATTAGTTAAAAAATTATCTGTATGCATTTGGTTTTTTATTTCTTTTCATTTATATTAATTATTAAATTCAAATTTTTTATTTTTCTCATATAATTCATCGATCAACTTGACATTCTCAATTATGATTTTGTCAATATACTTGATAAAGTAAAAATATACATCAATTATTTTATTATTTTATTTATTAGAATATGTTATAGTAAAATATATTTTTTAAAAAATTATTATATATTATATTAAATCCTTACAGTATATGATATTATATTTTTATCAATTATTGTATGTTAGTGTAGTTAATTTTTTTATGATCATTATATTAATTTATTATAATAATTGTAGTCATTATATCATTTCTATTATAATAATCAGCTTTCATTATTGTTAATAATGATGGTGAAATTTAGTATGAATTTTCTTTGTTTCTGTAATTTGTTTTTCCGATTAAATCGACAAACTGAAATGTAGTTTCTCGATTTACTCGATGAATTAATTGTCAACTATCCCACCTAAATTTTTACTTTTGTTGGATTTTGCAATTCTGGTGTAAAATTTAATTTTCCGTAATAGCCGCAATGTTTGACCTGATAATTTGTTTATTATATTTGTTGTTAATTTTGTAAGAGATTCATATATTTTTATATTATTTATTTTTCCTATTCAAATCTTATAAATTATCCGCTATTGTTGACTTTTATTGTGTGTGTTTTTTTTACCCTTTTCGAGTAACTCGGCATTCTCGATGTATGAGTTTGTCGAGTTACTTGATAAATGAATCATATGGATGTTGGTTTTTGTTTATGTTTTTTTTTTTTTTATCTATATTAATTTTTAACTTATTTTTTCTTTTATTTTGTTTTTCATATATTGCATTGAGATTGGCAAAACATGTTTTGATTAATTGTCGAGTCGGTCGAAAAAATTTATTTTGTCCATTTTATTTTTATTTTATTCTTGTCAGCCGGCATAGACTAATATTTTATTATTTATATTTTTTTGTTTATGTTAAGTTATTGGACAAAAATAAATATGATAAAAAATTTAATACAACATAAAATTTAGGAGTAGATTAGTTACAGATTTATAAATTAGACACCTGTATACTTTTTGTACTATGGCATTTATGATAACAATTTATATTAAATTATATATCATATAAAATTTTTTTATATTATATGAAATTATGATTATTTATTATATTATATTATATTTTATCAATTATTATAACATATTTTTTAAAAATTGTACTATTATAATTTTATCAATTTTCTTACAAGAAACAGTTTTTATTATGTTTAATAATTATAATATAATATATTATCAATTTATTATAGTATCAACTTGTTATAGTATCAATGTATTGTAAATAAAAATATTTATTTTCTATTTTTGTGGTTTGAGTCATATAATTGGTCGAGTAATTCGGCTGTATTGATGTTTAGTTTGTGAAATTAGTTAAAAAATTATCTGTATGGATTTGGTTTTTTATTTCTTTTCATTTATATTAATTATTAAATTCAAATTTTTTATTTTTCTCATATAATTCATCGATCAACTTGACATTCTCAATTATGATTTTGTCAAGATACTTGATAAAGTAAAAATATGCACGAATTATTTTATTCTTTCATTTATTAGAATATGTTATAGTAAAATATATATTTTATAAAATTATTATATATTATATTAAATCCTTACAGTATATGATATTATATTTTTATCAATTATTGTATGTTAGTGTAGTTAATTTTTTGTATGATCATTATATTAATTTATTATAATAATTGTAGTCATTATATCATTTCTATTATAATACTCAGCTTTCATTATTGTTAATAATGATGGTGAAATTTAGTATGAATTTTCTTTGTTTCTGTAATTTGTTTTTTCGATTAAATCGACAAACTGAAATGTAGTTTCTCGATTTACTCGAGGAATTAGTTGTCAACTATCCCACCTAAATTTTTACTTTTGTTGGATTTTGCAATTCTGGTGTAAAATTTTATTTTCCATAATAGCCGCAATGTTTGACCTGATAATTTGTTTGTTACATTTGGTGTTCATTTTGTAAGAGATGCATATATTTTTATATTATTAATTTTTCCCTATTCAAATCTTATAAATCATCCGCTATTGTTGATTTTTATTTTATGTGCATTTTTTTTCCCTTTTCGAGTAACTCGGCATTGTCAATGTATGAGTTTGTCGAGTTACTTGATAAATGAATCATATGGATATTGGTTTTTGTTTATGTTTTTTTTTTCATTTATATTAATTTTTAACTTAATTTTTCTTTTGTTTTGTTTTTCATATATTGTAGAGGTTGGCAAAAACATGTTTTGATTAATTTAGAGTCGGTCGAAAAAATCTATTTTCTTAATTTTATTTTTATTTTATTCTTGTTAGCTGGCATAGGCTAATATTTTATTATTTGTATTTTTCTGTTTATGTTAAGTTATTGGACAAAAATAAACATGAAAAAAATTTAATACAACATAAAATTTAGGAGTAGAATTTTTCATTTTTTTGTTTTTCTTTTTTATTTAAATTATGTAATACATTTAAATTTTTTTTATTTTTATTTTGTCATGTTATTTTTCGAGCAACTTGTGAATCTCAAATTTGGATTTGTCGAGTTACTTGATACATTAAGCATATACATAATTTTTTTTAATCTATCATTTATTAGAACATAGTAAAATAAAATATATATCATATAAATTTAATATATATCATAATGAATTAATACAATATATTATATTTTCTTTTATTTTAGCAATTACTATAACATATTATAATAAAAAATTATTATAATAAATTTATAGCATAATAAAATTAATTCTGTAGTAATATATTATTAATCAATTATTACATTATTATAATAATTTAATGATTATAATCAATTTATTATAACAAATTGATATTAAATAATTTTTTTTATAAATTATTATAAAATTTATTACATATTTATTTATAATTTTTTTTTCATAAATATGAATATAAATTTTGTTATAAATGATAATATCATTAGTAATTATAAATATAAAATAATTTTCATAATATAATTTGATATAATTATTCTTATAAATAAAAATAACTATTATAACACATTTTTATTACATTGTGTTTTCATAATTCATTAAATTAAATATGATATATTATAATAATTTAAAATAATATATAAATTTTTTTTATAATAGCTCTTTTATTATAACATATTATATTAAGTGATAGAATACAAAAAATTGCTCACCTACTTACGTTATAAAGTAACTCGACAAGATAAAAATTCAGCTTGCCGATTTATTCGATTAAATAGATAATAAAAAATAACTACATAAAAAATTAATTAAATTCATTATTGTAAACCAAAATATAAAATATTAAATCCATCTATTCGAGTTTCCCGAGTTACTCGACAAACTAATGAAATGCATATTTTTCATTTTTTTTGTTTTTCTTTTTTATTTAAATTATGTAATACATTAAATTTTTTTTTTTTTTTTATTTTGTCATATTATTTTTCGAGCAACTCGTGAATCTCAAATTTGGATTTATCGAGTTACTTGATAAATTAAGCATATACATAATTTTTTTAAATATATCATTTATTAAAACATAGTAAAATAAAATATATATCATTATAAATTTAATATATATCATAATGAATTAATACAATATATTATATTTTCTTTTATTTTATTTTAGCAATTACTATAACATATTATAAAAAAAATTATTATAATAAATTTATAGCATAATAAAATTAATTCTGTAGTAATATATTATTAATCAATTATTACCTTATTATAATAATTTAATGATTATAATCAATTTATTATAACAATTTGATATTAAATAAATTTTATTATAAATTATTATAAAATTTATTACATATTTATTTATAAATTTTTTTCATAAATATTAATATAAATTTTGTTATAAATAATATTATAATTACTAATTATAAATAAAAAATAATTTTCATAATATAATTTGATATAATTATTCTAATAAATAAAAATAATTATTATAACGCATTTTTATTGCACTGTGTTTTCATATTTCATAAAATCAAATATAATATATTATAATAATTTAAAATAATATATAATTATTTTATATGATAGCTCTTTTATTATAACATATTATATTAAGTGATAGAATATAAAAAATTACTCATCTAAAATTACTTATCTACTCACGTTATAAAGTAGCTCGACAAACTGAAAATTCAGCTTGCCGACTTGTTTGATTAAATAGATAATAAAAAACAACAACATAAAAAATTAATTAAACAACTAATATATTTCATTATTATAAACCAAAATATAAAATACTAAATCCATCTATTCAATTTCTCGCGTAACTCGACAAACTCAAATTCGAGTTTCTCGAGTTACTCGACAAACTAATGAAATGCATATTTTTCAATTTTTTATTTTATTTTTTATTTAAATTATTTAATACATTTACTATTTTTTTAATTTGTATTTTGTCATGTTATTTTTTGAGCAACTCGTCAATATTAAATTTGGATTTGTCAACTTACTTGATAAATTAAGAACATACATAATTTTTTTTAATCTATCATTTATTAGAACATAGTAAAATAAAATATATATCATATAAATTTAATATTTATCATAATGAATTAATACAATATATTATATTTTCTTTTATTTTAGCAATTACTATAACATATTATAATAAACAATTATTATAATAAATTTATAACATAATAAAATTAATTCTGTAGTAATATATTATTAATCAATTATTACATTATTATAATAATTTAATGATTATAATCAATTTATTATAACAAATTGATATGAAATAAATTTTATTATAAATTATTATAAAATTTATTACATATTTATTTACAATTTCTCTTCATAAATATGAATATAAATTTTGTTATAAATGATATTATCATTAGTAGTTATAAATATAAAATAATTTTCATAATATAATTTGATATAATTATTCTGATAAATAAAAATAACTATTACAACACATTTTTATTACACTGTGTTTTCATAATTCATAAAATTAAATATGATATATTATAATAATTTAAAATAATATATAAATTTTTTATAATATCTCTTTTATTATAACATATTATATTAAGTGATAGAATATAAAAAATTACACATCTGCTTACATTATAAAGTAACTCGACAAACTGAAAAATCAGCTTGCCGAGTTGCCCGATTAAATAGATAATAAAAAATAACTACATAAAAAATTAATTAAACAATTAATATAATTCATTATTGTAAACCAAACTATAAAATACTAAATCCATCCATTCAATTTCTCGAGTAACTCGACAAACTCAAATTCGAGTTTCCCGAGTTACTCGACAAACTAATGAAATGCATATTTTTCATTTTTTTATTTTCTTTTTTATTTAAATTATTTAATACATTTACTATTTTTTTTATTTGTATTTTGTCATGTTATTTTTTGAGCAACTCGTCAATATTAAATTTGGATTTGTTGACTTACTTGATAAATTAAGAACATACATAATTTTTTTTAATCTAGCATTTATTGTAACATAGTAAAATAAAATATATATCATATAAATTTAATATATATCATAATGAATTAATAGAATATATTTTATTTTATTTTATTTTAGCAATTACTATAACATAATATAATAAAAAATTATTATAATAAATTTATAGCACAATATTATTATAAATTTTTTTCTAAATAAATTTATAACACAATATTATTATGAATTATTTTATAAATAAATTTATATTTATTAAATATAAATATATTACATTTTCATAATATAAATTGCTATTATTATAATAATAAATATTTTTTTTATAACACATTACAATTCCACTATTTTTACAAAATGAATAAAATTATACATGATATATTATAATAATTTAACATAATTTCTAATTATTTAATATCATATATATTATATTATAATATATTATATTAAATTATAGAACTTAAAAAATATACTTTTCTGCTTACTATAATATATTATAATAAATAATAGAATAAAAATATTTTGCATGTGTTTACTTTGTCAAGTAACTCGACAAACTAAAAAATGAGATTATCGAGTTGCTCGATCACGTAAATCCCAAAAACAATTAGGAAATATATTTGATAATTATAATAATAACCATGCAACATAATAATTAATAACCCAGAAAATTAAATATTTCTAAATAAATATATTAACAAATCATTATTTTTTATTTCAATCAAACACAAATCATAAAACAAAACAATATTTTACAATTTATTACTCAAGTAACTCGACAAACTCAAAATAGAATTTGTCGAGTTACTATATAACCTACATGCTAAATACATAAAATTTATATCTATAGAAATTTTTTATTTAGAATAAAGAAAATCCTAAAATATAATATACACAAATCCACAAAATATCAAATATATAAAGACATTTTTTTAATATAAATTAACACATTTATTTATAATATTTGTAAATCAATTGTACTAAAGAAAATCTAAACTTACTTATTGAATTTATTTGACAAAAATATTCCCGTTTTATGATTTTTGCTTTTGTGTTACATTTTTCATCGAGTAACTCGACAAACCCAAATTTGAGTTTTTCGAGTAACTGGTGAAATCCATATTTTTTATTTTTTGTTTTTATTTTTTATTTAAATTATGTAATACATTTAAATTTTTTTTTTTATTTTGTCATGTTATTTTTTGAGCAACTCGTGAATCTCAAATTTGGATTTGTCGAGTTACTTGATACATTAAGCATATACATAATTTTTTTTAATCTATCATTTATTAGAACATAGTAAAATAAAATATATATCATATAAATTTAATATTTATCATAATGAATTAATACAATATATTATATTTTCTTTTATTTTAGCAATTACTATAACATATTATAATAAAAAATTATTATAATAAATTTATAGCATAATAAAATTAATTCTATAGTAATATATTATTAATCAATTATTACATTATTATAATAATTTAATGATTATAATCAATTTATTATAACAAATTGATATTAAATAAATTTTTTTATAAATTATTATAAAATTTATTACATATTTATTTATAATTTTTTTTCATAAATATGAATATAAATTTTGTTATAAATGATATTATCATTAGTAATTATAAATATAAAATAATTTTCATAATATAATTTGATATAATTATTCTGATAAATAAAAATAACTATTATAACACATTTTTATTACACTGTGTTTTCATAATTCATTAAATTAAATATGATATATTATAATAATTTAAAATAATATATAATTTTTTTTTATAATAGCTCTTTTATTATAACATATTATATTAAGTGATAGAATACAAAAAATTGCTCACCTGCTTACGTTATAAAGTAACTCGACAAGATGAAAATTCAGCTTGCCAATTTGCTCGATTAAATAGATAATAAAAAACAACTACATAAAAAATTAATTAAACAACTAATATAATTCATTATTATAAACCAAAATATAAAATACTAAATCCATATATTCAATTTCTCGAGTAACTCGACATACTCAAATTCGAGTTTCCCGAGTTACTCGACAAACTAATGAAATGCATATTTTTCATTTTTTTGTTTTCCTTTTTTATTTAAATTATGTAATACATTTAAATTTTTTTTTATTTTTATTTTGTCATGTTATTTTTCGAGCAACTTGTGAATCTCAAATTTGGATTTGTCGAGTTACTAGATAAATTAAGCATATACATAATTTTTTTTAATCTATCATTTATTAGAACATAGTAAAATAAAATATATATCATATAAATTTAATATATATCATAATGAATTAATACAATATATTATATTTTCTTTTATTTTAGTAATTACTATAACATATTATAATAATAAATTATTATAATAAATTTATAGCATAATAAAATTAATTATGTAGTAATATATTATTAATCAATTATTACATTATTATAATAATTTAATGATTATAATCAATTTATTATAACAAATTGATATTAAATAAATTTTATTATAAATTATTATAAAATTTATTACATATTTATTTATAATTTTTTTTCATAAATATTAATATAAATTTTGTTATAAATAATATTATAATTACTAATTATAAATAAAAAATGATTTTCATAATATAATTTGATATAATTATTCTAATAAATAAAAATAATTATTATAACACATTTTTATTGCACTGTGTTTTCATATTTCATAAAATGAAATATAATATATTATAATAATTTAAATTAATATATAATTATTTTATATAATAGCTCTTTTATTATAATACAATATATTAAATGATAAAATATAAAAATTTACCCATCTGCTTACGTTATAAGGTAACTCGACATACTCAACATTGAACTTGCCGAGTTGCTCAATTAATTAGATAATAAAAAAAAAACACAAAAAAATTTAATTAGACAGATAATATAATTCATTATAAATAAATATATTTCGTGATTATAATAAAAACCATGCAATATAATAATTAATAACCTACAAAATTCAAATATTTCAAAAAAAATTATATTAACATATATTTAGAAATCGACCATTTTTTACTTGAATTGAACACAAACAAAAATACCAAATTAACATATTTCATAGGTTGAGTAAACTAACTCGACAAACTCAGAATGGAGTTTGTCAAGTTCCTCAATTACCTACGTGTTAAGTATATCAAATTTATATATATAGATTTTTTTTTTTAAAATCAAGAAAAATATAAAATTAAATACGCACAAACCTAAAAATATTTACAATATCATTTCATATAAAACATATACAAACATTTTTATAAATAAATTAACACACTTATTTACAATATTTGTAAATAATTTATACTAAATAAGATCACAAATTACATATTCCACTTATTTAACAAACTCCAATTGTTGCTTTTCATATAATAATTAAATTACTAAGAAATCTTTTTACATTTTGACACAATATAGTATTTTTCTACAAACTTATTAATATCACTTGTATTTGTTGTTGTAAATATTATTGTCAATTAATTACTTATATACCAAAAACAAATAACAACAAATTGAATTTACACACTAATATAAATATAAAATAAAATAAGATATGTATATACTTACTTTCCCAGGTACATTAACAAACAAAATTGACACTTCATAGAACATAAATACAATCAATTAAATATGACTAACAAAGTAACTTCTTTCACAAATCTTTTTAATACGAAAATTACATATGCTCATTGTTCATCTATCCTATATTGAATTGCCTAACTCATGAATTGAACAAATTTCTCATTTCTATTGCTCATAAAATATCTCACACCAGTTCTACTGATATTAAATCATAACAAACAATAAATATTTTTTCTCTTCTTCTTCTGAGAAAATCAAGACAACACCAATTTCAACTCAAAATGATATACTAAAACTGA
Organism: Forsythia viridissima; assembly: GCA_030279155.1. Classification (NCBI taxonomy): domain Eukaryota; kingdom Viridiplantae; phylum Streptophyta; class Magnoliopsida; order Lamiales; family Oleaceae; genus Forsythia; species Forsythia viridissima. The sequence continues at coordinate 59,503,118 of CM059033.1, read as the reverse complement.
AATCTGCTAAATAGACTAATAAACTTGCACAAACAATTAAAAAAAACCAACATATTTTACACTATGTACAACATCAACCCATGAATACAATCAAAGAAATATTTTCATATCCTTCTACAACATCTGGACCGACTGCATTTTCAGCCTCAAATTATTCCATTCCTTGCCCAATTTGATCAATTCCTTGGTCCTCATATACAAAATTGTGAACAATTACATCAACACGTACATCTCCTACATCTTCTATTAAGACCATTGTGTACAAATATGGTTGTTCTACCTCTTTTGCGGTTGGTTCAAGTATTGGCAAAATACGCATCTAAAAACTGTAGCAAAAAATTAACCATCACTTTCATAACTATTAAACATTTCTCTTACATAATTAAAATTATACTCACAAACCTCAGTTGACTGCAAAAATACATCCAACGCTTTTTTTCCAATGCGATGCTGTGCATCCCAATTTAAAATACGTGGAAACGTATTTTGCACTTTTTCAGCAAATCTTTTACCAACTTCACGACATGCCTTATAAATCCATATCTACAAAAAAATAAATAAAACTTAGTCATGAACAACATAATATATTTATGGTACATTAAATAAATATTAAAAGAAATTATATGTATTTACCTGGAACACGAGGGGACAACCATATATGGTATACTTTGCAATCGCGGCACTATTATCAATACACTTTAACGCACGTCTTTCTCAAGAAGTCAATAAAGAACGAAGAAGTATAAAATAAGAATATCGGCTCTATGGATATTCATAACAAACATCCAAATTATCTACTAAAGATAATGTCTGTATATTTATTTTCTTCCTCTCCATAGGCCTAATAACTCCTTCAAGTAGTAATGCCAACCCTAACTTATATTTATCTTCCTCATCATCACAATTAATAAAAACATTCTCAAGTTCATTCGAGGATATATGTGCAAAATTATTAAACCACCTTCTGCGAATTCTATGTCTGGCCAACGCTCTTATTGTACTCAGATTATCATCATTATTATGATATAATAATCATGTTATCAAAACATACTCCTGCATTCCAAATCTACATAACTGACCTTTTATTTTAAACCACACTTCGTTTGCTTTATTTGTATGCACAGTATTTAACAAAAATTCATGTACTAACTTGCTACTAAACTGAAATCTCCTACCGTGAAAAAATTCAAAATATGCAAAACAACTATTCCTAAATTTCTGAATCTGCTCATCATTATAATTTTCCATTATAGCATCAACATATGTAAAATTACTGATCTGTGACTCCACGAAATCTGCGATTCTCACCGACCACATACTCAACATCCATATCTGAAAAAAATTTATCATAATTCTCATCAGCTACTTTCTACCACAAATATAAGAATAAACTATATAATCTAAATACATAATTTATATATAATAAAATACATAAACTTATATAACAATCATTTGTATATATATAACTATATCTACACATAAATTCACATAAAAATTTATCCATATTACATAGTTTCATACAAAATAAAAATACATACCTTATAAAGATGATGTTATGATTTTCTAAAAAAAATTATGCCCCATATACAAATTTTTTGCGAACAAAATTTTTGCCTCCTTCAAACGTTTAAAAACTGAAATACAGACAACTTTTAATTGAAAATGGACGTTGAAAAGAAGAATAAGCTGTTTAGACAAAATCAATGATCCATTAAATGACAGTTAATACCTTTTCACTAACACGTGTCCAGCCTAAAAACTAGGGTTTGACACACTTTTTTGACTTTATATCTATGTTTTTTTGTATTTTATTTTTTTCTATACAAACCTATTTTATGTCAATCTTTATATAAAATATATAAATTCATTTTTTAGAATAAATTAACACAATTACTTACAGTATTAGTAAATATAGCGTGCTAAATAAGGTCACAGATTAAATGTTCCATTTATTTTACTATTAAAATAAAAAAGAAACAAATACAAAAATTATTAATTATAAAAATAACAATTATTTTCATAATATAATTTCACATAATTATTCTAATAAATAGATATCATTGTTATAACACATTTTTATTACAATGTGTTTTCATAATTAATACAATTAAATATAATATACAATAATAATTTAAACTAATATATAATTATTCTACATAATAGATATTTTATTATAATATATTATATTAAATCCCTATATCACTATATATTAAAAGAGTAAAGTGAGTGTGGCACTATTCATATGAATGCGTGTCAAGCTATTATTCTTTTTTTTTTTAAATAACTTTTCCCTATTTTCTATCATTTCTTTTCTTTTCATTTTTTTTCAATAGATTTTTTCGACCCCAATTCTTTTTTCAACGTTTCGCTATTTTTGTCGTCTTCATTTGGCCGTCTTGTTCGTCTTCCTTCTAATTTTAGTCATGCCTTTCAAAAAATCGCCCAAATATTTGCAGATGTTTTTATTATTTTAGATATCCAATCAAATATTGTTTTTATTTTTCTCCAAATAAAAGCTATCCAAATTCCTAATAACTTAAACTATTGAAATAAAATTCAGTTCCACACACATATATATATATTAGGCTCTAGGTTCGGCCTCTTAGGCCGAGACATAGTAACATATATCAAGCAGCCCACTTTGAACTTCAAAATCATTTACAATCGAAACAACTTTCCTTTAATTAATTACTTATATTAAGTTAGCAACACAGTAATCAAGATTACAAGAAATACATTTTTTTAATTCATTTTTTATGTCGATTACTTAATCAAATTACAATTAAGTCCAAATAATTTACCCACAAACACAAAATCTTTCACTATGCAAGAAAAAAGAGAGATAATACTATTCTTAAGGTAAAAAGTTACAATAGTAGAGAAAAAATATATTCATGAGTACAACACTGTCCAATATACCAAAAAAATAAAATCACTAATTAACAACTTATGCTAAAATATAATAATTATTTTTATTACTTAATATTGCAAGTTTACAAGAAATCTTATGCATATCTTAAGACACTCATGTGATTTAAACTTTTTTTAATGTTTGATACATTAGAATGAATAAAATTAAATTGAAAAATTGAAATAATTTACAAAGTCAGATGATAATGAGGAGAAATATGGTATAATTTTAAACTTTAAAGCAATAGAATAATCTTGTGAGATCATAATTGAAGTATTCAGTTCTAGGATTTGTATTAATTAATTATGTTAGTGAACTACACATCATTCATTATATCATCTAAAAATGAATAATATTCTTGTTAAAGATCAATTGAAGCTATATCGTCAACTTTTAAATAATACATACTTTTCTCAATAAATTTTATTATATGTTTTACTTAGTCTTTCATAAGTAAAAAAATAATTAAAAAATTCAATAACAATGACCATACTATTAAATACTTAATTAAAATACAACACGTGCATTGCACGTGAATTTCACTAGTATTAAAAAAGTGACTTTGATATGGTACTATTCCTATGAATGCGTGCCACCACTTTTCTTTTTCCTTTTTTTTTTTTTTTTTTTTTTTTTGTATTTTTAAGCTTTTTTGTATTTCTTGAAATTGGCACTGTTTTTTTTTTTTTTTTTTTTTAGTGTGGCACTATTTCTATGAATGCCACCACATTCACTTCTTTTTTTTTTTTTCACATTTTTCTAATTTTTTTAAATTGACATCGTTTTTTCTCAATCGTAGATCGCTTTCAGCACCATTTTCTTTTCAATATTTCGTTATTTCATTTGTATTTCTTTGCTCATATTTTTCGCCTTTCTTTCGATTTCAGTCATGTTTTTTAAAAAATCATCCCAAAATTTACAGTTACGTTGATTATTTTGAGCATCCATCTAAATTTTGTTTTATAAAAATTGTTTCTATAAATCTATCTGCTTAACTTTTCGCACCACTTATCAAAATAGATTTGAATGTTGCTATTAACTCTTATTATTTCTAGGGTTCGTGAATTGACTATTATAAATTGTTGTTTAGTTGTTTAAGTCTTGTATTTGTTAATTTTTTATACTTATTTGAATATTTTTGCTTATTTGAGTGTTGATTTTTTAATTCTCATTTTGAGTTCTTAAATATTTCTAATATTCAGTATTTTAATATATTGAAAGAAGAATCTTCACCACTGTTCTTTTTTTCTTTTTTAGAGTTTTTTTTCTTTTTTATTTCCTAAAATTGACAATATTTCTTTTTTGGTGTACTATTGTTCTTATAAATGTCCACCACTGTTCATTTTCTTTCTTTTTTTTTTTTGTTTTTTTCCCCCTAATTTCCTGCAACATAATTGACAATGTAAGTTTTGTTTTGTTTTTTTTTTTTTTGAATACAATAGTAATATTAAATTTAACACTGGTCAAGATACAAAATATCGTTTCTAAATATGTGTTCTTTTACACTAATTTGTTTTTGTTTTTATTTTTATTTTTACATAGGTTCTTGATTATAGTAAAAATAATTTTTTTGATTTCTTGTTGACTACGGCAAAAGAATATAGTGAATACCACTCAAGATATTGAAATTTACACTTCGGAACACGCTATTAAGAATGATAAATGCATGTGTTTCATTGTTAAACGTTGTGTTGAGAAATTATAAGCATAAATTATTTAAATTCTAGAATGAACATTTATTTACTTTTTGAATTATTTTTGTTGATTTAAGCTATTGAGAGGATTTTTTTTTTTACATAATTTAGTATCGTCAAGTCATGTTTAAATCATTACAATTATACATGTAGATAGTATTGATGTGCTCTATACTTTACTATTGCAAAAACAAGTAAAATCTCATTAATGCACTTATTTTTATCAACTATTTTTGAGATTTTTGAATAATTTTGTTGGTTTTCAATTTTTAAATTGAGGAAATAAATATAAAACAATAAATCAACACTTTTTCTTGAATTTATTGCTTATTAATTACTTCAAAAATCTATTTAATGATAAATTACTAATTAACAACTTATGCTAATCTATAATAAGTATTTTTACTACTTATTACTGCAAGTTCACAAGTAATCTTTTGCATATCTCATGACACTCATGCGATCTAAGCTTTTTTGAATATTTGATTAGAATAAATAAAATTAAATAAGTCAAATCATGAGGAAAAATATGGAACTTTAAATTTGAAAGCAGCAGAATAATTTTTTCACATAATAATTGAAGTATTCAATTCTAAGAATTAGAGTAATCAATTTTGTCAGAAAGTACGTACCATTCATCACATCTAAAATTAAAAAATATTAAAAATCAATCGAAACTATACCGCTTATTCTTAAAAATACTTATTTTCTCCAACAAATTATAATACATATTTTACTAAGCCTTTTATAACTAAAAAAATAATTAAGAAACTCACAAATAATAGTCACGCTATTAAATACTTCATTAAAATAAAACACGTGCTTTTGCACGTGGACTCCACTAGTGATAGAATAAAATTAACTTAGGCATCTTATAATGTTATTAATCACTTGCCAAATAACTCGAAAAACTTTTGCAAAATTTTTTCTGATATTTTGTTGCTCGTCAAACTTTGATCTTGGACTATTTGTTCCCATATTTTATCAAGTTCTAGACGAAATTTCATTTTGAATTATTTTTTCCACTGTTAGTAGAGCTACTTGACATATTTCATTTAGAGTAAATAAACAAATTAAAAAAATAAAAAAAACTATGTTTTTTCTATGCTTTGTTTTTCAAGTAACTCAACATGCTTAAATTCAATTTTATCAAGTTACTCAAGGAATTACATGTCAAATACCCCAACATAATTATATTTTTGTTCAATTTTATAATCTTAATTTGTAACTTTTTTTACATTATAGCCGTAGTGTTTGAGTTGTTATTTTTTTAATTGTTTAATTTTCTGGGTTAGTGATTATTATATTGTATGGTTATTATTATAATTATGAAGAAATTAAATTCTTCGTATTTTTTTTTATCGTAACTAATTCATCGAGCAACATGACAATCTCACTTTTGAGTTTGTCGAGTTACCCGATAAAGTAAGGAAATGCATAATAAGTTTTATTGTATTATATATTATAACTTATTACAATAAAATATATATGATATAAAATTATTATATATTGTATGAAATTAATTTAATAATTAGAAAAATATTATTACAATTATCAATCTTTATTATAATTAATAAATATTATAATATATAATAATTTTATATGATATATATTTTACTATAATACTCCTCAATCTCAATTTTCAGTTTATCGAGTTACTTGAAAAAGTAATCATATGAATATAAAATGTTATTTTTTTTAACTAATATCATTTGTTAAATTTATTTGTTTTTCACATATAATTCAGTTACTTGATAAAGTAAACACATGCATAAATTTTTTTATTCTATTATTTATAATAACATATTATAGTTAATTATATAATATATACAATTGTTATAAAGTATATTAAATAATTATAATATATTATGTTTTAGTTTAAAAAACATTATAACAATTTATAATATTAATCTATTATAATGATTATACAATTTTATTATAATAATTATATCACTTCAATTACAATATTTAATCTTGTAATTATTAATAATAACTACAAAAGGTAATATCAAATTATTATAATATAGATTTTTATACATATCAAATTTTGTTTATTCAATTTTTGAGTTGTGTTGTATTATTCATCAGGTAAATCGACAAACTCAAGTTTGAGTTTCTCGAGTTGCCTGAGAAAGTAATAATTACCATAAGTTAAATGTTTTCTTTTGTTTTCTTTATTTCCATTATTTACTAGATTATTATTTCCTATTTGACTTACTCGACTAACTGATGCTTTGCCTATTTTTCAATTTTTTTGCTATTTTTTTTTTTGTAAAATTATTTATTAAATTTATATTTTCCCTACTAGAATTCTTTCATGTTATTCTTCAAGCAACTTTTATTTTCTTTCATCAATCGTTATAACAAAATGCCATAAAAATTTATTATAATCATTATATCAAATATTATAATAACTAATTATGATAATACTTCATATTATGTTATTATACTATCATATTCTGTTTTCCCAATTTCTCATTTATGACTTCCTGTCATATTATTAATCGAGTAACTCGATAAACTCATATATGAGTTTTTCGAGTTGCTCGAGTAAATAATGATTTATATAGTTTACAATTTTTTATTTGTATTTTTTATTCAAATTATTTATTAAATTATTTTTTTTATTTGTATTCTGTCATGCTATCCTTCGAGCAACACATCAATCTGAAATTTGAGTTTGTCGAGTTACTTAATAAATTAAGCACATAAATAATTTTTTTTAATCTATCATTTATTAAAACATAGTACAATAAAATATATATTAGATAAATGTAATATATATTATATTCAAATAATAGACTATATTAAATTTTATATTTTTTAGCAATTACTGTAACATAGTATAATAAAAAATTATTATAATCAATTTATATTTCATTATAATTTATATTGTAGTAAAATATTATTATTCAATTATTTTTTTATTATAATTATTAATTCATTATAATCAATTTATTATAACAGATTGCTATTATATATATTTTAATACAAATTATTATAGAATTTATTACATATTTATTTATAATTTTTGTAATAAATATTATTATAAATTATGTTAAAAAAATATTATAATTATTAATTATAAAAAAACATTTATTTTCATAATATAATTTGACATAATTATTCTAACAAATAAATATCATTATTATAACACATTTTTATTACAATTTGTTTTCATAATTGATAAAATGAAATATAATATAATATACAATAATAATTTAAACTAATATATAATTATTCTATATAATAGATCTTTTATTAAAATATATTATATTAAATAATAGAATAAAAATACATTAGGCATCCTATTACGTTATCAAGTAACTCGACAAACTGAATATTGACCTTACCGAGTTCCTCGATTAATTACATACTAAAACACAACTAAATATCAATTTAATTAAACAACTGCTCGATCACATAAATCCCAAAAATAATTAAAAAATATATTTAATGATTATAATAATAACCATACAACATAATAATTAATAACCCAGAAAATTAAATATTTCTAAATAAATATATTAACAAATAATTATTTTTTATTTGAACCAAACACAAATCATAAACCAAAACAATATTTTACAATTCATTACTCAGATAACTCGACAAACTCAAAATAGAATTTGTCGAGTTACTTTATTACCCACATGCTAAATACATAAAATTTATATCTATAGAAATTTTTTATTTAGAATAAAGAAAAACCTAAAATATAATATACACAAATTCACAAAATATCAAATATATCAAAATAAATTTTTTACATAACTTAACACATTTATTTATAATATCTGTAAATCAATAGTACTAAATAAAAGCTAAAATTACTTATTCAATTTATTTGACAAAAATATTCCTATTTTATGATTTTTGCTTTAGTGTCACATTTTTCATCGAGTAACTCGACAGTAACTCACACAATGCATTTTTTTTCATTTTTTTGTTTTTCTTTTTTATTTAAATTATTTAATACGTTTACTTTTTTTTTTTTGATGTTATTTTTCAAGCAACTCGTGAATCTCAAATTTGGATGTAAATTTTTTATTTAGAATAAAGAAAAACTTAAAATATAATATACACAAATCCACAAAATATCAAATATATCAAAAAAATTTTTTTACATAACTTAACACATTTATTTATAATATTTGTAAATCAATAGTACTAAATAAAAGCTAAAATTACTTATTCAATTTATTTGACAAAAATATTCCCATTTTATGATTTTTGCTTTTGTGTCACATTTTTCATCGAGTAACCTGACAAACTCAAATTTAAGTTTTTCGAGTTGCTCGAGTAACTCACACAATGCATTTTTTTCATATTTTTTGTTTTTCTTTTTTATTTAAATTATTTAATACATTTACTTTTTTTTTCATGTTATTTTTCAAGCAACTCGTGAATCTCAAATTTCGATATAAATTTTTTATTTAGAATAAAGAAAAACCTAAAATATAATATACACAAATCCACAAAATATCAAATATATCAAAATTTTTTTTTACATAACTTAACACAGTTATTTATAATATTTGTAAATCAATTGTACTAAATAAAATCTAAAATTACTTATTCAATTTATTTAACAAAAATATTACCGTTTTATGATTTTTGCTTTAGTGTCACATTTTTCATCGAGTAACTCAACAAACTCAAATTTGAGTTTTTCAAGTTACTCGAGTAACTCATAAAATGCATATTTTTCATTCTTTTTGTATTTCTTTTTTATTTAAATTATTTAATACATTTACCTTTTTTTTATTTTTTTATTTTGTCATGTTAATTTTTGAGCAACTGGTGAATCTCAAATTTGGATTTATCGAGTTACTTGATAAATTAAGCACATATATACAATTTTTAAATCTATCATTTATTTTAACATAGTAAACTAAAATATATATCATATAAATTTAATATATATCATATTGAATTAATAGAATATATTATATTTTATTTTATTTTAGCAATTACTATAACATAGTATAATAAATAATTATTATAATAAATTTATAGCACAATAAAATAATTTCTGTAATAATATATTATTAATCAATTATCACATTATTATAATTATTTAATGATTATAATCAATTTATTATAATAAATTGATATTATATAAATTTTATTATAAATTATTATAAAATTTGTTACATATTTATTTATAATGTTTTTTCATAAATATTAATATAAATTTTGTTATAAATAATATATAATTAGTAATTATAAATAAAAAATGATTTTCATAATATAATTTGATATAATTATTCTAATAAATAAAATTAATTATTATAACACATTTTTATTGCACTGTGTTTTCATAATTCATAAAATTAAATATAATATATTATTATAATTTAAAATACTAAATCTATCTATTCAATTTCTCCAGTAACTCGACATACTCAAAATCGAGTTTCTCGAGTTACTCGACAAGTTACACGTCAAAAATAAATACCAACAAATTCAATTTACGCAATAATAGAACTACAAAAAAATTACATAAATATATATACTCACTTTTTCAGGTAACTCGAGAAACTCAAAATCAACATTATTCAATTACTCGATCATATATATATCAAAACCACAAACTAAAAACTAGAAATACTTATTAATAAATTAATAGAAACCATACAAGATATTAATGAATAACCCAGAAAAATTACAAAATCTAAACATATACAATTAAGAACATATAGAAATAATTTTTCCCAATCATATCCTTACAATAAAATATTCTAACAAACTATACATCATATAAAATTAGTGATAATTTCACCATATACTACAAAATATAAAATAATTTAAAAAATACTATTTAACTTTTTTTTATTCTAAAAATACTGTTTTTTATTTTCATAACACTTATTGTTACATTTGTTATGTTTGTTAATAACAAATGTAACACATTTATTATAACTAAAATAACAAATGTAACAACAAGTGTTAAAAAAATAAAAAAACAGTATTTTTAGAATAAAAAAAAACATAATAGTATTTTAAGAAATGGTTTATTTATTGTAGTTTTTTTTTAAAAAAACCCCTATAAAATTATGACATATTTCATTGTATAAATTATTATAACGAAGCGCAGCACAAATTTATAATAAAAATTTTATAATTTTTATAATAATTCATACTAAAATTTAGATAATATCAATTTTTTATAATTTTATGGATATACTTAATTTATCAGATAACTCGATAATCCCAAATATGAAATTGTCAAATTTATCAAATCTGATATGAAAATAGACAAATACCAAAAAAGTTAATGTAACAAATAATATAAATAAATACAAAATACAAAAATAACGAAAATTTTGCAACTTATCACATTCTCGAGTAACTCGATAAACTCTTATTTCAGTTTGTCGAGTTACTCGATTTCTTGAGTTTATCGAGTTACTTGAAAACTTATCATTGACAAATTTTTTTTTTTATTAAACATATATAATTCATAAAATTGAATTTTTGATATACATTCTTCACAACAGCGATCACCCACAAGAATACATAAAGAATAAACAAATTTTAAAATTTTATTGATATTATAATAAAGTAAACCTACAACAAATTCATATAAAAATATAGATTCATATTCAATTATTCCTACCAATTATAATTAATAGTTGATTATAATAAATTTCATATAACAATTTGTTATTATACTAATTAATTGTAGTTATTAAGACATTATAATTTAGTATAAAGTTTATTATTATTCTTTCTTAATTTATGTTATATAATTATGACTTTTATAATAATTATTCATTACAATAAAAAGTAAGTATTGTAAAAAAATTTATATAATTATTATAACAAGTTGATATAGATATTATAATAACTTTTGATTAATATATATTATAATAATGGCTAGAAAATATATAACAACACATTCAATTTAACAAATATTATGCATTAAAATAAACCGAAATACAAAAAAATTATATATACTTAAAATTTCAAATACTATATATTGTATATACACATAATTTTACTAATAAATTATTTACAAATATATTATATATACAAATAATTTTAGAAATAAATCAACACAATTATTTACAAAATTTGCAAATAATTTATAATAGATAAGCTCACAAATTACATAATCCACTTATTTTACAAATCACAATTATCATATTTTAAATGATAATTATATTACAACTAAAAATTAAGCAACCAATCGCATCAAAATCAGGCTAAAATAAGACTTACATTTAACTGATTTAAGTACATTCAAGAGTACATCATTAACTACAACATAGATAAAAGGTTTTACCTATCTATGGCCTCTAAATTTTGGCTTGCCACAACGCACGAAATCCTAACATCCTAAATCAACAAAATAATAAAGAGAAACAAGATATTCATGCACCAATTTCCTTTCTTTCCCTGGCTTTTAGCTAATGCATTAATTCCAACAATTGTCTATCTTGCATTGTACATATATATTCTTTTTTTCACTTTATTATTTCATATATATATCAAAATCAGTCATTTTTGCCTTTCATATCTTATATCATATCAATAAACTATTTTCAACATACAATGTTTTCCTACACATTTCACGAACGTGCAACGCACGGGCTTAAAACTAATATATATATATATATATATATATATATATGCGCGTGTGTGTGTGTGACAATTTTTTTTATTTTTATAAGTGTCAAATATATATTATTTGTATCAGAAATATCTGTAACAAACACAAATAAAACTCATAATCTTTTCAATTTCAACATTTGTAACAATCTGTGTTACAAATTAAGATGTAATACATCAGTAATACATGGGAAATTGGTCCAAAACGTCCCTAACGTATAGACCCAGTGCCCAAATCATCCTTACTTTTCAAATTTTGACAATTACATCCCTCACATTTTAGTCCTCAAATCATCATTTTGAATGGAATCCATCCAATATTCCGTTAAACCTTTGAAATTTTGGCACAAATGGTCCATAACTTTTGTCCTTAGTGTGGAATTGGTCCCTAACGTTTATGTTTTAGCAAACAAGTCCATAACCTATGTGTTTTGGTGCAAAATTGGTCCTTATGGAATGAAAAAAACAAATATACTATTAGTTTAATTAGAAAAAATTATATGTGGATTCCTAATCATTACAAAATGTGCAAATAAGTCCAATACTTTTATTTTTTTATAAAAAAAATTAAAAAAACTAATGAGTTTTTTTAATTAACACTTTAGTAATAAACATGTCAAATAAATTTATTATTAAGTAATAAATATATTTAAAAAATGAGAAATCATTTTTCTCCCTCTTTATTTATAAATTTTTTCCCCCTCTTTACTTTAAAAATTAAGTTAAATAAATAACAAAATGACGTATATAATTTTATGACATTGAACTAATCTTATTACATTTTTATTTAACATAAAAATACTAATAAAAATTAATTTACACATTATGTGTTTTATTTTTGAACGAAAATAAAACGATAAATTAAAATATAAAGAATATAGTTGGATTTCTAATATTTGTAGTTAATAAATTGTTGGCGTCGGAACCTGCAATGCCCACGTGTCAACAGATCTCCAGTTATTCCTCTGTCAACTCGTATGTTACCTGCACACTCGGACAATCGTTAGGCACCAAGATCTCCGGAGAAAAGGGGTCCGGCGATGTTGGTACTCCGACGATCAAGTCAACTGCCGGTATATGGATGATATACGGAGGGTGAAAATAATTGGGTGTGGAAGAGACAAGCAGGCAGAGATTTGAGTAGAGTTTAGGGTGGGATTTCAAGCGTAAAAAAGGGCGTACCTTAGAACAACTGGAGACATTGTATTTATAACGCATGAGTCCTGATTGATTTATGAAACAAATCAATCAGATACCCGATCGGATCCTCCTTCTTTATAGGATAGGGATTATTCCTTACCCAGTCAATCTCCAAGATTATCTTTCTTCTTTGAGCTTATCACGTTGCATGATTTTAGGAGATTATAATTCAGTTTCCTTGTAAGGATCCGTGCGCCAATCCAACGCAATCTGTCTTTAATTAGCTCTCTGGTCATCCTAGAATATCATGCTGTTTGTTAATTGCAGTAAATACGATGCTCGGCGAGGCCTTATGGATCGGCCTTAAATGTCGAGGCCCTCTCTAGGCCTCGCGATGTTATGGTTCAAGAGTGCTAAGATGTCTGATGGGCATCCGACCCCCTTTTTAGAGTTTGCGAGGCCCTCGCTGGGCCTTTATGGGACTCCCGTTGGGCTTTACTGACGTGAGAGCCCTATCAAAATCGGGTGGTAACATAAACATATAACTCAATTAAATAAAAGTATTTGAACATCAAGTTTGTGACAAAATTATTTTTTTTATACAACAATAAAATAAAAGTTTTAATTTTAAATAATATATTTATTACTTAATGATAAAAATAATAATTTTATTTGACATGTTTATTACTAAAGTGTTAATTCAAAAAAAAAAAAAACTCATTAGTTTTTTTAATTTTTTTATAAAAAATAAAAGTATTGGACTTATTTGCACATTTTGTAATGATTAGGAATCCACATACAATTTCTTCTAATTAAACTAAGGGTATATATATTTTTTTTCATTCTATAAGGACCAATTTCGCACCAAAACACATAAGTTAGGGACTTGTTTACGAAAACATAAACGTTATGGACCAATTCCACACTAAAGACAAAAGTTATGGATCATTTGGGCCAAAATTCCAAAGATTTAACGGAATATTGGATGGATTCCGTTCAAAAGGATGATTTGAGCACTAAATGAATAGGTGAGGGATGTAATTGCTAAAATTTGAAATGTAAGAATGATTTGGGCACTGGTTTATACGTTAGGGACGTTTTTTGCCAATTTTCCATAATACATAATATCAATTTATGTAACATGTGCTATGTAAAATAATATAATATAATCTGTAACATATTCAGTGATACAAAATATCATTTGTAACATCTGTATCAAACCATGATACTAAACAGAAACTGTTACAACTGCAAAACCAACTCTAAATTTCAACAAGTTCGTATTAATATATACATCGGATTCTAAAACCTGTTTAATACTGTGTAACATCAATATGATATAGATATGTAAATATCAAATTTAACAAATAGAACTATTGATTTCATCATTTGTGATATATGTAACATCAATTATACATAATACCAATTCATGTAACATATGCTGTATAAAATAACATAATATAATCTGTAACATATTCAGTAACATGTTAAGGCCTTGTTTGAAATCAATTAAAATTTTGTTAAAAAGCTGAAATCAAAGTCAATAATCAATTTGTTACCACCTGATTTTAATAGGGCCTCCACATCAGCAAAAGGTCCAACGAAAGTCCCATGAAGGCCCAACAAGAGCCTTGTAAATTTTAAGAAAGCATCAGAAGCCCATCAAGCACCTTAGAGTTCTTGAATTGAAGTGTTACAAGGCCCGTGGAGGGCTTCGGCATCCACGGCTGATCCATAGGGCCTCGTCTGACTTCGTATTTGTTATAACTAGCAGGCAACACGATATTTCGGAATGACCAGAGAGATAATTGAAGATAGATCATCTCACAAGGAAACCGAATTATAATCTCTTAAAGATTAGACAACGTGATAAACCCAAATAAGGAAGATAATCTTGGAGATTGTCATGACAATCAATCATTCCTATCCCGTAAGGAAAGAGGATCCAATCGAGTATCTAATTGATTTGTTTCCTAAATCAATTACGGCTCTTGTGTTATAAATACAACGTCTCCGGTTATTCAAATGTACGCTATTTTCTGCACTTATATTTGACATCAAACTCTGCTTAAATCTCTACCTGCTTGTCCCTCCCACACTCAATTATTTTCATCCCCCGTATATTGTTCCATATACCGGCAGTTGACTTGATCGTCAGAGTACCAACGATCGCCGGACCCTTTTTCTCCTGAGATCTTGGTACCTAACGATTGTTCGAGTGTGCATGTAATATATAGGTCGGTAGAGCAGTGACTGGAGATTTGTTGACACGTGGACGGTGCAAATTTCGACGTCAACACAATTTTAACCACATATTTTAGTGGCCCATAATTTTTTACAACTTTTCAACCACACATTTCACCAATTTTTAACTTTCACAAAAAATCTGATTTTAATTAAAATCAAACACACCATAAGTGATACAAAAGTTTATTTGTAATATTTGTATCAGACATTGATACACATTATCATTTGTAACATTTGTATCAGACAGTAATACTAAACAAAACTGTTACAACTGTTACAACTACAAAATCAACTCTAAACTTCAACAAGTTCATTGTCTCTTTTGTTATTCGCCGGTGATTGGAAGTGTTCGACTCTGGTATGGTTTCTCCTCCAGATGACGCTGTCTTCGACCTTGTAATTCTTCGATTTGGAGTCTCCATTCTTCAACCGAGATAAAAAGTAAGAATGCACTATAATTTAGGAATTTTGGGAGAAGATTTGTTCAGATTTTTGAAAGATTTTCTTCCGATTTATAAATGGGGAAGTTTCTGAAGACCTAAAAAGGGATGTTGAAGAAGATTTGCTGTGATTTTTGAAAGATTTTGTACTGATTTGTAAATAGGAAGTTTCTTTCGTTTGGAGGTTTTATGGGCATGATAATCTAGGATATTTACAAGTGGTTAATAATAATTAAAGTTTAAAAATTGATTTTAATTCATTATTAAATTAATTAATGTAATATTAATAATGTAGTATTTTAAAATAAATTAATTAAGTTGTTAGAGTTAGAATAATTTTTAGATTGGTAAGTTGTGGATGTAATTTTCACCATAAGTGATAATTTCACCATATAATACAAAATATAAAATAATTTAAAAAATACTATTTAACTTTTTTATTTTAAAAACACTGTTGTTATATTTGTTATTTTAGTTATAATAAATGTGTTACATTTATTATTAACAATATTTTTAGAATAAAAAAAATATGATAATATTTTAATAAATATTTTATTTATTGTGATTATTTCTCAAAAATACCCCTTTTATTTTTTGATCTATGGGCCCTTAAAGATTTGGGCTTGGGTTCATTGATCAACCTAAACTGCCACCAACATATTGGCAGGAAGACCAGTCCATACTTTTGGTCCTATATTGTGGCCCGTAAGGTTTTATTGGGTGCGATAATCTATAATATTTATAAGCAGTTAATTATAATTAAAGTTTAAAAATTGATTTTAATTTATTGTTAAATTAATTAATGTAATATTAATAATTTATTATTTTTAAAATAAATAAATTAAGTTGTTATAGTTAGAATAATTTTTAGATTGATAAATAGTAGATATAATTTCTAGTAGATATTACACCAACTACTTACCAATATTAAAATAATTCTAAATCTAACAACTTAGTTTATCTATTCCAAAAATATTACATAATTAATAGTGATGGCAACAGGGTGGATCGGAGCGGATTAGTCTGATCCAAATCTGCTCGCAATAATTGTAGGAGATCCAAATCCGTCCCGCGATCTGCCATTTTTCGGGGCGGATCGGATACGGATCAGAGCGGATCGGAGCCCTGATTTGTATACTGATCCATTTTTTTTTTTTTTGCCATTCAAAAAATTTAAAATATATTGAAACAAGTTTTACTACTATGCTATAGAGTTTAAACAACATTCTAAAATACATTAACTACTTAATTAAATGTCCAAAAGAAACAAACGACATCAATTACTTAATTAAAAATTGAATACTCCAAAATACACAATAAAAAAAAGCAAGTGAAATTGTGAAAAACGGGAAATTTTCCTAGGTTTAGGAATTAAGAAATTTGAAATTGCAACTGCAGCCCTTGCCTCAAATTTTGTATCTTGTTATAATTTAATCATTTTTTTTAAATACGAGGTGGGTCAGATCGGGGCAGACCCGATCTGATTCGCCCTGAGATCCGTGGGAGATCACAGATATTTGCCCCGATTTGTTCCACCGATCCGTGAATCAGGTATTTTCGCTCCATTCAGACCGGGTATCCATCGGGTTCGGGGCAGATCGAATATTTTAGCTATCTCTAATAATTAATATTATATTAATTAATAAAATAATGAATTAAAATCAAAGGACCAAGACTACGTTAATTTCCAAATCTGTTAATTGAGTCATTGATTATTTGCACAATAAGTTCTTCATCTTTATAATATCTCCATTTTAGTCTTCGTACTTTCTATTTTATTTCAATTTCGTCATTTTTATTTGCAACCCAAGTCCTTCAAATTTTAAATTTGTACAAGTTGATCCCATATTTATACTTTTATATCAATTTACACTATTTGATACAGTTGTTATAAATAATATTGTGTATCAATGTTTGATACAGATGTTACAAATGATATTTTGTATCACTGAATATGTTATATATTATATTATATTATTTTACACATCACATGTTACATGAATTGGTATTCTGTATCACTGATGTTACGTATATTAAAAATGATGAAATCAATAGTTTTATTTGTTAAATTTAGCATCGTGTTACATATCTAGATCATACTATAACGAACTTATTGAAGTTTAGAGTTGATTTTACAGTTGTAACAGTTGTAAAAATTTATGTTTAGTATCATAATCTGATACAGATATTACAAATCATATTGTGTATCACTGATTGATACAAATGTTACAAATAATATTTTGTATCACTGAATATGTTATAGATTATATTATGTTATTTTATACAACACATGTTACATGAATTGATATTTTATATCACTGATATTTTATATTTTAATTTGTAACACAAATTGTTACAAAATATCATTTGTAACATTTGTATCAAATATTGATACACAATATCATTTGTAATATATGTATCATAAAGGACTAAATTGATATAAAAGTATAAATATGGGGATCAAGTTGCAAAAATTTAAAAGTTGAAAGATTTATGTTGCAAATAAAAGAAGATGAAATTGAAATGAAAGAGGAAATATAGGGACTAAAGTGAAAATATTATAAAGATGAAGGACTTATTGTACAAATAATTAAGGACTCAAAAGCAAATTTGAGTGAATTCACATAGAAATTATTTTGTGGTATAAATTTGATTTTAATTTATTATTTTATTAATTAATATAATTTTAAAAATGTAGTATTTTTAGAATAAATTTGTTAAATTGATAAAATTAGAATTATTTTAAAAAAGTGGTTTATTTATGAAAAAATCCCTAATTTCCACCCTAATTATCCCTTTCCATGTTACGGCCACAATATAGGACCAAAAGTATGGTCTGGTCTTCCTGCGACTCTGAAGGTGGCAATTTAGGTTGAAAGAATGAACCTAGGCCCAAATCCTTAAGGGCCCATAGATCCAAAAATAAAATCTTTTTAAAATAAATCTCATTTTTAAAGTTCAAGCCCAGATCCACTAAAAAACCTATCCATTCGACCCGGCACCCCACCCCTTATTGTTTAATTGGTTGAAATACTGTACCAGCCCTTCTCTTCCCTGATACAAGGCAGTCGAACTACCCGCCACCCTGCACATCTAAACCCATCTGCTCCCCAATCAATTTGAAAAATAGCTTGTAATTTTTTCACACAAACAATCTAACATGGCGGCAGGAGCCTCAATTTCAGCTCAACTCCATGCTCTCAAATCTCTCTCCAATGTGCACGCCGATTCTGAACCCCTCAAAAAGCCCTTTACTCGTCCCTCTCTTATATTTGACCCTAAAGCGGCCGCCGATATCGACCTCGATACTATCCTCAACATCTCCCTCTCTGGTATTAGCATCTCAAATTTCGTAAATGAAAAGAAAGTATTATATGGTTTTTTACTGTTTCTAATGTTTATTTCTTTTGCTAGGTTTGGAGGTTTTAATAGAAAAGGAAGAGAGGTTTAGGAACTACAGTAATGATTTGTTTAGTTACAAAAGTAAGGAGCTGGACAGGGAGTTGGTGGGGATTGAGGATAATGTTGGAATAAATGCATCTATTAGCTCATATTTACGGTTACTATCAGGGTATTTGGAATTGAGTTCTGCCGTGAACACCCTTGAGTATTTACTCCGTAGATACAAGTACGTATTTTTTTCCATATTTTCCTGATGATCTATATTGTGCTGTTGGTGGTCATGATAAAATTCACATGCTTCTTCTAATATTTTTGTTGCTTGCTTGTGTATGATCTTTTTTGATTTTTTTGATGGTCAATAGTTGGCTTTTGGTGGTTGTAGGGTTCATGTTTACAATGCCGAGGAGCTAATTTTATGTGCATTGCCATATCATGAGACTCACGTGTTTGTTCAAATAGTGCAATTAATTAACACAGGGTAAGTTGTTTAGTTTATGAGTTTATTAATATTCGAAATACCTCGTGCTTGGATATTGGAAAAACTTCTTACCTCTTTGGATATAGTTTCTTTCCTTACTTGAATTTTCGTTAATTGATATTATCATGATCATGACCTGAACTAAATTTGTAACACAAACACAACATACACTACTTGAGCATGTAATTTTAATTCTGCTTGATTTATGTTGGTGGTGCAGAAACAGTAGATGGAAATTTCTTGATGGAGTTAAAGCATCAGGTGCTCCACCGCCCAGGCATGTCATTGTACAACAGTGTATCCGAGATATGGGGGTTTTGGAGGCGATATGTAATTATGTAAGAGTTTTTTCTTGGCAGGCATAAAATTTGTGTTTTCTTCTGTTTTCCTTTTTGCTATCATGATTGCCTGAAGGTTTTAATTTTTTAAGGCTGCACCTGTGAAGAAGATTCACCCATCAAAAGTTGTGACTGGGTTCTGCACAGCAGTCGTTTTTGAGGTTTTGAGACTAGTGACTATCGATAGTGATGTTGTGAAGAGGATTCTTCCATATTTGAATTCTGGGCTTCAACTCGGTGCCAAAGGATCGGACCAGAAGGTCAAGTTCAAATTTGTAATTTTTATATTTGCTATTTGCTGACCATAATTTGGCAGGTTTTATTTCTTGTGCTTCTAGTTGCTTGATTGAATGATATATTATTTATTTTCTTTATAGGCTGGTGCTCTAATAATTGTTACTTTACTAGCCCAAAAGGTAGCTCTGGCCCCGAATGTTGTGAAGAGCTTAACGCGTTCAATTGCAGACATAGTCAGGGCAGATGCAAATGAATCAGCTGACTTGCAATGTGTCCGCATGTCATTTATGTCCCTAATCAACTTTATTCAGGTATTGATTCCTTATTTATGAAGGGACAATAACTTGTCACTAATAAGCTTACCTTTTCACTTTGGCATATTAGGATTACATGTGATTATTTTTCTTCCATAAGTTGTGACTTGGACCATGATGCATTATGAGTTTCTTGCTAATAGTTTCTGTTGTAGTATGGGCATATGGATTGGGTGGCATAATTATTGTTATCAATTGTGCCCTTACTTCTCTTTGAACTTGATTTCTAGCTTCAATCAGTGTTAATAATCCCAAGGAAGTCTTTGGATGTCCTAAATGGAATCAGGTGGGCCTTGCTATCCCCATATGAACATTCATTTGCACAGTCTTGCACTTTCAGCGTTCTCTTTATGTGGTAATTTGTATTTTCTGAAGACTAGTTCTATATCTTCCATATCTCGTTTTGATTTTGAAGGGATATTACGGGGATCCTTTTGGGACTGACCAAGGATTACAATATTGATAAATTCCTGGCTGTGTTTCTGGACTCCCTTCTTGAGCACAGGTTGGGAATGTTTGTTTTTTCCTATGTGGATTATTCTCCCACTGTATTTTGCTGCTGACCTGAGTATCTTTTATTTGCAGTTTTTCGGATGATATCTGCCATTCTACTTTATTATCAATGATAGAGACTATTCCTATGAAAGGCCATGTTAATCACATAGTCTCCAAGCTGCTTAATATGTGCACGAGGATATCCCTTGACAAGAATTATTTGGCATCTTATGAATCAGGTTTGTGATTTTTTGTTCCCTTTAGTTGTTAAATGCATGTACAGTATCCCGACTCTTTTTAAGTTTTGAAGTGCAAAGCTTAAGTAAACTGCGCAGAAGTTCGAGGTGCAGTCAAGCACGGAATACGCGTGCTTACCTTTGAGCTTTTATGAGTGCATCTGAACTACTAATATTGTTTTAGATTTTACTCAAGGTTTTGGTGAAATTACATGATGCTCGACTACTTTAGTTGGATTTCTTAGTTCTGAATTTTGTCAAATATAATGTCATGGAGAATTTTCGTTCAGAATATAATATGTGCTTCACTTTGATGATGCTTTATTTTGTGCTCGATGCCAAGAAGTCCTTGGTGAGTCCATTGTCTTGGCACATCTAGTAACTATGTACCCCTTGGGTTTTAACTTCTTATCTACTGTTTATGTTGCTTTTGCATATGTTTATTATCTGTGGATATGCTTACATGCATCCAGATGATTGAATAATACTCTTCATTGTACTAATATCTTGGCTTATTGTCTCATTTGGCCACTGTGGAACTCTAATCAGGAAGCCGTGCCAGGAAGATTCTGGATTCTATTCACAAACAATACCAATTTGAATTAGGTGGAGCCGTGCACAGGGTCTTGAAGGTTTGTTCTTCTTGCTTTTTTGCACTTGTTTCCTTAATGTTGTGAATGCCACTACTTATTTATGAATTTTTGGATTTTTTGCTGGCTTTCTACAGGATGCCAAAATGAAGTCCAAGAAAGATAGTTCGAGCTACGATGTACTCTGCAAGATATTTAACGGAATCTTGGATTTATCGAATGGAATATCTGATTTGAAAATTTTGTTTGCTTTGGAACATCCAGAGGTATTTTTCTTTGACTTTGTTTAACAAGGATTTCATTACATTACTATTAATGCAAATGCATTATTCCCTATGAAGCTTGGACACTCCCATTGAGGTGGCGTGTCTGTGTCGGACACACTTTCAGACTGACACTTCTTGGGCACTTCAATACACGATTCTGACAAGTTACATGGCATGTCTTATTTTGTATATATTTTTAAATTTCTAACACTTAAAGGGACACTTCTCGGAGTCTAGGAATGACAATGAGGCGGGTCGGTCCTACCCCATGACCACGACCCGCGAATTCGCGGGGCGGTCCTTTGACCCTTCAACCGTCCCGGTTAATTTTTATTTGGTTAAACTGAAAAAATAATTAAAAAAAAATACAATTTTTTAAATATTTGTACCAAACAAAACAAAAAATTATAAGATTAGGATTGTGGTTTAGTGGTTAAGGTTGGTAGTTTATAAATTTCAACCCGAGTTCGATTATTTTTTATTCCATTTTTAGTAAAAATTATAATTTCTACTATATTTTATGATTTTTAAAATTTTTTTTTGAGGGGCGGGTCTACCCCGGACCCTCCGCAGGGCAGAAAATTCTGCTCCAAACCCACCCCTATTACACGGCTCGGCGGGGCGGGGCTAGGTGGCGGGTTTTTTTTGCCATTAATATCGTAGTCCTATATTTTTCATATTCTTTATAATTTTAACACACGGGGAACATCTCAACACATCAATGATGCAAATCTATATTTTGTAAGTTTTAGAATATAAAACTAGTAAAATAATATATGGTTTCACCCAAAAGTTATCAACTAAAATAAATAGACACTCCTCCAATTCAAAAGATTAGACTCTAAAAGAAGTCTTCATCTTATTGAAAATAAAAGTACAAAAATAAAGATGTAATTTATAGATGCATAATTATAAAGAATTTATATAGACGTGAGTCTAATGTGTCTGTGCCCTACTTTTTGGGAAAATTAAGTGCCGGCATGTGTGTCGTGTCAATGACTTCTTATTCATTCCTTTGCTTATAGGGTTCTATTGTGTTCCTTGTTGTTTTGCAACAAAGTTATCTAAAGCTTACGCCTTAAGGCCTGCTTCTGGTGAGTCTTTCACTAAAGGCTTGAAGCTTACACCTCGAGTTTCATTTGTCAAGGCATATGCCACGAGGCTAAGCCTCAAGGTGGTTGAGGTGTGCGTTAGTTTGTCCTTTTTTTTTTTTTTTTTCTTATGCTGGCCTCAACTTCGTGGGCTGCTTTTTTATAGCTTAAAACTTTTTATGGGTTCTTTTGGTTTCTTTTTTCTTCCTTTACACATCTGTGTAAAGGCAAAGGGAAGTTGCAAGTGGATGATGTTGGTAAAAAATGTTAAGAAACTGATAGTGATTTTTCCCAGGTTGAGGTTCGACGGTCAGTGTTCTCGTGCTTGGATGTCGACGGCATTATGACGGAGAAAGCTGCTGGCTCGAAGGTAGTGCCTGATTTATTCTTCTCAGATTGTAGGTTGACATGACATGTTTCATATATTAGGAGTGAACATAAATCAGTTGAAATAAGCGTTGTGCCATTTCTTTGATGCTGGTTTCCAACGCTATACCATTCCCGTCAGGTCGTTTTTGTTTCTACATTTTGGAACATTTCTTATGTTGGAATGAAGTTGATATGTGGCTCTGACATATAATCTCACTCACTAGTAGTTCTCTTATTAATCAGCTAACTGGCATAATTCAAAAAAAAAAAAAAAAAAAAAGGGAAAGTGAATTGTCTGTTTTCTGGCAAAACCTTTTGTTTCTTGTATCTTGCTCTTATATTCAATAACTATGAGATTTTTGCCCATCAAATAGATGCTGACAATTTGTTCGTACCACATCTTTTGCCATAGCTAGAATATTGTCGTGGTTGTCCCATTGCTAGGGTTGTTGTAATGAACTGTATGTTTTGGCAAAGCTTTTAAGTGCTTATAAGTTGTGGGTTCTACGAAATATGTGAATAATAAGTTGTGGATCCTATGTAATGTGTGGATAAAAAGTATGTTTGACCAGCTTAAAAAAAAATTAAAGCTTTGCAAACATGCATGAATGATGTTGCTAATTCTTCTAATGGCAAATCTGAAATATTACATTTCCCCCAAGAAGTAAATATTTATCTGATCTTTTGATGGTCCAAGGTACCAAATAATTCTTTGAGATTTAATGCCTTGTGCATTGAATTTTATTGTGGTACTTCAAACTTTCATGGTGGCTCTTTATTCTGATTTGTTCACAATTCCTTTTGTCTCCTTTGTGCGTGGATCCATCAGTTGTAGTGTGTTTGTCATTATTTCTATAAATGGTGTCTAAATTAGCGAAGTTTGCTTTGCATTTTTCACTTCCATTTTTGTACTACAGTGTTAGAGTGCTAGAATTCACCTTTTGTTGATGCCTGGTCATCCTAGATTTTTTTTTTAATACTTATTCTAAAGTGGTTTTTTTCAATTTCCAGAAATTTGTCGCCATTCAAGATGCAATACTGCGACAGCTTTATGATGATGACCTAAATGTTGTCCTTGCTGTTCTGAATTTAAAGAGCTTGTCTGAAATAATAAGTTCTTCACTTCTTATTGAAGCACTCCAACATGTGATTCAGAGGTGCAATGAGATCTTATTGTCAAGTGAGTATGCTGTTCATTTCTCGCATTCTAACTTTGGGTTTATTGTTCGCTCCAAACTGAATTCTTGAGAGCTTCCGTTAGAATTCAAACGCCTAGGAGTTTTGACAGGTAATAATGCAAGTAATTGTTTTTTTAACCACAGCAATTAACTTTAGATGAGGTCAATATATTTGAGCCATAAACACAATCACCTTATGTGATTAAGAATCCAATTGAATTCAGTAACCATTTATCCTAATTTATTGGGAGAATTTTCGAGTTGTATGCTTCCTGCAATCTTGCTTATCATCTGTTCATCTCTTGGTGCATATCCTATGATAACAGTTCTTGTTGACAATGAAGCCTGTATCCAACTACCCTCTTATATAGGAAGATATTTACTGCAAATGAAGTCTGCTATAGCTGTATATCCTACATTACTTCGTACAAGTATAAACCGGATTATAAATATTGCGAAGTCAATACATTTTTAATGAGCAAGCAAATAAACTGGGCTTTTGCAAATTTTATGCTGAAGTGATGGCTTTTTTGCTTGGTACATTAAATATCTATTGCATGCAAAAGGATCATGTAATATGTAATGTGGAACTACTGAAATGGATAGACTGCCAATTATCAAGAAGGGAGTCCTGGGCATGTATCATGCCTCCGTAAAACACTTGAATATTACTGTTAGAGAAAAGGCTGCAACAGACAGGTTCAAAGTATATGAATTCTGGTTGTCATCATTTTGAATTTAACTATCTTTTACCATTTAAATGCATTACTTCAAATCCTATCATCACCATGCATATATTCAATCTGTTATCATCTGCTGCTCCTTGCAGGTTCATTAAATAACACCTCTCTACCTTGTGATGCTGCTGTATTGTGCCTGCAACAACTGATTATGAGTTTCAAAGATCTCGAAGAATATTCATCCAGATTAGCAATGGCAATTTTCCCCTTAATTCTCATTCGCCCCAAGGTTCCTTTATTTTGGACTACTTTACTTTATTTCCTCTATAATGGGAAGTTGGGGGTGTTCTTATTCATGATATTTGCTTGACTTGCTGTTTTATATGTTCTTGCTGCCTAATCAGACCTGGAGATTGAATCTGAAGGCATTGGAATTAGCCAAGGTGTTAAAATGGTCGCTTTACGGGAATCTTGTCAACCTTTCTGGTCAAGAGAAGGTAATTTGATTTTCCATAGGCAAGCTTATATATAATATCCCTTGCATTTGTATCCCTAGTGCTGGATTGTTTTTAAAGGATGCATTTCCGATGTTGATTTCAAATTCCAATCATGATGTGTCCAATATCCCTTTAGTAGATTTTCTCATGTCTCAGACCTAAAATCTTCCATCTTTCTTGGACAGTCTCTGTTATAGCCATAGAATGGGAGTTTAATTTCTTCTCTTTTCTATTTTCATGACCTATCTATTGATTTTTACGGAACTCGTAAATCCTGGTTTGTGACCCATATTCATTCCTGCCACTTTTTCTGATAGCGAAGTTGGAGATATGCAATGTGCATATGCTTCTTCTTTCTCTTTTCTTCAGTTTACTGTAAAACCTTCCTTTACCATCGTGTTACAAAAAAGGTTTTTACAATGAATTGTCAACCACTTACATTTTAGTTAAAATAGGTTTTTATAAGCAACTTGATCATTAATCACATGGTAGACCTATCTAGTGTCAGTGAGTTAGTTTTATGTAATGTGTCAACAAGTACTGTGTTGTTAGGTGTATCTGATCAGCTTAAACATAATGTTTATCTGACAGTCACATCTATAAAATTGCAATAGAAGGTGCTATTCTGTATGGAAAGGAGTAAGTTAGGCTGCAAGTGGGGGAAATACAAATAGTGCTGTTGGTCCAAAATCTGTAATCTCTGATGAGGATATTATTGTTGTAAAATTGTGCAGAAAAGAATCTGTGGATTAAGTCCCTTAGAAGAAAATATAGAATTGCCTAGCCTTATCATCAGCTAGGAGAGATGAGATTATGTTAATCTGTCTGTTTCAAAGCCTCTAGGTCCATATTTTTGTAGGATTTCTCATTGGAGTCTTGCATTGCCATCCATTGTAGAATCTCTTCTAGAGTTACGGTTGCGAAGATCATGGTAGCTCTAAGAAGGATGGAAGTTGGTAAGACTCTGTAACTAGATGGTATATTTGTTGAGATTTGGAAGTGTTACGGAGAAGTTATAGTTTTATGGTTGACAAAAAAGTTTCAACCAAGAAGATGCTGAATGAGTGGATATTAAGTATATTATTCCCATTTCTAAGATATAGGTGATATTCATGATTGCGTAACTATCATTGCAATAAATTAGTGAGACTGAGTTACACAGTGATGCTTTGTGTGTGTGTGTGAGAGAGAGAGAGAGAGAGAGAGAGAGAGAGAGGAGAGAACTGCTCTAGGAGAGTCTATTGAGTTTTCAATTACTGTTATTTGCTTTGATCATGGGTGAACTAAGGATAAGTGAGATGATGTCTCGAGGCGATGTTTTTGTAGATAATATTTTCTCAACGGACGAGACTAGAGAAGTTGCTAAATTGTAGTTAGGAATAGAGTATTTAGAAATAAAAGGATTCAAAAGTAGTCAAGAGTAAGAGTGTATACATTATTACATGGTGTAATTTGAGTCAATGCCAAAGTATTTGAAAAGAAGTAGTAGAGGTTGTGGGTCAGAAAGTAACTAATGGGCTGTGATGCTCGGACTCTTCAAAATGGAGGAAGTACCCGTGTCGACACGACACGACACGGGTACGGGTATGGGATCCGGCTCGGATCCTTCAAAGCCGAAGAGGATACGGCATAGGGACGACACCATTGGTAGATGTTCAAGTTGCAGAAAGGGAAGAAGAAAAAGGGAGGAAGAAGAAGATAAAATGCAGTGAAAGGAAGAGAACCCTGATTGTAAAATAATTACCATTGTTGGCTCATATGTTGCAGTGGAGAGAAGAAGAAGAAGAAGACCACGGTGAGAAGAAGAAGACCACCATGCTGAGAAGAAGAAGACCACCATGCTGAGAAGAAGAAGACGCAGAAACGGCAATTTGTTTTGTTTTGATTTTAGGGCTAAAGGTTTTAAATAGTATGGGCTTTTTGGGCCAAAATAGAACATGGCCTTTTTTTGCCAAAAACAATTAAGAATTGGGTTGGACCAAGGTTTTAATTGAATTTTTTTTAATTGTAAAAATATCTTTATAATTTTAACATTAATTGTAAAAATGTCCATAAAATTTTAAAGGCGGTATAAATAAATAAAAATAAAAAATATTTTACAATATAAAAATAAAAACAAAAATTAATAATTAAATTAAAAATACTTTAATATTAATTTAAATTAATTTCTATTAAAAAAAAGTATAATTTTTTTTTATAAAACGTATCCCAGTACCCGTGTCCGAAATTTGGACCATTTTTAGCCATATCCCCGTATCTTGGATTTTAGATGAAGAAGAATCTGACACTTAGATAGGTACCCGTACCCGACACCTGTACCCGAGTCCGAGCAACATAGCTAATGAGAGTGTTTTTTATATTCAGAGCTCAATTATTCATAGCGAAGGGAGCTTAGAGATGATGCTCTTGTGATTGGAATAAGTGGAAAGTGGCTCTACAATTTTTGTGATATAGAAATGACATCTAGATTAATCGAGTGTAGTTGAGATGACAATGTTAAGATGAAAAAATAAGAAGAGATGGAGAAAGAACTGAGCATATTTGTAAGGCAGCTCACATGGAAGACAAATTGCAGGAGAATCATTTGAGGATATTTAGTGAAGGCCATTGAATGCAATTGTCAAGGAAACTGATGGAACCTACATTAATTGTAATCCTAGAGGAAAATGCTTCACATGGAATGGTATGACTGAAAAGGATTTGAGCTTTTGTGGTTCAACTTTGAAGACGACTCTCAACGTAGTGGAGTGGAAGAAGAGGATCCATCTAACTGACCCCAAATGAGAATGGGATAAGACTTTGTTGAGTTTGAGACAAAATTATTCAACTAATTGCTTTTTGTATTTGTTTCTAAAATTATCCAAAATTATTTGTAGACTCAAGGAATACACAGGAATACCCAAGTATGCTTGTTTACATTTTTTTTTGGATTGGTTGCCAACAGTTGCATGCATTAGGCTTCATATAAATATGATTTGTTATATACATAAATTTGTATACTTGCGTCCTATAGGGCGTGAATTTAGTCATATGTTTGCATACATAATATACTTCTGAAACATAGTGCATTACATATTTACATCGAAAAGTACGATTTAGATATTTTTTAGTCTGAAAACAATTATGTCAAAATACTAGCTAATGGAAGTACTGTCACAATATTGTTTGCTGAAAAGCAATTATTTGAAAAATAGTCAATGCTCACACCTTATTTTAACAGTTCAAGCATCTGATTGTTGATTGTGTTGCCTATTCTCATATGAATTACGATTTTAAACTAATGCAGAAATTGGAACCTGGACGGATATCTTCGGTTAATATAGAGAATATCAGTAGGTTAGCAGAGACATTCTTATTGAACCCTGAGGAGTATATGCCGTGGCTTGGTAAATGTTGCAATGCCCAAATGCAGTCAAAGACATTGTTCTTCTCGATTTTGTTGCAGTCACTAAGGCAGTCAGAAATGGGTAAAATTTCCTTTTCCCCTCTTTTTCAATGCTTATAATAAATTATATTCATTCGTGAATGTCCTTCCATCCTTATGGTTTAATTTGACCCCTGTTAATATACAGTTATTGTCGCTATCATCGCGATTTAAAGTTGTTTCGATTTAAGTTAATTAAATATACCATGTTGGGCCTTTTTTGGTTTCGAAGATCCTTTTTGATTGGTGGTTTCTGCTCAAATCTACAGTCATATTGAGCATGCTATCACCACATAGTTTACCTCTCAGCTGCAGTATGGATACTTATCAAATGATTAAAAACTTAACTTATGAAGTTCTCGTCTTGTGTACCCTCCCCCCCCGGGCGCGCGGGACCTAACTGGGAAAACAGATCTAGAACAATTCTTGTTTGTGAACGTGCGATTATAGTGGTTTATGTTCTTCTGTTAATGTCAATTGTTATTTATTCTTTATTTCTTAAAGTTTTCGATTTGCACCAAAAAGGAAGAAAAGTTTGCTAGGATTTCTACCTGCTTTATTCTACTGCTGGAATGTATAGATCAGCTGCTTCCTGCTATCTATTGCAATCACCATGTCAAATTTTGTTTGGTTGCCCTATAGGCACAGCTATTATATTTGTAATATGTCAAAGCAATATTCCTTGATAGTGATCTACTTGGCAAAAGAAATAAGCCCAATATGCTTTTAAAGAGACTACTAGATGTCTTTTTGCTTAGTTGTCATGGATTCCATTTTGGGTTTTCTATTAAGCAGCCTCATTATTGTTGAAAATCAATACCATTGCTGGTTGGCAGTCTCATCTTCTTGAATGTGTTCATTAGAAACTAATTTTTTGTTCTTTTATCTGGATTTAGAAATGGAACACTCTCTCACTTTCTATGTTACTGATTCAAAAGGTTCTCATGCTCTATCTCATAATGTGCCTCTTGTATCAACAAGTCTAACTTTGGCTTGGAAAGGATCCCGCGCCTTTCTTTTCTACTTTGGATAATTCTTTTGGTATATTTGAGGACTTGTGTCTTTAGATGTCTTCTTTGAAGCTTATGAGTTCATTTCTCGATTGATATTTTCTATGCCATGACAGTCCTTGCAGTGATGCTTTCAAGGTGCTGTGTGTAATTAAATGTAATCTTTTCACTTAGGATGTCACACATGAATGTCATAATGCACTTTTCTATTTTCCTTGTAGATTTTGGACAGTTTTCTGTGCTCTTTGATTATTGCTTTCCAATTCTCAGAAAGGAGTGGGAAATGCTAGTGTCTTTGGGGATATCATCAGAGCAGGTACAATGGTTTTATTGTTTGGCGGTGTTTTTCTTATGCTATTTAATTTCCATATGAAACAGTCAGCAATATTTGCTGTGCTTGTGCCTGAAATTGAATCATATGGTAGCAGTCCAACAAAAGAATTCTGGAAGAGGATTGCATAAGAATCTTAGAACATCTATCTGACACCAACATCAAATTCCTGAACATGGAGATTCTTACTTGCTTGTTTTGGAGGTTACTAGAGGCATTTATTGCAACAGCATCTGAGGACACGTCTTTGGTTGGTGATTCCTGACCGTATATTTTTATATAGATTTTGTTCCACTATCAATTCTGCAACTGTGTTCCACCATTTGTTGCAGGATAAGAAGGGGAAGTGGGTATGCATGCTTCAGGATTTATTTTTCTTCTTTGCTTCTAACACCAAAGACATTTTCAAGAAGCACGTGGAATACCTTGTTACAAAATGCAAGATCTCTCCATCACAAATGATGTTGAAACTGTTTACTGAAGAAGGTTTGGTTATGCCAGCGTCATTAGTTTTCCTTGGGCCATTTTTGGATTCCTCGTTTTTGTAGTTCTGTTGTCAATTTTCCTGGATCTAGGCGATGTGTTGCATTATACATGATCGTTCTGTGATTCTATGTTGAGCATTTAATATTGTTTGTGTTAAGGTAGAATTACTGACTTTTTTTCAAAATAGTTTAATGTAATTGATGAAGACTTGATAAATCCTTCAAGTGTCAAGTTGAAAATAGAATACCATGAGATCTTTTTCAACACAATATTGGATTATAATAAATTCATATACAGTGGTGAACTAGGGATAGATGGTAAAATGTAATTAGACATGGGTATGTCCTTGCTGCTCCACTATTAGACCAAGGCCTCAATGGCTGACTGCTAAGAAGATTTTACATATGTTTGGATGGATCTCTTCATTGTATTGTGTTAAATTTTAGTTTTATTCTATTCTTATCTATGATATCTTTAAGGTTTTCATTAAACATTATCTTGTTAATTAATATTTTGTTTGATTGACTTAATTTCATCAGAAAGACTCACAGGTCGTTAAACGGAACAGTGCATATGCTAATGGCAAGAAAATTAGTTATCAAACTTACAAGAATAAAATAAATTTCAATGCTATGAATATTGAGGTCATCCTGATGAGACTTGACTATTTGGATGTTTATTCATTATCTCACATTCTCACTTACTGAGAGATACAGAATTTTAGTGTTAAGCATTGCCCATATTATTGTTTAATAGATGGGAAAATAGGCAATTAAAAGGCTCTTTGACGATGTGACCAGACTTGTAGTTGTATCAATGTTGAGGGGTGTGACCTCTGATTTGGTCTACATATCCGGAAAACCAAATGTTAGCTTTCTGTAAAATTGTTAAGAAATTCCTCGACCTTTTTGTCTGCTGTTCCCCGACATGGGGGCGAAAAAAGGAAAGAGAGGGATGGGGTTTAGTGGAGGAAGACCTCCTGGGGATAAGAGACATAGGGCTAATAATAGAGCAGTAGAAGTAATAGCAGAAAATCCTTTGATAACATGGATTCCTATTTCTCAATGATATTCCACAATCAAGGTTTTCTCTGACTTCTAATGAGAGGACTTTTTCTTCTATTTTTCCATAAAGACGCCTGGTCGTGAAGCTTATCCAGGGGATTTTTTTATTTGCATTTACGCCTTTTGAAAGATGATAGAAATTTGCGTCTTTCAGTAAGGTTCTGTTATCTCATTGTCTTTTCCCACTGGGTTCTTTAAATTTCAGGTGTTCCATCTGCTGTTCAAGCTGAGAGTCTGCGTTCTTTCTCAAATCTTTGTTCTCAAACAGATGAGGGCTCATCCCTTCAGCTCCTTGCTGAATTTCCTGCGATTCTTGTTCCACTGTCAAGTGATAACCAGGTTCTCGAACTTCGTCTTTTTTCTCCCAATTTTTGGTTAATTCTAGTGGTTGTTTCATTAGCCAAAACTACTGATATTTATCACTTTATTTCTTCTCAAGAATACTGATGTTTCTGTAAGCCTTTTGCTACTTTGTTAAATATAGTGAAATTACTTTAGAAGCATGCCATTCTATAGGACTGATGTTCTTGTTTTTTATCTAGAATGTAAGAGTAGCTGCCATGAGCTGCATTGAAGAGCTATCTAAAGTGTGGTCCCGTATTAGTGACTCGAGATCCAATAGTGGTATTGCCCTTTAAAGTAGTAAACAAATGCTTCAATATTTTTACTGGCCTTCCTAATCGAGAAAGATTGCAGGAAATGACAGAGTCTGGTTGCATTTTCTTGGGGAGCTATTAGAATTAATGGTTCAGCAGAAGAAGCTGATATTATCGGACAGAAATCTTCTTGCCTCTTTCTTCACATCTCTGCTCAGTTCCTCAGCTCACAGCCTTTTGGTGCAACAGGCTATTGGAAATAGGTTATCATTTTGATTTCATTGATTCTCTTATTACCTTGTTAACAGTGAAAACTTTCTTTGTGTTTTTGCCAACATCAGCTTCGAAGTCGGTTCCTCGATTTATGAGGCGTTGCATAAGTTCTGATCTTAATGCTGATGCAATTTGACTAAATGATTCGTGAATCATCTTATTGCTGATTATGGGATCTGATCTTTTTTTTAGTTTAACTTGATTCATATACTACTACTCTTTATCGAAATAAGAGAATTGGATTTACTTTTAAGAGTTATTTTCTTATTGACGATAAATGAACGTTGAGCACTTACAGGACGAGGGAGTGGAGACTGCATTCTTGCCCTCAATATAATTGTTGTGTTTTGAAGAACTCACGTTCTTTGTTTATTGTTTGGTCCGAAAGTTGACGCACAATTCTTAACTATCTTATTTGGTTGCTCAGTATTATGTGCACTTCTATAATGATCTTATGCTACTCAGTTTTCAATTAGTAGTTATGGAATTATCAAAGGAACAAATTTGTGGCCAATCCATTTAATGACTTTCTTGGTATGATTTTTCAGATTTGATCAATCCACCAAAGATGAAATCCTGGTCTTCATGCTCAATCACGCTCTAGGGCTTTCTGCTTATGCAAAGGTTAGTCTTTGTAAAGTAATCTTCAGTTTGATAGTTGCTTCTGTTTCGATTGTGGTATTCACCGAGAGAAGACATGGCAGATGTATGTTTTCACCAGCTGGTTAATAATGTAAACTGATATGCAATTTTTGTACCAAGTTATGATTCAAGTGGACGAAGGGGCACAGTTTTATTCATATTTTCATGTTCATGGCTGCTGAAGATTCTTGTTGTTCTATTCATATTTTCATTTTCATGGCAGCTGAAGATTCTTTCTTTACTCAAAGGTTTGGGAAGTAAAATTGTGTGTGTTACGGGAGTGAGATCATTATTAAATGATCTTTTAAAAAGACGTCATCAATATCATATTGGGAACAACAGAGCATGTGATAAATTGTCAAAAATTGAAGTTGACATCTTGTGCCTTTTGATTGAGGTAATTCCCTAAATTTGTTATTCTTTCTTGTCTAAATCTTTTACAAGATCATTTATTTGTAAGTATATTATGCAAAGTTCAAAAAACAAATGTGACATAAATGTCCTTATCTGTGTTTAGAGCTGTACCAGGCATACTTCATCATATGGCAGACATGATTTTGAAGATTCTATATCAAAGGCATTGCAGGTCAGCAACTTGTTAGCACCCTTTCTGATTGATGTAAAATGTAGATTCTTTCTGACTGAAAAGTATCTTATTATTTTCTGCACTTCCAGTTAAATGGTATATACACTGAAGATTCAGCTGTTGTGGAGCCCTGCGTATCAGCTTTGAGAAATCTGAGCACTTCCTTGTATGGAGATATGAAGACCGAAACTCAGGTTGAGTTTGTTTTCAGCTATTCATCAGTAATATGGTATATGTGCTATGATGACTATCAGTACTAGGAAAGAGAAATTTGGTAGGGACAGAGAACCATCATATTACCCCAATGCTGCCTTTCTTGGTCACTATACTATCTATTTCTGATAACACTACTTGCTCATGAAGATGAAGAGGATGACAGAACCGTTTAAGTTTTAACATGCTAGGTAGGAAGATCTGCTTACAAATAAAATGAGAAACTAAGCACCAGAGCATAAAACCTGGCTTTGTCTAATCAATTCAACTGGTAATCCAATTTATTGGCCATGTAAGCTATTTGACTGTTAAGGAAGGATTTGCTAAGTGGGTAACGTCTTAGGTTTTCTTGCTTTGGGAGTCCATTTAGGTGTGTTGTTGGCTTTTTGTTTCCATTGTTTGAGCACAAGGTAAAAAGAGTCATAGGCTTGTCAAAGGCCACACCACTCATGTCTGCAAGTAGTAATAACTCTATCCAGCAAGGATCCTCCAACACTATTTTCAGCTCCTGTTTACTTCCTTGGCTAAAAAGTTGGCACAGTTATTTCTTTGGTGAAGTACATGTTGGATAACCCTTCATGACTGTTAGAAGGTAGTTTCTCTACAATGGTTCTTAGCTTCTGCATGGAGTTTACTCTTTTTCAATCAACTTGGTAGTGACTTGGGAATCATTTTCAAAAATGCATGCGCTCATCTTATTTCAAGCGCCGCTTGAAGCTCTCATTTGATACTTCAAAACTCTGCCACTGTACTAGCAATGCCAATTTTCCCATCACATCCTCCTTTGCAGCAACCAAACTCATTCCTAAGAAAACAACCAAAAGTGGCTACTTCTGAATTTCCTCAAGCGCTTCCATCTGTGTAAGTTTGATACCTAGGGGAGGAAAATAACATCCAATATTCTAGGACTATGCACTATGCCATTATTCTTCTTTTAGAAGGCCAGATCAAATTCCTTAGCATGCATGACGCCTACCTACTATCACAGCATTTATTTTGGGTTGGGGGGTGGGGAATGCTAATGGAATAAACACTAACCTGTTTTCTTTCCCAGACCTGCAAACTAAATAAATGAAGTTTCGATGGATGTCTTCCATGAACTCATTCATCTGAATATTGTTCTCGAACCATCAAACCAATCGAAGAAAGGAGAGTTCAAATCAGGATGATTATGATAAGAATTATCAAAGGCAGTCCACAACTGTTAAGTAATGGGACATTTTTGGAGGATGTGTTCAACATCCCTGTATTTCATCTATAGAAAATGGGAGAATTGAATATAACTCTCTCAAACCTTATAATTTGTTGTACTGTTGTGCTTAACCAACCACGTAGATTTCAGCTTTGCTGGTGCTTTGTGCTCCAAAGCTGCGTCCATTTTGGGCATTGTGTCTTGACAACCCACTAACCAGATTTAAGTTGATTGTAGGAGAACTTACCTTTGCTGTTAAAACCCTAAGCTTAAGAATCATCAATAGCAAAAATTTGTTCTAGGGATTAGCTTGATCTTATCAAAGCAGTGATGAGGTATCAAATGTTATACTTGGTATATCCTACTCACCCCCGGTAATATTACAGTCACACTACCTTTATATTAAGATTCAGGTTTTCAGGATCAGTTAAGAGCTTGTCCAATCAGAAGTTGATTCTCCCATCATCTCCCACATCCCCTTCAACACCTTTCTGGAGTAGAGTTTCTCTTATAAATTTCTTCAAAAATGAGATATGCGTGACACTTCGTCAAGGATATGGGACAGGCTGGTATTATACATTGATCTTAATGTCAGAAATCATATGAAAAAGATGTTCAAATTTGTTCTTCATTCATTTCAGATAAAGACGAATGCCAATATTTAACTGTTCATGTTGCACCATCGCTTGCATTAAGAAAAGGTTTAAATAATTTAAATATTTTACCTTAGCCACATATCCTAGATTCAGAGAATTGATAAATCTGATGTTTGGACATGTATACTCTCTCTCCCCCAGGCCAATGCTTCAACCCAAGTCCCAGTAATAATGCTGAAAACCTGGAATTTATCTTCTTTTGCCTGTCAATTCACTCTAGAAGTTAATTTTTTACACCTAGAACAGGTATGAAATTGATTAAATCTTGGAGTTATCAATGGTCATTGGTTTAGTTGTACTCAAGAACATCACTTAATTTAATATCTTGGTTTTAGTTACAGTATGTGAAGAGGGTCTTTAGCATTTTCAGATCCTTAAAAGTGCTAGCTAATAATGGTTGCACATTGGAAATTTTAAACAATAGTGTGCCATCCATATATGTGGATTATTTTTCGTTATAATGTTGTATTCTGTCCTGAAACTCCTTAGAAAAAAATGTACCAGTCTTTCTGCTACTTAATTATTGTGCTTTAGCTAATGGTTTCTATGTTTTAGAAAATATATTAACTGAATTCGTTTACTGCAGAAGATATTTTGACATTATAATATTATTTTGTAGCTCGAATTTCATTTCATTTCGTGTTTTAGCAGGAACTTATCTTCCAAAATCTTGTGATTCTGTTTCGGAGTGCCATTGGTGATATACAAAATGCCGCTGGAGAGGCAATGCTGCGAATTGATGTTTGTTCCGTCTTCTCTGTTACTCTGTTTATTTCTATGGATAATTTTATGCCAGATTTTGTTCGATGCCTACTTAAACTATGCTTGAATCTGTTGGACAAATGTTTGTATGTGAGAATAACATTGACATTGATCGGTTCACTTTATGTGGTGTTGTTTGAGTTATTTTGAACTGTTGTAGTGTAATACTGTTATGTAACCTATAGCATACTGTAGCCTTCCATAAGAAGTGCTTGCTGCCATCTAAGTCTGCACATTCTAGTTTTCAAGTCCAAGTACGCATATGTCCGTTGCTCCTGTACTATCTTCTTAGCCTTTCTTGTCATGATGTCTGTTATGGTGTTGTAACATCATTTATCATGGTACTGGGAAACTTTATTAGATCTTTACACTATTAATACAGACACTTCAATAGGCTTTCCCAGAGATTGTTTAAAGATGATGTAGATGTCCCAATTATTGTGCTATTGGAAATTCATGCAGAATTATGCTGTAGCTGCGTGAATATGACAGAGGGAGGATACTGTTCGGAGATGACAAAATAAATGATAATTTTTCCTCAATGTATAGCCTCTCTAACACAAGACCAGTTCTCTTTGAAACTATTTCTGATTGTTAGGGTGCAATGGAATGTAAAAATTCTGTAATAGATGCATGATGTAAAATAAACACAAGGTTAATTTGCAACATATGTATCGTGAAAGTTCCCTAATAATGATATAAATATTCAGAAAAAGGATTGAACAATACTGTTATTTTGTTGGTGGATGGGTGAATTGGGTGATACAATTCAACAGATACCTGTTAAGTTGGGCACATTGAACAATGCTCTCCTTCGGCAAAGCAGCTAT
Source organism: Forsythia viridissima (assembly GCA_030279155.1). Taxonomy (NCBI): domain Eukaryota; kingdom Viridiplantae; phylum Streptophyta; class Magnoliopsida; order Lamiales; family Oleaceae; genus Forsythia; species Forsythia viridissima. The sequence continues at coordinate 59,464,833 of CM059033.1, read as the reverse complement.
CGGGGTTTTACAACCTTACATTTTATGTCCGTCTGTGATGGCCTTTTATTTCTAGTCATATGTTGAGAATAGACTTTCGCAGTTACAAAGATCACCTGCTAGTTCAGGCACTAAAATTTTGAACTTCAGAAGATTGATAACTTAGTACAACATGGTCCTGGGCGTGTCTCTATGCCAGTTTTTGAGTCTTTTACCCTATGAAGTGATGTGGACGGGATAGAAATGCTTGTTGTGCATGATTTTTCTTCTACCTGATTATCCGTTTGTGCTTGTTGGTGTTTCTATATATTTTTTTCCCCTTGTGAGGGTAATTCAGAGATGTCTAATGATGTTCACAAATTGATGGTCATGGGAATTTTCTGCAACAGTTGGAAAAATTTTGTTTCCTACTTTGTCCAGTTTATGCCACAATAAATAACTTGTTGAATTCTAATCTTGCAGATCAACTCTGTGATGGTTGGTCGGGTGCTTGATTCAATTTTGGGTCAGAATCATTTCTCAGTTGGTTTAGCTCATGGGAAGAAGAAAAAGAAAGTGCACACTTACCAGAATCTTGTTCCGTCCAATAATTCAATACTTCTTTTGAGTTCCTTACTTGACGTATTGCTCCTGAAGAAGAACATGGAGAACAGGTCTGCAATAATTATTGAATGCAGATTAATAATTTTTGCTGTGATTGTGATTGGTCTGTTGTCAGTTACTCATCCAAAATTTTGGAACTTTTGTTTCCTTAAAGCTGACGATTTCCAATTATATATTTGTAGAGCTTCACTGTTAGGTCCATTATTTAAGCTTCTTCGCATGATATTTATGAATAATGAGTGGCTGCACAAGACTGCTGACCAGGATACAGCACATGTAACTTCATCTGGTGCTCCTCAGACTTTTTCTGATACTGCAGCATATATTCAGCAGACTCTGCTATCTACTATAGAAGATATCAGTGCTTCCCTTGTAAATGATATTCCACAAAAGGTTTTCTCCAATTTTTTCTCTGATATTTATTGACATGTATCCTTTCAAGATTTGAGTATTATGGGGCTTCTCTTCTTCTGATCACAAGTTATGCATGTTTTATGGCAGGATGACATTGTTAATAATTTTGACTTGGAATTGTTAGTCAATTGTGCCCGCTCTGCAAGTGACGCAATTACCCGCAATCATGTCTTCTCGTTACTTACTATTCTTACAAAAATTATACCTGACAAAGTTTTGGACTACACAATGGATATCATCACTGTGACAGGGGAATCTACTGTTACACAGGTTGGGTGTTATATTGAATGTTGGAATATAATTGTGCTTGTGTATCTGCGGTCAACCCTGTGGACATCAACATTTGATTCTTTCCTAGATTCTATCTTTATTTGCCTAACATGCTAAGCTTCTACTTCTGTGCTGTTTATGTTGCTGACGGTTTGCATTATAGTGCCTGCAGCAGCAAATCTTGTCTTCTTATGCACTAGTTCTGATATTTTAAGCTCGGTTTGTCGTTTACGTCATGTATCTCCGAACCCAAAATTAACAAATTGATCTTTCTGTAGTGGGATAGCTATTCGCAAAATGTGTTTGAAGACCTTATATCGGCAGTTGTACCATGCTGGTTGTCTAGGGCTGGCAAAGCAGACAAATTTCTCCAGGTAATATTCTTGCAAAGTTTTCTATCGCTGGATTTGTTTTGTGCACTAGCCAATTGTTCTCTGGTGCACTATACAAGTGATCTCTTGCTGCTGTTTGTGGATTTTTTACGTATTAATCACGACCTTGTTCGAACTTCTCACAGGTTTTTGTAACTATACTGCCAAAAGTTGTGGAACAAAGGAGGCTCCCCATTATTGTGCACATATTGAGGTATAAATTGTACATCTGTTGTATGGGTTACCTTGCTTTTGCTTTTTCTGACTAGTTTGCTTCCAGGACTCTTGGAGAGGCAGATAGTTTGGGTTCTCTGCTCTTCCTCCTTTTCCATTCATTAGTCTCAAGGAAGAGCTTATTTAGTCTTAGCAGCAACCCTTCCTTGGATCAATTAAACAGTATCATCAACAGGCAGTGGGAGTATGAATTTGCTCTGCAGCTTTGCCAGCAGTATTCATGCACAATATGGCTTCCTTCTATAGTTTTATTGCTTCAGAAAACTGGAACCAGTAATTTGAGTGAAGAAATGGTTCTGGAGATCCTGGTCGCAGTGCAATTCATTACGGAAAAGCTGCGAGATCCTGAAATTGCTTACAGGCTTGATTCCGGAGAAGATTTGAACAACATTCAGGTATGAACCATCTGTGCCGTGTTATTTTACATTTCATTATCAGTTGGTAGACACCAGGAAGTGAGGATGTTATCATTGATCTTATAACCACATTAAAGTGGGCAAATTAAGATGTGAGGATATACGCCTACAAGTGGAGATGGCATCAAATGAGGATGGATGAAGGGATTGATGACTTAGATTTTTGGACATGTCTTGTGTAGATTTAAAGAAGCTTTTGTTCACAAATAGCGATGTAATTGTAGAACTAGCACTGCGAGAGGTGGACTAAACTTAATTATGGTGTGAGGTGGTTGCAAAAAAAAAAAAAAAAGATTTATTTGGACCTTTCAAAGGAGATGGCTTAGGGTTATATGGAAAGGGAAAAAAAAAAGGATTTATGTTATCGACTCCAAGTTTACTGGGAGTACGACAACTTTTTATTGATAGAATCCAGGAATTTTTTTTTAGTTGTTCGCAAGCTGTGTAATCTATTCTTGTGATTTCAATTACCTTTAGTGAGAACAAAAGGTTTGGATTATTACAAAATTGGCTGCACGTGTACCATTCACATTATTACTGATGATTGAAATTTTGTAGTTAGGGCTTGGATGTGAATTGTTTGTGGCAGCTTTTTTCCTTCCCTCCTACCAAACTCCTCCCAAACCCGTGTGTTTAATTTCGTAGTCTGTTAGAGAATACTTACCATTGAAATGATCATGTCATTCATTTAATGTTGAAGTACCTAGAGTAATGAACTGGGCGTAAATCAGATGAGTGTAAAATACCAAATTCTGTTAGAAACTCTGTAATCACAGTGAGACCATGGCCCAAAAAGTAATTCTAGTCTATTTATGACAAATCGGAATGTTCTAAAGTTGGGTTATTTGTACGATTAAAAAGGCCTATTCTATCGGTGGTTCTGATGCTAAAAATTCATCCGAAAAGTAATAGATAATTTTAACAGGAATAAGCTGTATTTAATTTCTGAAGTGTATTCTTATGATTGAAGACAAGTTCCAAAGAAGTATTATGTAATCTTGTCCTTTATACACTAGAGCAACGTAGAGACAAATCAAGAAAGTAGAGAAAAATTAGAAACAAATTGAGACAAATCAGGAAGCATATGGAGATAAATCTGGGAACAGATTTCTTATAGAATAGGAAATTACCAATTACCCGAACTCTCTCCACTTATGATATGTTACTTATCTAAGAATTAAAAGTCAAATCTTCTAGATTTTTCTATGTAATAATCATCATACCGCCAATATACTACCAGTGCTTGAATTCATCTGGGAGCTTTTTGTACAGAATTTGTATATACATGTATCTTGACTACATCTAAAATGATTATGCAGGCTACAGTTGGTGCACTTATGGAGCAAATTGTCTTTCATGTACAACTGTTTGATTCGAAAAGAAAGCATATTAGTCTTCCTTCTCTCATCAGGAAAGAACTGAAGGAGTATTTCCATGCTGTTTTAAGAACTGTTACAAAGGGCCTGGTACCCTCAGCCTACTTCTCTGTCATCATTCATTTACTTGGCCACGAGGATAGGAGTGTGAGAAAGAAGGTAAGAGACAGTCCTTTTGCTTCCTGACTGTCTTGTATGGAAGCAGTTTCATGCAACCGGAAATTGCTAAAACTTCTGGAGATTTAGTCTGAAACCTCTTTCTTTTTATTAAAAAGAATAAAAGCTTAGTGTAGAAATTTGAGGCCCATAATGTTACTCTGTCTCAGGAACTCTCTTTTGCATGTGCAAATTCCTTTCTGATATTGGGGATTTTGCTTTAACTATCACTTTGCAGGAGTTCTAATCTCTTAGTTCTTATATCCTGTGCAACAGGCTCTTGGAGTTCTATGTGAGACGGTGAGGGATTCCAGTACCATTAATGCAAGGCTTGGAAAAAGAGGTTTTGTTTCAAGCTTAAGGACCTCATGGCTTCATCTCGATGAGACTTCTCTAGGGTCATTTAATAACTTGTGCTTGGAAATATTAAAATTAGTTGATTCCCCCGATGATGACTCAACTACTTCCCTGAAACTGGCAGCGGTATCAGCGTTGGAAGTTTTGGCCAACAAGTTCCCTGCACATGATTCAGTCTTCAGTATGTGCCTTGGATCTGTTAGCAGAAGAATCTGTTCAGAAAATTCGTCTGTCTCTTCTCATTGCCTCCGTGCTACTGGTGCACTGATTAATGAACTTGGGCTGAAGGCTCTGCCTGAGCTTCCGGGTATCATGGGATGTGTGGTAAGGAAATCTCGTGATGTCCCTTCTGTGGCTGCAGAAACCAAAAGAATTGCTGACAGTACTACTGGTTCATCAAATTTGAAGGACTCCCTCTCCATGTCTATTCTTCTCACCTTAGAGGCAGTTGTTGACAAGCTTGGTGGATTTCTCAACCCATATCTGAGAGATATTTTAGGACTAGTTGTGTTGCATCCGCTTTGTGTTTCCACCAAAGAGCCAAAGCTGAAATTGAAAGCCGATGGCGTGCGAAAGCTCATTACTGATAAAATCCCTGTAAGTAGCTTCACAAATACTTCTTTTTTGCTTGGCATACTTTTCTGATTAAATAAATTATTAATGTTGGAACTTCTTATTGACATTTGATTTTTGTTCATCAGGTTCGGCATTTGCTCCCACCTGTGCTGGGAATATATTCTGATGCTGCAAAATCTGGGGAGTCTAGTTTATCAACTGTTTTTGAAATGCTAGGAAACTTGGTTAATTCAATGGATAGATCATCTATTGGTGCTTATTATACGAAAATTTTTGACTTGTGCTTGCTAGCACTAGATCTTCGCCGCCAGCACCCTCCATCAATTAAAAATATCATTATTGTTGAGAAAAATGTCATAAGTGCAATGGTTACCCTGACTATGAAACTAACAGAGACGATGTTCAGGCCTCTTTTCATCAAGAGTATTGAATGGTCTAGTTCAGATGTCGAAGATAGTGAAAATACTTCAGGAAAAACAATTAATCGCGTTATTTCCTTCTATGGATTGGTCAACAAACTTGCTGAAAGCCATCGGTGAGTTAGCTATTCATTTATCTGATAAATCTTTCCGGTCTGCGACGTAGGTTTCTTGAAAGTGATCCAGGTTAATGGTTTTCGTTTCTAGTAAGAGAAAATTGCAGAATGTAATTTGTGGGAGTTAAGTTAATCTAATAGAAATTTTATTTCAACTCCAGTCATTCTCATGTTTGGGGCCTAATTAATGTGTAAAGGGCGTGATGGTAACATAGTTGACGTGGAAATCAATTATCCACATAATATAGGAAGTGCAGGCTGCATAAAATGAGGATATATGCGAATGAGATATTGAATTTTAACAATTTTGGAAAAGATTCACAATCACATATTAAGAGATGAATACTCTTAGGATTGATTGAACTATCCCACTGGAATGGTCGTCACCAGGAGGGATATCAATTATCTCATGGATTCTCTAAAAATCACCATCTGCCACCTGGGAAAAGAAAGTCCTGCTATTCTTGCTCCTTCATTGTTTACCTTCGCCCCATTGGATTTTATATTTGTCACTCGTGGACTTATTCACTACTTGGGGTATCATGTCATTTTTTCTTTTGTATTCTAACCCATACCAATTGTTTTATTTAAAATGTAAATGCTGTACCTCGTATATGTATATTTTTCATATTTCTGTGTAAGATTCAATGGATATCATTTCATTGCAGGTCACTGTTTGTGCCTTACTTCAAGTACTTGCTTGATGGCTGTGTTCAACATCTTGTTCATGCCGATGATACGAAAACTGGCATGGCTCGAAAGAAGAAAACAAAGCTTCAGGAAGCAAGCAATAACTTGAAGGACAGAGATGTTGGATTATCGCTTGAATTGTGGCATTTAAGGGCATTGATTTTATCATCTCTACATAAATGTTTTCTCTACGATACTGAGAGCCTTAAATTTCTTGATTCATCTAATTTTCAGGCAAGGCAGATCTCTACCTTATTATTAAATGCCTTTTGCTTCGTCATTCGTGCCTTGATAACTTTAATGTCGCACCGTAAATAGCATCAACTAGGTTTTTTCCCCCCGTTCATATTTAAAAGTGAGCCATATGCGGATTAAATTTTGCCATTTCTTAAATGCTTCTTCTGTAAGAGGATTGTTTATCAACTAGTTTTTTTTTTTCGTTCATATTTGAAAGTGAAGCAAACACATCTGATTAATTGTGTTTCCTCCTTTCTGGTAATACTGTCTTTACTCTTTAGGTACTTTGATTGAATGACTGTCCTAAGTGGCGGGTTATTCTTATATAGAGACACATATATACATGTGTGAATAAGTTAATATCGATGTTACAGGTTCAAGTCTAGGAAATAGTCAGAGGTAAGACTGCACATTCTGCAGTGGTCCTACATGCTGCAATAAAATTTCAAATGCAATTGTTGGTAAATGCTTGAATTCTTGTCTTCCAAGAAAGACTGTCTATTAGGTAGTTCAGTTTAAGGATTGGTATTTTATGATTACTCGAGGTTTATGATTTTGTGGAACATGCTTGCCTAAAGTGTTATGATGGTGGATGATAATTGCATTTGATTAGGACTTAGATCTGGTTGGTTTTATTTTTTATTTTTATGGGAGGGGAGGTAGATATTGGTTTCTGTTTATGTGGTGGAGGTGCGAAGGGAGGTGGTGTGTGTTTTGAAGGACAATTTACATAACACTGGTGGTGATGATATTTTAAGATTATTTCATGTTTTTGGATATAGGATTAGGATGAAGGACTTGGTTGTTCTTTGCCATGATATTGCAACAAATGTGTCTGATGTCTTTTGTATGCTTTAGAATCAACAAAATTTTCCATAGCTTGGCACAGTTGAGTTTAGACATCTTCTTCCTTTGGTTCTTTTTGATTGAACGTACCATATCTTCTTTCAGATTCTTCTGAAACCAATTGTGTCACAACTTGTCATGGATTCCCCGGCTTCTTTGGAATTATATCCAGACATACCATCGGTGAAGGAAGTAGATGATTTGTTGGTTGCCTGTGTTGGCCAGATGGCTGTTACTGCTGGTTCTCCCCTTCTCTGGCAGCCGTTGAATCATGAGGTCAGCAAAATATATCCTTCCATTAATCTGATATTCTGGCAATGGTTTGTGTTATTTATCCTTCCATTTAATCTGATATAAATTGCTGATTTTCGATTGCCACATTTACAAATTCACATCCTTCTCCTATCTATCTTTTGCTATATATTGTAGTTGGCTTATATGTTAATTGCACCGGATTTCATTTGTAATTCAATGTAGTAGTCACTTATTTTGCTTTAGGGCTCCATCTGTTAGAACGGTTAGTGGGAGGATTGAAGTGGAAGGCGAGAAGGGATCTTGATTCTCACTCTTGTAGGCTCCATCACTATATAATACCAAACACAAGAACTGAATCAATATTTGGGGATCTTGGTTCTGTCATCCTTGTCATTTATAAACATGCCAAACATGGGATATCCCAAGTTGATTCAACACCGTTCCCACCTTCATTTGATGCTAATTCTATTCCATTCCTACATATATCTAAACCTGCACGCAAACACCACCATTATAGTTCTAGCTGTGAAAAGTGATGGCTTAAGTAGGTTCAAATTATCCTTAAAGTTGGGTAAGAGGTCAATTTGTGGGGAAAACATACACACCGTTCTAATTCTGTGTGTCACCTTCTAATTTGAATCCTTCCAATGCAGGTATTGATGCAAACTCGTGCTGAAAAGGTACGGTCCCGTATTTTGGGTCTCAGGATTGTCCAGTTCCTTGTAGAGAAATTGAAAGAAGAATATCTGGCATTTTTGCCCGAAACAATCCCCTTCCTCGGTGAATTACTTGAGGATGTTGAGCTGCCTGTCAAATCTCTTGCGCAAGAGATTCTGAAGGAAATGGAAACTCTGAGTGGTGAGAGCCTCCGGCAATACCTCTGATGATTTACAACGTGTCATAAAATAAAACTGATCTAAGGCAATCAGTCTAGAAATTGCCATCCTTGTGATGTACTATTAGTAAGCAGAAGACATCAGGCACAATTTTTCACTGTATCTAATGCCAATTTTGTTAGGTTAACTGCAGTAAAATTGTTATCTCAGAACAGCTTTTGTTGAGATGAGTTGTTATTTTAGTTCTCAGCAAAGCAAGTTGTAACAAATTGCTCGTGTTAGAAAGCTGTATTTGTAGGGTGCAGTGGATTGCAGTTTCTTTTAATGTTCATCATAGTTAATTCTCTCTCCTTAATTTTCATTGAGCAGTGTTTCTATTTGAACTCTCTTTAGCGTATATTTATTTTCCTCCTGTTTATGTGAAAATGTGTATTGCATCGAGTAGCTTATAGTAGGGAAGGGAAATTTCGTTTTATTTAGACCCTTTATGGTGTTTTGACCTGTTGAAATCAGATTCTCTTTCGGGGATTAATATGTCGTTATTGTCTGTTACGTTTGAATCCGTATTTATTAAACTAGACCCTATCAAGGTATTGGGTTATTGGATCATTGGTTCAACTGTCGGTTTATCGGTTCAATTGCTGGTCACGAATTTCATTTAAATAATAAGATACTGCATATGTTACCTTGGTTTCTCTTAAGAATTAAATAGATCAAGTTTATCTCTTGTTTGTTAGGGATTATAAACTAAAAGTGGTTTATTTTAGTCGTATTTTTGGACTTTTTAAATTAATTTTAACATGAAATGTCTATATTATTTTTAAACAACAAAATGTCAAGGATAATTTTGTCAATTTATATTAAGGGTGTGATTGATTGCAAGCAAGAAATTTGAGTGGAAAGAAAATGAATTCCATGGAATTGAATTGCCAAGAAACTATTGATTGGAAAATAAGACAAATTTTCCACGAAAAATAAAACCTCCCCCCCTCCTCCTAAGAAAATATTTTTCTTGAAAACAAGAAAAATGTGGCCAAAACAAAGAAAATGAAAAAATATTTTACATGGAAAAAAAATGTTGCAATCAAACAAAACAAGAAAAATAGGGAGGAAAATGTTTTTTCCATGAAAAATCTTGTACAATCAAACAAATATGTTGGAAAATAGGTGGAAAAAAGGCATTTTCCATGGAAAATTTTGATGAATCAAAAGATATTTGAAAAGTCAACAATTTCAATTCAAATAAACCAATATTGATTTATAATTTTTGTCAAATGGGTGGTTAAAATTTATTTCGGTATGCATGATAGTAAAGTATTGATAAGATTGGTTCGGGTGGCTAAATGGACTGTTTTGCCTGTGAACCAGCCTTAACTTGTTTAAATTGGAGGAGTTTATAGTAAGGTGTTATCAATTTAGATTTTAATAGATTATGGGTAAATATATTCACTACATTTTTTATTTTTTGCATTATATTTTAATTACATTTAATATCTTTAATCTATGAATATTATAGCACTCATGTTCCCAACTTTTTTTTATCACATTGTTATTCTCAACTTTTCTTTAATTAGCATATCTTGTATTTGATAATGGTCTTCGTCTAAAACATTTGTTGAAAATTCGTAAAAAGACTTATTTGTCTGTCATATTTAAAAAAAAAAACAATAGATACAAAAATACGATAAAATATTTTCCTCATTTCAAAGCACGTAAAAAAAATATCTCGTCAGAAACCATCATTAATGATGAAATGTGTTAATTAATAAAAGTTGGAGATAAGAATTTGATGACAAAAAGTTAAGAACATAATTACAACAATGAACAAAAGTTGGGGATCTTAAGTATAATTAAAATGTGGTGCGCTTATAATAAATTGTAGAATGAATATAAGCACACATAGATTATTCTTTAGAAATTTAAGTGTTTTTAATAATTTGTGGATTTCTAAAGATTTTATTGATTAGAAGAATTTTAATAGATTGTAGCAAATTTAGAGCTTATAAATAAAAATATCAAGTTTTTCATGAATTCGCCCAACATCAGTCTAAACTCTGTTCGCCAACTAAATATATGTTTAATCATAAAATAATTTAATGCATATTTTGTATGTAATACTTGATACTATTTCAGTGAAAATATGCCCCACACTGAATTCGAACATGCGTTGTATGAGAATTTCTCCACACGGGTTGTATGTAATACTTGACACTATAATGAAATGAAAATAATTTTATTTTGAAATAGAATTGATTTTTAATTTGTTGATATTAATTTTTTAATTTTGTCGATTGTTATTTTGTTCAATTTTTCATATTGGATTGTTAATTTGTTGGTATTTATTTGCTTAATTTTGTAGATATGAAATTAGTTTTTTTAAATGACAAAATTATGATTTTTTTTTTTATAATAAACGATAAAATTATGCATTTTATTTTTAATCATAAAGTTAAATTTTTTCATTTTTTGAATGATCTATTTAGAAGTTATATAATATTTTTTTTTTTTGGTAATGGTAAGAAATTCCTTAGAATCTCACCTAAAAAAGGCGAATGGGCACCACATGCAAGTAATTATAGAAAGATTAAAAAGTCATGTTCAACTTGGAACCCAAGATACTCCACAAAAAACAAGTAACTTGGAACTCAAGATAATCTAGAAAAGAAAAAAAAAAAGGCAGTAAATCAAAGAGAAAATACAATTGAAAGGGGAAAAGAGGAACTAGTGTTTGACAATTTTTTTGGCATCAGGTCCACAAGTACCAAACGTACTGATAAAGGAATGAAATTGAACACAGTCTCCATATAAGTATTGAAACTCAACACTGTCTTTGCATCCATGCTTGCACAATTCTTCACAATTCTCCTCCATCAAATTGTAGCGATAAATTTTATCTTGTGTTGCAACCAGAAGAATGTTTCCATTCTGAACAGTAAATCCAGCAACATGTAGCTTATTAGTCTGTGTAAGTCCCATGGCTTTTGCTCGCATTTTAAATATTCGATTCCATGAACCTTCTTCTGGATCAATAAGCAACCATACAGTAAATACTGACTTATAATACTTAACCAAAATAATGGATTTGAGTAAGTTTGCCGATTTTTCATTCTTGAAAATTTTTAGTTTGCAATTTGGGTAATCTTGCAGTAAACCCTCTCTTGCACTTATAGGTATTTTCAAGAATCTCGAAACACCATTTTTGATATTATATGCCACAATATAGGGCCAAAAGAATGGACGTCCCCAATCTGAAATCATGTAAACCACACCGTTTTGATAAACCGAATTTTCGAAAAGAATTCCTCTTTCTCCAAGATTGATAGCGTGTCCATCTTTCCAAATTTGTTCTTTAGGTGAATAAAAAGTAGAATGAAAGTCTCCATTCCAATCGGATGGAGACTTTAGCACCATCAACAAGTACTCACCACTAATCTCGTCTTCATTGCAGTCGAAAACAATGTTGTTCAAATCCTTCGTCTCAAAGTTATCTGCCAATGAAATTTTTAAGAAAGTTTTGGTGGCAGGATTGAATAAAAATAAAGGGTTTCTTTCCTCTCCCATGTTTTTGATGCAAAGCAGACCGTTACTTGAAGCAACAACCCTCCACTTGCTACGTAAAAACTCTATGGATTCAGAAGGCACCAGGCATCCTTCTGTAGAATTGCTGAAGGATGCATGAAATTCCACGCCATGAAACCAATATTGAATAAGAAAACCCATGTCATCAACAAATTGCATGTTTCTGAACTGTTTATTTAGGAAGAATTCTTGCATCAACAGTTCATTGCTTGATTTACATACTGATGAATATTTGCATACATCTTTTACTGAAAGCCACGAAAAGATTTGAAAAAGTTCCCCGTTGAACGACATGATTTGGAAGCAAAAATATAAAGGAAATATGAGATTACTGAAAATTGTCAATAGCATGTACCCTTCTTTTATAGGGCTTAGGGAAAATTAACGTGGTTACCCACTTACCCTGTTGGACTGGTACATATTTTTCAAATAGGAATAACTTTCCAATTGTTGGAACTTGTAAGTATTCCTATTTAAAGACCAAAAATCATTAAAATCGTTGATTTGGTCTTCTTTATCTACATACCATAAATTGTGTCTATTTATTGTTGTCCAATCAGATAAATTTAAGTAAATCTATAAAATCTGTAAAATAAAATTTAGATACCATATTATAATTAATAGACCAAAAATATATTATAATTAAATAAACTATTAATCACAATGTATAGTTTTAAAAAACAGCCATGAAAACAATATATATATATATATATATATATATATATATATATATATATATTATCAACACATAAATATGTGGTTTGTCATGAAACGTTTTTACGATGTATATAAATATAGTTGTCACGAAATATGGAATAATAATTTTATTTTATATGTAGAACAAATCTGTTATTTTAATTAATTATATATTTTGTAATTAAGAATAGGGTTAATTATACTAATAGTCACCATTCTTTCAAGTTTGTAACGATTTTATTCCCATATAATTTTTTTAGCAGATATCATTTTCATCATTCCATTTTTTCACACAGATGATCCCCAAATCATTATTTTGACAATTGTTTGACAATTTTGCCACTGGCTTAAATAAATTAAATGATAGAAAAAAGAAAAAAAATGAAAAAAATTGTAATTAAGACCCTAACATTTTCAAATGTACAAATAAATCTTAAATTTTTTATATTATTCATCATAATTAAAAAAATAAAAAAAACCAAACCTCACACCCCCCCCCCCCCCCATTATATCCTCTCTCTCTAGCTCCCACACCTACACAAATTTACATAATAGAAAGAGAGAGGGAGAGAAGAAGAGATAAAATGAATCCATCAATTCTCTTCACCAACCACCCCACAACCCTCTTTACCCCGACCCTAACGCCCGTCGAAATCCCTTCTCGCCTTTCCTCAACTCATTTCCGCCGCCACCACTATAAAATCTCCACTATACGTGCTTCCTCATCGGAGCAACATTCTAGTTCTATTTCCACTTCTTCGTCCAGTGTTTCTGTGAAACCCGATGTTTTTGGGGACAAGAGGGAACTCACAGGTGTCCAATCTTTGGTCGATGCCATGTTGTCGCCTATTCAGACTGCCGGCTTGGCTCTAATCTTTGCAGCTACTGTTGCGACTGGATATAGACTTAGGTCTTGGTTTGGTGGGTCGCGCAATGCTAGATTGGGTGGCACGATGGCTCTTGGTGCTGCTGGAGCTGGTGCTGCTTATGCTCTGGATCTTGTGACCCTGAGGTTGTGGCAGCTAATTTGCATAATGGTGTTGTGGCAGGTGGGACGAGTTTCATTGGTAACTTGGTTGATCTTGGGGACCATTTAGCTGTTGAAATATACAATCCCAATTAGGATATCTGGGAACTTTGTCCTCCATTGCCAGCAAATTTCAGTCCGTTTGGCTGTTGAAATATACAATCCCAATTAAAATTTCTAGGAACTTTGTCCTCTATTGCCAGCAAATTTCAGGCCTGAAACTCATCACAATGGCTATGTTCAGCTTTATTCAAACGCAAATTCTATGTTTTTTGGGATTTATTCGTTCTTCATTTCGTCTTTCGACCTTGGAATCCCACCGCAACAGGGGAGGAGATCGGGCCGGCAAATAGGGGGCCGACGGTTTGGTTTCAGAGTTGGGTTTGGGAAGATGAAGTGGGGTTTGGTTTTTTTATTATTTTGAATAATATAAAATATTTAGAATTTATTTGTACTATTGAAAATGTTAGGGTCTCAATTACAATTTTTTCATTGTTTTTTTTTTTATCTATCATTTAATTTATTTAAGTCGGGTAAAATTATCAAACAATTGTCAAAATAGTGATTTGGAGAATATCCGTGTGAATAAATAGAAGGATGGAGATGATATCTACTAAAAAAATTAAATGAGAATGAAATCGTTACAAATCTAAAAAAATGAGGACCATGAGTGTAATTTACTCTTACGAATACACCGTAAGTAGCATAAGCAGTAGGACAAATCAAGCACGTAAACACTCCATTTAATTAGTGATGGTTGGGACTTGGTGCTTGGGACTTGGGGTAATTAATTAATCTGATGCAATTCTTGTGATTAACGGTGATGGTTGGGCTAATCAATCCTCTAAAAATATATTGTGTGAATTCACATTTTGCATTTTTATTCTATTTCTAGTACTCTCGAAGTATGAAATATTCAGTACTCACTGTTAGCATTTAATTGATAAGTATATTGAATAAATAGAACCTACTATTTAATTGAGTGAGACTCAAATATACATAAATTAATTAAATAGTGATAGAAACTACTGAGTTTCATATTCCAGGAGTACTAAAAGTTTCATACTCCAGGAGTACTAGAAGTTTCTCGTGTATTTTTCTTTTATAAGTGACACACATGCTCTTGTGATTGATTAAATAACGTGTAGATTATTTTGTATTCTAAGTTTCTGTGACGAAATTTGTCATTAAGAAAAATAATAAAACCTTATGGTGGGATTTTTTTTGAAAAAACAAGTTTTTTTTTTTTTTTTTTCCCCTCTCATCTTGATCCGTCCCTGATTTCACGATTAAATGACATGATTGATGAGCGATAATTGGAAAAACAAAGAAAAGAATTAATGTGCACTCTTTGTTTGACAATTCCTGCTTATATAAGAT